>OX371223.1:326655172-327890172 GCA_947310385.1 Nephrotoma appendiculata
GAGTATCTACTGATTTGTATTAGTAAAAATTTTGTTATATAGCAGAAAAAAGCAAAATATAAATAAAAGAAGGAGGGACAGGGATTAGCAACATCATGTCCAATTATACCAATATTAGTTTTGCTTTTTATAATAATAACACAATAAAGAAAATGATTTTTAACAATAAACCTAGAGTTGATCGCCTTTCCAAATCTGGTGTCTATAGGATCAATTGCAATGATTGTTGTTTCTCTTATATTGGTCAGACTGGGCGCAATTTTGGAGTTAGAGCTAAAGAACATTTATCTGGTTGCAATCAATCAACTTTTCATAACCACTTAACTTCAGAAAATCATACAGCTTACTTGAACAATTTAGACATATTACATATACAACCCAAAGGCAGACGTTTAGATACCTTAGAATCTTACGAAATTAGGAAATCAATATTTCTTAACCAAAATATACTTAACGAACAGAGAGAAATCCGGTTCTCACCAATTACAGATCCCGCCCTTTTCTATTCTCACGTACGCAATAATATACCTTGAATTTTGTTACTCAACCTATGACTCATCGCCTACCTGCGCGATCCGTAGATTAATTTTTATTGCTTATTTTCTGTCCCTCCTTCTTTTATTTATATTTTGCTTTTTTCTGCTATATAACAAAATTTTTACTAATACAAATCAGTAGATACTCCTGATGATGACCTAACAAGTCGAAATCGATCGAGTGATTTTTTAAACTTTTTGAAAATTATTCAAAATAACTGCGAAACAAAAAACAAGTGATTAATAAAAAATGTGTTTATTAAGTATAAGTGTGTTTCGCCAAGTGCCTACGGCAAATAGCGTAAAAAGTATAAATTAAATTAAATTAAATTAATAAAGTTTTTAAATTCAATTGTGTAATTTTGCTTAGATTAGTAGTGATTTTTAGTGTAAAGTTGTTGGTTAATACAAATAAATAAATAAAAAGTACTTAAGAAAATAAAAAATAAAAATAAATTAAATTGTGAATTATGCCGTTTGACGGGATAAATGTTCATAGTGCACTACTTAGCAGTTTTATTGAGCTCTCCACCTGTTTATGTTAATTTTCGTTTAAATTAAATTATTTCACATTGATGCTATTGTATGCAAGTTGTAATTAGGTGTGTGAATTTGGAGATAAATGCGTTTAATATTTATTGCGCGTTAGTGTTAAATGAATGCTTGATGTGAGTTGTGAATTTGTCATTTCATTTGTTTTTCAAAGATGAACAAAAGGAGCCATTCCACACGGGTTGTCAAATGAAGTCTGCTTCACGCTTTATAATAATCGTAATAGACTTTTATTTCTAATTTAAAACTCTATTTTATATTTAACCACAGACATTTTTGTATTGTTCTATTCTTGAAAATGAGTCGCAATTAAAATCGGCATCATAGGTTAACGGGGACAAAAATAAAGATAAAGCTGCTCCTTTGACAACTGGGGTTGAAAGGCTTAATGAATGAATGAATTTATTATGAAATAATGTTCATCTTTGTTTATTTCCGTGCCATCTACCTTTCAATAGAATATTCAAAAAATCAATATTTATAATAATGTAGGTTAAGTAGCCAGCTGTCAAATTAGAATCAGCTGTAAGTTATTTGAATTTTGAATATTATGTAACGTTTTTTATGTGTCTTCTCTAATCTTGTTAATGGTAGTTCTGTTGTATAATGTGTTCTTAATTAAATGTGTAACTTTAAGTTGTTTTGTTTTCTTACGTGTTTACGGTGGAGAGGCCAATAAATAAAATGAGAACGTGATAAATTTATGGAATGATGGAGACTTGACCACGAATGAAGGAAATCAGTATAGGAACCATGCGCAAATTTTAGCGAAAAAAAAATTCGATATAATTTCTTTTTGAAATTTTGAAAATTTCATTTTTTGAAGCAGACGTGTGTGCAACGTATGTTCATTTTGTTTATGTTTACATAATTCAATTTGACGTTTCGCATTGGCGGTTAAATTTTTTGTTGTGTTTTAAATTTAATTTATCTTAACACACTTAAATAATTAAAAAAGTATCTAAGTTATTATTTTATAAACTAATATATTTAAAGCCTATACTTTTAATTTAATCAACAAAATTAGTGTTGTCCATTTCGAGTGCCATAAATATTGAAATATATCGCATGATACATTGAATAATTTTACTAAAAAGGATGTGAGCTAGATTAAACTCTTTCGATATACTGATAAAAAGTAAGATGATTTTAATTTTCATTTCAATAAATTTATCTGAATATGATTTCCATTTTTTATTAGTTTTGAAGAGATGTACCGTATCCATTCAATTAAATGTGACTGAAAATGTAATTATCATGCACACGATTTTCAAATGTCATTTTGATTCTCGAAAAAATAAAATTAAATATAAAAAATTGTGTATTTTTAAATAAAGTTTATATTACATTAGTATCGAGTTTTTATTTTTTTTATCAACCAAAATAATTTTTGCTTTGAAAATAACAAATTTTTTTTTATCTGTACCTCCATATGTACTGATAAAATTTTTGTCTAAATTTATTGAGTTTTTATGTTGGTTGCATACACAAAATTTGTATAGTAGTTTGGCTGCAATCATTTATTTTTATTTAATCGAAAAAAAATTATATCTAGTTTTTTTTTCGCTAAAATCTGCGCATGGTTCCTATACAGGTTGTATATTTTCATTATATATACATTTATTATTATTATTTATTAAATGTTTATTGTTTTGATAAACTATAATTTCTATAATATTTATTTATTTATTTATGTATCTATCTATTTATGAACGATTCATTATTTTATTTAAATCACTATATGATATTTTGTTATTCTGTTTAATCTCTTAAGATTTTGAATTTTGTACTATTACGTGCAAATAATAATTCACTATTAAGCTTGGCTTGCTATTTTAAGAGTAATTATGATTAGTAATAAATTCAAAATATGAGTAATAAAATAGTTGGTGTTTCCAACGTTAAAGGATTATAACTTAAAAAGTCTAGGCGATCATCTATTGGTGGACATTTGTTATTTTTAGTTACATGAATTCCGGTAGATGGCTGTAAAGATGGCAATTGCATATGGACGTATATTTTCGGTTTTGGTACTGTTGAGTTGTATTTCGAATTATCCATTCAATTCATTTTGCGCGTGAAAATCATGTTTTAGTATCTTGTTTTTATGTTTCTTAATAACTTGAACCGTGAAGTGTAAGTAATAAGGTTGAATATATTAAATAAATTAAGTAGTCAGTAATAAGCATACAGTTTGTTTTCAGGTTTAATAATTAATATATGTTTACTGAGTTATTCTATCGGCCAGTTTGCAGAGAATTTATTAAATGCTAATGGTTTTAGAGCAATTATTAATAATTTAATATTAATTGTTAATATAATTCAATTTATTATTAATATAATTCAAATAACTATAATTTCAGGAAATTTTATTGTAAGTTGTGGAGTTGTAGAGGATTAAATTAATAAATGTTTATATTATTTAGGAGGCCGGTAGAGTAGACTAATTGAGAATTAATTTCAGGAATCTTTAGATGTTAGGAAGTAATATTTCGTTGAAATATTAATTGCTGGTTGTGTAGATTGGAATTGTGCTTTCATTGTGTTATTAACTATTGGCTTTACCTAGGTATATGGAACTGGACTGATCTAATTAATCAATTTTGTTAGATAGCTGAAAAGTATTAATGTAGAAATATATTACAGGAAATTTTCAGATGCACGTGAAATAATATTATTTTTTCTCAGGTTGCTGATTTAGTGAGGCAATTGTTGAAGATCAAAGCAATACCATCATTATCCATTAAACCTATTAAGCCTTTATCCTTCCTAGTAGATTAGAAGTAGATTAGAATTGTGTTGTGCCGTACGATCGCAAGGTGTCTGCAACCGGATCGTTCCGTCCCAAAAAAAAAAAAAAAAAAAACCTTTCCTATCCTTCCTATTGTTATATGTAAACAGGCTGTAGGAATAGGCCCGGCGTTATCCGGGACTCTTGGCTAGCACTTGGTTCTACAGTCAAATCAAATCAATCAAATCAATCTCTCTACTTCTACTGAGCAAATTGACTATTGTAATTCCTCTATTAACTATGTATTTTATAATTGCGTTCCCCTCACTACTATTTATTTTAGACCTAGATCCCCCTTTGGACGACTCAAGAGATTTTGAGTGCTATTTCTGTTCGTTTTTCCAAATATCGTCTTTGGAAAATTAGCCCTAATTCTTTGTCTTATCTAGCTTATAAGGCATCTCGAAATAGAGTGGTAGGTTTAATTCGTATCGCTAAGCAAAATTTTTTCAAGGATAAGTTAGATCCCTCACTTCCCTCTAAGATATTTTGGCGCAACGTGCGCAACTTGAGCCTTAGTTATAGTTGCAAAGGGGCTGCTTCTGTCGATTTCAAAGCAAATGATTTTAACCTTTATCTAATTAACTCTAGTCACACTCATGATATTTCCATTATTGATTTAGTGTCCGTCGAACCCCTTAATTCTTTTTCGTTTACAAATATATCTATTGTTGATTTGTATTCTGCTATTTGGGAAGTTAAATCACAATCCACTGGCTTAGATATGGTTAGTTTGAAATTAGTTAAGCGCATTTTTCCTATTGTATCAAGGTATTTGTTACATATGTACTTTCAATTTTTTTTAACGACCTCTTCATATCCCGCTCAGCGGAAGATGAGTAAAATTATTCCTATTCCTAAAATTAGTAATCCTTCTGAGCTTTCCCATTTCAGCCCTATTAGCATTTTAAGTTCTCTGTCCAAAGCGTTTGAATTGGTAGTAAAAAACCAAACTCAATCTCATATTGATAGCTTTAATTTGCTTAGCCTTTTTCAATCAGGTTTTAGAAGGTTTCACGGTACTACCACTGCTTTACTGAATGTTTGTGATGATATTCGTCGTAGTATGAGTAAAAGAGAAATGACTTGCCTTACTCTGTTAGATTTTTCTAAAGCGTTTGATTCGATTAATCATCAAATTTTGTTTAATAAGCTTATTTCAAACTTTAATTTTTCTCTCCCTGCTGCTAAATTGATTTTAGACTATATTTCGGGTCGCTTTCAGGCAGTCTTTTATGACAATTCTTTTTCTGACTTTTTACCTGTCTCTTCTGGCGTTCCTCAGGGGTCGGTTCTTGGTCCTTTACTATTCTCAATGTATATTAATGACATTGCATGTTCCATTCGTCATTCTTCTTTTCATATATTTGCTGATGATGTCCAAATATATAGGAATAGTCGCTTAGATAATGATTCCATTCACTCTAATATTTCTTTAATTAACGATGATTTGGAAAGAATTTATAGTTGGTCATTATCTAACCGACTCGCTCTTAATGCTAGTAAACCCCAGTCTATTATAATCTATAAAAAATCTTTAAATACTTCCTCTTTTCCTGGAATTTTTCTCGGTGATTGTTTAATTTCATTCCCTAATACAGTTAGAAATTTAGGGTTAATTTTTAATAAAACTCTTACTTGGGGTGATCATTTAATTAAGGTTAGTAAAACGGTTTTTGGAATGCTTAGTTTTTTGTATAAGGTTGTAGGGCTCGCCGATAGTAGTTTTAAAAAGCGTATGTTCCTCTCGCATTTCCTTCCACATTTTCTTTTTGGTGACGTTGTTTTGTTTGGAATGCTTCAGGTTAATATGAATGTTCTCCAAAGATGTTTCAATGCTTGTACTCGTTTCATTTTTAGTATTAGGAAATATGATCACATTTCTCCTTTCTTAAATTTGACTCTTGGCTGTAGTTTGGTAAACTTCTATGAACTTCGTGTGTGTCTTTTTATTTTTAAGCTTCTCAGATCGAAGCAACCTCCCTATTTATTTAACAAGTTATTGTTCAGTAGGTCCCATTCTTCAAATTTACGTTTACTTCCCCCTATAAATCTGTGTAGGTCTTTAAATACATCCTTTTCTGTTAGGGGTATTTCTCTTTGGAATTCTATTCCACTAGAAATTCAGAAGTCAACGTGGCCTAAATCTTTTAAAGCGGATTATTTAGCGTGGCGCGCTTGAATGATAGTACATGTAGTACTACATGTATTATCTACTTTTTCTAATAATTTTTTTCATTTGTATTATTTTTGTATGTAGTATGTAAGTATTCACTTCTTGCAGTGTTCTCTGTAACAAATGAGCTTCAGCTCAATACGGAGGGTACTAGCATGGAGTGGATTTTTTTTTTGAAAAAATCTGGGGTTTTTATGCCTAATGGAAGTATTTATTTTTTTATTTTTTTTGGTGGTTGTTGTTCTTCATTTATATTGCTTCCATATGTGCTTTTCCTTTACCAAAATTATAATGTCAATGAACAAATAAATAAATAAATAAAACAATACAAATGTCGACATACCTCTTATTCTACCGTTTGTCGAGACTTTTCTTGCATACATACCACATCAATTGTATGCGATTATTTGCAATATTGTAATTTCTTGCATACTTAAATTTCTTGGAAAAATATAATACCATAATTAATACGTTTCTTGAGTGCTTTTATAGCTCCTAAGTATGCAGAAGAGTTTCTGTTTGTAACACTGTGTGAATGTGGTTTTTTGGTTTTAGTGCAATTAATGCACTTGTGCATTCATTTTTCTTCGGGCATTAACTGTACCTTTGTCCTGTTTCGGAGCAATGGCCACAAACAACTGTCTCTGACTTTCAGTGCTTTCATAAACATATGACATCTTAAACACTTAAGGCAATTGGAAGTCAGCGATGTTGTAGGAGGACCACTCCAGGTAGTTTTTTTTTTGTAGCAGCATTTTGCGTATCTCTGGCTTAACCTCAATGACCTAATGCCCTATGTCTTGGTCTCTAAGACAAGTTTATAATTAAGGTTTTATCCCTTTATGATCCACTTCAGGCAGATTTTTTTTTACTGTAAGCGCTGGAAGCTCTTCCTGCTTTAATTATCTACTAACATCATATATGATCATTCTAGGTGATCTTTTAGATACGGGACACTCGTTTCTAGCCCAGCGTTTGTTATTTCCTTGTTGCTTGTTAATGCATTTAGATTAGCGTCTTTTGCAACTTGCATGATTATTCTTTCCTTTATCTCCCTAATCTTTTTAATTTTTATTTCCAGCTCAGTCTTTTCCAGAAATAGGAAAGCCTATTTCTTCTACTTTTTCTTTAACTTCAATACTGCTTCAAAATTTTGAAGCGTCTTTTGGCAATGTCGTTATAAACGGAATCTTTGTCATTATATTTAAGCTTAGTTTCCATAGTATCTAAAATAATTACACCTGCGTACTTTCTAACTGCGCTTGTCATTTCTAGCAGTGACTTTGTTTCAGTTTTATTTAGTTTAGACTTAGCAGTGCCCAGATCGTTCAAACTCAAATGGCTGATCTCGTCCTCGCGAATCTTAATTGTAGTGTGAAAGCTCTCCACATTGTCATTGTCTACACGTACGTTTGTTTATCTCGTTCTGGGTTCACGGGCGTTTTGCAGTTTTTGATCCGTCTAAAGTCATTTTGTTTTGATTGTCAGGAATCCTCGTATTTGTTCCTACTATGTATACGTTCGTTCGCTGTAATTTGGCCGTACCCAGGAGTTTTATTTCACTGAAATGGTGTAACCTAGACTTTGTTGCATCTTTTAGACCTCGCTGAGGTATACACTTTCAGTCGCGGTATAAACTGTTTTTATTCACAGTAATTCAATTTGTTTAAATTTCGCAACTATATACATAAGTACCATATAACAATGAATACTTATCTCCTAAGGAATACATAAATACCAATACAATCCCAAAGCAGGCAGGCTTCATAGATTTTGAAAGAGACAATCGTTGCGAAGAAAGATGTTGACCGCTGGTAATGACGGTGGGAAAATTGAGGTGGGTGATAATACCAGGGAGTAATGGAGTATAAGTATGACCGGACGATGGGTAATGGAGGAGAGTATAGTTGGGTGGTGTGTAAGAGAAAACTGCACATCTAGTGACCATAGAGTCATCACGTTTGAGCTATCAAACGTGCCACAGAATGGTCCGCTTGCAAGTAGCAAAACTCCGAGATTTGCCTTAAAGATTTGGGTCTATTTGCCAGACACTTGGTCGGCTCTCGGCACAGTGTAGAAGCACTTCCTAAAATTAACTCGATAGACGAAATTGATGATCGTGTGGAACAGTTAACCAGTGTCTGAAACAACTCAATTCCTTAGAAGAGAGTGGCAAAGAGACGGAATAGTTAGTGGAACTCTAATCTAGAGCATACCAAAAGTAAAGGAACCAAACAGCAAAAGAGTTTAAATTTTCTCTCCTCATAGCGGCAAGGAATAAATACTTCCATGAAGTAACTATAGCTAAGCAAAATAGTTTCCAAAGGTACGTCACGGAGCATGGGAATAATGACCCATGGGGACTTGTATATAAATTGGCTGCCGGTAAAGCAAGGCCACCTGAAGTCTTGAATACCATCAGGAAGACAAATGAAGTCGTCACTGATACGTCGCATGACAGACGCTTGGAGTTACTAAACTCGCTTCTGCCAGACGAAACACCTGACGTTACTGGGCCAAGCCAAAAATGCGCAAGATCGCCGCCAACAGCAGTTGGACATCAGATGCGGAAGACCCCCATTCACGTAGGATGAGGTCACCAGTGCCCTCACTTGCATGAAATGATTAGAATCAGGAAACCTGGTGATAGAGATCCACTTTCTCCGAAGTCTAATAGACCAATCATGCTGCTACCTGTCATGGGGAAACTCCTCGAAAGGTTAGTAGTAGTTCGCATTTCTCCACGAATCCAACAGAGGGGGATGTTATGAGTGGACATTGCCAGAGCATTCGATAACTTAACGTGGCCTAGTGTCATCGCAAGTTTATCAGTCTATAATCTCCAAAAACATTATGAATGGTTTTAGGAGCTATTTCAGCGAACGATCCGCAGTAATCAGAGACATGTATTGTTCTGTATCAAAAGAAATAACAAAAAAATACCTTCAAGTCTCAATTCTAGGTCCCTTAGTCTGGAAGATCGAGTTTAACACTAGCATGATGGATAACATGGACGAAATAGCATTTGCGGACGATAAAGTCATTCTGGTGCACGGCAATTCGAGGCTTGAACTATAGCGCCAGGGTCAAATCGCCATTAACAAAATGTAACAATCGTGCGAGTTAAATAAAATGTCACTATCGGCAGAGAAAACAGTGATGCTGCAGCTTAAAGCAAATTTGACTCAAATCGACCTCCAACTATATCAATAAATGGTCAAAACATGAAAATGGTCAAGTAAGCTAGATATCTAGGAGTTGACATCGATAAACGAATGGGAGTCACATCTTACGTATCAAGGGTCTGAGAAAACGCCAAGAAACTATTTCACTTCTTTGTGAGAGTGTCAAGAGAGGGATGTGGACTTAACTATAAAACACTTGTATTAATATACAAAGGTGTGGCGGAGGCGCTCTTCACGTATGCAGCGGCTGGGTGGTACGACAGGTTAAACTGTCACAATATTAGATCATTGGAAAGTGCTCAGAGGAATATCCTACTAGGAGTAACAAAGACCTACCGAACAGTATCTAAAGATGCTGTTGTGGTTCTGGCTGGCGTGCTCCCTGCATATATTCTAATCAAAAAACGAGCGCTCATGTACAACCAAAGAACAAGAGCCCAAAATAGATAGTTGCAGATAGTAAAGTATTATCAATTTAATAATAAAAGAGAAATCGAGGAAATGGCGATTGATTTATGGTAACGAAGGTCGAATGAATCAGTCAATGGAAGGTATACATTTGGCTTCATTCCAGACATAAAAGCACGATTTAAAATGAAACTGCAATTAACAAGCTCTATGAGTCAAGTCATCCGTGACCATGGTAAGTTTAAAACCTACCTAAAGAGATTTAATATAACAAACCAATGTCAATGTTCAACTGGTTCAGAAGTAAAAGACGACAATCACCTATTTTTCGAATGTAACGAGGTGACAGTCTTGTCACTGAAACAAAAGTGGCTGGGTAACATAAACCTACACGAGTTATCACTGCCAGCACTACTATAAGCAACGAAATTTTACGACAGTTTCGGCCATATTGTGCTGAACTGATCAATATCTTAAAAGAAAGGAATAGTGCGCAATAGTGGACCGGGTATACTCGGACGGTACTAGCCTCCACGCGGCTAGGGACGGAAACGATAAAATTTTTGAATTGTAACGGCCAAAAGTACTACCACTATATCGGTGAACACTGCTTTATGCTATGAAAACTGATATAAATTTTTAAATAATTCTTAGTTTAAGGTTAGTTTAAGAATTGACGAAAATTTTTCCCGGAATGTTGACTACGATTAATAATGATTAAATGTCCACCTGATTAAGAAATAAAAAGTAAATTGCTCATGACAGTGGCAAAAATTCGTTTTGAAAATTGATCATGTATCAAAAGTTCAATCGTGGATTAAAACAATCTAATATTTTAATCAACGATTTTTTCAAAACTGACTTTATTCCACAAATAACGAAGATTTCCAAGAATTGAGGTTTGTAAATTATTTATATATATATTATCGATTTGTTAATTGGTTTAAAAAGGCTGGTAAAATTAAAAAGTCACCACTTTTATGGTAGAAATTGATGGCATCGGACATCCATAGTACTGAATGTCAACCTGACAAAGATGTAATATACGATTGTGAAGTTTTCAACAAAAACCAAAAATTAACAAAACGTATACGTATATATAATCTGTGATAATAACAAAAAAATAACCATGGTTGTATTGGTAAAATAGTCGGTAAAAGCAATGTAGCATATTTCCGAATAATATGTATATTAAAAATCAGTATATGGATATTATTTTTCACAATAGAAACAAAAAATATTCGAAGTTTACCTAAGCGTAATATTAAATTTTTATATAAATCTAAAGATTAATATAAATAATGTGTTTATCATCCAAATAAATTATTTTATTATAAGAAATACTCGATTGCTATCAATTAGTCCTAAATGGTTTCATTATAAAAAAATTGGCCAAATAACAAAGTTTTTGCTAGCCTTTTAGCAAAAAATTGGCCATCTAAAAAAAATACGACAAATTCCCGTTTGTTATTGAGGTGCAAACACCACAGCTCCTTATGCAATTTTTTGGATTCTAGTGGTTTACTGTATTAAAAATTGGCCAGATCACAGAGTTTTTCCCAGGTCGTCACACATATTAAAAGTTAGCTCAAATTTATTTGAGAGAGCACTTTTTGTCTTAACTTTTGATATGTGCACAGTAAAAAATTCGGGATATATACCTGACCGGTGTTAAAAATAATTTGAGTCCTCATCAGATAATGCTTTATTTGGTTATTTTTAATTGGCAAATTTAGCTAAGTCGCAAAAATGACAAAATTTACTCAATTTTCTGAAATATGTTGTTAAACTTTTCGAAACAACCTCTGAGTGCTCCGTTTCCATCATAAATAATGTTTAAAAAAGAATTGTCACAAGAAAAAAACATAACTATAAGATATTTTATTTCAACAAGTGTTGAACGGTAAAATTATCTACTGTGATGGCAATTTTATTTACCACCATATTAGTCTGAACATTTGAACTTTGATTTTGCAACAAAAATCATATGTTGGTCGAAATCGAGTATGTTTAATGACCTAAAATCGTATATTGAAATGACCTCGTCCTGTGATGGTCCTTTGGTTTATGTTAATTAGTCTTTTAAAAGAATGTAATAGTATATATTTTCCAATTAACATCTCACATTTCCAAGTATTATAGAAATATAATTACAATAATGCAAAATTATACTTATAAATATTAATGTCCTTTTGCAATATTGAAGTAGATAAAAATACATAATAAATCACGTAATAATAACACGCGCAGTTATTATATTTCTAGTGACAATTGAGTGTAGTTCAAAATTGCTACGTACGAAGCATATTTCAAATAAAATTTTACAAAAAGTGTTAATTTTGTGGTGCCTGAATCGTTATTATGCTTATCGTAGATAGAAGAAAATTATTGTTCGTTTTTTTAATGCAATTCAGTCTCAGGTATAATATCGTGAAACGTGTGTGAAAATTAAATATAAATTCTTAAATTTTGAAAAGTAAGTTTTAAAACATACCAAATAATAAAATTGATTTAGGTATTAACCGAACACCAGCATTGGTAAGTAATATTTGAATTTACTATGCCATTTTCATTTATATTAAACGTGTGCAAGAGTTAAACGTGTTCTAAATGTATGGTATTAATATTAAATTTTTAACTATTTGTTAAAAGTGATTTTGTAACTCAAAAAAAAGTTCAAGCGTCAAGCATTTTCTCATTTTCATTTTCAAATGAGTAACGCAATTTACGTATCTTGATTAAATAAAACGCTCGAATTAATAAATCATCATTATTTAAAATAAATAATTTTACTAACCAGTCCTAATGTACGTGAAACTTTTTCGTTTTATATTTAGGACATCCATTTATCAGATAGTAATTCCATAGAATATTTACAAGCCGTGTTAAGATACTCTAGAACTGGATTCAACACAAAAATCTTTCGGTTCAATGGCCAACAAATCGAATTGATTGTTCTTCGGTGTATGCCCGTTGTATTGTTGCAAGTGATTGCAAAAGTACAAATAAATGACAATTCTTAATTACATGTCTGAAATAAGCTTGAGGGACAAAATGTCATATTTGTCGCAGCTTGTATTAAAGAAACTTAAATGTCTTGCGAAATAACTATTTGTTTTCGCCAGAACTATTTCTTAAAAAGCTGACAATATTTTCTTTAATGTATAGTATTTATTATTATTTATTTAAATAGTATTACAAATATAAACAAAACTCCTTTAATTCTATGTTTTTAAAGAAATTTATTTGTTTCTGTACCATTTAACTTTTAACAATTGCTCTACGTCGATAAATATTTCCTAGTTCAGACCGGTAGCTTTCGTAATAGCTAACTACTTAAAATAATAATAATTGTGTCTTTATATAGTTAGAATAGAATTTAAGATTATTGGCGGTGCAATCAAGGTTAAAGGCTACTCGGACGCTTATATTAGCGACACCACTTTCGCTGCGTATATGACTTATATTTGCCATGGTAATATGGTTGTAATATGGAATTGTTTATTTATAAGGACCCGAGATATTTTTTTAAACTCTACACGAAAAAGGTAACATTTTTAAACTCTTAATAGAAAAATATAATTTTCTGTGAATTGTGATTGTTATTTCTTTCATTATTAGGATTACAGAAATACCAACAGCAATACAACAGGATTACAGCAATACAGCATTACCTTCCCAAAAGCGATTAACAAAAAATAATTAAGTTAGCTGTCGTTCATCTGTTATTGTTGTGAAACGACCATCCGTCAACGGAAGGCATTAACTATGGGCTCAGTGCTTGGCGGATCTTTTTCCAAAGTAACGAGACGTTAAGGAAACAGCGGAAAATAATTATGTAAACTTTTCTTTTGAATTTTTTTCTATTATGTTTGTTAAATAGATTACGAATATATTAAAAATTAAAAATTTTATATTTTTAAATATTAACTATATTTAAACATGAATTATAACCCCTTTTCTGTTATTTTAGTTTTTAATTTTTAATCTCAATAAAAAGGGTGGTTTTCTTGGTACGAGAATAAAAACCATCCAGTGCAATTCTCTCAAGTTGAAAAATGCCATAACCAATAGGCAAAAAATTCCTGAACCAGATAATATCAACATCGCAACGAGCGGGAATAAAAATATTATAGATATTGAAGTCGAATGTGCAATACAATTTATGAAAACTGCAGACATCAACAACGAGCTTGACGAAATTATACGGCTGCATTATTTAACTTATAAGTTACGTCAACTTATTATTGAAAATAAAATACCAGGGAAAGATCCCAAAAAAGTCTTAACGGATTTTCCGAAGTTTTTGGAAATTTATTGTTTGGTAAGAAAACAATTTGTCTCATGCAGAATTCTAGTTTTTATTAAAACCAATATTTAACTTTTTATCTACTAGACGAAATTTGATTTTTCAACAAAAGATCTTGAAAAATCTAACTATTTTCGAATCAAATTTAATCACGGATTACAAGACCGGATAATTGAATTGGCTCAAAAAGACAAAAATATATTAAATTGCCTAATCAATTTAAACGTAACACAACCTTCTTTCTTTTGTGCAGTTGATAAGATTTATTCATTTTTATTTTTTCAAATCTTTTTCAGAATTTGGTCATGAATTTCATGCGCTATGTGCTCTTCAGGTGCTTTTGCCGCCGGTCTTGGTAGGAAAAGGCAAAACCAACCGATCAAAATATATGATGAAATTTTACAAAACTTTAGTTTTAATGGTGAAACTTTGTTTGTAAAATCGTGCTTCCTATTTGAAAAATATGAAAGAGGCCATTTTATATGTTCAGGTGTCGCAGATAGTGGAACTCCTATATTCCAAGAGATTAAGGAGGTTTTTATATGGAACAATTGCTTTTTTGATAATTACTAAATGCCCCTATGTTTATTTCAATGATATCCCATCGGCTTTTGAGATAGTTGAACCAGACACTGAAACCTATTCTATTATTAATCGTCTCAATATTTATTATCGAAGCCCATTTGAAAATCCGTTAGTTGACAATCGTTTTTTTATAGTTCCTTAACATAAAATATTTAAAAAAAAATTAAATTAAATTATTAACTAAGTTCCCAGTTGATTAAAATCTTAAAAATATTATACTATTGAAAAATTATACTTTATGTACCTAGACAGAATTGTTTAAAAATTCACAACTTTGTATAATTGTAAAACTATTTTATTGAATTTAAGATTAAAAACAATGTTTATTGTGATGTATACTTACACATCACAATAAACATTGAAACATTTTTTTTACTCTTATGTAAATCATTATTATTTGAAATAAATAAGAAGAATGCTTTATGTAACTGAGAATATTTTTTATATTTACAGAAACACCATACACATACATTATTATGTATATAATATATATATGCCTTTATCGACCAAGAAATTTTTTTTTTTGGCTCAATTGAAGTACAAACCACATGAGTATAGGTATAGTGTTTTTTTCGTACGAAAATAAGTTTAAAAGGAATACACAAGGTGTAAATTGGTTCAAAACACAACCAAAAATAATTTTTTGACATGATTCTTTAGCCTTACTCACACAATTGTGTGGGTGGGCCGGTTAAGGAATATATATGTGTATCCATTCCTTTTATAAGATGTAGTACTTTTGCACTACTGCTGTTTGCTTCAATTATCACCATCTCATTGTCTAATACGCAAACTGTTAACTTATAATTTTAGTCGAAGTTACCAACATTATGTTCGTTCAATTTCATTGCCAAATTACGAAAGTAATTATAATTCTTTGCTTTTTTGAACAACATATTATACAATAGTAATTTTTATTACTGAATAAAAGTTATTAAATAAGGAGCTACCTACTAGTAGCAGAAAATGCCAAATTTTAAAACATAATATATAACAGGCATGTTGTTTTTTCTTCCACTTTTAAATAGTTCTTTCATAATTAAATTTAAAATTCTTCAACAGTTTAAATCAGGTATAAATTCTACACCGATGTTTTTTTTTATAATTAACAACTAACAAATTTTGATTTTTACAATAATCCATAGTAAAAAATTAATAAAAAATGTGAAATGAACAATTGATAACTGTTCATTTTGGCAAACATTTTATCTATATAATTTTATTATTTTCTAAAAATATTTAATTCTTGAATATAGCTAAATTCTATTAGCACCTGTTGAGTGATATTTTGCAAGTAGTCTTAAATTAAGAGATCAGATTTAGTTAAAAACACCCCAAATTTTTTGCTGTGTGTGACGACCTGGGAAAAACTCTGTGATCTGGCCAATTTTTAATACAGTAAACCACTAGAATCCAAAAAATTGCATAACGAGCTGTGGTGCTTGCACCTCAATAACAAACGGGAATTTGTCGTATTTTTTTTAGATGGCCAATTTTATTTGAGAGAGCACTTCTTGAGCTAGCTTTTGATATGGGTGACGACCTGGAAAAAACTCTGTGATATGGCCAATTTTTAATACAGTAAACCACTAGAATCCAAAAAATTGCATAACGAGCTGTGGTGTTTGCACCTCAATAACAAACGGGAATTTGTCGTATTTTTTTTAAATGGCCAATTTTATTTGAGAGAGCACTTCTTCATCTCACTTTTGATATGTGTGACGACCTGGCAAAAACTCTGTGATCTGGCCAATTTTTAATACAGTAAACCACTAGAATCTAAAAAATGGCATAACGATGTGGTGTTTGCACCTCAATATCAAACGGAGAGAATACATTTTGGATTAGTGGTGTGTGGCTTTTTTCTAATTACTTATTTATTTGTGGAGAGTTTGTTCAAATAAGTAACCTCGCGAGGTCTATAAGTATGTCTACACAGAAATTTCTCCAAAATTTTGTCTTGACTTAATGTATACGCAGTTTTTATTTTCAAATCTAGTGGCAACGAATAATATGTCAAAACATTTTTTTCTTCCATATAATAAAACTTGTGTTAAGTTTTTTTGTTATTACGTCACAAATAAGGCACCAATGAATTGGAACGACTTATTATTCAAGATGGCATCAAATAAGTATGAATTAAGTCTGTGTTTGGAAAACACCATGTGATCCCAATACTCATTTTAGATTGCCTGCTATATATTTGTTTGGGTTATCTTAAAACTTTTGTAAAAAATCTCTCTAGTATCACAAGATATATGGGTGCCAAACTTACCATTTTGTCCTACGTACTAACTGGAATGAAAAGCTTTTAATATCTTTTAACAAAATGAATCTTTGGTTTATATTCATTTCATTTTATAAACATTATACAAAAAATAATTCAAATTTTTAATTTAAAACAAAAAATTACAAACAATAAACTATTCCATAAAACAAAAATTATAATTTAACATTGTTAATCAACTAACGCATAATATTCTAAATAATTATAAGTAAAATTAAATTAATAGATTCGATTAATATTATTTAAATCTAAACAACTAATGTAAATTGATTAGGTCCTAAAAATCGCTCCAAGGGAAGAACAAACATTTGTAAGTTTTTCTATAAATCGCGGATTTAATTTCGAAACAAAATATTTAAATTGCACACATCCGGCCCATCGTAAAAATGGCGGTTAGCGCACTTCATATTATAAAATTAGTAGATATATAGCAAAGACAAAATAAACCAAAAAAGTTGCGGTGAAATATTTTTCATCTTAAATTGGAACGCTTAAACTATGCATAGGGTAGTGTCTTTACATAACGAAATTTGTGCCTCTTGTAGAATTCGTAATCGGGGCCCGAGCGGTACCCCTAACTTTTGTAAACGTTCTTCACCTAAATACGGTAGTTCAATCATACCGACACGTTCGGATTCGAAGAGTGTAGCGTATTTCTGAAAATATTAATATCGTTATTGGCGTCTACGCGCAGACACTTAGTCTAATCTGAAATTACCTCATATCCTAAATTTTTTAAAAATAGTCTCATTAGAGGCGGATCCTCACCAAAAAATTTTGTTAGTTTTTTGACTCTGCGCGGATTTGTTAGGTTTGGTGGTTCTGGCATACTTTTCAAATTGCCCATTGACATTGTAGCTCGACCTCCCGTCGACTGTGCTCTGCAAATAATTAAATTTAGTATAATGGCATTAGAATATGAAAAGGCGACGGTCTACCTTAAAGCTGCGAAATCATCCCGCAAACGTTCAAGTTCTTGTGTCACCAGATGCTGCGATCGCATTTCGGATGATAAATGTGCAACACTACGGGCGAGGGTTACTACATGAGACTCTAAACGTTGGAATCGTTTATTAATTCCCTAGAAATATAAAAAAAAAGTTTTAAAGTTGAAAAATGAAATAAATCCATTACTCGTACCTTAATATCCCTAACTTTTCGTCGACCTTCGATGCGCCGGCGATCCCGAACCGGGCGACCACTAACAGAACTTGATGGTAGCGACGATAAACTACCATGTCGTCGGCGGCCATTTAAAAACTGTCCATCGCCCAATCGACTTGGTGGATTACGGTTACCGCCTAGCATTTTAAGCACTTCACTGTACATATGCTCTAATCCTTCCAGTTGGTTTCTGATGTGCCGTAATCCTTGTGTGTCGGTTTCCGAATCGCTGACTGATTGACCTCCACCCCATGGTGTACCCAGCAGCGAGTCTAAATCTAGTGATCGTGTTGTAGTTGAGGTTAGATCGTTATCTAATCCAAACACTGCAAAGAACAAATGTTATGCCCAAAATAATTTAGAAGCGACGTATGAAAATACTTACGATGTCGTTTTAATAATGACTGTTCCTGTTTTTTAGAAGGCGTTCTCGTACTAACACCTTGTTTCTGTATCGACGAACCAGGCCATCCAGCTCGCGACGGTCCAATAGGTCCTTTACCAGGTCTATTATAACTATCCGTACCGTACTCTTGTTTGTTAAGATGATCTTTAGAATGTGATTTATAACGACCACTACCATTCGGTGAGATCGGTGGCAGTGGTGGTGACATTGACGAGACACTACCACTTACTGTTGACTCGGGTCGAATCGATAGATCTTGCATTTGTGGTTCTAAAATATTCCGTAGTTCAGCGTCCACTATATCGACCCAATCGGTATCATTATCTTTTGGTCTTAGTACGGAATCAGAACTTTCGGGGCTGGTATCCAGTTGTACACCACCTTTCCGACCACTCGAGTACGCTGCACTGCCACGGCCCGAATCAACATTTGAACTATGATTACCGCTTTTATCGTAATCAGAGCTGCCTGCTGATCCAGGTACTGCCTTAAGTAAATCATTAGCCGAAGCAGGACGATCGGGTCGAGCTGGTGGCTGAGGTTTTTGGTTTTCATGCATCTGCGGTGGAGTTCCATGTTGCATATGGTGTTGTGGATTATCTAATTTTTGGAATGAAGCTCGTAGCTGATCTTGGCGAGTTTGTATTATTGATGTTGCGCCCTGTTGCGTCATATTATCTGGCATTAACTTTTGTGTTGAATATAAATTTTGTTGGTTTTGTAACGGTTGGGATTGAAAATGTGTTGGCTGATAGGTCGGCTGTTGGTATTGTTGCTGCCCATTAGTAATGTATTGTGGATGCTGTTGATATGTTCCGTTATACTGTACTTGTTGTGGGCTCATTTCATGCATTTGTTGTTGCATGGGTTGCCCTTGTGTATTTGTATTTTGGAACACCTGAGGAGAGTGCCGGTGGTTTATATTCTGTGTTATTTGTGATTGCATGGTCTGTTGTTGTTGTGGTGGAATATGATACAGAGTTGGTGGTCGCCGCCCTTTTGTTAGGAAACCGCCTTCATCGCTATCGGTTACATCGATGTTGGCTAGAGAACCTCGCCGTTCAACTTGTTGCTGTGATTGGTTCATGATTTGCTGTTGTCCATCGAGCTGAGGTGTAATGACACGACGATCAAAATTCATGTTCAACTGTGGTTGAGATGCAGCTCGTTGTTGCGCCGTCATGACAGTGCGTTGTTGTGGTTCTGGTGTATAGTTTCGTTGTTGGCCTATCTGTCCGCCAACAAATTGCTGTGATCTTGGCAATGGTTGCTGAGGTTGTTGTTGCGGCTGTGGTTGTCCTATCCAAATATTAGGCTGTGATTGATTTAAACTTTGATTTTGGCGCATATGAGCTGGTAGTGCTGAATAAGGTGACCGATATTCATCTACTTGTTGGTTCTGCAATTGTTGTTGTTGCTGTACTAGTACATTATTCAAGCCATCTAGTGAATCGTTGTTTTCTTTTTTAAATTTGGAAGATATTAAATCTTTTAGGGTGTGATATGTTTTTGCCACCGCGTTTTTATTTGTGTCCTTTAGGTCACGGTCTTTACCATTTTCACGTTCTGCTAGTGCGGTCACGTCTTCAGGTAATCTGGCTGGTGCTCTAGGAATGGCACCGGACATCGACGATTGATTAATTTGTATTTCTTGCTGCTGCTGTTGCTGTTGTTGTTGTTGTTGCGATTGAGATGGAGGACATTGTGCTTGCGTATTCTGCAATAAATAAAAACAAACATTTTTTATCAATTAACTGATTTACTTGATTATCGCAATTATCGCATATCTCTTACATTCTCCAAAGCAAATTCAACCATTCTTGTGTTAATATTGATTGCTTATCTTAATGTGGTACTATCACTTGTGTGTGAATTTAAAGTAAAATTGCATTAACTTCTTGCATACGGTAAATAAATAAGATTAAATAAATAGTTTTTGTTGTCGCGCTTATACAAATCCTGTGTATTAATTAAAATTTATTTATTTATTTGCTTTAGCGTTTAATGACACAACGGAAATGATTTTTCAATTTTGCCTTTTTTTAATGAAAACTAAAGTCAATAAAATGTATATTACAACTAAATCATCGCGAATAGCACCACGATCCAAAGCCATCATTGTGTACATAAATATAATTATTTATTTATTTACCTGGATATTTACGTTATAATATTATATAGCAATATTGAAAAGGAAATGGAGAAAATAAAAATCAATAACGGTTTTTCACTTTGCAGATGAGATGATTTCAAAAAAAAAATAAGTTTATAAATTGTAATTAAAAATAAATTAAATTAAACCAATTATTTAAATATTTATGTTTTTGAAGACAAAACACGAAACTTTGTATTTATACAGACGCCAATTGCATCCTGATAACCCACTTTCTCGGTATTGGTTTGGTAAAAAGTAATTAATTTCTTGGGAAAAATTTTAACTGAAACTACAAAGTACTTGTAAATAAAGTAATCATTTTTAGAAAATTGCAAATAAGATTTGGTTTGAAAAATTAACTTATTAGATATACATTGTTAAATATTAGCCGAAAATTACAAAATGTCTTCAATCCTTCCTGATCTGCGATATATATTTTCTATAAACGATGCTATTTGGTACGGTACGATGGTACCTGATATGAAAACTAGTATTTAATTTTAATTGCAAAATGTGAATAGTTAAACTAGCACAGAACATTTTAATTGCAGGCAACGTAACATAGGTTTCAGTGGTTGACACTTAGGCCATTTTTGGCCCATTGTGATACCACGCATTCACGCTACCTACTCACACAACTACAGTATTACCACCTGCAAGCTAAATGTCAACCTGTACATTGACATGGACGGTGGGTCGGCGCTGAAAATTCGATTTTGCATCTAGCCTCTGATGGGATTCGAACCCAGTACGTCCCGGTCCAAGTGCCGAAGCTTTAACCACTGCACCACTTGTCCGGAAACCACTGAAACCTAACCTAACGTAACCTCAATAATATGTTTATTTGAGTGAAATTTTAATTTGAGTGAAATTTTATTGAAAAGCCAAAATTTTTGTTTTGCAATATAGTGAAATTTGATTTTGTATATGGTAATTTGTTACAAGCAGGTAAAATCTCATTACTAATAATATAGATTTCATTTGTTACTTGATTCCTAAAACAACAAGAGCAATATTAATTAAGACTTACTAATAATACTAACAGGTTGTTGTATTTGCTGATTGTTTTAAACAGTTTGCTTGAATAAATAATATTGCACTCAGGATAGTTACAATAAATTGAATAGATGATGCTGCATGACAACAGAAAAAATAATTAGTGTTATTGGTAGAATGCGAATCCTACGTAATATTATGGTGTTGAATGAAATTTTGATTTGAGTGAAATTTTAAACTTTAGTGAAATTTTGTTTTTAAGTTCATTTATGCTGTAAATTAAATTAATTCTTTTGTATTTCTTAGTGAAATATTACTTTTGAAAAGATCTATGGTTTAATATAAATTTATTCTTATAAAGAAATTTAAATATGAAATAAATATTTAAAAATTTAATACATAAAATGTTTAGAGTAATAGACATTAGGACCATAACGTGTGTGTTGTAAATTTGGTAAACAATTTTAAATAATAAATTAATGTTGAGTAAGTTTGAGCGTATACTTTTTTGAGTGAAATTTTGAAGTGTTCATAGAAGATTTTTCATTACTGTTAGAGTATTTATTTGTTGTTAGTATTTAAGTGGTACTGGTAAATTTTGTTACGTTCTACTGAAAAGATCGAAAAGAGTTCTAAATAGATTATTTATTTGTTAGTATTTGAGTGGTACTCGGATAAAAATATAATAAGTAGTTTCTTTTGAGTAGAATATGCGTTTTTCAATACAGTCGACAATATAAAAATATTTGCTCGATATCACTAACTACATATATTATTTAATACATTTAATACGTTTAATATATATTATACATTTAATACATTTAATACATTTAATACAGTTAATACATTTAATACTGTAAATTCTAAACAAACTGTTTAGAATTATGTTAGACAAAATAGAATATTAAAAATCTCCGTGCTATTTCGATGTGTTGTTGAAATTGACTAACAATTTATTTTTTAATTTCTAGGTTTTTATACACAAAAGAAAACCTAAATTATGACTAACTTATAATAGAACACGATAACAAGAAACTGCAAAGAATGCAAGCGGATGTATCATTTTCACATATACGTGTTGCGCTGTCTATGCATATCAAATGATCATCCGCTCACACGCTCTACATTGTTTCTGGTTATCGTGTGAAATAAACTGTTCAAGATTGAACATACTCCCGGGCGACTATGGCAAGGTTGTACTATGCAGTAGCGGCCGTTGATTGTGGTCGAAGTGGATCTAATGGGCGCCGGCGCCGTATGTAAGCTATGATCCAGACTATTCCGACGATAAGAGCGCTCCAGAATAAAATATGAATCATGGTGTAGTGATGAACATGATGTTGATTTTGGTTGGTGAAGAACTCATTTCTCTGGATCAGGTGCTCATTTTCCCGATGAGCTGCTATTTCATCTTCCAACTTTTTAGTGTCCAGACCGGAGATGAGGTCAGCCGCAGCGCCATCACGCACCTTGGTTTTGATGTGATTTCCAAGATTTTTCAACTGCTTGGAAGTGGTGATGCCCGAGGTTGATCTTTGAAACGCCTTGCTTATACTGTTGGTTGCTGTGCCCACAGCTACAATGTATGACTCCCTGTCGCGTAATATACAGCCTGCATCAATGCTAATTATTCCCGAGCCTTGAAGAGTGAGCGGACTAGATTGGGATCCACATAAGACATCGACCGTAGTTTCGTTGGGAACTGCATAAATCCATTGATTGGGTGCCTTGAGGGGAATCCATCTATTAGTGGAATTCCTAGTTTGAAAGCTGCAGAATTGCTCAAGAGCGGCTTTCCGCTGAAGGATGGCTACCTCGCATCGACCGTTGTTAGAGAATGCGTTGAAGACGGGTGATGTCTCGCATAGGAAATGTGCTGAGGAAACAATCTGACAACGAGATAGTTGTTCCGTAGAGAAGAACGCGAAATGTTCGCGATGGCTGTCCATGGCCAGATACTCAGTTGAAGTTACTATGCTTGACTGTGTGTGGTCATGCAGAATGTCCGGCACGGCAATCACGGAGAGAAGCGTATACTCTGTTGCGAACGCCAGTGGAATGATGACTTCGATGATCACGTTCTTCTTGGTCATTCTACTTCTGACTGTTAGACTCTGATATACATGTATCAGATCAGACAATTGGTGACCAGGGACGCTGACGGCTGTCGGTACATGTTGCCGAATCAGCGAAAGTTGTTCTTCTAATTGGTCCGGCGTGAGTATGGTGGGATGTAAAATCTCATGATGAGCGGAGTACACTATGTTAAGCAAACTGTGTTGGGTGTCTTCCAAGTTCTGTAAGATCAAGGTTAACTCGATTATGTTCATTACCACCGAGCGAACCCTGTCCTCATAGCTTCGATACTCTTGTAGTACCTTTAACTCCTCCCTTAATCGCCTCTGCTCTTGTAATAGGTTGTTCATGGACATCATGGTGAGATTGGAATTATGCTTTATCAATTTTACCGTGTTATCTATTATTGATGTTTGATTCTGTATTAATGTCAGTAGATGATTTTCGTTGGTGTTGATCGTGTCAAACTGGGATTCGTATTGGGCTGCATCGCGTTGCGACAAGATGCCAAATATATCGCCCAAAGCAATCCCCAACGTATCTCCTAATCCTCGCTTGGATCGCTTGCGTTCCTTATTGCTATCTTTTAGTAACTTGTTTTCTGCTATTAGGTTGTTGAGTCGCCATTGCAAATGTTGTAGGGTAGTATTACAGTTGAATCCTGGCAGATCTTTACAAGCTCCTTGTAGTTGGGCTACGGCTTGCTTACAGTTTTCTACCTCTTTTCAATAGTCGGTCAAGTTGTAAAAAATTACTAATTTCCATTTCATGGCGACGGCTTCTAGGGTTCCCATTTCCTCAAAGTATATGCCTGATGGATGGTCGAAGGGGCGGATGTTAGTGATACCGCGCGCCAAACCTAGAATGGTGCATACTGATAATAGCGCCAAGGCTAAATTGCTAGCCCTTAAACCACACTTTGCTCTTCTCGGCGGTTGCTTCCTGATAGGTGGGGCTTCGTTGTTGGCGGCTTCGAGTTCTGGAGTATTTGTCATCTCCGCTTCTATGGGGAGCTTGCATAGTTTGGTGATTGGTCGTTTGTACACATTGTCCTTGCATTTAACCGTGGCCACGCGAACTAGACCATCAGCACCAGCTTGAGTTTCAATAATTCGACCTAATTTCCAATATGTAGTCGGTAGTTGATTGTCTCGCAAGAGGACTAAGTCGTTTATCAATAAGTTGGGTTGCGGCGTTTTCCATTTGCTGCGTTGCTGTAATTGGTGTAGATATTCAACTGACCATCTCTTCCAAAAGTCTTGTATCATCCGTTGTACTAGGTGCCATCTTGTGGTCAGAGGTATGTTCTCGACCATGCCAGAAGGCTGGCTCTTGAGAGCTTCCCCGATCAAAAAATGGCCAGGAGTTAATGCCTTAAGATCGGATGGATCATTGGTTAACGGCGTCAATGGTCTCGAATTTAGGCAAGCCTCTATTTGAGCGGTGATGGTACTTAATTCTTCATAGGTAAGAGTAGTGGCACCTATGACTCGTTTTAAATGACCCTTTACGGATTTAATTCCGGCTTCCCAAATGCCTCCAAAATGAGGGGCGAATGGTGGTATGAAATGCCAAGTTGTCTCGCCTTCGGCTATTGCATTTGTTATATCGATTGGCAATGTGGTCAAGGCGACGTGAAGGTTCTTCTTCATTTCGGCATCGGCACCAACGAAGTAGGTGCCATTATCCGAATACAGATCCGTGCATAAGCCTCGTCGTGACGTGAATCGTTGGTAAGCGGCAATGAAGGCGGCCGTTGTTAAGCTACTAACTATTTCTATATGTACGGCCTTGGTCACCATGCAAACAAATAGGGCTATGTATCCCTTATATGATTTAAGACCTCTGCCTTTTGTTGTTCTCAGCTGAATAGGTCCAGCATAATCGATCCCAGTTTTAGTGAATGGTCTGCCTGGCCATACTCTGGAACCTGGAAGATCACCCATAAGTGTTCTCGTATTTTGTTGTTGGTGCCGGAAGCATGTAACACATTTATTTATCACGAGTCGTACAGCTCGCCTTCCATCCAGGATCCAATATCTATCTCTTAGGTGTGATAGCGTCAGCTGTACTCCTCCATGCAACATTAACTTGTGGGCTCTTTCGATGAGTTTCCGAGTAATTGAATTATTTTTACCCAAAATAATGGGATTTTTGGTGGCTGTTGAGATGTTCGCGTTCTGCAGTCGCCCTCGCATTCGTAATACACCATTGTCATCTAGAAAGGGGTTCAAAGATAAAAGCTTGCTGTTATTCGGCAATCGTTGTGTGTTTCTCAGACATCTCAGCTCCTGGTAGAAGTCTTCCTCTTGACTCATGCGGAATATAATGGTTTCAGGCGCGATCGCCTTAAATGTTGGAATTTTCCGTGCAGCCCGATTAATGAACGTTGCGCAGATTGCTACTACTCGTTTTAATTTGTCATAACTGGAAATCCTTTGAAACAATCCCCACCAGACGTTGGTTACATTCGTTGTTGCTATTAAGGTTATCTTCTCCTCGTATTCCTCAGGGCGATAGGCTTGTGGGTCCGTCTCACTGTTTTGCTCGATATCTTCAGGGAGTCCCCATAGAGTTGAATCATGTTGTAGAAATTCTGGTCCATGCCACCATAACTTGCAGTGGACTAATTCTCTAGGAGATGTTCCTCGAGAAGCGAGGTCTGCGGGATTCTCGTGGGACCTTACGTGATGCCAAGTGGCTGTTGGTAGCTTTTGTTTTATGCACGAGATGCGGTTTGCAACAAATGTTTTGAAGCGCCTTGGTTCTCCCTTGATCCAGCTTAGCGTGATGGACGAATCGGTCCAAGCGTGCGTTTCACACTCATTTAGCTGCATTGCAAGTTGCACATGCCTTAATAGTTTAGCTAGTAGTCTAGCTGCGTTTAACTCTAATCGAGGAACTGACAGCTTTGTTTTGATGGGAGCCACCCGTGTTTTGGCCATTACAAGATTAGTGGTTACTTGTCCTGCCTCGTTGGTAGTCCTGCAATATACTACAGCGGCGTATGCAAGTTCGGAGGCGTCAGCAAAGCCGTGTAGTTCCTTTCTGGTGCTTCTTGTTGTGTTGACCCACCTAGATATTTTTATGTTCTTCACAGCGGGCATTTCCTTCTTGTAGATCAACCATTTTTTACCTATTTCTTCTGGTAGTGGTTCGTCCCATTCGATCCCGGAGGCCCACGTACCTTGCATCAGAATCTTAGCAGCAATGGTGACGGGTGCTAACCAACCGATTGGGTCAAATAATTTTGATGAATCAGCCAAGAGTGAACGTTTGGTGGCCGTCCCCTCCGACAATTCCAAATTGTCTACGTGAAATTCAAAGGTGTCTTTCGTGGGGTTGTAATGAATCCCCAAGGTTTTGATGCAATCGCTTAATTTTAACAACACGTTACCGGTAGCTTGCAATTCTGTTGGTATTTGCGCTAATAGCTCCGGACTATTGGAAGACCACTTCCTTAGTTTTAGTCCACCTTTCTCGGAGAGCCCTATTAGTTGTTGTATCATGGCCGAGGCTTGGTCTAAGCTGTCGTTTCCTGTCAGCAAATCGTCTACATAGAAGTCAGACAATATGGTTTCGGAGGCGATAGGAAACGATCGCCGTTCGTCTTCAGCTAGTTGCCTTAAAGCACGCACAGCCAGAAAGCTGGCGGCTGTGGTGCCATATGTGACCGTTTTTAACCTGTAGATGTCTACGGGGTTTGTTGGTTCCGTCCTCCATAGAATTAGTTGATAATTTCTATCTTGCTCGTGAATCCATACCTGCCGATACATTTTTTCTATATCGGCCGTCAGCACGTACTGATGTTTACGCCAACGAAGGATTATGTCCGCCAAATCTTGCTGTAACTTTGGGCCGATCATCATTTTCTCATTAAGGGATGATCCATTTGTTGTTTTGGATGACGCATCGAACACTACACGTAATTTGGTAGTAGTGCTGTCCTGCTTCATTACACCATGGTGTGGAATGTAGTAACTATTATAGTTTGGCTGCTCTTCTAACTTGGGAACCAGCTCCATATGGCCTAAGTCCAGATATTCCTTCATGAAGTTTTGGTATAGTTGTTTAAACGGGGCGTCTTTTTTAAATCTTCTCTCTAGTTGTAATAAACGAGCGGCAGCCGTTTTCTTGGATTCTCCTAACTTTGGGGGATCCTCCTTGAACGGAATGCTCACCGAGTACCTGCCGTCACCGTTTCGTTGAACTGTTGATGAAAAGTGTTCCTCCGCTCTCTGCTCTTCTTCGGTACGGACCCTTTCGTCTGGAATATCGTCGTTTTCCACTAAGAGTTTTAGTTGATTCTCGATGGCTTTAGTGGTCACCATTGTAAGCTTTTCTCCAGAACGTTGACCCATGTTACCCATCAAAATCCAGCCCAGCTCAGTTTCTTGAGCCATCGGGTCGTTGGGACCCATCTTGATTATGTTGTTAATAGCTATGGACGCATAATAGTCGGCACCGATTATTAGGTCGATGGGTTGTGGATGATTGAACCTCGGATCGGCCAATTTTAGTCTACCCAGGTGGGTCCATTTGCTGTCGTCAACCTTGACTTGTGGTAGTTGATGATCCAGGTTATCGAACACTAGTGCCTCAATAGCTAAAGTGAAACTCCCAGGGAAATTGGGTGATAGCGTAGTGTTCACAGCATGTCTGCATACTCCTGCCGCTTGACCACCAATGCCAGAAATTTTAACATTAATTTTCTTCCTTTTGAAATTGAAACGATTTACGGCTCTGGATGATATTAACGTTGCCTGAGATCCAGGATCTATCAGGGCTCGCAGTGTTACGAGCTGACCGTTGGCGGTTGCTGAAAGGACCACGGCAGTTGGCAATAGCACTGCCGATGTTTGCTGCACCATGAATGTTTTCGGACCCTGCTCGGTTTTCGATGCAGAGTTGTTGCAATGCAAGAAGGTGTTGTGTTTACCATTGCAGACTACGCAGAATTCCGTGGCGGAGCACTTGAACTTATCATGACCTTCCAAGCATCGCACACAGAATTGTAGATGGTTGACCAATTTAGCCCTCTCCAAGGTTGGCATATTCTTGAAACGTGGGCAGATCTCTAACTTGTGATTTCCGCTACAATTGGGTACCACGCAGCGTACTGAAGCTGTCGCGACATTTACACGTTTGATCGGCTGTGTGACGATTTGACGCGGTGTTGCTACATGCTTGTTTTTACCCATGGCTTCTAAAGACTGGAATCGTCGTTCTAAAAAGTCAAACAACACGTTCAAATTCGGAACTTCCTTGGGCTGTTGCAAATTTGTCTCAAACAATCCTATTGACTCTGGATCGAGCCTTCTAGTGACTAAAAATACCACAAATGCTTCGAATGTGGACTTCAGTTCGAGTTGCTGGATGTTATGCAACACTTCCTTAAGCGTGTCATGCATCGAGCGGATTGCTGGCCCTGTTGCTTGTTGTAGCGTAGACATCGACAATATTGAATTGAAGTAATTGCTGGACAACAACCTCTTGTTGTCATATCTAGCTTTTATGGCTTCCCACGCCATATCATAATTATCACCTGTTGCGGCTAGATGAGCGATGAGCTGAGCCGCTCCCTTTTGCAGCTTAGATTTTAAATAGGTCATTTTCATTGTGTTGGACAATGAATCATTGTTATGAATTATTTCAATGAACAAATCCTTGAACGAGGTCCATTTATCGTAGTCACCATAGAAGGTTGGTATTTCTACTTGAGGCAACTTGACCTTTTGTTCTACATGTGGTTTACTTGTAATACGTTCTGCCAGTTCCTGGCACTGTTGTAATCTTATTATCGTATTTTCCACTCTATTTTTGATGGTGCCATAGAAATCTTGGACGAAATAGTTTGTTGTTTTGTCCTTTTTATCCGTTTCTATCATGATGGTTGCATGCAGTTGATATATATCACGCATTTGTCTCTGCAGCTGATTTACTTTTAGATGAAGATATTCCTTCGGACAACTTTCTTTATCCAATCTGCATTCTATTGCGTATATGTCTTGATGTAATTGACGCATATAGAAATCTTGTCGCTTGCACTCGAGGGTTAAAGATGCAGTTGTCGTCTTATGATGCTCATTACTGCTAGAGTGTGACGAGGAATCGGTTTCCTTGAAAGGCGGAGGTTTACTGGATTCTTGATTGTCCCTGCTACAAGTTGGTTCCGGCTCTT
The DNA here is from genome assembly GCA_947310385.1 of Nephrotoma appendiculata. Classification (NCBI taxonomy): domain Eukaryota; kingdom Metazoa; phylum Arthropoda; class Insecta; order Diptera; family Tipulidae; genus Nephrotoma; species Nephrotoma appendiculata. The sequence continues at coordinate 326,684,980 of OX371223.1, forward strand.
CTTGATGGCTCTCCGAATGAACGTCGTTATCGATGGAATCAGGCTGGGAAATTGTGGTCCAGCCTAATTTTTCGACCGCTGTACCCGTTGGAGTGCTTGGAGGTGCTGCATTCAAGCGTTGGCGCATGTCTCCTAGAAGCCAGGTGCATTCATCCGGTGTAGTTTGTCTAGTTGAACGATATGGGTGCGAATTCTCCATTGGAGGGGATATCGCTAGAATCTTTTCATCATTGGTGATGAACTCCTGATGTGCCGCCTTCACATATGCTATTTTCTTCTCCAAATAGCTTTTTGTTTTCCGGGAGTTGCCGTCCTTTTTATAATTGGAAAGCAACTGCCTTATGTTGGTAGCAATTTCGTGTTGTGCGAGCAATATTTGTTCCATCTCGAATGGCCTGTTGTTGACTGGCTGAGTGTGATTCGAGATGTTGCCGTTTGTTGATGGTTGGCGCAAAAAACTCGTGTCAACGATTTAAGGTGAGTTAGATTTGATGGCGTGGTATTACCGGATTGCCGTTGTTGTATGCTGGTCACACCCGCTCAATGTTGTGGGCAGGCAGATTTACTCGAAATACCAAGCTTACAATTTGTTTATAATAGACTGCGGTTTATACGGCGGTTGTCGTATATCGTTGTTGTTAAGCCAGCCTATGTGGACTATAATTGACTTCGAATCTCGTTGTGCTGAGATTCGGCTCGAAGGACCAATGTAAATTCTAAACAAACTGTTTAGAATTATGTTAGACAAAATAGAATATTAAAAATCTCCGTGCTATTTCGATGTGTTGTTGAAATTGACTAACAATTTATTTTTTAATTTCTAGGTTTTTATACACAAAAGAAAACCTAAATTATGACTAACTTATAATAGAACACGATAACAAGAAACTGCAAAGAATGCAAGCGGATGTATCATTTTCACATATACGTGTTGCGCTGTCTATGCATATCAAATGATCATCCGCTCACACGCTCTACATTGTTTCTGGTTATCGTGTGAAATAAACTGTTCAAGATTGAACAAATACATTTAATACATTTAATACATTTAATACATTTAATACATTTAATACATTTAATATATTTAATACATTTAATACATTTAATACATTTAATACATTTAATACATTTAATACATTTAATACAGTTAATACATTTAATACATATACTACAAAATAATTTATTGTAATTTGGTTAAACTTTTAATCCATGTAAAACATAAAACAGTTTTGAGTGAAATATTTTTTCAAAAATATTTTTTTTTTGAGTGAAATTTTAAGTTTGTCATAAATATTAAATTATTAACTATAGCATTTCAAATAAGTATGATTTTTAATATTTTAATTAATTAAGCTACAGCTTCAACTAAAGCACTTAGCCTAATTATGTCTATGCACTTTCCGAAACAAATTTGAATAACGATTTCCACAAAAAATGTGGTTTTTAATTCAGATTTCAACAGTTTTAAGCAAACGCTAACGAGAGGTTTGTATTGGAGGGCGCATTGGTAATATAGTTCATTCATTAAGTACTATCGGGCGGCATCAATGACAATCGATCGCTCTTACACTCAAATGTCAACTCTCGAAACTTGAGAATGGTGCATGTCTTTAATAAAAATACACATCGTGACTCGTTGGTCGTTGGGAATTATTATGATTATTAATTATAGAGATTTTTGAGAAAACCATTATATAGTTTTAAGGTTCAACATCGTTGCTCAGTTCCAATAGGTGATATCACCAATTGATTAAAGATTTGTCCAAGCACTGGATTTGAGTTAAATTATAAAACAGGTCATAATTGTTAAAACGGCGTTTTTAAAAGTAAATAAAAAAACATTCTGACAAGTAAAAAAATTTTATAATATTTTAATATTTGGCAAATTTTCTTAGGATAGTCTCCAATATCAAAAAATGTTAATTTCTAAATGTGGAATTTTAACTAATTTGCTAGAAATAACTACATAAGAAAATATGTTTCGATACAAAATAATGAAAATATTAACTATTGAGATTCGATTATCTTAAAAATGAGTGAATTTTGAGTAATGTCATACTGTGTCAGCAAATGAGCGAAGGGTTGACTTTGTTGGTTTTCTGAAATTTAAACAGGAATAATGATCCTTGATTATACAAGACATTTTTTATCACAAATCCGTTAAGTTCAATTTTTCACTTGAGAAATTAAGTGTTGTGCATTCCAGATCTATGTTCTTTGCCCTCATTTAGTTATCTAAGAGCACTTGACGGTGACGACGAGTTGTCGACGCGATCACGTAAAAAACAGGATGGTTTTTACAATAAATATTAGATCTGTACCATTTCGATCATCTCCGTGCATTCCGCAGAGGCCGAGTTAAATAATTTTAAATGATTTTTTTAATTACACTCAATAATATTCTCTCTCGAATAACAAAACTCTCAGAGATTTCATCTGTGCGATTTGTATAGAGTATGTCGTTTTAAAGAATTTCTGAAAACTTATGATATTTTTGTGAAATTTCACTTGTGGAGTGTGTGTTTTTAGATTAGATCCTTACGGAACACAGTGTATATTTTGTTACTTTAGCATAAACTTCACTCCGATTCGAATCAATATTGTGTGTACATTTTACAGGACTATTTATATTTTCCGTATAATATTACAATATTAGAACGATAATCATTAAATTAAACTATATAGTCATTTGTTTTGTGAATATTTATAACTGCCAAGCTCAAACTACCACATATACCCACGTATATTCGAATTCATAATTACTATCACCTGCCAAATTATGTTATTAAAGCTAACATGTTCTTAACACGCCCGCAGTATAACTTCTTTGTCTTTTTAATTTATTTATATACACGACAAGTAGGAAATAAATATGCTGCAAGGATATTCCCCCAAAACTTGAATATAAAATTTGACTTGTAATTTTCATTGTGCTTTAAACGAAACAACATTATATACAATTATTATTTCGGCGTGATAAGAATCACCTGCAAATAAAAATATAATCGATTTAAACCTGTGCCCTCCCTCAATTTAATATCGTTATATAGGAACCTTTTTACCTAAAAATCAAATTTGAACAGAAGTTTTATACGGACAACGCGTTTTAATTTCAAAATCGGGTTATCGCAAATTATCGATCAGACAGTCGTATTAACACAATTTGATGCGTGTAGAATATGTGGTATACACAAAAATGTACAAACCAAATCAACAATGATAACGTCAATAACCATCTGTCCATCATTTTGTGTATACGCAAACACGAGTATACCGGACAGACAGTCGATTTATAATATTCACCGTATCGATCGATCAATTTCGAAATATATTCGTATAATACAAAAATGAAATCTTTATTAGTGCCCCCGATTACACTTTGAAAAACCATATTCATACCGATATATAATACGAGAGAGATATCTTTATATAAATTGATTATGGTCCAAATCGATAACGTATCGTTATAATTTGGTTTTCTATATCTCTTCTACTATTTATATAAATAAATACATTTTGGGATAATCATATAAAAGAAATGAACTGTTATGAGATAATCAATCATTATTTATAAGTTAGTTGTTATTTAGTCTTTAGAGAAGTAAGAAATAGTTGTAATGGTTATTAACAAACCAAAACAAACAAATAAAAGTGAATAAAAGTTTAATTTAGATAAAAAAATAAAATTACTTTTTACTTTTTAATTAAGATGAATTATATCGGTATTGAACCTTGTGCGAATCGAGTTTTTGTTAATATCTTTCGTCTTGTTTGAGTATAAATCTCCATAATGATGAACTATAGAAAATATGGAAAATAATTTTTGATGGGTCAACGGATTATATAAATTTAGTTGGTTTCCGGTTGAAGGCTTCACTGCTCGCATCAATCATTACAATGCAATTTCGATAAATTAACAATATGATTAAGAAACCAAGAAAACACTATTACTTTGGAAATTTGTATAAAAGATAGAACAATTTTTTGAGTCTGGTTCTCCAAACGATAGTTTCAATCTGTTATAAACTTTATAACTCCGGAAAATGTTGGTCATAATCAAACATATTTACATCATTCATATTTTAAAACTAAACATGGTTTAGCCTTAACGGCGTAGGTCACTCCATTAGAAGATAACTCCAACCATGGACTTGCCCAGTAGCATATAAAATTGGGTATCAGCCCATAATTGTATCGAAATATATCTTATTTATTTAAATATTAAATAAAGAAATATATTTTGTTAAAAATATTGTGGGTTTAGATCTCCATTTTGCATGTAGTTTAGTTTTCAGCTTCTCCGTACTTACAACTCCAGGAGCTTTAATTACAACCCAACACGTAGTACACTTAAATTGTAGACTTAATTTTTGTCCAATTGAATATAAAAGTACTTTAGTTGTTAACTAAGAAATTTTATAAAAATATAAAGGAAGGATTTTAAAATCCCGGTTATTAATAATTCGAATAATTAAAACCAATTCCGAGAAATATAACTAATATCGACCTTAGTTAAAATTTAATGGTATTTTCAGAAAATTTTTAAGTGTGGAAACGCAAACTATTAAAGAATGAACAATTCAGTTCACATAGAGTATTTAAATAAAATTTTAAAGATGTTCAGATTTTGTTAGATAAATTAGTTCTCACATAAAATGTTTGTATAGTTTAATTATCCGTTTCTATTTCTCAGTCATCAAGTGGGAATCGTGAAGACTGAAATTAACTATGTACTAACTTCCTTTTAATACTTATAAAAACCGCAATCTACCGAGTACTAGAAAAATTGTGAGCCCGAAAAAAAAATCAAATTATTTCTCTGACTCGTTTATTTTTAAACAGGAATGCTTGTGCTGCTCTGAATAGATGCCGAGTTTTAACCAAAACTCGTTATATCCGGTAAAATTTTAATTGATTATCGTTTTTTGCAAAATGCTAGACACTTCTCAAAATATTTCTAAAAAAACAGAAAAGCTTCTATGCAAACTACTACTTCCGGTAGACTGATGTTGGACAAAATTCATTAGAATCGCCTAATTTATGGAAAAAGCTTAAGTATGAAGTTTAATAACAGTACAGAATTTTTATTGCAAAACAGTTTTTTGTTAAAAGCCGCTATATACTTTACTTTTGAAAATATTTGCAAAAAAAGCTAAAAACATCTTATGAAAGCTACCAATTCCGGTGTATCAATTTTTCCCAATTTATGAAAAAAGCTTTTCTATAAAAACTTATTCCGATCAGTCAAACCGTCTAGACGGTACAGAGAGAACAACGAAATTAAGCCCCCACGACCCCATGCACAGACACAAGCACACACAGAGGTTTTTTTTTATTAAATCACTTTTTTGACTTCAGCGATATAACAAAAATCTGGAGGTCTAAATTTTTCTACTGTACTTTATAAGTAAGAAAAGTTCTTTAAAAAAATAAACATTTCCGTGTAAAAATTGAAAAATTTATCTCAATCGATATTGTTGTAAAATTAACTTAGAAACTTTTAGTGCATAGTCGATTTTCGCATAATTAAGATAGTTTTCAAAATATTTGCAGAACACGAAAAAGTACTATAAAAGGAGCCACCTCCGCTTAACCGATTTGGGCCGAATATCACTAAGATCTTCAAATGTATAGAAAACCGTACTTATAAAGTTTTATTCCGATCAAACAATCCCAAGATGCCGGGGGTTCATGAGGTCGATTTTTTGTAAGTAGTTTTTAAAATATTTTACAAAAACCGTTTAGCTGCTCTAGACACTGTCACTTCCGGTAGACCTATTTCAGTCAAAATTCACTGCGATCTCCTAATTTGAGATAAAAGTTTATTTATTAAATTTCTTTCCGATCAATCAATCCGTCTGGGTTGTACTAGAACGATTTTTTCTTGAAAAACAACTGTTTGCAATTATCGTCTATTACGGAAAAATTTTTAGGAATTGGTCATGGGTCGATATCATTGCAAACTTAATTTACAATTAATTAATATTTCTTGTAAACGCTGTATATTTCTAAATATTTGCGAATGCCGAAAATGCTCCAATGGAAGCTGTCTCTTCCGGCAGACCGATTTTAGCCAAATGTAACTGGATTATTCTTATTTATGGAAAAGGTTTATGTATGATCGATTCATCAATCTGGACAAACAGCCTTTTTATCAGGGAAAAACGATTGATTATCAATTGCATGGACGATGTAGCATTCTGATACTCAGAATGGTACATTACGAACAACTGGGCTTGATGCGCAGGCCATGTTCATAAATAATTAAGGAAAATTAGGAAAATTCTGAATTAATCAAACCGAACTGTTTGTCGAGCAATAGAAGTTTACAGCCGTTATTAGCTGCAATTGGAGGTCACTTAAGTTACTTTGAACTTTTCATATTCAATTTATATCAGGCCACTGCTCAAACGGTTGGATCTATATTCAAATATTTTTTAAATATGATTAATTCTTTTGACCAAAAATCTAGAAACGTTTTGTAATGCGGCTAAATAGCTATAGTATAGCTGAAATAACGATTTTGGAATACTGTATTAGTGTTTATTTATTTATAAATTAAATAATATCAAATTTTTTAACTTTAATTTAAACTAAAAAAACATATTTAGTGTAGTGTTAATTTTTGGAAAATTAAACATTAGATCTGCAATTATACAAAATTTAAATTTTTCAGATAAAAAAATTATCAATTTTACTAAACTGAACAAATAAAATGGAGGATGTATAATGGTAGGCCAAACCCAACTTTCTTTTATGATGGTTGTACAGAAATCTCGAATACGCATCGCACCACACACGATTTCTAAGGTGCAAAATTCCGGCGTTTCATTCCGATCAATCAATCCGTGTGGGTTCTATTGGGGAAATTTGCCTGCAACAGTTTTTTTTTGTAAAATATTATCGTTTCCGCTTTAAATATACCCATGTTTCGCTGATGACGCTAAATTGTATACCCCACTACAATGGTGCCCTCTCAAAAGTGTATTCTGGCGTTTGGAAATAGAATATAACGGAAATTTATTATAGCATTTTCTTATAGCTACATTATGGCTAAAAAATTATACTGCAAATTGGTAATATAGATTGGAAAAGCTATATCTAAGTTTTCATTTTAACAAATAAAATTTAGTTTTCAAGTAAAACTCGATTAAAATATCAACTAAAATTAATAAAACGCTGTCATTTATTTAGAAATTTGTTTTCTTGTTTTATAGCGATCGCATATCGACTGCTAATAATTAAATTATCAACATCTTTCGTATTTAAATAATAAAATTACATTTTCATCTTGCCTCTGCGGTGAGAAGCGTTTACCACAGCACCACTTGTCCAGTTCCATCACAACACAATCAGTTCGCTACAAACGTAAAAGTCAGACGTTTGTAAATATTACAACGAAAGTACAAAACATATCTGAAACGTCTAGCTTATGGAACTCTAAGTTAATTATACAAAATTTATAAATTGCAACGTTCTTGTTAGAAAACTATGCTGCCCTAAAATATACTATACACACTGATCTATATACATGGATACGACTTGACAAAAACTATATGGTAGTGAAAAAATAGTTCTACGTTTGTGACAGAGACAGAAAAATTTTCTTTTTTTTCTTAAATTCCGAATTTTCGAAAATCAAATAATGTAAACAGAAAACTGGTTCCTATGAGTTTTTGACGTTTGACGTTTTGACGACACGAACTCTTTTTTTTATTCGAAATATTTGCAGGTGTGCATTTGAAATATTAAGGGAAATCGCAAAAAGAAATTTGCATACAAAAACGATACCACATGAATTTAATGAATAAAATGTGATTTATAATTTAAATCATTTGAATATTATTATTTTTTCGTTGACTATAATAATAAAAAATCAATTTCAGAAATTTTCGAAATTAAATCTATCCTCGATACGATCCTATCTTTCGGAAATATTTTTTTAAAGCAAGAGGTGTATATAAACGAGCGATATGACTATAAAAAAAGTGCTCCCACTTTTTGCAGTTGTTTTATATGGTTTCTGACATTCATGTCGTATCCATGTAATATACGAGGGTATATCAAAAAGTCTTGCAATATCATATGAAAAAAACGAGTGAGTGAGACAACAATATATTTTTCAAAACCATTTTTTGTCACGATGAAACTTCTAGAAGAACATTTCGATGTAAATTTTACGGTTCGTTTGTTTTTTTCAATTTAGTAACATGTGTTTTGAATTTTTCTTAAAATGAATGAAATTGAATATCGCGCCGTTACTAAATTTTTCTATAAAGATGGACGAAATGCAATTTATATATTCAACTATATATCAAAAGTTTACGGCGAATCTGCACCATCATATGCCACAGTAACAAAGTGGGTAAAATTATTCAAAAGTGGTTGGGAGTCATTATAAGACGATAACCGCTCGGGTCGGCCAGCAGATGCTATTAGCCATGAAAACGTAATTTTGGCTGATTCTATTGTATTGGAGGACCGGCGTATTTCTGTTCCGCGGTTAGCGTGGAGACTTTCTCTTTCATACGGTACCACATATACTATATTACATGACCACCTTCACATGTCGAAAGTAAGTGCGCGATGGGTTCCCCGTTTGTTGAATGCTGAACAAAAAAAAATGCGTGTTTAAACTTCAAAGGCGATTTTAGATATGTACAAAGCAGATCCAGAAAATTTCTTGGGTAACATAATAACAGGCGATGAAACATGGCTTCATCACTGGGATCTGGAATCCAAACAAGAATCGATGCAATGGATTAAACGTAGTGAACCACCACCAAAGAAATTCAAAACTCAACCGTCTGCTGGTAAGGTTTTGGCAACAATTTTTTGGGATGCTGAAGGAATTTTGATAATCGATTATATGCCACCGAAAACCACAATCACAGGCATATATTACGCAGAGGTTTTGCGAAAATTGAAAAAAGCGATCCGGGAAAAACGGCCAAGGAAAGTTAGGAAAAAAATCTTGCTTCTTCACGACAATACACCAGTGCGCAAGGCTAATATTGCTCAAGCTGCATTAAAGGACTGCGGCTTCGTGGAAATTCCGCATCCACCGTACAGTCTAGACTTGGCACCCAGTGACTACTTCTCTTTCCCAATTTGAAAAAAACACTAAGGGGCCGGAAATTTTCCAGTGACTATGAAGTACAGTCTGTTGTAAATGAATATTTTATGGAGCAAAAGAAATCTTTTTTTTTAGAGGGTTTAGGTAAGTTAATTGATCGATGTGACAAATGTATAAACCTTAAAGGAGATTATGTCGAAAAATAAAAATATTGCTGTCTCTCTCACTCTTTTTTTTCATATGATATTGCAAGACTTTTTGATTTGCCCTCGTAGATCAGTGACTATACAGCGATTTTAACTATTAGATGGGAAGTTGAAAAGTTTTGAATAATTAGCAAACTTAGAAATGTATGTCCAAATAGTTTAAAAATAACCGTCTAATCAATTCGATGCGTTTTATAATTTCTAAACTTGTATTTCATGCATTTGCGACCTCCATATTATATTTTAAGCTGTTTTTAATTAAACTTATAATATTTAGAACACCACGAAATTTTATATTGATTAGAACGAATTCATCAAAATTTAAACATGGAAAAAAATATTCAAAATTAACAAAATTCAAATGGAAGGTGGAAAACTTAACAGTTTGCTCGGAATTAATGTTAGGGAGTGAACGGGAAAACAATTCCATCGATGGTCTAATTTTTTATAAATAGAAAACTGATCTATAGAATGTTGTTGTTTCATTTAGTAAAAATAAAATATTTGCTCAATCGATCGTCTCCTGTTTATTTTGTAAATGCGTCTCTCGGGAAAGCATATAATCGCATCATCATAAAATGTGCGTGATTTGTATGCGTTATCATAATTAAATTTGGTAGTTTTGTATTTCGTACGCCACCAAAACGAACAAATTGAATTTTTAATAGTTTCGCGTCCGTGCGCATACTAACCAAAAATATATTTACCAACAGACGATTTTTATACATCCGCACGTTTACTCCATCCAAAATAAATCATGTTATGTTTACCAAATAAGTTTTTAGCGTTAGAAGACTCGTCTTACTCCCAATACAAACTCTTCACTGTGTAATTAATTTCTATAAATTAAAGAGATTTTTCACACAAACATAACAACAATAGATTTCAACATTAACAAAAAATGTTTTTATTATTATTTATATGTGAAATAAACTATAGAAATTTAAAAGAAATATTATTTTTTTACAGAACAACGACCTTGCAAGGTTTTCGTACTCTAATAAATTTTAATGAAATTTCATTTCGCGTTTTTTTAGAAGCTTTCAGAATTTAATAAATTTGCATATTTTATGCGGTTGGTTTTATGTACGACGAGTTTGGTTTTTAGTAATATACGCAGGTACATAGGCCCAGGTAAACAAAAATATTGTATTTGCGCGATTGATTTTTCTTTTGTTGTTTTTATTATTATTTGTTAGCGTGTGTCTTAAATGACATATTAATGACGGTTTTCTTACCTTAAATTGAATTTTCTTTTAACCTTTATTATTGTTGTTTTGCGGTTGATTGTTGGGTAGCGCATAAAGTAACGTTTGGCTTGATTGAAGGAATAAATAATTCTCTGTACACAAAACCAAAGGTATGTTTCTACTAATGCTGTGTGTTTTTCGATTTTGCGTTTTTTAGCAATATGCATCTATACAGGTAGAATTACAACAGTTTTGTTTAAACTAGTTTGATATTAGTGGCTCTGTGTGGCACTAAAATTTATTAAGGAGGGATTGTTAAAAGTCTATTTGTCGTATATTCAGAAAATGTTTAGCGCAGTCAAGCTAGCGGTTTCGTAAATCATATAGTTCTAGATAAACCTTCAATACGGTATTTATCGTGATTGCCTAAAAGCTAAATAATAATAATGTTTATTGTTCTTTTCAGTTAATTAATTTTCATTTCATTAGACTAAAATGCATACGTATGTAAAGTTATCCCAGGATTCTATCCCAGAAAATAAAATTTTTTAATCAAGCAACACTAACATATCAATAACCAATTTGCTCTTGTGTGAAGTTATCCCAGCCCAGGTTTTGATTCATTTTATTCATATATACTATATTTGTGAAGTTAGCCCAGCTCAGAAATTTTATCAATTTTAATGAAAAAACGAAAAATTATCAAGTTTTATTAAATTCGACTTGTTTTTCATATAATAATAAAAAAATAAATGTAACGTATAAAAAAACTGTAAAATTTTAAGTTGAATAAAGTAATGGATAATTTCAGGCAATGTAAGAAAAAATTTGTTCTGTGGGAATTTCCCGAAAATGAACTCTCGGCTGAGAATTTCATTGATTTTTATATAATTCTTCGTCCCGCTCGATAAATTAAAAACTATTTCACCAAAACTAAAAATGTCTCGGATCAGGGCAACATGATTTTGAAATGTATATACCTGTAGCTAAATTTCAGGTAAATTAGAAAAAAATCGTTCTGTGGCAAGTTCCCGAAAATGAACTCTGGGCTGGGAATTTCATTGATTTTTATATAATTTTTCGTCCCGCTCGATAAATTAAAAATTATTTCGCCAAAACTAAAAATGTCTCGGATCAGGGCAACATGATTTTTAAATCTATACGCCAGTAACTAAATTTCAGCTAAATTAAAAAAAAATCGTTCAGTGGCAAGTTCCCGAAAATGAACTCTGGGAATTTCATTGATTTTTATATAATTTTTCGTCCCACTCGATAAATTTAAAATTATTTCGCCAAAACTAAAAAGGTCTCGGATCAGGGCAACATGATTTTGAAATCTATACGCCAGTAGCTAACTTTCAGCTAAATTAGAAAAAAATCGTTTTTGGCAAGTTACCGAAAATGAACTCTGGGCTGAGAATTTCATTGATTTTTATATAATTTTTCGTCCCGCTCGATAAATTTAAAATTATTTCGCCAAAACTAAAAATGTCTCGGATCAGGGCAACATGATTTTGAAATCAATACGCTAGTAACTAAATTTCAGCTAAATTAGAAAAAAATCGTTTAGCGGCAAGTTACCGAAAATGAACTCTGGGCTGGGAACTTCATCGATTTTTATATAATTTTTGGTCCCGCTCGATAAATTTAAAACTATTACGCCAAAACTAAAAATGTCTCGGATCGGGGCAACATGATTTTGAAATGTGTACACCAGTAGCTTAGTTTCAGCTGAATTAGAAAAAAATCGTTCAGTGGCAAGTTCCCGAAAATGAACTCTGGGCTGGGAATTTCATTGATTTTTATATAATTTTTCGTCCCGCTCGATAAATAAAAAACTATTTCGCCAAAACTAAAAATGTTTGGATCAGGGCAACATGATTTTGAAATGTATACACCAGTAGCTAAATTTCAGCTAAATTAGAAAAAAATCGTTTAGTGGCAAGTTCCCGAAAATGAACTCTGGGCTGGGAATTTCATTGATTTTATATAATTTTTCGTCCCGCTCGATAAATTTAAAATTATTTCGCCAAAACTAAAAATGCCTCGGATCAGGGCAACATGATTTTGAAATGTTTACACTAGTAGCTAAATTTCAGCTTAATTAGAAAAAAATCGTTTTGTGGCAAGTTCCCGAAAATGAACTCTGGGCTGGGAATTCTATTGATTTTTATATAATTTTTCGTCCCGCTCGATAAATTAAAAAATATTTCGCCAAAACTAAAAATGTCTCGGATCAGGGACACATGATTTTTAAATCTATACGCCAGTTACTAAATTTCAGGAAATTAGAAAAAAATCGTTCAGTGGCAAGTTCCCGAAAATGAACTCTGGGCTGGGAATTTCTTTGGTTTTTATATAATTTTTCGTCCCGCTCGATAAATTAAAAACTATTTCGCCAAAACTAAAAATGTCTCGGATCAGGGCAAAATGATTGTGAAATGTATATACCACTAGCTAGGTTTCAGTTAAATAAGAAAAAAATTGTTCTGTGGCGAGTTTCCGAAAATGAACTCTGGGCTGGGAATTTCATTGATTTTTATATAATTTTTCGTCCCGCTCGATAAATTAAAAATTATTTCGCCAAAACTAAAAATGTCTCGGATCAGGGCAACATGATTTTGAAATGACTACACTAGTAGCTAAATTTCAGCTAAATTAGAAAAAAATCGTTCCGTAGCAAGTTCCTGAAAATGAACTCTGGGCTTGGAATTTCATTGATTTTTATATAATTTTTCGTCCCGCTCGATAAATTAAAAATTATTTCGCCAAAACTAAAAAAATATCGGATCAGGATACATGATTTTGAAATGTATGCACCAGTATTTAATTTTTTCCTATAATCGAAATACCGGTTAGATAATTAGTCAAAGTCCTTTTCAAATATGTATCTGAAATTATGATTATTAATCATCCTTAGCTATTCAATTGTGATTTTATTACTGGTCTAACTATATGAAAGGATTTTGTACCGGACGGATGTTCATCCCCAAATGCTAACAATCCATTGGAATTTACAATAATCTTATTATAAACACCGTAAACGTCATTACGCCTTCAACTCTTCAAATTTTTATAACAGTAATTATTGTTAACCAAACCGCACTCTTCTGAAGGTTTATGGACCTAGTTTTTATTCGCCCTACCTGAACTATTCATAACCAAAAATTCGCAAACCAAAAAAAAAACATAAAAAAACAAAAGAATTAAAAATAAATAAAAATCAATACAAAAAAATAAAACACAAAAAAATTAATAAGAAAACCTAACTATCCACGAATACAGCCTTGACGACGCGGAATGGCTTAATCATAGTAAATAAGTAATGCGATACACAAAGGAAATTATAGTGTAGCATTTTGAAAGCTATGAAACTAATTGTAATCACCAGTAAATAAATTTCAAGAAAGACATATTATATTAAGCAAAGATATTCGAAATTGCAATTCAAAATCGATCGTAAAAAAATAGCGTTAATTTTCGAGTATTTGCCACGAAACGATTTTGTTCTAATTCAGCATAGAAATTAAATACTAGTGCATACATTCCAAAATCATGTATCCTGATCCGATATATTTTTAGTTTTGGCGAAATAATTTTTAATTTATCGAGCGGGACGAAAAATTATATAAAAATCAACGAAATTTCCAACCCAGAGTTCATTTTCGGGAACTTGCCACGGAACGATTTTTTTCTAGTTTAGCTGAAAGTTAGCTACTGGTGTATACATTTCAAAATCATGTTGCCCTGATCCCACACATTTTTAGTTTTGGCGAAATAATTTTTATAAAATCAATGAAATTCCCAGCCCAGAGTTCATTTTCGGGAACTTGCCACGGAACGATTTTTTTCTAATTTACCTGAAATTTAGCTACTGGTGTATACATTTCAAAATCATGTTGCCCTGATCCGAGACATTTTTAGTTTTGGCGAAATAATTTTAAATTTATCGAGCGGGACGAAAAATTATATAAAAATCAATGAAATTCCAAGCCCAGAGTTCATTTTCAGGAACTTGCTACGGAACGATTTTTTTCTAATTTAGCTGAAATTTAGCTACTAGTGTAGTCATTTCAAAATCATGTTGCCCTGATCCGAGACATTTTTAGTTTTGGCGAAATAATTTTTATAAAATCAATCAAATTCTCAGCCGAGAGTTCATTTTCGGGAAATATCCACGGAACAAATTTTTTCTTACATTGCCTGAATATTACCATTACTTTATGCAACTTAATATTTTACAGTTTTTTATACGTTACATTTAATTTTTTTTATTATATGAAACACAAATCGAATTTACTAAACTTGATAATTTTTCGTTTTTTCATTAAAATTGGTAAAATTTTTGGGCTGGGCTAACTTCACAAATATAGTATATTTGAATGAAATGAATCAAAACCTGGGCTTGGATAACTTCACACAAGAGCAAATTGGTTATTGATATGTTAGTGTTGCCTGATTAAAAAAATTTATTTTCTGGGATAGAATCCTGGGATAACTTCACATACGTAAAATTCATTGAAAATTTCAAAGGTTCCTCATAATTATTTTAATCATTAGCATTTTCTGTGGCTCAAGAAAGTAAGTCTTAATATAATTAAAATTAAAATTCTTACTAATCAAATTTTAAATCCCAACATAACAGAAGTTCTCTAAACTTCACAGTATGGTAGATACATTTTTCTTTCGAAGTACAATGAGAAATTTTAATCTCGAAATTTTTTGCAAATTTACCAATCGGTATATCGCCGAGTAGTTTTTAAAAAATCTTGGTCTGTGCGTGTATGCCAATGTGCGTATGTGATGCAGGGCTGACGAATTGTATGTTGGTTCACTATACAGTCCACACGGACTGACTAAAAATAAAATAACTTCATACATGAGTTTTTACCATAAATTAGTAAATCCCATAATGAGTTTAAGCTGAAATCAATATACCGTATGTGGCCATTATTTGAAAAGTATATCATTTACAAGAAAGTTAAATAAGGACTAAAAGTTTCCAAATTCGGCTCCAACCAGTATTCCAAAATTTAAAGGGAATTGACGTTTTTTGACAACAAAAAAAATTAAACCTTTACATGTGGCACTGTGGATGGTGTCAAGAAGAAGAAAAAATGCAATTCTCGTATATTGGGGCATACCGTGAAAGTAAAATTATTATTGGATGTTTTCTGTAAAA
The DNA here is from genome assembly GCA_947310385.1 of Nephrotoma appendiculata. NCBI lineage: Eukaryota > Metazoa > Arthropoda > Insecta > Diptera > Tipulidae > Nephrotoma > Nephrotoma appendiculata. The sequence goes on from OX371223.1 coordinate 326,700,634, forward strand.
CGTCTAATTCCATCATATTTGGTCTGTTTCTTTCTTTCGACACAAACAAAAATAATTTACAAACTTTACCAAGTTTTTTTGTATTTGTTCAATTTTATTATACGCCGGAGCTAAAAAATCATGTTCAGTGGAGGCAACGGATCTCTTCTATGAGTCGTATATGCCTATAAATAACTATTTTTATTAGATTCAATGATACACGCGTACAAGACCAGCTTGCGCACGATCAGCAAAACTGCTGTATTCCGCCATGTGTAGAGTTTAATTAAAAAAATCATGCAGAGCACTTTATCCCGTTCATAGATTTCCATTGTTGAGCAGTTGGTTACAAACCAAGGAAGTCGGTAGCTTCAAACAATACATCCTAAGTAAACCGAGGAAGTACGGGATAAACTATTTATGACTTGTTGATACTACTATATGAATATCTAATAACTGGAGAAATATATTTGGACATACAGCCAGGAGAACAGAGAGTTCGAAATGTTCGATTGAAATGAAACATAGTACTTTTGCAAGCCTTACCAATTACGTCAGCAACAAAAAAAAAACGTTTTGCCTCTCTCCAAAGCACACGTAGATAAAGCTATAGACACCAACACCCAAAATTGCAAGTTATTTTGAACTATAATGCTACGAAGGATAATGTTGATATGTTTACGTCGCATCTACACATATGCAAACGAAATACGAATCGTTGGCCCATTCAACCCGGTGATGTACATTATCGAAAAAGCGCAATTATTTTTGAAATCGCCAGACACAAAGTTGACAGACGCACATATTCAAAACAGAATTGCAAAAGGTTCACTACATAAGTCAGTCAAGATGAAGGTTTGCAGTTAATTAAAAAAATAAAAAATCGATTTATTCTGAACCAGTCATTTCAGAATAAATCAATTTTTTATTTTCATTTATGAGCAAAACTATTGTGTAATAAAAGAATATAATTTTATTTATCCAACAATACCGATCCATATCAGTTTCCAAAATTTAAGCAGTAATGACGATTTTTCACAAAGAAATGCTTTTATCAGTAATTCGATCCCTGTAAAGCCCAGCCCATACGAACTGATTGACTGAGGCTAAATAGTTGTATATATAGTTTTTGAGCTTTTAGATGAAAATTATTTGATAAAGATTTTTTACTTTCCTTACACTCCGAAAAAAGCTACTACCAAATACTTAGTTCAATTAACTTGGTTGTATTAACACAAAATTCTAGGCTAGACAATCCAAATTTCTTGTTTAATTTAGAAATTTGGTATTTCCTTACTTGGTTACTACAAAAAATGGCTGAAATTTGAGTTATCAGGATGTTGGTACGTAGTTTTGTTTAATTTAACCAAAAAAGATTTTGCTAGGGGAACAATATTGTTATATCAAACAAAGTATTTTGGTTTTTCCTAATTATTTATTTTAACTTATAAGTTCTGTTCTGTCATATAAACTAGGACTTGTTAAAAATTACAATATTTACGAAGGGGTTGATAATTGCGTAGCAAATCATTAAAATTTGCTAAGGCATTGAGATCATACTTTAAAGTTAAGTTCAAAGTATTTGCAATATTTTTGTAGTTTGGTCACTGCAGTCTGATGAGATGACCGAATTATTTAAGATAAAGAATTCAATGTTTCAATAGTTAGAAACCAAACATTGGAGTTCCAACGTCTTGGTAAAAAGAATTTTGTCAATGTTAATAAATAATTGGTTGTTTCAACCTAAAACGTTTTCCACATTAACCTCCAATTTGGTAAAATTTACTAAGAAAATTTGGTATAATTAACTAAGTCATTAGTAAAATATTATGTTCCATTGGTAGATTTAAAAAAATAGTTTGCCACTGTTACAAATTTTTTCCACTAATGGATATATTAAATTAACCATATGTTTTTGGTTAAATTAACCAAGTTAAAAATTACATAACCACGGTTTGGTTATTTAAAATTAAAATTTTATTTAACTAAGATCTTGTTCGTTTTTTTAACTAAGAGGTTTGGTTGATCGAAAATCACCAAGATTTTTGCAAAATAGGCTCAGATTTTTGTTTCTTTTGACCCAAGTTTTTCTCTGAGTGTATAAACGCCTCAAGGTTGATAATTAAATACATACACAACACACAAAATTCCAAATCTTTACAGCCTAGGCCAGGATCCGCAAGTAACGGGTGATTTTTTAAGAGCTTGAGAACTTTTTTTTAAAAAAAACGCATAAAATTTGCAAAATCTCATCGGTTCTTTATTTGAAACGTTAGATTGGTCCATGACATTTACTTTTTGAAGATAATTTCATTTAAATGTTGACCGCGGCTGCGTCTTAGGTGGTCCATTCGGAAAGTCCAATTTTGGGCAACTTTTTCGAGCATTTCGGCCGGAATAGCCCGAATTTCTTCGGAAATGTTGTCTTCCAAAACTGGAATAGTTGCTGGCTTATTTCTGTAGACTTTAGACTTGACGTAGCCCCACAAAAAATAGTCCAAAGGCGTCAAATCGCATGATCTTGGTGGCCAACTTACCGGGCCATTTCTTGAGATGAATTGTTCTCCGAAGTTTTCCCTCAAAATGGCCATAGAATCGCGAGCTGTGTGGCATGTAGCGCCATCTTGTTGAAACCACATGTCAACTAAGTTCAGTTCTTCCATTTTTGGTAACAAAAAGTTTGTTAGCATCGAACGATAGCGATCGCCATTCACCGTAACGTTGCGTCCAACAGCATCTTTGAAAAAATACGGTCCAATGATTCCACCAGCGTACAAACCACACCAAACAGTGCATTTTTTGGGATGCATGGGCAGTTCTTGAACGGCTTCTGGTTGCTCTTCACTCCAAATGCGGCAATTTTGCTTATTTACGTAGCCATTCAACCAGAAATGAGCCTCATCGCTGAACAAAATTTGTCGATAAAAAAGCGGATTTTCTGCCAACTTTTCTAGGGCCCATTCACTGAAAATTCGACGTTGTGGCAGATCGTTCGGCTTCAGTTCTTGCAGGAGCTGTATTTTATACGGTTTTACACCAAGATCTTTGCGTAAAATCTTCCATGTCGTCGAATAACACAAACCCAATTGCTGCGAACGGCGACGAATCGACATTTCACGGTCTTCAGCAACACTCTCAGAAACAGACGCAATATTCTCTTCTGTACGCACTGTACGCATTCGTGTGGTTGGTTTAATGTCCAATAAAGTAAACTGAGTGCGAAACTTGGTCACAATCGCATTAATTGTTTGCTCACTTGGTCGATTATGTAGACCATAAATCGGACGTAAATCGCGAAACACTTTTCGAACCGAACACTGATTTTTGTAATATAATTCAATTATTTGCAAGCGTTGCTCGTTAATAAGTCTATTCATTATGAAATGTCAAAGCATACTGAGCATCTTTCTCTTTGACACCTTGTCTGAAATCCCGCGTGATCTGTCAAATACTAATGCATGAAAATCCTAACCACAAAAAAATCACCCTTTACTTTAGCGTGCCAAAAAATAATTTTATTTTAAAATCGCCTATTTCGCGAGCCCACCTATTTTATAATAACATAAAATAAAATATATTTTTTTAAATAGAAAACCAATATTTTAAATTTTAATTTAATTCATAAATATTTTATCCCATAACTGCTTAATTATTAAATTAAGCACCAAGAATAACTTAAAATAAAATTAATAGGAACCAAAATTTAAATCTATAAAATTATAAATGAATCTGTAATTAAATTTTAAATTATGGAAAATTCAATGGTTTCTGGTCAATATATCCCTTGTTTTTGTTAAAACGACGTTCATTTGTGAAAATGGGAATTCGCAGTAATAAGTAGATGGAACCACAGATAATAAAGCTATTGCCAACTTTCTTAGAGATGTGACATTGTTTGGAATGCTTTGCCATACTTCCAATATACCTCACTATCAATATTTAATGATCTATTATCGTTCCTTATACTATTTTCAATCTTAAATTTTCAACTTTTCCCCACCAAATTAGGCTACACTGAAATTCATGCAATTCAGTATCGAACTCATCAAAATTTATCCAGGGGTCTGACTTTTTAATTCGACGTTCATTTTCGAAGGCTATCGTTTTCCTATAGTAGACGTAAAAAAAAAAAAAAGAAAAATGTATGAAACTTGTCTTGAACGTCGACTTCAATAGTTAGGCCCCAGTCAAAATTGTGAAAATTACTACCAGAATGAACTAATCCCGGGTAACGAACCAATTCAATAAAGTTTTCAATTTTTTTAACGTCTTTGAACCGAGTTGCGAAAGATTCCTGGGTTTGTATTAAAAACCTCGCTAAATTGTGTAAATAATTCTTGTGACTCTCTTTCAAACACATCAATATCTGCCACAAACTTTTTTAAATTGAGGAAATATTTGAGAAGTGGGTAGGCTCCATTCCATGTATTTCTTAAGTAACTGTAGCTTCATCTAAAAAGCGGTAATACGACCAAATAATATTTCTAATGAGTTTTCGTTTCCTTGCATTTTTTGATTTAATTCGTTTAAATGAATACTGAAGTCAGTCAGAAGCATTAACTGCATTAACGAATTGGTATTGGTTAACCCCGGAAATACCTTTTTCTGATCTAGCAGAAATAAACGAATTTCGTCCAAACAATGAACAAACCTTTCCAATGAAAAAGCTCCACTAAGCCAATGAACATGATTATACATCATTAGACAGTCGGATTTCATATGGTGCATTCATATTTTTCATTACCTTTTTAAATTGTATTTTCGATAAATCACCAACAACGACATTTTTATAAATTTACCACCAGTTTCCAGTACATGATTTAAATGAAATAGCCCATATTTTGCACATAAATCATCCAAATGGATCATACAATGGAATCCCATTACTGAATGACCCATTTCTTTTAAAAGTTTTAAATCCAGACTCTTTGCCGATCATGCTTGAACATGCATCAGAAAAAATTTAACAAATTTTTCCAATACTGACATTCGAATCGATTAATGCTTTTTGACAAAAATCCAGAATTCCTCCCGCAATATTCCAGGCATAGAAGTTTATGTCAGTACTTTAATAAACTGTCAATGCAAACACTTCAGCTGCACGGAGATCAAATATAACGGATCGCTAATATTTTCGTTCATTTTAAAATTCGGTCCTTTACCGTATTTGCACTTAATTGAAAGCTTTGTATGTGTGTAAGTATTTTATCTTTGTTATGAAAATCCTCGAAAAGTCATTCTGCGCAGTTTATAAGAGCGGTTTTAAAATATTCCCCGTCTTCAAAATTACAATAACAACACAATCCAGGGGTGGAGTAAAGTTTTAAAAGAAGAGGTTTTTTCATTTGTTATTTTATTTGGCTATTTTTTATGAATAATTTTGTGGCGCGCTCGCCTAATTTTTAAACGTGCCAAGTTTGGCACACGTGCTACGCACATGCGATCAGTGGTCTAGGCGGATTAACTATTAAAAATTAAACTTCTTATACTAAAACTTGTGTGACTTATTGGGAGATTGGGAAATTTGATGGAATTCTGTTTACCGGAAGTGGCAGCTTTTATGGGACATTTATAATTTTTTACAACGTTGAACAGTTTAGCCCTTTTTGTAAAGGGTTGATCTCGTTGGTTTTCTGAAATTGAGGAAGTGATAAAGTTTTCTAATAAAACCGGAAAATATAACCAAATGTCGGGAAAGGTGTATTTTTCACCTTAGAAATCAAGTGTGAAGTACTCGAAATTTATGCATATTCGGCAAAAAATAAAGGCGGGTACTGACTATAAAATATATCTTTTTTTTTATTTAGGATAATTATCAGTTTCAAGTAAAAATTTTCAAAACGGAAACAATTATCCGTTTACATTTCAAACATGTCAAAGTGGTTTTAGCCCGCGGATAGAATACTGCAAATGACATCCGTGCTAACGGGTAGAATGTTATACTGTTACAGTATATGTATGGGTAATGGGTTGTGTTAACTAAGGGTCTATTTTTTAATTCATCCCGAGCAGGCAGTGCACTGACAAAAAATACTCCGTATTTTTTTATTCAACCTGGGTAATTTTACTCTGCACATTGCGTTTTTATTTGAGAACTGTGCTTACACCGCGCTTACTCGGTTCTTCAAATTTTACTCAGAAATTAATGTCAGTGTACGAAGAGTGTGCAAAGTAAAAAACAATTTTTTACTCTATGCACACCGGATAATTTTACCCAGTACAACCTTTGCTCAATGTACACTACTCGGGGTAGGCCTGCTTGCTCGGGTTTAATTAAAAAATAGACCCTAGGTATTAATTGATTTATACAAGGCATTAAAATCCATTAGAAATAAGTAGTTTCTTAAAAAATTAATAAAAATCCGTTCGAATAAATCTTGAGCTCCCATTTTAAATTAATGCTATGGTATTTTATTTTTACAGCTCAATATTTTGTTTAAAAATTTAACTGTTATAAAGTTCTACTTTTTATTGACCCACGCTTATTATATTCTCACATGTACGTTATTGTACGTATAAAAACTTTGAAAATACATTTTTGAAATATTGAGACATTGTCTACATTTTTTAAATTATTCTAATCATTTATCTGGTCTGAGTTCAAGTCGCTCTAACGTAAAGGGACGAGGGAACGTTTTAGAACCTTGTTCCAAATGTAGGAGGAACAAACATTTCCTCCGATTTTCATTTGTTCGCAGTATAACAAATAACTTTTGTCAAAATCGAAGGAAATTTGAGGGTTTAAAAAAGTTTTGGAATCCCCGGAACTTTTTTCTTGACTGGGACTGATCGGAGGTTGCAATTAAAATTGCTAATTTTCTTTTAATGAAAAACGTTAAAAAATTTTTGTACCTTTAACCCAAAAGCTCTTAACATAATTTTATAATATCTTCTTAGCAAGAGCCTCTCAGTCTATGACATAGAACTGTTTGTATATTTTTAATTTTATTGAAAATAAACGTTTAAATATTTGAAAAAATTAATTCATTTATTAAAAAACATAACTTAAACTAAAAAAAATAACAGTTTTAAAAAATAAATTAGAGACTCACAGGCTCTTGTTAAGAGCTTTAGGGTTAAAACAAGAAGATCTTCAAAAGATCATTGCTGTACGCCATAAACTAACTAGATGTTTTTGAACTTCGAGAGCTCCAACTATCTCAAACATCTCTATGAGGTTTAACTAACTTGTAAATAATGTCAGACTTGTTATACTTGACTAATTGTGAGTTGCAGCAAAACAAAATAAAGGCAAAAAAGAATGTTGGCTCAATTCTCGGAATAATTTTTCCGCTTTAAATTGGAACAAAACACTGCCCAGTTTTCCTATAATCGGCTATTGAAGCTTTGAGACTTGACTCATATTAAAACGAAATATCAAACATCATACAAATAATTTAACCATAACTTATAAATCAAGTTTACAGTCTTTACAACACCGGTACGCATGTGCCATCTAATTCCGGTAAAAAAAATCCATTTCTTCGTACAATTTACCACGAGGTACTTTTGCTTTTTTTGGCAGAAAAACTCATAAAAAAATAGTTTGCTCAATTCTCAAAGTATTTGGAAGATATATAGTATGAAAGATCATTTAACGCTCAATAAAGCAGCATGATAATTAGATCAATACAATTCCCGCAGTTCTACCATAATTGGCGATTGGAATTTTGATTATTGATCCAGATTTAATCGAAATATTGCACTTCCTGTTAAAATTTGCTCATAATTTGTTACTGAGGTTGCGAATCTTAACATCGGAAATTATGTGCCATCTAATTCCGATAAAAAAAATCAAGTTTTTTGCACAATTTACCAAGCGATACCCGTTCGCCATGAAACACAAAAAAATACTTTGCTCAATAAGCGGCGTTAAGGATTGATTAAAATACTTCTCAGTTTTGCCATACTTAGAAATTCGAGTTTTGATACTTCTTCCAAATTTAATTGAAATAACGCGTGTTGGCGAATGGCAGAAATAACGAAATTGAACGAAATCCCTGGGAGCTGGCTAGGATTCATTAGCATTCTAGAAGAAATAATACAAACTGGCAAACAACACAAAATATCAAATATTGCTTATCGGACACGGACACAAATCGGAAACTGGAACATTAGAACTCTGACGGAAACATCAAGGTTTAGCACTCTAGTTGAGAAAGAAATGAAGCGTTATAACATCGAAATATTAGTTACTTATAGTAGGGAAGGTAGAGATAGTAGAGACGTTATACAACAAACACGGAGACATTACGACAAGACATTACAACAAGCATAACTCCGGTAGAAAAGACACACATGAACATAAAGCAGAAATATTAACAACAACTAGAGGGAAGAAGTCACTCACTCGAACGCCTATAACACTTAATAATAGCAGCAACATTTCAGTCGAAAATAAGAAACACAACCATAACTATTCTCTGATATGCACCTACGGAAGAAATAGTAAGAAAGTCGAATTCTACGTAGAGTTGGAAGCACAATATCTAGTTCACGCCCAGAAATGACACAAAAATGACATAAAAATTGATCAACACTTGACGACACACAAACACACTTGAAATATCAGATGGAAGCACCAAAAATCCAATTAATCATTCGTACTGGTTAACAAGAAATATCTGTCCTTTTACACCTTTCTCTAAGAAGGTACATGAGACGAGCAGACGTAATCAGAGATTATCAACTTGGTAATAACAAAATTCAAAATAAAACCAGCCGCAGCAGTGAAGCAGTCAAAGATTAATCGGAGAACATTCAACATTGAGAGATTGAAGAACACAGTCACACCAAAGACTCATTCATAGAAACGCTCCAACACAATCTTCAAAGTAACGAAACGTAATAAAACAACGCTATCGAGGAGAAATGGGACTAAATAGCAGAAGCCTACGATAAGACTTGCTACCAACGTGTTTGGCTATCAAAGCTACAGAAGAAAACCATGATTAGAGATGATACAGGCCGAAAATAGAAGCATGCACACACTACATCACTGTGTAAAAATTGTGACCTGAAAATTCACATAATTACCACCAATAAAGGATTCTTCTATTCCAATCTTAACCACAGAAAATCAACAGCTAAATAGATGAATGGAAAGAGTTCTTCGAGGACAACGGAACAGATAAGCGAACAAAATGATAAGCTTCATGATGGCAACTTTAATAAATCGACCAATTCACCAAACCACAAAAAATGTAACTCCACTATTAGTAGAAGCATCTATAAAATTCCACAGTAATTAAAAGAGGGCTTAATAAGGATCAATGCAATAAGATTCAATCCAAGGGAAGGCAGAGCGATACCTATTAAACACACTAAGGATTCAGTCAGACATGGGATGTGTTTTTTTTTCAATACTGTTCTTAATATAGCGTAATGCAACAATTTGACAACACATCTCCAAATGGCATTCAATGAAGTGCAGTAAATCGACTCATTGACCAGGATTACGCGGAAGATATATATAGTATGTCTAATAACGTAAAAACATGCAGCAGAAAGCCTAAAAATTAGCCGATTTGGTGCAGGAAGTCGGTCCCAAAATGGACATCCGAAACATCAAATGGCTATGAGTTGTATACTATATAGCAAAAATAGTCAGAATTGAAAATAATATTAACCAAGATCTCAACAAAACAAGAAATATATTCCATATGGTACACGAGATCTGCAATGAGTCCGCCTGGTTGCAAACTACAAAGTTACGAATGTTCAATATCTGTATGAAATCAGACAAACTAAGCGAAGAATTTGGTCAGGAGAGGTAATTAATTGGGCAATGAAGCAGGCAAGTCATACTGCCGCATGGCAACGCTCGATCTCATGTTGCTCGCGTGACTCAGAAAAAATCTCTTCAACTATATGCGGTATATTCACCAGACTTGGCCCCATCCGACTGCAATTTGTTCCGGTCAATCCAGCACGAGCTGGTGCATAAACAGTCCATAACGCTGGACCATGTGCGTAAATTCATCGATGACCTTATCATGTGGGAGCGTCCAAGTTTCTTTCTCAACGGCATTCGTATGCTATCTGAGAGATCATGCATGAAAACGATTTACAATATTTCGAAGTTAAAATTCGTTGTTTATTTTGGGTGTACAACGAAATCCCAGTTTTCAAAATCCCGACTTCAAAATCTCGGTTTTCAAAATCCCGGTTTTCGAAATCCAGGACCCCAAAATTTCGGCTTTAATATTACCGGTTTTCAAAACCCGGTTTTCGTTTCTTCTAATTCTAAAGTCTTGAATTTGAAAAAAATGTTTTTTTTAATTCGTCCCGCTGGACTAATAATATTTTAACATACAAATATCATGTCCAAAAATTTACTAGAAAAAACCAAGGCTGCAACATTTTGAAATGCAATAATTGTAGAGACTGACAGCTTGAATAACTCTCACGAAGACGCGGGAGATCGATGCGCTCCCCCCCCCCCCCCCGCTTACACCTCCGAAGGGCTTTAGATTTGAACTTCGGCGGACGTAGTAGCCGGGATCAGCAAATATGTCGCATTGCATGCTGCACTTAGGAGCGGATTATATAAAATCTATTAATGACAACTACTAAAAAGAAAAATAATTGCACCATTCTATTATGCAAGATTTTGTACTTGTATCATTTTAGAAAACCATTTTCATCGCACGTATCGAATTTCAACAAAATCTGTTAAGAAATGGCCAAATTCCAGCCCTATTAGCCATTTTGTAAAACTTTATCGCAAACTGATTTTTGAATGTTGTCAAAAAATCATTTAAGTGTCCCATTTTCACACATGTCAAATTTTAAAAATTCAAGCCGGAATTTCATATAAATCGGGTGTTTTTTATACAAAACCGGGATTTTGAAAACCGGATCTAATAAAAAACCAGAACCTAGAAAATCGGAACTTCGCTACACACCCGTTTATTTTTTTATATAAAATAAAATTGCTGAAAAATCTCTAAAAATTAAGTCATACACCTAATAACATAATTTTTAATTATGTACTTTTAAATTTTTAGTTTTATTTTAACGGGTGATTTTTTAAGAGCTTGAGAACTTTTTTTTAAAAAAAAACGCATAAAATTTGCAAAATCTCATCGGTTCTTTATTTGAAACGTTAGATTGGTCCATGACATTTACTTTTTGAAGATAATTTCATTTAAATGTTGACCGCGGCTGCGTCTTAGGTGGTCCATTCGGAAAGTCCAATTTTGGGCAACTTTTTCGAGCATTTCGGCCGGAATAGCCCGAATTTCTTCGGAAATGTTGTCTTCCAAAACTGGAATAGTTGCTGGCTTATTTCTCTAGACTTTAGACTTGACGTAGCCCCACAAAAAATAGTCCAAAGGCGTCAAATCGCATGATCTTGGTGGCCAACTTACCGGGCCATTTCTTGAGATGAATTGTTCTCCGAAGTTTTCCCTCAAAATGGCCATAGAATCGCGAGCTGTGTGGCATGTAGCGCCATCTTGTTGAAACCACATGTCAACTAAGTTCAGTTCTTCCATTTTTGGCAACAAAAAGTTTGTTAGCATCGAACGATAGCGATCGCCATTCACCGTAACGTTGCGTCCAACAGCATCTTTGAAAAAATACGGTCCAATGATTCCACCAGCGTACAAACCACACCAAACAGTGCATTTTTTGGGATGCATGGGCAGTTCTTGAACGGCTTCTGGTTGCTCTTCACTCCAAATGCGGCAATTTGCTTATTTACGTAGCCATTCAACCAGAAATGAGCCTCATCGCTGAACAAAATTTGTCGATAAAAAAGCGGATTTTCTGCCAACTTTTCTAGGGCCCATTCACTGAAGATTCGACGTTGTGGCAGATCGTTCGGCTTCAGTTCTTGCAGGAGCTGTATTTTATACGGTTTTACACCAAGATCTTTGCGTAAAATCTTCCATGTCGTCGAATAACACAAACCCAATTGCTGCGAACGGCGACGAATCGACATTTCACGGTCTTCAGCAACACTCTCAGAAACAGACGCAATATTCTCTTCTGTACGCACTGTACGCATTCGTGTGGTTGGTTTAATGTCCAATAAAGTAAACTGAGTGCGAAACTTGGTCACAATCGCATTAATTGTTTGCTCACTTGGTCGATTATGTAGACCATAAATCGGACGTAAATCGCGAAACACTTTTCGAACCGAACACTGATTTTTGTAATATAATTCAGTTATTTGCAAGCGTTGCTCGTTAATAAGTCTATTCATTATGAAATGTCAAAGCATACTGAGCATCTTTCTCTTTGACACCTTGTCTGAAATCCCGCGTGATCTGTCAAATACTAATGCATGAAAATCCTAACCACAAAAAAATCACCCTTTAATAAATTTAAGATTCAAAAACCCTTTTTAAAAAATATCCGACTTAACGAGTATCCGATTTTACGAAAGCCTTTCGGTAGATCGGGTTAATACTGCGTATAATAATTTTTAATAATTAATTATTCTAATACTATGGTGCGAATGTATAGAAATGTTTTTTTAAGTAAGACAATTATTGGCTCCTTTTGATTTTCAATGCATCCAATTCTGGCAACTGACAAGTTATTACGGAGGCTACACCAAAAATCAACCATATATACATAAGTTGTTTTTTAGGGAATGACTTATCAAATGGCGGGGAATTACATCAAAAAGGACTTGCAAAATATTTTGTTTAAGTAAAACATTTATCAGATTTTTTTATTTTTGAGTGAATCGCATTTCCAATAACAAGACATCTTGGAGATAGCAACACAGTGAATATCAAGGAGATTGCACCACAATATCAAACGAAGCATATTTCTTGCGCAGCACGATTTTTGCGACCAAAATTCGCAGTGGAACTCCTTCAATTTTTGTGTGAATCTCATTACGGCCAATAACAAAACTTCTCAGAAGTTTCACCAAAATTAAATATGAGAGATGTAACCCCTACTAACTGGACCTATCAAACATCGTATGTATACTTTTTAATATGGACTTTCTCAGTACTATCTTGCTGTTTTGAGCAAAACTCGCATTGGCTCCTTTTGAGTTTAGAGTAATTTGTGTTTTGTGAGTTTAGCAACTCGACCCAATGGAAACATTATTTTCAGGTGATCTCGTTTTTATGCAGTTCACGTATGACGGTGATCTGCTAAAAACTTATACGGGTTTCGGTCGAGAATATAACTGCTTTCGAAATTTTTAATATATTAGGTGTAAAAGTAGAAACTTGGTTCTGAAGTTGGTTGCATGAAAAGAAGTTTCATTTGATAGGTTAAACCCGTAAAAGTGATTCCTATCATTTCATTGTGGTGCAATTTCCGTGATGTCTTGTTATTGTGAAAATAAATGTAGTGTACTCAAAAATAGAAAGAGCCAATGAGAGTTTTGGTCGTTTTCGTATGTCTGGTGTATATGAGGTATCATTGCGTTTGGTAGAATTTTGGTGCTATTTTTTGATTTTTTTTAACAACTATTCAACAACCTTTAGCTAACAATTTCTTTGAGAGTGTAACTCAAAAACAAATCGTAGTATGGTTTTAAAGAGTTTAAAATTATGGCGTTTAAAGGGTACAATTTCCTATTAGAACATTGATGAAATATGTATGTTATTTATTTTATTTGTATTTTATTTTATATTTTAATTCCTCTATATTAAACTCCGACTTTGTGTGTTTAGAAAACTATAGATTATTAAAATATTAGATTTAATAATATTACGGCTGTTTCTCTCTTTGAGTAACAGCAAAAAACACCATTTTTCGCCCGTTTTTGCGTAGTCTGTACCAAGAACGGGGAAGGTCGTACAGAGGTCCCCGTGGGCTTAAATTGACCGTCATAAAAAATGTGGGTGAGCATTACTCGATTTTTTCAATATTGAGTCATTTTACCCCTACTTGAGGGATGGAAACCACCCCCAGAAGAAAGAAATGGGAAAACGGTCGGGAGGTTCGTGAAAAAAATGCTTGGAACTTCATGGCAAGAGTGTCATCAGAAATGGTCTTCCAAATATCTTCAGGGTGAAACACACCCCCTGGGTGCGGGGAAACCACCCCTATGGCCGAAAACGGCAGGAAATGATATTCCTTTAATGAATAATCTTTTTGCTTTTCGGTTTCCACCTCTCAAGTAGGTGTAAATTGACTCAATATTGAAAAAATCGAGTTATGCTCACCCACATTTTTTATGACGGTCAATTTAAGCCCACGTGGACCTCTGTACGACCTTCCCCGTTCTTACTACAGACTACGCAAAAACGGGCGAATTTTGCGGTCACTCTTTACTCTTTGTCTCGTTCAACTTTATACTTAACAGTGTAAAAACTAATACATAATTAGCTTTAAGAATTCTTATTGGATTTGTATACGTATTGTTGTTATTTTTTTGTTCACACTCAAAGTTTCACACTCATAACTTCACGCTGTATTTAAAAATTAGTCGAAGTCCTCCTAGTAAAATGAAGGGGCAGCAAGTAACAGCAGCAAAACTTCAAGTTCTTATCAATACTCAGTGGCACTAGATTGGCTTTCTCTGGGAATGGGGTTTTGTGAAAAATATTTTCAAAGTTTTTTTGTCAACAATGTATTTTTCTGGCCCATTGGAAGAATAAGTTAAGTGCAAAAACTTTTAAATGAAAGTTAATTGGGAAATTTTCCCATTTTACTTTGTTCCGAAAATATTTACTACAAACTTATTCCCTCACTGTAGGCCAGAAAAACATAATTAACATTTTCCGTTATTCAATATATCCCGCAGGGAAAGCCAGAATAGTACCACAGGAGTATCTCTATGGAAAACGCTGACCATTATTTGAGAGTAGAAAATTTTAAATACCTCCATTTATTAGTAATATTTTAAAATGATATGCAGGCAGAAATAAAAGACGGAATTGCTGCCGGACACCGAGTTTTTCACTCCCAATCAATGTTATTGCGATCTTATCATCTATCGCAGTCATGCAAGAATGCACTTTATAAAACATCCACAAGACCTGTGTGGGCTTTTGAAAGCTTGGACTGAACCCTGACATTTAATGACTCTAGAATGCTTTCTGTTTTAGAGAGAAAGCTAGTTCATTCTATCTTTAGTTCAATCAAAGATGTAACAACGAATATCGAATTCGTATGAACAACGAAATTAAATAAATTGTCAGAAGCAGCGATACCACGGGATCATTAAATCACAACCATGCCAGTTCTCCATAACAACACTTGGTAAATAAAATGTTTCAACCAGAACTATGGGATCAAGACGGATGGAAGAACACTGTGCAAGTGGTAAAATCTCTTCAAGAGATGTAAAAGCTAGAGGAAGATAGAGCTATTTGTAAAAAATTTATAAACCACAGTCAACGAAGTTCACAAATCCGCATCCACAATTACATACAAATATTTGTTAAAAATGTCAAACTAAAAAACAGTAGGTAAAACTTCCTTCTGACATAGAAAGAATATTTTTGGTATCCAGGAAAACACTGGAGTTCAGCTTTAAACCATATTTCAATTTGAAATTTTTTGTCATTTGGATATTAATTCAAATTTGAATCAGTTTATTTTTAATGTATCCTGTTTTTGATAAATTCAAATAAGACTGTAACGCTTAAATATGTATTGTGTATTTTGACCAGACAGTTAAAATTAATTTAATGCTTAATTAAAACAATAATTAATTATTAGTGGGAAATAATTTTATGTGAATTTTCATGTAATACTTAGTAATATTTAGCCATTAGTCATAAATTTTTAACCTTGTTCAACTTATATCCATAAACTATCCCCAAGTTCTAGTTTGATTACTTAAAGCCTGATTTAAACGAAATCATTTATCTTTCAAATGATTAAGTATTATAGCTCCTACACCATCAATTTACACCTACAGGTATTTTATATAAAGTATAATGATTTGTGAGTTCCGGAAATTCTATAAACTTTTTAAACCCTAGGAGCCTTGAAAATTATTCTATAACAGGAAGGCCTTCTAGGTATGTGCTCTCCTCGAAACGTCCACTATATATGAAATATGTATACAACCCTTTTTAAACATGACAAAGAAATTTACATAAATTAAATCAAATTCGAATTAATTTAATTTATCTGGGAAGAAGAATAAACATTTTATAAAATGTTCCCACCGTGTTAATTACAACAGAAAATTAATTTGAGGCAAAATTTCTTTTACAAACATAGATTTCCGTTCACACTGATATACACAGATTCTGGCCAACGTCCGCCCAGCGTCTCACCAATCATTAATTTTTTTTAAACAAAAAAAATCACTTTGTTGCGATAGCTAAACATAATACAATATATAACCAGCCGACAGCCATATCAAATATCACAAACAAAATACCGCGAGCAATGAATTATAATTTATTGAAATAAATAAATAAATAAATAAAATATTTATGCATAGCTATATTCATTAAAATTTAATTATAAACGTTAAATAATTATGTATATGTTCAGAATAAATACGTTATATATGTTTTGGGCCATTGAACCCGACGTCAATTTATCGAGCTTAACTATATATCAATGTTAAACAGGTGGTTTTGTGTATAAATGATACCCCCATTATTTACTATTCGTCCGTACAATAACATTGAACAAAAACAAAATTATAGTTTTCATTATCAAATGCAACTTTCAATTTCCGGTGTGACGTTTCACTAATTAAAACTCTACTTATTATAAATATTATTAACATAAAACATAATTTTGTTTGTGTATAACACCACACCATTAATTAAAATTATTTTCACTTTTCTAAAACGCTAATTTTCACTAATAATTTATAATTAAATAACACATTTTATTAAATTTAATTATTTTTTTGTGTGGTACACAACCACACATTTAACACTTGCAAATTAATAACTCGGTAATTTCGGTTAATTTAATTAAACTTGAAACTAAAACACAACACGTATGGAAAGAGGAAAAGCATTGTTATGATAAAAAAAAAATTATACCAAGAAAAAAAAACTTAAACTAACTCCTCAAGAAGGTGATTTTAGAATATTTTAGTGTGTGTATGGTACACAAAATATATTTTTTTTTTTAAATAACAATAAAACTAAAAACTAAGAACTGAATTAAAAATATACACAACACGTTCCCATCATTGTATAATAATGACTTTTTTTTTCTTTTTAAAAATTCTTATAATTTTTTCTTTCAACTTTTTTTTAACAAATTTGCAGTGGCGTCTTAAAGAGAGATTTTATATTAGGAATTATTATTTTATACAAACAAAAAACAACACAGATTATGGTTGGTTGGGCTTTCTGTTTTGAAAGACGTTTGTGAATAAAAAAAAAATCAAATATGAAATGGTAAAGAGTTAAGTAGACAAGAGAGAAATTGTTTTGAGTTGAACCGGATCTGGAAATCTTTTCCGGCTAAATATGTATAAATCGCGGTGCATTTCCGTTGCTTTAGCAGGTGATATACATACCAGAACCATTAGGTCAATAACTCAACGCGAATTACCATTGAACTACGCTGTGCGTAATTATGTCGAATAAATTTTGAACAAATAATATTATTTAAGTAGGGCACACGCTTTACGGCTACAAGTCCTTGATATTTTTATATTTAAGTCTCAGAACATTGCGTTTTTATTAAAAATTTAATTCTCATGGCCGTATAAATCAAATGGTCTTTGCGTAACGGTCGACTGACATGACCCAAATTTTAAAAGATTTTTATTTAGCTTTAGATAAAAATGATTATACCTCTTAATTTGCAATAAACCAAATTATCGTCTTTAAATTTTTTTAATGAAATTAGTAGAAATAAAACCATAATATTGTATATTTAATACAAAATTCAACATCTCGAAGGCGCCACGAGTTTTATGGTACAGAAATTTTCACTGTGATTCTATAGAACGTAAAGGAATTTTGTATAACTTCAATGGAAAGACGAATCAGATTTCAGCTAAATGTTTAAGTAGATCCCGTAGTTCGTATTAAATGGAATAGGACACTACATAGTGTACAAGGTACTAGGTATATTTCATGTATAATTGGTGTACTTGTAAAACTTAACAAATTAATGGTCTGATTTGAGCTCCTTTAAACGTTTCAGAACATTGAACTGACCGATTTAATTTGATGTGAAATTTAGAATGCCTTCTGTTATTCATGATGTTCTGGACTAACGGCATGAATCGTTAATCACCATGTGAATAACACAACTGATAAGTTTTCACTTAAGCTTTATACGAAACTTTTTTGCATCACAGCAATCGTGTTTTTCTAGGACTCTATAGCTAGAAACGTTGTTGTATTTGCTTTGAGGTATTACCCGCACTCACTGGTTTTTTATTGTGTCCGAGGTATCGGATACATCAAATAGTTAATTTATCTGACAAATCTGATAATATTTTATATGAAAAGGTTCTTATCGATTTTTATAGACTGTACTGAAAATATGTAAAGACCACTGAACATTAGACAACCGATTGACATTGCAGCCGAAGTAATGACTTATGAAACGTCAAAGTAATAAAAGCAAATTTACTAGTAATATATAAAATTACAAATTAAAATAGAAACGGAGCAAAATATGTAAGTATTGATGGAAATAGTTTAAAACATTTCCAATATCTATCTTATAATATAGGGATGATTCCGACGAAAGCAGCAGTGAAGAATAAAATTGCTTTAAAATAACAATTTTGATGAACAAATTGTACCGACTTACACGAGCTCAATATTTAAAAGCCAATTTAGTTTAAATTTTGAAACTTTTAATAAACTATGCAAAAGGATCCATGACAGCAAAAGCCTAGAAATCCATCCAGGTCGGCCGGAAGTATTAATTGAAAAGAAAATCCTAACCATTTTATGATTTTTCTTCGAAACCAAGAACTTCTGCGGTAAATTTTTGATATAAAACTAAAAAAATAACAATAACTGTTTTTAGGACAATAAACGATAGATTTAATGTCGCCAAATTTACAACCTAGATAAATGATATTTCTAAGATATTACTGGCTTCAAATATTGAAAATGAAATCGTAAAACGGCCTTCAGCGAGGGAACGGCTTGCTACCAAATCATACTACACACTAAAATATCATTTTAGAGGTATACATATTATTATTATAATTTATATAATTTTTATATTTATTTGTGACATAGAAATAATTGTAAATCTGTGCAAGGAATCATTTGTTCTTTAGATAGTACTCATATTCCCATTATTATTATACTTGCTCCAAGAAATCATCCAAATTCCTACGTCACCAGAAAAGGTACCAACTCCCTTTTATTGCATTTAATAAAAATAATATATTAATTTGGGTGTCTACCACGAATAAATAATAAATTAACGTATTTCTAATTTTACAATTAATTTATGAAAAATAAGATAAAAATAATTACAAATTAATTTATTAATTATCATTTTTTATAACGTCAGCCATATTTTCTGTTTGAATATTTCAAATACGATGTTTCCCTGGACTATCTGAAAACAAATTCGAATAGAAAAATGACGATCTGAGATTGATCAGAGAAAATTGAGAAAACCGAAAAAAAAATTATCTGATCGATCCGATAAAATAAAAAATCGGAAAAGGCTTTCTATTTATCTCTCTCATCTCTCCGATGTAATAAAAACAGGCCAATTGTGTCTTTTTATTTTAATAAAAAGGCTATTTGCCTATTTTATTTAAAAATTATCCTAAAAATATTTAATTCTGATCCGGAAAGCGGCAAGTCATGTTTTTCAAACATTTTAAACTTCAAAACATTTATTTATTCATTTAATTAAAATTATTTTGGTGTCCTACGATTAAAATCTTTATATTTCTCCAGCTCAACAATAAAGCTACAACAATAGAGATACCAAATTTTGAGAACTGTATAGCTATTTGAATTTGAACTCTTCCAAGAAGAGTTTCGGGCGTCCTTTATGATAGCAGTGATCGAGCGAAAACTGGACTAAAGCGATGGACAACAGAAGCTCAGCAAATCGTAAGTATAGTAATTACATGAAGAAAACTTAATAATTTCAAACGGTTTTTAACGCTTTAGCAATCAAATTCTGAAATAAATGTGATAAAAAATCCGAAAATGCTGATACAATTGGAAAACCTGGATCAGTTCATTTCGATTATTATGGACGAACCGCTGAATTTTTTTATTAAAGCCAAACATAGTGGGGGCTGTCAATATATCGGCGAAAAACAAGCGTGTATTAAAAATATAATTGGTGAAAGTATACCGAAGTTGGTCTAGAGACGATACAGTTCTTTTATTACAATCAGTAAATTAGATTCCAAATCCAATTATTTTTTTTCTATAGGGCGTTCCAAGGTATGAATCCAAGGCCAGGTATACCAGAAAGCTGATCATTTTGACCGTTGCAAGATAAAATCACGGAATTTCTTCAATAGTATTTTAAAAGCAACTAAAAAAGAGAGGTCAAACATCGTTGCAACATTATGTCAGAAGTTACTAAGCAACTGATCACGTCCATTCAGAAAATGGTAAAGGTACAAAACTATTATGTGTCATCGTTCAAAATGGCTCTGCATGCAATTATAGGAGTAGAGGACCTATAAATAATTATCAAACAGTACAGAAAACTGAAAAGCGGCTAATTTTTTTATAACTTGGACTCATTCGGAAATCATATCATTTAGAAATGCACACATGGAAAACGATGGTGCATCTATTACATAAAAGATCACAGCACAGTATATCTACTACGTATCAGATGGCTCCATCGGTAGTAATAGGCTCTCAGGTATTATTCATGTAGCCACGTTGCAGCAAATATGAGAAACAAAATATCTTTTTGTGTGGGCTCAAAAAAGCAGAATATAAAAATATTTTTCTTTTGGTTTTGAATTTGAACGAAGTATCATCGCCGCCACATCACCAACCGCCGCAAAGAATTAAAAAAATATTTTTTTACTATTTAATATTATAATAAATTAAATAGAAGCTTTAAAACTTTAAACAAATAAAATTTTTAATTAATTTAAACAGTATTATAACATGTAGTGTCATTGCAAAGTAATCGGTGAGTGGACTAATGGCTTTGGTTCTATAAACCAGTAGAAGGCCTCAACCACAGACTACATCGCGACTACATGCTAAGCCAAATAAACGAAGCATAATTCGCCACAAGGCAGCTTTTTTAGACTTTCAACAGAAGGTGGAACTAGAGTCTCAATTCCTGAACGTTATTCAGTCCCACTCGGTTTTCTGAAAAATCAATACCTGCTGGCTTATTCCAATTCTCGTTATTTCAACGAAATTGTGAGACATCCGAACTTCGTTTTTGCTTCTGTAAATGACATTTTCGTAACACTTTCAGAAGAGAAGCAACACGAGCTCCACTTGAAACCACAATCACAAAATTTACTGGAGTTTAGCGTCAATGTTAACAGCATAAAATTCGTGTGTAACACAAGTAATCTTGACTAACTCAGTCACAAGATTACCCATAATGGAATTTTTCCGTCCGAAAGACAACTCAATGTACGAGTAATTAAGTAACTTCCAACCATCACAAAGAATCGAGCAAATTCAGCAAATTATCAGTATAGTAAAGTACCACTGATTTATCATAAAACTCGCGCAACGATAGACTCTTTGGCGGTATTTTCTTTTTGTTTTCACAAGATTTTCGACAAACTACTTGCTATTCCACGTTTTCGAACAAAATTCGTATACAGGACCCGATTTTCGTTTACCACGAATGTATATACATATGATCTCGAATAAACCACACTCGATTTCTAAAACTTACCGGACTATTGCTAAAATTGTTTTTATTATAAAAGATCATAATTCTTGCTTTAATTTCAAAAAACTAAAGATCGACTTTCGTTAAAGATCTAATATTTAAATTTACATGAATCTTTTAATTCTTGGTCGTTTACCGTAAACGATAACCTTTCCAACATCATTGTAAAAATTTAAAAAGCTCCCATGAAAGCTGCCACTTTCGGTACACAGATTTCTAAAAAAGATGAAGTATGAAGTTTGATTTAAGTAGATTTTAGGTCCAATATCACTGGGACCTTTCAATTTATGTTGAAAGCTTAAGTATGAAAATCCATTCAGAACAATCAATCTGTTAAGCTGTACAGGGGTCAAATTTTAGTAAAAAACAGGTTTTGGTCACAATCGCTATTTCCGCGTAACTGTTGGAAGTCTGATGTTCTAAATCGTTTTTCTTGTAAATGATAAACTTTTCCAATTATTTACAGAAAATGAAAAAGCTTCTATTGGGACAGCCACTTCTAGTGAACCGATTACAGTCAAAAATCTTATGGATCTGACAATTTATGAGAACATATTAAGTATGAATTTTCATTCCGATCAGTTTATTGATCTGGGCTATAGAGAAACTACAGACATTTATTCTGCAAGGAATCACACACACACACATACCATGCCAATAAGTGAAATTTTGAAATGACTAGAAAAGGCATATAATAAGTCGTTTTTCATTTGAAGTGACTACGATAATATACATACTAGACATTTTGGCAAGACAGCCGCCTTTGGTTTCATACTAAATGAGTCACTTGGAACGGCAAACGACTCCTCTAGCGGAATAAGGGTGTTAACAACGAACAATAATGTGTAGTATTTGAATGTGTTTCTGAATTTGGATCAGAATGGAGGATTTGATGATTGTTTCGTTGTTACTTTTAAGAGAACGGTGTGAATTATATGAATTTATGGTGCGTTTCAGATTGCGGTAGTCTTGCGACATTTCATTTGTAGAATTATAATATAGAAAAATACAGTTTTTTTGGTCACCCTGTGCGTTCTCGAGTGAGTCAGTGACATAGACGTTTATAATATATAATATTAAAATAAGGAGAGGCGTTTGTTATAAGTTGGCCGTATGACAATGACAATGTACTATAGCATTGCTTGTATTAATTTTAATACTTAAGACCAAGTTAAATGGTTGATGATTTCAGAATAAATTTAATTATTGTTTGACTATTAAGAATTAGGGTCCACTATACATTACAAGTTCAACCTGAGTTTCCTGTATGCCTCTATCACAATCGAATTACGATACAATGCCCTAGGCCTACAAAACTATGATGTTGCTTTGTGCCTAAAACTAGGAAGCTTAACACAAAAAGTAGGTTGTGCAATCAATAAATAGAGATGGCATGAACATTTTTACTTCAGCTTGAGCCACCCATGTTGATAGTGCGATAGTTCACATTTCAAGCGGTCTTCCTTCTTGAAGATAAGGCACATCGCTGCCACTTTCAATTCATCAAACTTAACTTCGCTTCGCCATGACGAATGAAAAATATGATCAAAAGTACGGTTCTACTATTCAAATAACAAGAGTGCTGAATTAGGGAATTCATCGTAAAATGGATCCTTATAATGTTCAGATTTAATGTAGTCTAACAAATTACGCAAATTGTGTAATTTCAGAACTTCGGTCTTCCCTCATTTGCACTTTTTCGATCTAGCTAAGCTAATTTAGCTACTCTAGCAAGTACAGCATTTTTAGCTTTACTTTACCTGCGATTGTAGATCGGCTTGGAACGTCAATGTGGGCTATATTCTGTTGCTCAACAACAAGAGGCTTCTCTCTCCCCTAATCACCACTCCGTATTAGATGCAGATGCAGCACATGTGTGATATTACATTCGATACACTTACTAAATGCTTTTAGAATTGTAATTCACCGACGTTAAGGCGTTGTAATTACGGGAGTATTTAACGTAACCAAATAGATATCAGTGTATCTTTAACTCGCCAATTTTGTGCCAATACTACTCTTTCGCTTATCTCATCACAATTACGGCATATTTCTATTGTGTAAGGCACCCGCAGAAGCAGGCAAACCTCCAAATACAGTAAGACACGATAATCGAAGAAACATTTGCAAACATGGGTGAAATGGTGACAACGAATGAAGGTCTACGAAAAAAGGTCTCATTTTTCCAGAATTGTTGTCGCAGTATCTGGAGGTATTACCATCGTAATCATTGGTCAATTTAAGATGAATGGTCATGTAAGGTGTGCTCAATAAAGAATGTGCTGGCTTCAATGGCTTGAGGTCGTCGTCTGAATTAACAGTCTGGGCATTATTTATTTTTAAAGATTTTAAAATAAACAAGAACACCAAAGGATAATTAATAAATATTGTTGTTGTTTTGTTAATATCTAATGCAGTATGATTAATTTTCGACATATTCGACGTTTCTGACATTGTCGACGTGAGTTATTTAATTTTCGACATACATTGTCTACACGTGTAGATAATGTATTAATTACACCATGTAGACAATACGGCACAACGCTGAAAGACAGTCGCGCGTTTGTTCGTCATATACAATAATCACTCAAAATAGTATCAAGTAAGGAATCCATCCGGAGACGAACAAAATTCCGGTAGATTGTGAGATTTTTTTTCTGGAAGAATTAATGGCCGCGTTGAACATGAACACGTGACTGACAATGAATCAGAGTTCCATGTTGGACCGTTTCTGTGACAATGCCGGTGCAACTCAGGGACCGCTGTGTAATTTGTGATTTGAACGATGTTTGCTTGACCGAAGCAATAGGCCTTACAAGTTCTTTTAAGTATGCTATAAATAAGCACCTATCTCAGGCATGTCAAACTCTTTTCAGTGTACGGGCCAAATTTTTTGAAAATTGTATTCCAAATCCTTTTGCAGGCCACATCTACTTAGTAAAAAAAAAATCAAAAATATACATTTTGAGAAATATATTTATTAATAAAAACAATGTAAATTATTTTTTGCTCGATATAATACACCGCTTCTCAGTTTTCAAATCATCAAAATCTGGTATTAAATTTTGGTTTGATGTAATTTTTAATATCGAAACTAAATGTTCTTCAGTTAATCTGGTTCACTGCGCAGTTCGATTCATCTTCATTTGTGAAAAACTGTTCACAATGCGTATTACAAAATATCGAATTCCTGGAAAACGATCTGCAGGTAAGTATCCGTAAAATTCTGGAATACCAATTTCCTTATATTTTTGTTTCAATAAGGTGTCACATCGTAGTTCTATAAACTGTATTTGAAAATTTTCATCAATATTTTCAATGTCAACCGACATCGGAGGGCAAAAAATATTTAAATGAGACTCGGTACTATGAAAATCCGAAAACTTTTTTTCGAAATCTTCTTTCGGCATTATTAGTTGATTCTCATATTTTTCAAATTTTAATTGTCGATATTTAAGCGAAAGAGTCTTACAACTAGAAAAATTTGATACATTTTCGTTTTTATAGATATTTTCCACAGGGATATATCTTTGGTTGAATGAATTTATTTGGTCATATACAATGAAGTTATGAGCATGCTTCTACCCTGCAGGTTAATATTGAGTTGCCTGAGATGCCCAGTGTTGTCAAGTGTGTAAACTTAATCGTGTATCCCATTAACATCTTTCAGTTCACAGCACTCATAAATTTTAATTTCTAAAAAAGTACGATTTCGGCCAAAAATTGTAAAAAGCTCCTTAAAACTTTATGACTCGTAATCAGACTCCACATCTTTCTGCAATGACGCAAATTCCCGGTGGTTTACTTCACGTACTCATACAAAATTAACAATTTTACCAATTTTCTTAAATACATTATAAATTTTAATTACTTTTGAACATAAGACTTGCTGGTCTATAATGCAATGGTAGTGTTGAACAGATTTATTGTTGGGCTTGAAACAGTATAATTGTGTGTGGAAAAATATTGTGGGTCGCAAAAAATTCATGTGGCACGGGCCGCGATTCTAACATGCCTGGTCTATCTCAACGTTGATCGATTTTTCGATCTGCAACTTTGTATTTTTTAGCTATATCCATAATAATTTAGTTTGCCAAATAATTCTTTGTTCTTCATCATTTAAAATCAATCTTTCGGCACTTAAAAAAATTGAATTCTTAAAAGCTAACGGTAGTTTATTTCACTAGTATTGATTAAAAAACATATTTTTTGGAGGTATTTTCAAACGCCCAAAAAACCAAATACAATAAAATAAACTTGAATGTGCAAAGGTAACATCATATTTAACCATATTTAATAAAACAATTTTGTATAGTTAGGTGGATTCAGCCCTCATTTCTCGATCGATGAGCAAATGGTTCCTTATTTTAAATGCCACTCCGGCAAAATGTTTATCAAAGGCAAACCAAACAGGTTCGGATTTAAATTATGGTACCTGTGGTCCACAGATTCAACCTAATTCCATTTTTTGGAGCAACTAGGGGCTACAATAAGCAAACTGTGTTAGGCGCTGATATAGTTTTGCGGCAACATGAAGTCGTTCAGTATTTCTAAACACTGTCTACTGTCTGAACGAGAATTTCTAGCAACAGGCAATGTTTGCTCAAATCAGTTAAGAGGGCAGTAAGAAAACAAGAAAATTTTGGTCCTACTAATCCCTGATTGAAACTTCGCTGAACAATTCTAATGAATTCTGGTACCGGAAATGGGTTAAATATTAGTATTTATGTTAGTGAAATCAATGCATGTTGAACCGGAAAATTATCCAACAAACAATTAATTAAAAATTATTAAATTATTTTTATGCAAAATAAGAAGCACATACAATAAAATGTTCCCACATTATTTTATACACATACAGTATACTGTAATGCAAGTATATAGTAATGCAATTATATAGTAATGTTGAAACAATATGGTATACAAGTACGTACATAATATTGAATTACAAATATCCAGAAATTGCAAATATTGCACAAAATAATTGCTATATCACATATTTCAAATCAATACCCTATGTTATGCCATAATGAACACAAAACTATTTGAATCCATGATATTGCAAACCAATAAATTTACAGTCATAATTTAATTAAAAATTATAATTAAATTATCCATATAGAATTTTTCCATAGCAAATTCGTTTTACATTTCATAAGAGATGCTGGATTATTAGAAATATATTAGATGCATATGTCCCAATTAAGAATGCTTTTTATTGTTTGTTTGTAATAAACTTCAGTCAATTAAAAGCTTTTCAATTAGGAAATTGTTTGTGTGATACGTCTAATATGATGTACAAGAATCATAATTTATCTTAATCAAAATACTTATGTGTAAACTGTACCTAGAAACGACCACACACACGATACATACACACCGCATATACATAATCGATAAGAATTTCTACTTTTGAATGTACCTACACCGTATATACTGTATTGTTCCACAAAAAAATTTATCTCCAAATACAATCAGATTAATCTAATTTCCGTTTCTTGTAAAAATAAAATTTGTTAGTGTCGTTTTATACACAACATAATATATACGGTTGGTATATAGGAGACGTGTGGTGGCTGGGTGGTGGCCAGGAAATTTGTGATTTGTTTTGTTAATTCGGTTTTGTGTTGTGGTGAAATGATTATAATAAGCTTTTTTTTATAGGTACGGGGTACGAGTGTACAATATACATATACATTAAAATTATTAGATCTATACACGATGTATATGCATAAAAGTCAAAAAGGATATCCATAGCACAGTGGCACAGTTTTATTTAACGATCCGGAACTTATTTTGTTTGTTATGTATATAACACTTATGATTATATAAATATATTTTAGTTATAAAGGGTTAACGCTATATATATTTAAAGCGCAACAGGATATTCTTTAATTACCCGCACAGTGGTAAAAGAGTCAAAACACAAGTATAATTTTTAGAATAACACATAATCTGACTTCCTTAAAAGCATCTGCTGTACGAGTAAATATAATAATATCAAATTACAAATTTTTTGTTATATTCCAAAATTTTTAAATTAATTCAGGTATATAAATAAAATTTCGCGGGGCTATGTCATGCACTAATTTTTTACACATATTCTGCATAAATATGTATATACCACTCTTATGCATGCGTTACACAATAATTTATATGTTATGCTTATCCAACCTTTCTTTCACAGACTGTTTTCATTTCATAAGTTTTTCCCAACTACCTTCCTTCAATAAAATTGGTAGTATGAAATTAAATAACTTTGGTAAAATGGTAAAAAGTCGACCAGCGCTTACGATTTCTTTCCAATTCAGTAACCACCCGATTTTTTATCCAGCAAGTGAATTTTATATTATTATGATGACTGAAACGGATTGTTTCTTCTTCAACATATACAGAAATAATTTTACTTTTTATTATTAATAAGAATTATTTAACATTTTGATGAGTGTAGAAACTATGAAGAATAATGGGTTATATAAGACTATATACAAAATACGCTTAAATGTTATAGATGTGTAGACCATACGATTGTCTTGTGTTGTATATTAATTATCAATTCAAAGACGATTTTGATTTCCCGGTGGAATTGAATTAAATTATTATTTTTGTGTTCAGTGGTGGAGAATCGTTACGTTACACATATTTTAAGGGATAGTCAGTTACCAGTCCATTTTTATAGAAATTATAAAGCTTAAAAACATGGCTGTAATCAGAAAGTGTGGTATCTCCTGTGACTTTTGTGGGTGTTAGGAGTTTCTTATAATAAACTTCAGTTGACTGATGTTGGTGCTCAATGATTGTGAAATACTTACCAAAAATAATTCCAAATAGTCCCGGACTCCCTAAAAGTGTCATTGTAAAGATCAATCGTTTTCCAACAATATGAGATAAACACGAGAATATTGAGATACAATTAACTAAAGTTTTTTTAGTTCATAAGAAGGATATTTTAGACAACGTTTCTACTTTTATATCTCTGATTCTAAAAATGTCCACGAACAAGATTTAAATATGATGACTTTTAACATGCCCAGCGTATTTTAAACATTATGGTTTTGGAAATTCAATCTATTTTCCAATTTTTTTGTTACCGCTCTTGGAGGTGATATTTACTATGTCATACATTACTATGTTTATAGGCTACATAGGAGTTGCTTGAATTTGAATAAATTTTCAAATTTTATTTCACCGAACCTCTAGAGATATTCACGCGGCTAATCTATTTGGTTACCGACCAAATGGCATTGTGGTTAAAGCTTTGGCGTTTGGATTGGGAGGTAGCAGTTTTCAAGCCCGATAGGGGCAGGATGCAAAAAAAAATTGTCATCATACAAATTACGATCTGTGATAAAAAGGAACACAACTACATGGGCCGACCCATCTTCCATGTCCAGTATTAGAGGCTGGCATGAAACTTATGAGCGTAAGTACGAGGGTACGAGGAAAAACGAACCGCGAAACAATTGAGAGTGCTTTGGCCCCAGAACAGATTGCAGTGATTTGAATAGTCAGATCTATATGGTGAAATAGATCAGTCAAAGCTGTATGAGTCTGGTGAACTGGATCTTATTATGATGGTTTTGACTTGTTTAGAGACATTTTTACTTTTTCGATTATGTCCTTCTACCCCAAAAGTGTTCACGGGATTTCTTTCATATATTTGATTAGATCAGAAGATTTTCAATATTGTGAAAACGGGATTTAATTGATAATTTTCATCATGTTTTCCAAAATTTGAATCTTATTCATTTTCAATTTTATGCTCATTTGATTTTTACCTTATTGAATTTCAACATGATTGATTAAGAAACGGCCTAGTACCATCCCTAACGATAATATTCCAGGACTTTATCAAACATCATTTTAAAATCCCATTTAGATTGCAAACGTCGATTTTCGACATAATCGTTTAAAAATGGCCGTTGCATCCCTATCCACCTTATTCCAGAACTTTATCAACACATTTTTCGAATCCCATTTAGGACCCACATGTCGAATTTCAACTAAATCGTTTAAAAAATTGCCCGGTTTCATAGCGATGGCCGTATTTTAGAACTTTATCGAAAAATCATTTTAGAATCCCGTTTCCATCGTGTCGAATTTCAACAAAATCTGATAAGGAATGGCCAAATTCCACATTTATTAATCATTTTCTAGAACTTTATCGCATACTCATTTTGAATTCTGTCAAAAAATCATTTAATAGTCCCAATTTCCCACAAGTCAAATTTGAAAAATTCAAACCGGGATTTCCTGAATATCAGGATTTTTTTATACAAAACCGGGATTTTGAACGCAGATTATGAAAACCAAGGTTTAAAAACCTGGATTTTGAAAACCGGGATTTTAACAAACCAGGATTTTGTCACACAGTAAATTTCATTATTAGCTGTCCGGAATTATGGAAAGTCCAGAACTATCCAAAAAATTAAACGTTTTATTATTATTAAAAAAAATTGGATTCCTGGCTTATTTGGGAATTTCAATTGGGTAAAATTATAATTTGGGAAAATCCCAAAATTTCCAATTAAGAATAAAATTGAAAATGACGAAGTTTATAATGTTGGAGATAATGATGAAAATTCGAGTCTTATATTCACAATATGGATAGAAAATTGTCTGGCCTATTCGAATATATGAAAGAGGTCCAGTCAACTTTTCTGATATGGGCGATACAACCTGAAACGTGAAAAAGTCTCTATAGATAATTTAAAAAACATCATAATTAGACGTCGTTCACCACACTCAGAGAGTGTTGACCGATCTATATGATTATATGTAGGTGAGACCCCTTGAACACTTCTAGGATCGGTGAAATAAAATTCAAAAATGTATTCAAATTTATAATATGATCGTGTATGAAAACAAATTTTTACAAGTGTAAGTGAATAGTCTTTCGAATACCTAGCATCGACTAAAGCTGGTTGATTAGCCCCGGATGGCTCCGAGTTTAAATTAACGTTTGAAATATTCTCCCAAAATTTATAAAATTCTTGATTTATTGAACTGCTTTCACTTTGCAAACTGCAAATTGACAGTAATCATATATATTGAAAGAAAATTTGTCCATATCTGTGGTTTCGTCTATCCAATGTACATCGAATTTCGAAGCACAAGTACTAAAGTAATAATTTTAATCTTTAACTAACTATCGAAATCGAGAATGACCTTTTCTCAAAAAAATATCAAAACTTATTAAAAATATGGCCTCGGGTTATCTGGTAATCTTTACCTAAAAATATGACTCGACTATTATAAGTATATAGGAAAGGAATGAGATCAAGAAATCTCATAACCTAAGAACTGTTAATAATCAAAAAACCAAGCAGATACAATATTCCCATTTTATTAGTTAAACACTACTGAGAAGATAAGGCCTTCTTTGATTTTTCGACTGATCAAAATATTTAAATTCTGAAATATGCAATTTTGGTTAGAGCAGAAGTTTTAGAATTTGTTAGCGGTTTAAACTACTGGACTGGTCTTAGGCAGCCAATCCCAAATAAATTAGTTTAAATGCAAATATACCCTCAAAATCAACGGACTTAGCTGTATATACAAATTTTATTTGCATACAGTAATTGTTGTTCCGCTGTTAAAAATTAGATGCTATTAAAGTAATCCTGAAGCAATTTAACACTTCCTTTACTTACCCCAAAGTAGTTTTTTAAGCATTTAAAACAATTAAAAACCGAAAAAAGCTTTAATTCTTAAATATTAATCATCCAATGGATTTCATTATGATTAAGCTTTTATTTTAAAGCGGTGTCTTTGAAGAATTGTTATTAATATTAATTCAATGGCTTCTAATAATTACTCGAAAATATCAAAGTATTTTTCATACTTAGGGTTCGTATTCTCGGGTATCGGATATCCGGGTACTCGTGTATTTAACCAACATTTTAATTACTCGAATACCCGGGTAATAGGTTCGGGTAATAGATAAAATTACTAAAAAATTTCTGCCTTATTATCATTTATAAATCATAATAAAATTTATACATATCACAATAAATTATGCTTCATTTGATCTAGAATATTTTCCTACTTTTTACAATTATATTTAGTGAATAATTACAATTATATATAATGAATATTTATATGAATATAATGAATATTTTGAGGAAGAGGACGAGGAAGTAGAAGAAGATAGCTGCAACAACTTTTATGACTAGACGATTATTTGAAAACGTTGAACTGAAGAAGAATATCAAGATCAATTTATGTCATCGTGTGGCAGCATCAAACCCGTATTAGACAAAATGAGACAAACAATTAAGTTTTTTAAAAATCTACAGTGAGAACCAATATTTTATCTAAGCACGTAGAAGCGCAGGAAGGCAAAACTTAAAGCTTATTTTAGAGTGTAAGACTCGCTGGAACACGCTTATTACGGCAGTAAATCGATTTTTAAAATTACATAATTGTATTAACACAGCCCTCGATGAATTAGGCTCCGAGAAAATTAACGAAACTGATATAGACATTTTAAAAGAAATTTAATATATTCTTGAACCGCTTATGCTAGCAGTACAAGAGCTTAGTAAATAGAGCGCCACACTTATAACAGCTGAAGGTACTCTTTACTACGTACTAAAAAAACTAAAGGAGATTAACACACTGCTTTACCAAGAACTATTTTGTAATTTAAAAAGCGAAGTTGATGGGGGCGACAAAAGAAATTAATAACATTACTGTTATATTTGCATCATAGCACTCATCCTAAATAAAATGAATTTTTAAGCTACGAAACTAAACTTTCTACCAAACAGCTTGCAGTTCAACTATTATTACGTTTGTATTCAAATGATAACAAAACAAGAATTATTATTGATCAAAGTTCAAGTTCTTCTGAAGAAGAGTTGGAACAAACAACCGCCTATAATGAACTTCAAAAATGCCTTACGTCATTTATCAGTGTAAAACCTAAGGATAAAATGGAAAATCTAAACGTTGAACAAGCACTTCGATTTATGGAGGCAAATGGAGGTAAGCGGAACCAAATGCTGGATGATTTGTACGATTCACTTCTCATTATAAGGTCTACATCAACGGCATGCGAACGGGTGTTTTCAGTGGCTGGAAGCATAATTACCAAGATTCGTTGTTCGTTAGCTCCTCCACTCTCAATGGATTATTATTTTTGAAATATTATTTTATAAATAAAAAGTTATATTGAATGGTATAGTTATAACAAATGAACTAATCCACGTTTATTTAACGTATTTTATGTTACATTGAGCTAAATACATGCTTATGATTGAAAGTGAATTTAAAAAAAATGTTTTGTTTTATGTTTTTTTTTTCGGGTAACCCGGGTACCCGGGTATTTGACTAAATAACTATCCGATACCCGGGTACTTAGTGTTCGGGTATTTTACGAGCCCTATTTATACTGCCAAAGTATCGGTTAAAATATTTTAGTTAAATTTTTATGAAAATCGTTTTAAAACCCATCGTAATCAGTGTTTGATACTCAAAAACATCCTTCGAAAAAAATCATTGACCCAACATATGACCTCAAAATCGTTTAAGGCGAAGGAAAATGTGAAAAAGCCAAATGTCTAACACATAGTACGACATCACCCAATATAATGCAACATCACGCACCTTAGTGCAATATTACACATGGTGCGACATTGTTCACATGACACAACAGTTCGTTAAATCTGTGATCCAACATCACGAAACATTGTGCAAAATGATGGCCACCTTGAAGAAACCCTAGATTAACTTATTGGATATCAGAACTCATTCTAAGCGATTCCTTACAATCGCAAAACCTATTTTATCAAAAATTTATCAAAATCGATCAATCTAAATAAAAAAACGACCCAACTCATCGGAATTCTACATACCAATTCACGAACATTTCTGGTACTCGAAAACTCTTCTTCAACAATATTTTTAAAAATTATTCGAGCCAAAAAAATAATTAAAACAAATCTGGGTCGGATCGAAAGACTTCTTAAACGAAATTTTCCGAAATTGGCACTCATCAAAATATATTTCTGGTATTTGCAATACTCTTAGTTATAATCAGCAACATATTTCGAAACCGGCATCAAACGGATGACTCTTATATGAATTTTGCCGAATTATAAAGATCAATCTCATTAGTTTCTGATACTCAAAAACCTCAGGAATTTTTAAATATAAAGAAACTGATTTTGACCCCGCCAGTCGACCTGTCAATTCGAGTATGGCAATTTTCTTTAAAAATAAATATTTATTACAAATATGAAAAGATAAAGGGCGCCAATCTTGTAATTAGCGTAGTAAATAGCATTGCAGTTAAAAAACAAATAAACACATTGTATGAGTCGAGAATAGTGTTGACAATTGGTTTTTGCGTAGAAAATGTCTATAATTGGTAGAGGATGTATAGAAAATTTGCAGAAAATTTAGAATATGTTTTTTTTTGTAGTGTTCTGATTGTATTTTCAACACGAGGTTGCCGTTTTATAGTTTTCCAGTTCAAATTAGTGCTTTCCCTAAATTTGGAAAATACAAATAGATGAGATTAGTACGTTTAAAAGGAGTTTAATTTGTTTCAGTCATTGCTAAACTCTATATTACATATAGTTTCATGGTAGGATCGGATTAAAATAAAGTTGAAACCGATTGAATATTGAAACCGATTGATTGAATATTTTTAAAATTAAAGCGATTGATCAAATCACAACTGTGTATCACGACTGTACCTATTTTTCTATACAAGAGATATCATAAATCTAAATTTTTTTTTTTGGTTAAGCCGAGATAACTATAAGGTGACTCAACTTCGTATACGATAGCGCATCTATGGTGAACTCGACTCGACTCTATAAGGATTTACATTATAAGTATTAAAGGACAAATGAATAAGTTTTTGCTTTTACCAGAGATATTAAATTGTTCGCCATTTATTGTTCTATTCGGCGTTTTCTTTTCGAAAATATAATAATTTGGAAAAACATGTCCGAACTAAACTAACCTGTTAAAAATTTAATTTTGTAATTGGCGAAGTATTACAACCACCTATACAACCATATAAGAATGCTGGCAGTAATTGATATTAAAACTATATTTAGCAGGATTTAACAACTTGTGCCCATAAATTAATATGTTGGGTTAGAATTGGTTAGAATTTTTAAAATTTTCATATTTTACCAATCCTTCAGAAGTATTGACTGTCGAATTGAAACACTAGTGTTACTATAAAAGTCGGGCGCAAATTTCAGCAATCATTTGATCACCGATGCGGTATAGTTTGAATTATCAATCGTTATCTGTTTCCGCCAATCGGGACAATTTCTTCAGAACATTTGTACTTTTTACTGTCCAGGATCAACGATGACTTTAAAATAAGTACATTGCGTAAGCTCATCCGTTGCGAGTTGTATTGTCTGTGCAGTACTCCATTTTATTAACTGATTTAGGGACAACGATTAGTGATCGTAATCCCTTTCGAGAAATTATTTTTTTTGTTTACAAATCCAAGATCAAAACATTAACCATTTTATGCTATAGACACATTACTGGTTTCATAACTATAGTTTCGAGTTAACCATGGTTTCGTTGTAATGTGTCACCCCTAACAATGGTTTACAACACGGTTTAAACATAGTTTCGGAATGAGATATTTTTTCTCATCCCGATGCATTTTTGTGCTCCCAACGCCAAATACATGTTACAATTTGGTTCAAATTGCTCCTTGTGGCAAAACTAAAATACATATAGAAGATTAAC
Organism: Nephrotoma appendiculata; assembly: GCA_947310385.1. Lineage (NCBI taxonomy): Eukaryota > Metazoa > Arthropoda > Insecta > Diptera > Tipulidae > Nephrotoma > Nephrotoma appendiculata. Next base: position 326,736,082 of record OX371223.1, read on the forward strand.
ACTTTCGAGTCATACGGGAACGCAGCTTTTCTTTTGCCCATCACTGATCTGCGAAACCTGCAGGTATAGCGTAAAGCTTGTTATAAATATATATATTATATAATACATGCATTTAACACGGGTGTTACAATCACTTACAAATATACATGGACAAATTATGTATTAATCGCTATCAATACTTCTTTATTGTACTTGTGTTGTGCTTTCTCATTATCTATGTAATTTTTGGGTGATCATTAGTATCGGGGTGTGGTTATATATTTTCTTTTATACATAACTAAACGTAATCATGTATTTGATACATAGGCAGCAGCAATCAGCTGTTTGTAAATGGACAGTGTTGTGGGACAAAGAAAAAAAATTGGCGGTGATACATTTAGTTAAGCGTGGATTGCACAAAGATAAATTATCAAAATTATCAATTTTAAAACTAATAAATAACCATTTGTGTTAAGGTGATTAAAATTAATTCTCTTAAACTCAGTGCTTGTAGTGCATACCGTTCAATTAAATTGTGTTATCGGTCTTAATTTCGTTTAAAACCTAAAGTGGTTATACGCCCAAATAACAAGAAACATTAGGTAAATATTGTGAGTGTTGTGCCTGTTTGTTGTGGGTTTTAACCATACGCAAATTCATTATAGAATTCTTACAACTATAAATCAAAGGTAATATAGTTATATAGTGTTCACGCTACCTTGTCCGGGAGTAAAATTACGGGGCCAAAGGACAGTCCCACAGAATTCGTTGACGCACATATTTGGCGCATACGGAAAGGTGATTATGGTTATTGATTAATTTATGGCATGAGTTTATTTGGATTTTTTCTTAATTTAAAAGCTAAAGTTCGGCCGCGACAACCCGGGAGCTTTCCGTGTGGGTATTTGTATACAGTTATATATAGTTTGGTTTGGCGCTAAATATACCGTATATGTTGGTGGACTAATACGGTAGAACCTCACAATCATCTATATCCTCAAAAAAAAAACCGTTTACCAATAGTACGAGTGCCGGCCTCGTAGGAACATTATATTGATGATCACACCAATCAAATGAGAAAATAAACCGCAAGTAGAACATAAAATTAATTCAAAAACTTTATTTATAGTGTTTTAATTTAACAAAGAGTAATATGCTCAATAGTTTAACTTAGATGTACTAAAAGTACTGAATTATTATAAAAAAATTGATTATGAACATTTATTGCTCTTATAAACTAAACTAAATTAATTAGATATAAGTTGTTTTTTGTATGTTATACATTTAGATTAAGGGGTGTTAGGGACCGGTCAATTTAGCTTATAGTAGCTTAGAGTTAATAATTTTAAGTGATCTTTTCAAGATTAATAAATAATTTGTAACATGGACATAAGTCGAATCTATCAAAATTAGTGATTTTTTTTGTTTTTGCTATTTTCCTGTGGTTGTAAATTAGTGATGGTTTACTTATTATTTGATTGTGATTCCAGAATTTTTGTGCGATAATGGTGTCTCTTTCGGGTTTCGTTTTAATAAAGTTGAGTATGAATAATGCTTAAATAGATTTAACTATGTAGTGGTTGTGGAAATCATATGGGAGGGAAGTGCTATTGCAAAACTGTACTTCACGGGTGGTGTCAGCACTGAGGTCAGGTGACCAACGGCCTCCAGTACGGTAGAATTTTAGTGAGCTGGCTTACCTTTATTTTTTGTGTGTTTGCTTTCAGTTTGATTATCTCATTTTTATATATATATTTATAAGCAGCACCTGCGAGCATTAAGTATTGTCAGAAAACAAGAACCCCCCTACGGCTGTCACTCTAGCGGGCAAATGTTCTGCTGTTTCTGACCATAATACTTGGAGAAAAAAACAAATTTTTTTGTTAACCTCGTTGATACTTCAGAGACCATGCTCGATGCAATTCATTCATGCTTCCTCAGGTACCAAGGAGGTTACATACATCAAAAATGGAGATTCCGGACACTAATAGTTTACCAAGCAAATCTAGTTTCCTTTGAGTTTTCTATTTGTCATTGAGATATTTGGTTGGCGGGAACAAATTTTTTCTGTTCTGTCAACAGAAAAGTCATTTATGACAATTTAATAGTCAATTAAATGTCAATCTTGGCATTTTTGTCAATGCCTACTCCATTACTATTTAAAACCAAACGAGAAGATAAAATAAATTGTAATGTGTCTTGAGTTTTCATCTCGCAAACCATAGTTTCCTAATCCTAGTTACGAAACCAGATATGTGTCTATGGTATTAACAATAACTTGCTTCGGCAATATTTGAGCCAACAGAAGTTTTTGCTCATTTGGTGGGGTTAGTTGAAAAAAAATTTCTCATATCTATCGATTATTTAGTGAACATCGATAGAATCGGTATCTCATTGTAGGGATTGATCTTAACCTTCCTAAAAAAATAAAACTATTAAATTTTTGCGATTGTATTAGTAATACTGCTCAATAATGAATAATTGTAATACAAATAGAAGTAAATACGAAGTGCACTTTTGGTTTATTCTGGATCAGAACATACAGATAAAGAAATCAATGACTTTGAAATTCAACTCCTACTTTCCTTTTAGAAAAAGTGGTCAAAAAATAAGTTGTTCTCACATAATCGTGCAATTCTGCCAGGTTGTAGGACAACTAAGTAAAGACGGTTTAAACAAGTAAATATATTCATCAACAATTCCATTCAGTAACTTTATTTCTTATTTGAAGGCTTTGGCCACACCGAGCGAAATCATGGAAATCTCCAAACATTTTTTTCTGTAAATCACTTGATAACTTTGACCAAGTAAGTTGGCCATTTAATAAATTAATTTGCGACTAAACCGCAAATGGTTTGATCTTAAATTTCATAAAAAATCATTTTTACCTGCGAGCTTCTTGCATTTCTAAAATTATACATATGTACATAAGAAATAGTAGAGTGACCGACACTCTTGCTCATATTTCGTTCCGAATACACAATATTTTTAAAATATCTACCTAATCTGCGATGCATGATTGTGTTCTTGAAATTTTTATTTTTATTTAACCGAGCAAATTTTAGAAAACAATCACATCACATGTTATGTCGCTTTCTCAATAATATTTTATAAACAGGGTGTCCCAAAATTGGCAGATCAAACGAAGCAGGATTATAGGGGAGCTCATTTCTAACAAAAACAGCCAAGTAAAGTTTATTATATTGTAGTTATTCCACTTTTAGTGTTTCTTAGTGAAATCGACCCGCTAAAAAATTAGTTTAAAAGAAACCAAGAGTTCTTTTGGCAAACTTTCTGTTTTAATACGATCTTACGATCTAGAAGAGAGTGTCTTTCCAATAAAATCATTGTTATAAGCCATCTTCTGCCAAATAAAAACTTTGGTTTTGTAAACTTTTTGTTTCTAAAATTTTTTTGTTGAGGTTTAAGTGATTCTAGCGGGAAAAGAATGTACTACAGAAAGTTCACCCACTATCAGAAAAATATGCTAAACTAATGCAAATTTTAAAATGGTATCACACACCGGGCTATTCACAATAGAATCCTTTTTATCAATTTTTTTTTACAAAGTAAGTCGTGTTTATTAAAAAACGCACTTAACAAAATTTCGAGTTCTAAAACAGATGCTTTGTCAGAAATAAAACAAAATAATTTTTGTTTATTAATTTTAAATAAAGATGTGATGGTGGCGATTATCACAACACACAGTGAGCTGAACTTAAACCGTGATCAATCTACATCAAATTTTTTAAATATAACCAATGAGCACTCCGTTGATATTTATGTATTGAAATCATCCCACAGCGAATTAAATAGCTAGCTTACAGTTATTGAGGACGAAAATGAATATTTAAAGCAATCACAGCTGTCTACACAAATCGTAGTTACAGGTTTTCCAGTAAACAATGATACAACCGATCATAACAGTGTTTTGGTGAAATTGGGTGTTATGTGCGGTTTTAACTTGGATCATATCAATAACTCGTATATAAGGATCATTATAACTAAAAGAAGTCAAAAACATTCGCAGATCTTCGTAAAATTCTCTAACATTCAACACAAAAACATCGTAATGGGTTTTCTTAAAAATAGTGGCCCAATACTCTTGCAACAGGTATACGATCGTTGCACAGACAGTAGCAAACAAATTTTTATATCTCATCGTTTATCGGCGCCCTGGTATCTCGAGATTATGAATAAAGGTTCGAAGTATATCAAATCAAACAGATTTTCTCTATATGGTATAACAATCATATATATTATGCAAAAAAACATCAAGGGGAGAGGCCATAAAAATTGAAAGCCTACGTAAACTGCATCTGGTAGCAAATGGCGATCACCCAGTATCACAACGTCGCAAGTACAAATGGAAGTTACGGAGTGTACAAATATCTAAGTTGCTTTATTGTAATTTTGTATCTTATTTTTTTGTATAATTTTGTTTTAATTTTTTTTTTCATTTTCTTTTTTTACTTTTAATTTTAGATGAATACAATTGTTTCAGGTAACAACAACAACGCACAACAACAGCATACACATTTTTTGAATTATCATGATTTTGTTCAGTCAATTGACAGGTTGAGGATAAGTGTATTATATTTTCATATCAATCGACTACTTAACAAAGTTATTTATTTGGAAAACTTTCTCTCAAATTTAAACTAATTTGATATAGATGTGATCGTCTTGGTCGAAACGTTCTTATCGGAAGATTCACAATCATTTGTGAATCTAAGCAATTACACATCTTTTCATCATATAAGAGACCGTATGGGTGGATGTATCTCAATTTTCACTAGGGATAGATTGCAGTTTAAATTAGTGAGTAATGATTCAGTTAATGAAATAGATACCCTTATAATTAACTTTAGTTTATTAAACCTTAACATCATGGGCATTTATCGCCCACAAACGAATATTACTGTAAAATCGTTTTTCGATATACCAAATTCTAAAATGGTGTATTTAAAGACTTAGTGATTTTTGGCGATATGAATCTCAACATGTATGATAGCTCGGACCAGTTTATAATAAATTATGAATGCCTCATTTCATCAAATAATTATAGATAACGAAACATTGTGCATCCAAACTATTTCACTAGAACATCACTAATTATCAATACTATACTCAATCACTGTTAAACTTCATATCTCTATAAGTACAAAATGTTGCTTGGAGATGTTTCATTTAGCGACCAGAGATTCATCTTGGTAAATTTTTCAACTAAACTGCAAACACTACCATTATCCAAGATCTTAATTACGAATTATAAGAATAGTTACATTCAGATATCTAAATTAGACACAGCAAATATAAACTTCAGCGACCTCTATTGCTCTATTTGTCAGTGCATTGAAAAAAACACATCGGAAATCAGTATTAATCACAACATTATTCAGTCACTCAAGTGGTCAAACATTCGTATAATCAAAAAAATTATTTTTATAAACTCAATAAAAAATTTCCAAACAACAAATATTTTAAAGATAATTTCAAAATTGATAGATTTGAATTCCGTAAGAAATTGAAGGAACAAAAAGTTTTTTTCTATTCCAAAAAATTTAGTGAATATTTTAGAAAAAGTAAACTAGTTTGGGCTACGATTAACGAAATTTTGTACAATAAATGTCCGCTCACTGATAATAAGACCATACAACTGATTGAAAATAATGTTTATGTAAATAATAACATTAAAGTAGCAAATAACTTAAACAATTACTATAACACTGTGGGTGTCAATTACAACCAATCTGTCACAGGGATTAATAGCTCGTCAAATGATTCTTGCGAATTTAATGGTACTGCTCGGCTGGTTAAAAACCTGTACAATATTTCCTCTAAGGGTTATGATAACATCTCCGTGAAGCTTGTTAAGGATTTATTGCCTATGGCCATAGCATCTCTTACAAAAAAAAAAAAACCAAAGCTTCAAGGAAGTGTCGTTTCCTAACTGTTCCTCTGCCCAAATCAGGTTATCAATATGACAAATCGAATACAAGACCAATTTCAGTTCTACCCATTTATTCAAAAAATTTTGAACGTATTATCTATAACCAATTAGTAGAATACCTTTCTTGTAATAATATTCTAAACCCATCCAATTTGGGTTCCAAAAAAATTGTGGCACCTTGTCAGCTGTATTGCATTTCACTGAACAGGTATATCATAGTTTAAACTACAAACAACAAACAGCTGCACTATTCTTGGATATCCGTAAGGCCTTTGACTGTGTATGCCATAAAGTATTAATAGGGAAATTAGAAAAGATTGGTGTTAGGCATAATGCGTTGAAACTGTTTAAAGATTATTTAGCAAATCGCAAACATTTTGTTCGTTTAGGTGGGGGCAAATCTAATGAGTTAATAATGAAATCGTTTGTGCCTCAAGGCTCCATATTGGGTCCTATCTTATTTTTAATTTATGTAAATGATATTTTTTCTTTAGAACTGCACGGACCGATTCAATTATTTGCGATGATACCGTTATTCTGTATAAATCCTTATCACTGGCTCAGATACGTGACCATATGGGACCTGACCTGACTTTAATTGATCATTGGTTGAATCTTAATAGTCTCAGCTTAGATGAAGAAAAATCCTCTTTCCTTATATTCCACATTAAGACTGTGTGCCTAAGAGCGATTTTTTCGACTAAATTGCCGACTAAACTAAATTAATGAAAAGCTATGCTATTAGCCACCAGGTTTTATCATTTAGACTCCTGCTGAGGTTGCTTGAATATTTAGTTGTCATTTTCATTTATTGTTTTTATTATTTTTTTATCGTGTGCGTACGAGTAGAAATATCCGATTGTAATTTATAATCACATTCATGAATAATGCGATTCCCATATCTATATATGTTTTATTTTTCTATTTCCTTGATTTTAAAAAATAACAAATCGGTGTTGTTGAAATCAATATGACATATGAAAAATCATAATTTAGTTTAGTTTACAATTTAGTTTACAATCGGAGGCACAGCATATATAAAAGATACTAGTGCCACCTTTAAAAGAATGACATGAATCATTCATTAATTTAGTTTAGTCGGCAATTTAATCGAAAAAAACGCTCTGAGGCACACAGTCTAAGTCCCTCAACCGATTGGATAGTTTCGATAGTATTGAATTTTCAAGAAAAATTATATGTCGCAGGGATTGCATTATCTATTTAGGTTTGCATTTATCATCTAAGCTTGATTGGTCCTTTCATGCGAATATGGTCAAGGTGAAAGTATCACCAATGATCGGAGTGCTAAAGCGAATTTCTTACCTGCTCCACGTTGAAACTAAGATTAAAATTTATCATGCTCATGTGCTTTCTCATATGTGGTATTTATTACCAGTTTGGGGTTCATTATCGGGTGATAAAAACAAGGAGATTCAGACTCTCTAAAACAAGGTTTTAAAGCAATTTTTAATTTACAAAGTTTAACTCTCACAAAATCCTTATAGTGTTGAGCTTATTCCATTTACTAAGTTAATCGAATACGAATACATCTTCTTAATATTCAAAATTAGAAACTTTTTGGTTAGATCATCAAGTTTTCTCGTAACGAATATGTCTCTAACTAACCGTCCGAGTAGGTCATGTAATCAGTATCGTCCACCAAGCTTCACCTTTCAATGAATAGCTGCAATGAATAGTGTATTTTATAGGGGTATATTGTTTTACAATGAATTGTCTACGGTTATTAAAAAAATGAGTGTTGGTTGCTTTAAAAAATCTGTAAAGGCTCTCTTATATGATGAATTTTGTAGAGAATACGACCATGATCACAATATTATTACCATAAAGTATTAAATTATATTGCTTCATGTCTTCGGGCTGTTGTGTAAGTGGCAGAATCTTGAATGTGTATTAAATTATGTACCTATAGTTTCTATTTTACCGGTTGGTGTGTTGTTGTTCCCGGGACGTTGTTGTTGATGTCTGTTTTATTCAATTATTTTATTGTTTTGAGTATTATTTTTATTTAGTTTTTGAAAGAGAAAACAAAAAACCATTTCAATGCTATTCTTAAGTTTTTTTTTGTATTTTAAAACTGTATTTTCCGTTTGACATACTTTGTTTTGGAAAATAAAATAAACCAAATAAAAAAAAAATGTATTATTAATCGGATTTCCTTTGAATTTTTACTCCCGGATTCCCGGTTTTCTCTCGAGTTTCTCCCATATTTCCCGAATTGTTCTAGATTTCGGGATTTCCGCCAAATTTCCCCTGGATTTCCCGAATTTCCCCCGAATTTTCCAGGATTTACCCCGATTTTCTCGGATTTTTTCCGGATTTCCTCCGGATTTCTCACATATTTCAAGGATTTAATTCGGATTGTTCCGAATTTACCGGTTTTCTTACAGACATCCCGGATTTTGCGGGAAACCAGGTGGAAATCCAGTAGGAATCCGAGAGAATCAGGGGCAAATCCGGGGAATCCGGAAATTCGAGGGAAATTCGAATAATCGTATTTAAAATTAATAATTAAAAATATTTTATTCATTTTGTTTTATTTCTGGCAAAGCATCTACATATTTTAGAACTCGAAATTTTGTTAAGTGCGTTTTTTAATAAACACGACTTACTTTGTGAAAAAAAAAATTGATACAAACATTCGATTATGAATAGACCGGTGTGAGATACCATTTTAAAATCTGCATTAGTGTCGCATATTCTGATAGTAGGCTGCCTTTCTGCAATACATTCTTTTCCCCCTGTGCCCTATTCTGGCTTTCCCTGGGAATAGGGAATTGGGAAAAATATTTTCATAGCATTTTTGTTAAATTTATACTTTTATGGCCTACTGAAAGAATAAGTTTAGTGCAAAAATATTCAAAACAAAGTGATTTGGGAAACTTTTGTGCCACAAAATTTTTATAGGGAAAAATATTTTCCCATTTAACTTTGTTTTGTAAATATTAACATCAATCATGTTCCCTCAGTAGGCCAGAAAAATACGATTTCGACAAAAATGCTATGAAAATATTTTTCCCAATTCCCTATTCCCAGGGAAAGCCAGGGAGTCAATTCGCGTTCCGTGAAATAATGAATATGAAAAGTTTTTTTCATTAGCAATCGAGTAGGTTTGCATTCCCCATAAGAAATTTTGATTTCACATAGTAAAATTTAAAACTACATGCGAATAATACAAACTACTAGATTGCCAATGAAAAAAACTTCCCATATTCATTATTTCACGCAACGCGAATTGACTCCCAGAATAGGGCTACTGGCGTCACTTATACATCAACAAAAATTTTTGAACAACAAAAAAGTTTACAAAACTAAAGTTTTTATTTGACAGAAGCTTAAAAAATGGTTTTATTGGAGAGGCATACTTTTCTAGATTGTATTAAAAAAGAAAATTAACCCAAAGAACTCTCGGTTTCTTTTAAATTAATTTTTTGGTGAGAGCGCATGCGATTTCACAAAGAAACACTAAAAGTGGAGTAACTTTTGCACCATCAACAATTCGAAAAAAAATTTCTTGGCTGTTTTTGTTGGAAATGAGCTCCTCTATCATCATGTTTCGTTTGATCTGCCAATTTTGGGACAACCTGTATAGTTTACATCGCAATTTGAAAAAATTATAATTTGGCATAATTTGTTTAAATTTTTGAGCTATTATAAATCAAAAATTCATATAAATAAGCGCAAAGCTATAAAGTTTTTCAGATTAAACACATTAGCATGTGAATTTTTTCCTAAATAATCCAATTTCCATATTTAAATGTCTGTCATATAAATCTTTGAATCGATTACAGTATCCAATTGACATGGGCGACATAAAGATATAAATAATACGGTACCATGTCTGCTGTCCAGTATTGCCTGATAAACTTTTTTATTTTTCTGGGATCAAATACTGGGATAACTTCAAACACTTCACAGCAACGCGAGTCAGAAAGAGAATCAGAACCCACAGGATTTTTAAACGGCAATTTCCAAAATGGTACAACATTTTTCACGCAAAGTCCAGTGTTCTAAATAAAATACATTTTAAAATTTATATTGAAATCTATAATTTAATTTTTAGTTAACGCTACCTTTAGTCAAAAAATAAATAAATTAAATAATTAATTATTAATATTTTCAATTTAAGTATCTAAACAGCTAAAGGCGACATGGGTGGTGGTCCAAATCATGCATTAGATTCAGGTTAATGATTTTTGTTTGATCTTCTTTACGGTTCGAAAACTTTTATATACAAAAAAGCACATCATTCCATTATCAATTTATTAATATTGCAATATTGCAAAAAAATAATATTTAAATTCCAAACTAAACTAACGAAAACAATAACAAATGTATGGAAACCATTTAAAGTATAATATAAATTTTATAACTTTATATGACATAAACTATTCCTGTGGGAACTCTGTTCTACTAATAATAATAATAATAATAATAACGTAATTGAATTATTAATTATAATAATTACCCATGCTTGAGTTTGTTTTGATGGTGGATGATCGGGTGCTATTGCACCTTGCGGCCGTGGTAAAATTTGTAATCCTACGTTACGTCGTATTCCAGATTGTGTACGACTATCGTGCATTAATGGAATTTTTGATGCATTTTTATCACTCGATAGTATCAGCTCTCGTTCAATCTGTAAAACAAACAAAAACATTTTATATAACCTAAAAATATTTTTACCGGTATTTAATTTTTTTATTTGTACACAATAAAATAATAGCTTAAAGCTCTTTTGTGTATATATAATATCGTTGTAAAGAAATGAAAAACACAAATCCTAATAATTATAAAAAAAACAGCAACAACAATATTCGGTACCGACATAAATATAAATATATTTTTGAAAAATTTTAGAAAGCACGCGATTTATATTTAACCGTTTATTAAAGTGTATACTAAAGTTTTATGTTGTTTATGTATATAGTATAAACAACACAGCATAAAAATCAATGCTATATATGTTTTAATGTTTATATATCTCTATACATTATAATACATATATCGCGCACATGGTGAAGTTCTAAAAGGATATATTTAACACAAAAATAACACTGTTTCTATCATTCCGCCGCAGCACATTAAAAACACAAAAGGTAAACAGCACAGCATTGCGCGAGCTTACACACACAAGAATAATTTGTTAATTAATAACAAGAATTGTTTTTATTTAATTTTCCAAGCGTTCGGATTTTTAATTTTAATTTCGAATCTACATGAAAATGTTGTTGAGTTTTGTGATAAGAATCTATAATAACCGTTTTCTTGTGAATTTCAATTTTGCGAAAATTTGTTCGATTTTTTTTTAACGAATAACATAGAATTAGGTTAACATTTTAATTATCGGATTTAATTGGAATAGAAAATCAAGCATTATTATTGTAATAATTATTTTCTTTGTAAAAGTAATTGATTTGTCGACAGGTTGTAGTATGATTTAATCGATATTTGGATTTTGTGTGCTTTGTTTTATGTAGGTTGGTATAAAGCAAATAAATATACAGGGTGAGTTAATTTTCAACAAAAAAACCAAACTAAACTTTAAAGCTTTTTAAAATTAAATCTGAAGGAGATAGATTTTCTGTTTGGTCATTTATTTTTTTATTTTCATTTACCATTATTTTCTGTTCTGTACTATGGAGTCGGTTCTTCCTTACAAACTACTTTGTCGGATCTGAACCTGTCGATGGTCTATTATTACAAAAAATTGAGGCGTGTGTATATTGTGGCCAAAGCACGACTTTCTTGTGGAATTTGGTTCTCATGAGTTCGCTATGAAGAAAAAATCTAAGCATCTTCAGGTTAGTTGATTCCAAAAAACAATTTGTCATGTGTTGATCCTGCATGTGTATGTTCCGTAATTTCATAATCTTAAACCATAGTGGTCGAATTTTGTGTAAAATAATACAACATTTATTCGTAAAATGAAAAGTTTTAGTATCAAAAATCGTAATTTCAATTTTTTTTAGTAAATTGATATGGACCAATTTTGTTGCCAACTAAATTTAAATATTTTGGCTTTTATAGTTTTTCGTAAATCCTTTATACAAAATTTTTGCAGAAAACCAAAAGTCATTAAAAGGATTTTATCAAAATTTAGCATTTCTAATTCTATTTTTGAATCTGCCTATTTATCAGAAACACTAAATTATCAAGTTTTATACCGATCACTCAACCTGTTTGTGCTGCAGAATGGCCAAATTATGATGAAACAACAATTTATTACCAAAAATAGTTATTAAACCAAGATTTTAGAGAAATGGTTTAAACCAGTTTTTCTCTAAATTTAATTTAGAATCCTTTCGTTTTAATGTATAGTTTCGCCTATGCTAGTGAGAGAGAACACAGACAGGCAGACAAAACCTCAAAAGCAACTTCCAATGTTTAACATACAAAGAGAGTTGTGTCCTAATGGCTTAAAAATGGTTTAAGTAAATTAGCTTGAAAACATTTTTCCAAAAGCATCTCCTCTATTTATATTACAAGCTACTATTTTCATCATTTATCCGAGTATCATCATTGTCGGTTGAGTTGATAAAGTGGACATATTGTGGAATAAGAAGAAGCACGTTTATTTCCAAAATAGAGGAAAAAATTCCCAAAATTGCAATCGTCATTCATTTCCTGATATTCAAAAATAATTGTTTAATCCTAAACCTATTTGGGAACCCCTTAAACAAATTTTTCCGAATTAACAAATCATCACAATCGCACGCTCAACCCATCTCATGGTTTTTCCTAAAAAATAAGTGATTTGTCAAAAAGTTAGGACTCATCGTAATCAAGCTGTTCTATTTTTATCAAGCTAAAAATAATAAGAAAAAGGTGTCGAGTCACAATGAAGGGCCTTCTAACCTAATTTTCCCGAAATTATTACCCATTGAAATCGAACCCTGGCATTTGATTTCATGAAATTTCCTTCACTGAATTTTGTCAAAATCGTGCTGGCCGAAAAAAATTTAAGAAAGGGACCAGGGCCGCATCAGACGGCAACAACATCAAGATGTGAAAAAGGAACAAAGTCAAGTTAGCGAATGCTAAAAATCAATGTTCTTACTCATAACAACCAACATTTTCAAAAATACGCAATAACTGCAACCTTCTAATGTCATCGTAATGCAACCAACATAACATGGTACAACAATCCGCAATAAAATAAATCAGGACGCAAGATATTTAATCATCGAAAAGCAGAAAACATAACACAAAGCTATAAGTTAGCAACTTAGTACAAAATCGCGCAACATGGTGCAATATCATGCCACACAATACCATTAAACATTAAGCAACAAGGTGCAACATCACCCAGTATGGTGCAATATGACGCAACATTATACAATATCAAACAACGTGGTGCAACATTCCACAACATGATGCAACATAACGCCCCGTGGTCCAACTGAATGTAGCATGTTGCAACATGACGCAACGTGGTGCAAAATTATGCAACATGGTGCAAAATAGTGGAACATTACGCAACATGGTACAACACGAAGCCTCAAAAGGAGGACTGTAATATTTTCCTTGCATTCGAAAACCTTGCTCCGTCAAATTTGACGATGAAAACCGTTCAAGCCAAATAAAATGTTAGAAGAGAGCTTGCTAGCATGACGCAAAATCAATCCTCAAAAAATGTAGCATCAAGCAACATCATGCAATAATGTGCAATATGAATGATGATGCCACATATTCAAACATCATGCAACCTAGTGCAATTCGGGGCAACATCATGCACATGGTGGGACATGATGCAATATCACGCAATATTGTGCGATGCAATATGACGGCGTACTCGGGGAATCCTATCTGAATTATCCAGAGATCAGAACTACTTGTAATCGTTTCCTTGCATGCAAAACACTAGTCCTGTTAAAATTTATCATAATCGACTATGTAACTTGTAGAATAAAACCAGTGGATGAAAATACGCGATGCACTTGTATATTTTATTTATTTTTAATGAACTTTAGATTTTGAAATATCACAATTATTAACTTAATTTAATGATTTTAGATTTTATTTGCGTGTCTTCACTCTTCGCCAGATTACAGAGAATTGCATTTTAATTAATTTCACAATCTAGTTTTACAATTATATACGTTACTCTACTGTCATTTTCAAATTATATAATAAATGTAGATTGTATCAAAATGTTACTCTATAAATGTACTATTGATAATATTCAAGTAAAGTACTAGTACTAAATATACTATGTAGCTGCGGTTACATGATTAAATACACTCATCGTACTACTACTCTAGTACAACATAAAATATTGGCAATAATGACAGCTTGGTTTGTGTTTACAAAATAATAGAAAAGATAAGTATATTAATTAATTTTAACAATATAAATTATTAATGAAATTCTTAATTCTAGGTAGCAATTATTTGTTGGATTAATTTACAATGTTTGGTAAGTAAAAGTGAGATATTTGCTTTTGTATGACATTAATTTTGTTTACTTTTAGGTATATGATGAAACTGGAATGTCAGCTGATCCGGATTTATTGGTTTCGATGGCCTTCGACCGTTGTATATGTTCCGCAAATCAATAAATATAAATGTTAAATTTGTGTAACTCAGCTGGTGTTTTATTTGGTTCAACAACTAAGCCAAATAAAATGTTAAAAGAAGATTCTAAGCATCCCGGTCCGAAAGGACCACCCCTTAAATAATTCTTTTGGAAATTACAACCTTTAAAAATCGATTTTTGGTGAGGTAAACAAAAATAAAGCAGGGTATCGGATTCCTCCGGCAACCCTATGAATGACATTTCCGATATAACTTTTTATCGCAATTTGCTTCTGACAGTCTTAACCACTATATAGAAAAATTTTATAAAATACGAGCGACCAAAAAAAATAAAAAATGGGCCCAGGGACAACCATTTGACCGTCAGAAAGAACTTTCCCGAAATCTAGACAAATCACAACCGAACCTTGGCAATTCAAAACCGTTACCAATTTTTATCAAAATCATAAGAGTAAAAAAATATTTAGGGGACCCAGACCCCACCGGATGATCCTCTTAATGAACTTTTCCGAAATCCGTACCCATCGTTTGTTGTTAATCAAAAAACGATCCATCAGCAAGTTTTATAAAAATAGTACGAGCCGAAAAAAAATCAAAAAGGGTTCCCTGGCCCCACCAGACGACCCTATAGAACTCTAAACCAATTTTTCGAAGTCGGTTCCAATCGCAATCGATTACTGATGCTCAAGAACCACCTGATCAATTTCCATCAAAGTCGTTTGAGCTGAGAAAAAAATAAGAAAAAAGAACCGGGGCTAGATAATGCCATTAATATTTTGTTAATAACATTTCTGTCTGAAAAGTGTATGGTTCATGGACAAGCATGAATTCGAATTTCAATTAAAGAGTCATACGAACAATGGGTACTAAAAATACTTTGGTTGTGGCTTAAATTTGAAGTACTTTTGTTCTTCAGATGTTTCTAATACCTATCACAAAAAAGTTTTAATTTCATATTTTAAATTACACACAGAAAATTTCAGGAACTATGAATTAAAATCAGAATAAAATAAATTTCCGAAAATCGAACAAAATTTTGATTTTAACGAATGCTGAGTTTTTTTTTTTATTGAAACTGAAAGAGAATTTCACTATCACGGTATTCGAATGGTCTATAAATTTAACTAGCTACTGCCAGAAAATATCGGCGATCGTGATTTCCAGATTTTTTATTTATTATTTTGTTTGTAGTTTCAAATTAATTAAAAATTTTCAAAAAGCTAGTAGTGATATTCCCGCGAGTGCCACAAAGTATTGTTTTCAAAATTTGAAAAAAAAAAAATTAAATAAAAACCCCAACCAAATAAACCACCTACGCTTTCTATTTAATCAGAAACGTTGTAAAACATTTTCTTTTTAACACAAAAGGTAGCTGGAGTGCAGAGCACTGCCTACGCAAGTTTAAAATAAAACAATGGTTTCTCTCCTTATAAATTTGATTGAGAGAAATATCCGATTATTAAAATTAATTCATCTTTCCCCATGATCTAAATCTATGGAATTTTTAACGATTTTGAAGTACATTCCAACACATGCTATTCGGTTACGATGTGGTATTTATTACCACGTTTTGTGAATGCAACTTTGATAGATATTCAAAATGTGAATCCGATTCCAAACCGCAAGCCACTACTTGCAATTACTAAATGGATATGTGATTTATACATTTTCACTAATACAATATCAATGAATATAAAATTATTAATTTTGTAATAAAAATTTCATGTTTCTATATATGCGTAATATCAATGCTTACTAAACTACAGGCCTCTTACTACTCTCATTTTTCGCACATGACGTCAAGTTATGTCTAAACCGAGACTGCGCAATTATTGATATTTACACTAAGAAAACAACTAGATAAAACAACAAAAACTTCGACTTAGCAAGTCGTCATCATTTGGTGTAAGCGGCCTGTAGTTTAGAAGGCATTGGTAACATACTTTATACATTACTAAACAATGACGTCTTTAAATAAAACTTGGACAATGCAAATTACCATAAATAATATTAAACATTTTACCATAAACACCCGCATCTGTGCAACACATCATTAACGAGGTAGCACTTGTATCGTAAAATAATATTTCTTTTATATCGCGGTCAACAAAATTATTAAAATAAACTGACAACAACAACAATCAAGAATATTATTTGACAACAACAACAAACAAATTAATTATTTTTCACATAATCAACATTTAGGCGTAAAGAAATTATATATAATTAGATGGTGGTTTAACTACTTGACAGTTTTGCTCGAGCATCACTCGAGCGTGAAGTTCGATTTTGTATTGACGAGCCCGTGCTTTTCTCGGGCAAAGCTTGTTTTGTTTTGTTTTTTTTTTTTTGGTAGTGATTTCCCTGATCAAAATATATTCATGTTGACTCTTTTTCATGTTTATACTTGTTTTAATGGTAGGGATTTTCTTTTATTAGGCTTGATTCCTAATATATAAAGAGCCATTTTGCCAAAAATCAAGTTTATAGATTTCTTACATAGAAAAATGTAAACCTGATTTTTGGCAACATGGCTCTTGGTGGTAGGGATGTCCCTTAGTTGAATATATTTGATTACAGAATTTAGTTGTGGGCAGTTCGCCAGCGTGTTTTAGCTTGTATGTTATTTCATCGTCATGTTCTTTGTTTATATATTTATTTACGCACATTCTTAATCGAATTTACCCACTTTTGTAAAACTTTTACTCACACATAAATAATGCCTAAATACATAAAAACTAAGAATATTTAAATTTATTTTTAAAATCGGTTTTACATATTTTATTTTTTATTTCAGTTCAGTCCAAAATGTATGAAGCAGATTACAAAAGTGATTAGTAAATATTGATAAGTAAATCAGACAATGAAAGTGATTTTTTGGAGTCTTCCAGTTACAGAATTTGTGGTTATAAATACAAAAAATTAAACACCTGCACCTCCAAGGTTCCTGTATAGAGCTATACAGCAGGTGCAAATTTGCAGATCGATAATGATACAGAGGCAAGAATTTTACACTATTTTGAATATTTTTGGAATTCAGAACGCCTGGACTTAATTACGTCTGAGACTAACCGATATGCAGTTTAATGCCAGAGTTATGGAATTTTTCGAGATTTTTGCTTTTGAAGGATTGGAAACCGACAGATTTTTTTTTGTTCTTCAAACACTGCATTGTATTATGAATAAGTCCTTAGTCGACTGGCACTATTCTAAAAGCAAATGGTTGAAACGTCATTTTCCTGAAAACTATGTCATACAGGCGTTTTGTCTTATTGAAGCATTGTATTCGTTTCACTGTAAATACAATGCCAGAACTCACCAAAATCCCAAACTCGATAAGTTAAAGCCTATCATTGAACATCTAAATAAAAAGTTTTCTTCTGCGATTACACCTGAGGGAATTGTGACAATTGATGAAAGTCTGATGCTCTATAGGTTGTGTTAGAAACAATATTTTCCCATAAACACAGCTAGATTTGGCATAAAATCGTATATGCTACGTGAATCCACATCTGGCTATATTTGGTTATTTATAATCTATACGGGAAAAGAACAATAATTAATAATAGACATATATGGAACTATGAAAACCTATAGAAAAGAAGTGGCAAAAGATCATATATCAGAGACGCAAAGTTTGTGATTTGAAATAAAAGGACACAATAGACGTTACATTGTTATCAATTCCAGAATAGTAGAAATTGATAGGAGCACATTTTAAAAGAATTCCATAACTTGTTAAAGATTACAACAATTTTATGGGCCGTGTTGACAGAGTTGATCAACACTTAATTAACTATCCTGCCATTAAAAAACGTTGAAAAAAATATTATTACTTTATATTATTATATCATGATGGACCAAACAATAAGGAGTTCGTTTGTGATTTAGAGATCTTGTGAAACAAATCATTTGCAATTTAGAGATCTTGTGGAACAAATTATTGAAAAATGTGCTATAAGTCAACTACATTCAGAACTTTAATCATCAAGACCGTCATCATTACGTTTGGTTTTAGACGTTATTCCCTACCAGACAAGGTAGCATAAGAATGAAAATGGTAAAAGAATTCGAAAGAAAACTAAATTTTATTGCGCAGGTTGTGATGTAGGGTTAATGTTTTAAAATGTATCATCATAAAAAAAAATTGAATAAATTGTTTAAAACTGAAAATTGTATTCAGATTACTTGGTAATTATTTTCTATTGAAATGTAAAAAAAACTGACAATTTATGAAACCGTTTCTCGCCAAACGCCAACTGTTAAATGTTGTTAAAATCTTAACATTCTAATTTCAATAGATTCATAATATTATTTATAATATTATATAAAAATATTGTCAAGTAAAAACTATGACACACCGTGATTAAATTTTAGCATATCAATAAAATTTTAGAATATTATTTCAGACTGAATCAATTAAATAAATCCGTTGGGATGTTTGATAAACAAGAATTTTGTCGATATAAATTATAACGTCGAAATTTTTTGAAACCCATTTTCATAAAAGTACAGTGACTGCATTAAGAGTTCACAAATTAATAAACCAAAATATTTACCATATTTCCACCATATTGTCACCTATTTTAAGTTTACCATAAAAATAAATTTCTTATGACATTTACCACAAAATCCTTTACGCAAACATCAACATCAATCGAATTCATATATACATACAAAACAGATATTTTATGTCAGCTTATATGTAAATTACACATTATATTTTCTTCCCTATATGTTATATTTTATAACCGCAAAATATGTGCTTATACAACATAACTTTACAGCACCAAATTCACACAATAAAAGTGTCAACAATTAATTTTTATTTTTTATTTTTGGAATGATGTATGATTAGTGATCGATAAAATATATTATTAGTGTCAAATTGAGGTATTATGCATATTCGAGTATGTATATATGTTAGCGATATCGGTCTTAAAAAATATATTTGTAAGGGTATTATTGATGTATGGCAAGGTAATAAATTTTACACGATTCGATTTCGACTTATGAAAATAATCAGACAGGTAAATATGGATGATATACGGCAATACCACGTACCTCCCACAACAGAGATTAATTGTTTATGTCTGCTGAAAAAATGACGCCAACTACCACAAGAGACTTTGATTAAAATCAATGTTAGTTGTACCATCGTTAGGTGCCATCGCGCGCAGTATTAATAAACAAATTGTAT
This sequence comes from Nephrotoma appendiculata, assembly GCA_947310385.1. Taxonomy (NCBI): domain Eukaryota; kingdom Metazoa; phylum Arthropoda; class Insecta; order Diptera; family Tipulidae; genus Nephrotoma; species Nephrotoma appendiculata. The sequence goes on from OX371223.1 coordinate 326,755,769, forward strand.
AGAAAACAATTTGAACGAAATTCAAAAGGGGTGATAAATTGTTGATTTATTGACTGATTTACGAGTGAACGTTTTTTATATACGATATGATTTTAAATAGGATTATATATTATATTAACAGCAAAACTACTGGCATCATCAGTTTTGGTCAAGCATCAGAATAATAAGATAAAAAGATTTAAGAAAGAAGCTTACAACAGAACTTTGTGGCCTAGTAATCTCTGTATATAGTTTGAGCTATTTATGGCAAAAAGGAGATACCCAAACGAACGAAAAATAAATGCGCCTTGAAATGTTACTATTATGAATTTTTATTCGAATCAAGTTTGACAAGTTGAAACATACAGGCAAACTTTATAGGATGTCAATTCTCAAAAATTGCTGAAATGGTAGTGCTTGGACTCTTTAAATTTACCAGGTTAAACCACCCAATAAGTTGGATATATGATCATTGAAAATGGATACAATGGTACCTTTGATGCTAATTACACTGAGCAGCCTCACTCCTCTGATTCTATGTGTGATATTTCAATTACGCTTTCTTTGCGAAAATTTGCTTTTTTTTTAAATTTTATACAAATTTTATTGATAAGTTTACATTCTCAATATTTCGCGTCAAATCAACAATTTGATTTTGTGCTCAAATTTGGAAAATTCGAACGTCCTGGCATCTTTCCAGTTCAGAATGTTTCTAAAATTGGACCGACATTTATCAGTTAAGAATGACAGCCAAAGGCAAGCGTTCAATATAAATCTTTGATTCTTACTATATTAAATAGGGGGAACTTTTGGTGGTTAAAATAGGCAGCCAGTTTTCGACTCGAGGATATTTTATTATTTAAATTTTGCCTCTATCAAAGACTAAAATATTGCTATGAGCAAATGTTTTTTTTTGGTATATTGCTCGATAACTGCCTGGTTCTGTTTTACTTCGAGCTCATAACTAAAAGGGAGCTCAAAATTTTGGCGAAGGTATCATCGATATTTTCAATTGTCTCAATCGAAAGCTGAACATGCACAAAATCTTATTTGTAGCGATAAACAAATGACTCATAATTGCATATCTGTCAGGCAGTAAACTCCACTAAAAGTTACAGCTCTCTAGCTAGCCGGGAAGTAGTTTAAATATCGATGCAAAATTCCACCCGGATAAACAGACAGATACTGGATTTTTCGGTTTATCATTGAGTTATTTATGTCGCGGGAACAAATTTGTTTCTATTCTGTTACTATAAAGACATTTTTGATCATTTAAAAGTGAAGTTTTTTTACTATTTTGAGAAGATAACCGAACTCGTAATTTAAACGAAAGACATCAGTTCCCAAATAAAACGAAAAAACGACGAACCTGATATTACAAAAGTTATTGGTCTATTTTCGAGCAATGGTTGTACAGGGAAAAATGGGCCGGTGTGCATAGAGTAATTAGTTATTAGTTTTGCATACTCAAAAACGCACTGTGACGAGTAAAATTACTCAGGTTGATAAAAAAGGCACAGAATATGTTTTTTGGAACACTGCTCTGGTTATAGTAAAAAAGGGAACCAATGATAAATTATGTAATGTAATCAAAATGGCGGAAAATGGTGGCTCTAGCGACTTAAAGGTAAATTTATGATCATGTATTATCATTGGATACTGAGTTCTACTTAAAAGTTTAGCTCCCTAGCTCGATTATAAGATACAGACTCGCCCAACTCGTGTTGGAATTGTTATTTGATGGGCCAGATTTACAAAGATTGTTCTGTTCCGTTTAAATATAAATAGCTTCTGCTTTAAATATAACGCTCGAAACATATTGCAACATCATTGTGCGCAGTGAAAAAATCAAAAGAAGGGAACTTGGTAAGGGATTTCAGAAATCCTATCACTCTGAAATCCCGCACTCCAAGTAAACTTTGCAGCCAAACCACTACAGTAGGAAGTCGAGACGAATAAGGATCCAGAATTAAATCGCTAAATTTTAATAGGAATTCAAAATTGAAAAGCAAATTGAACACCAACATTTAAGGATTCCAGGCTTGATTGAACCATTCATCTTGGCTCAGAAAAATTATAAATAAAATGATAAATTGAAGGGTCGTTTTTACGGTGTTATACAGCGGAATTTCAGACAGCAGTGGGAATGTGTCGGTTGTAGAAAGTGGCTTTAAAAAATCCTCACTGAGAATGTCATAAAAATAAACCACATATCACAAACATTGAGGACAGCAAGTTGCAAAATACAACGTGTGATCATCAACACATCAGAGCACCACCAGTATCGATACAAATTTTCCTCATGTGAAAAGTTGGGTTTTGAAAGAACACACCTATATAACGAATTAGAGTTACGCATAGTTGAAAAAACCAAAGTTCTTGGTCATTCAAATAAATGAGCATCGTCAATTAGGCTAACGAAAAGCTTTGGGTATTTCTGGATGTGATAGATGCTTATCTCTAAACCTCGATCGACGGGTTTCTTAGTCGATTCGGTTGGATCAAATATGGTTAAGCTTAATCGACATAAAACATGTATTTTGACAAACACTCCGAGATTAGAGGTCAGGGTTGAAAAAAAAGTTTACTGCCTTACCTTCAGTTTACCAGTTTGCCGTCATGACTTTTGGACTGTATAATGCGGCCCTAACAATGTGCCGACTTATTCACAAAGTCATCTATCACCGGAAAAAAATACCGTCTTTTATCTATATTTTGAGGTTCTTCGTAACGTTTAAGGGTCATTTTGAATCACTCTCTGAAGTAGCGAGAATGTGGCGAGAAGCAAACCTCACTAGAAATATAGATAAAAAAATATTGCCACTCTCTTAAGGAGACAAAATACTTTAGTTATGTGATTGCTCGTCAAATGTCAAGGTCGCTTCCAAATATCCTATACCTCTCACTGACTCAACATATTTGAAAATTCCTAGTAATGATCGGATTTATTGAGACGAGATTACCACCACCATCAGTAATGTTCCAGATGAAATGAAATGAAAAGTATCCCATTTACTACATAGAAATATAGGATCACTGAGTAAGAGTGTTTGGCAGAAGCTATGAGTGTCAAAAAATTAAGGCAACACATCGATAAAAGCGAATCACCGCATAATACAGCTTTAAATGGTCAATCGACCAAAATACTTTTAGCGTTGGCTGAAAACCCACAAGCAAACACGAACTTCAAATAGTGATGGGATGTTATTCGTATAGTTTAAGATGCAACTCAAAGTGACATCTACCCATGGAAGTTTGGAAATACTATTCTCGGACAAAAGTTCGTAATTCAAGTCTGTTCTGTTTAGCAACAATCTACAAAAATATGGTGCTTTTAATTAGAATTTGCCGCAATATATGAACCACTGTCAAATGCTTAGAATGACAGATCTATATTGCCGACAATCGGATCTTACCCAAAATATGATCAGAAAAAATGAGACCAACACCTGAACGAAATCTTCGGAGACTCTCGTTTACTCATTCAACAGGTCCTTTAAACATTATTGATAGTTCAGTAATCACAAAGTTAATCGTAGGTCAATAAATCATTTACCATACATAAAAAATCTATTTGGATGATAATTGCGTTGAAGTTTTGCCAACTGATTAAAATGGTCCAAAGTGTTGTTCTATACGAAATCTGAAAGAAGTGTATACCGGCATAAATATATGTATAATTTAGCCGACCGCCGTGAGTTAATTCTACGTCGCGTTCCTAGAGTTAAACAATTAGAAAATAAACAGTATAATATAAAATCAACTGCGTCACTATCATTACATAATATGTTGTACTCAACTAATCAAATTTCATTCAACTCACGACTTTCGTCAGTATCACGATGAGATCCTGCCAAGAGATACGAGATTGCAAAAATGTTTAAACTATATAAACGCAACAGTGAATTGTATGTAGTCGTAGATCACTTAGTCTGTTCATTGATAAAAATGGTCTACTATAAGGGTCGGGAGTATAATTTACAAAACAAGAACTAAAACGTAATCTGATTTTGTCTAAATCACATTTTTTCTACGAAGCACAAAATATTGGAAACTAAATAATAAAGTTGCTTGTCCTCATTTAAACAATTCATAATTTTGTGGGATATTTTAAATTCTGGAAAGCACATCAGGACAAATAATGGATATTTTACTGGAAATTTTGAAATTTCTCGTACTCCCGCTCCACCCCTCACCAAAATTGACATCGATTTATTCAACTGTATAGGGAAGTTAGTTACTACTAAAGCAACTAGTAATTAAAATTTAGTAAGTGCAAGCAGCATGCAGCAGCTGTGCTATGTTATGCTGGCAAATGACTTATTCTAACGATAGGTTGATTATAGAATTTGGTATTTTGTGTCTCCGTGCCGCACTCTTGATGTTATTACGAAAGCCTCTAAGAGCTTGCCCACGTTTATCACTTTGCTTTTAGAGTCATCTATTAATATTTTACAAATGGTTATAAATTTGGAGGAAATGCCTAAATGTGTCAAGACACTCTTTGATGTGTTTTTCTAGAATCTAAAATATTTTCAACACATTCCCTAGATAGAAAACTTGATCAATTGTCGGCCTGCAATAATGCCTGTCTGATAAGAGTGACGAGAAATAATTTCAATACACTACTAGGACTGTATTTATGTCCATATGTAATTCTTCAGATTCGTTGCGAATACGGTTACTACGTGGATGGAAACCGGACGCGATTTCTTTAATTAAATGGTGTTTGACTCATAAACTTGCAGTTTCGATGTTTTACGATAATCCTAAATGCAGAAAACCATGGGTTGATCCAAGCCAACCATCAAAATCAGCGGCAAAAATGTATATTCGTGCCAAGAAAGTAGTTCCAGGATATGATTATGAACTGGAAGATTCTAAATAAAATTTTCAACAATATTCCGCTTAGATTAGTTTCCTAAAATTTAAGAAGAAAAGACGGTTTTGCCAAAAAAACTGTTTTTTCGTCCAATAAACAAGAAAAATGTTGACTTCGTGCGGGTGTGTTATTGTGAGGACTAACTGTATGTAGCTTTCGTACAGCCCATACAAATTTACTGATGTTGGTGAAACTTCAAATTAAACCTTTCTTCACAAAATTTGAAAATTCCAGTAATTTTTACCCGAATTCGGTCACCAAAAATGTCAGCATCCATCTAAGCTTTATCATTTTTAGCAAATATTTTGAATTCGGCGGCTCTATAGCCCAGACGAATTGATTAATCGGGATTAAACTTCATATTTAAGGACCGTCAGTCCTTAAATATGAAGTGTACCGGAAATGATATCTTCCGTAAGGGTGTTTTCAATTTTCTAGTGAACATTAAATTTACAAAAAGGAGGTGACCTTCTTGGTTTTCTGAATTAAGGAATAATGATTTTTTTTTATTCTACAAGGCAGTTTTTATCAAAAATTTGGTAGGTTAAATTTTTCGATCTAGAAATTAAGGGTGGTGTATCGAGATCTATGTACATAAATATTTTTGGTTTGGTCCTTACATTACTAGTTTTATTTGTAATCATCTTATAGTTCTTATTTGTCCTACTGAATAAATTGCTTTCAAGGTAGGATATTTATCAATAAACAATATTGGTAAATTTTAATGCTGGAATGTCCCATGTCCAATAAATATGAATATGGGACACAACTAACAAATTTTAATTTTATTTTACTGAAACTAAATATTCAATTCCCTTAAGCCACAGCCACACGAATGCAAATATCGACCAACGTCGTTGGTGTATTTTATATTTGGCAAATATTGGTAAAATATGACCATTGACAAACTATATAATATACTGTCTACACGATTTGTAGTATTTGCTTTACCATTTGATCTTTTTTGAAAAACCGCCTATTGTGCAAATATACGCCATAGTTGGAAAAATGTAACCTTGATTTGAATTTTTCATTTGTTTTGTGGCTACACGATTTGCTATTTGGACAAATACGCCAATGTTGGTGCGTATTTGCATTCGTGTGGCTGCGACGTGACTATTGATATTCCTGTGCTGGGATGTTCTAACATTACATTTTGCGATATTTTATCGAAGTATACGTCTCTTTCAGCTAGAATTAATTTGACTTCTGTTTCAATTATCAAATATTTCTTCTTTATTGCTGTCACAGCCTACTAGAATATATTTGAACAATATCGATTTCACTTATTTTCGATCTAGAATAAAAATAAATTTTTTGGTGATAGAAACACAGTAGAAACATCACAATGTTGCAATCTAGGAGGATGGTAAATGATATAAAAATCGAAACAGAGATAAATTTTGTTCTACAAAAACGAGAAATAAACTTCGATAAATTATCGAAACATGGTGATGTTAGAACATCCCAGCTCTGGTTACTAAATTTTAAAATCAAAATTTACTAAACAATTTTGTGCAAAACTCTAAAAGAAAATTTTTTAAATTTTAGTTGGCATTCGTTTGAGTTATTTATATTTATTTGTCACGTCAAAATTTCTAGTGATAAAAACTGTCATTTAAAGTGGCAGCAGCTGCAAGTAAATATTTATAAAGCAGCATACTAACAACTAGTAACCAAGAATATGAGTAGTCACATCATTTAAAGTGATGCTACTAGCGGAATAGGGGTGTTAATCTGACCTAAAAGTATAAAAAAAACAAAGTTTTTGGGAAAAGAAATTAGCCTTGTTTTATTGTTCGTGAGGCAAACATGTCGTTTCGTATAACAATAATGTGGTAAGTAAAATTATGAATAATATAAACTTTCTCAACTAATCTAACTAATAAAACTTCATAGTGATAGAACAGAATTTTCTCCGCCTGTTCGATCTATAGATCCCAGTGTTGAAAGGTCACCCCTTCTAGAAAACGACGAAAAGACGCAGGCAATTGAAAACGAAAACGACAATCAGGTAAAGAGTATGTATCTATCACCAATCGGATAATTATGCCTGGAAAAAAATAAAACCTCTAATGTCATGTGGTAATTTTTGCCCGTATGAGTATACCGTGTTGTTTACGGAAGCTATATTAGAAAAAATGTACATGAAAATTTTTGGGTACTTAACGATAGGAAAAGGAAATTTTTTTATGCTAAATTCGTAAAAAATATACAAGTATAGCGAAAACGTACTGCATCGGAAACTTCCCGAAAGCAAAGCTAGTTCCAATAAATATTTCAAAACAGCAAACATGAACTACGGTGTGAACGATTTACCATTTAATAAACAAAAAACTTCGATAAAGAAAATGGTGTACCGAAACCGCCAGTGAAGAGTAAACATGTAAAAAAAAATTCGATGAATGTTGTTCTTTACAACAACATGGAATACACAGGATGCAAAGAGCCAAAATATTAAATACATAGAGAAATATTCAACAATGAATATAATTTCTCGTTTTTTATTCCGAAGAAAGATGTGTGCGATATTTGCAGTAAATTCAACATGGCACCTGAACTTTCTCAGAAACAAATACCTAATTGAAATTGTAAAGCACAAACTATTTAATGATTTGGCACGCAAAAATGCTGACAAAGTCCATACTTACATTGCAAGATAAAACAGTAGCCCTCATATCATTCGACTTAAAAAATGTATTCAATTTACCAAAAGCTAATACATCTAACTTTTTTATAAAAAAAATTAAACCTATTTAACCTACCGGGCTATTGTCATTTACACAAGATCACTGTGCCATTTGGCACGAAAGTCAAAGTGGCAGAACAGGAACTGACATAGCAAGTGCACAAATTCGAGAATCCAAGAGGTCGACGCTGTACACAGTGTAATTGAGAAATATTTAAAACATATCGTCTATTATATCCCAATTCCATTGGTTCGACACCTAAAATCAATGCCATATAATAATGTACACTTAAAAGTTATGCCGTTGCAATTAATCAAACGGTTTCTACAACTACAGCTGCTTTGCTTTGGAAAAATCCGCTTAGTTTTATTATTAGAGGCCAATTTTAGTTTCAGCAATATTCGTTTGTGAATTTCCAGTAACAGAAAATAATTGTTCATCATAGTTGGATTGTAGTCAGTAGTAATTGTAATCTGAATCGGTTTTATGAATTTTTTTTTTTTCTTTTTTTTTTTTAAAAGCCTACTCTAATTACTATTACAGCCAACTCATAAATACGCCAACTATGATGAAAAATTATTTGCCGTTACTGAAAATTAACAAACAGATATTGCTGAAAGCAAAATTGGCCTCTAACATTAAAGCTTAGCCGGCTTTGTGAAAGCAAAACAGGTTATAATAAAGCTAGTTTGAGGTTTTGTTTTTCAGAACTTAAATTAACATTGGCGACCGAAATTAAATACAGTAGCAAGTATATGTTCGTAATTAAATACAAAGTAGGCTACGGTGAATTGGAAAATGAATTTGTCATACCTCTTATTACAGTTAAAAGAAATCGGCGCTTCACAGCGAGTTCATACGAAGGATAAAAATCTCGGATTTTTCTATCCCATCGTTTAAACCAATTACATCACGTAAATTATACAACAGACACGCCTCTTTTCATACAAAAAAGTTGAAAAAAATTAAACAAAAATCTGGGATAGAAAAATCCGAGATTTTTATCCGTCGTATGAACCGGCAGTCAAGACTAGAAATTCTGAAAAAATCTCAACTATTCCAAACGTACCTTTGTTAAACTCTCCGGGAATAGTTACAAAGATTTAGTTGCAATGTTCGCTTACATGCCTTAGGAAGACCAACAATTTTATAAAATTATTCTGAAACTACCTCACTAAACTTAAGCTTCAAAGACTGAATTATTATATTATTAAGACGAAACTATCTATTTTTTTTATTTTTTATCAAAAATGAATAATTTATTACACGTAATGTAAATATGTACTGTGAAATGTAAATTTAAGATTAATAAAATATAAATTAGCTATATATATTTTTTATTTTAAAAAATCTTTCGTTTTATAATTTTTAAGTTGCTTGTCCTATATTATACAGGCACGTTTACAGAATTTATGGGTAGAGTGTCCTATATCCATTATTGACATTTTTGTGGAAAATTCATTTTCCGAATTTATTTAAAAGTTAATTAAGTTTTTCGTTTTTGTAAAGTATAAAGAAATGTTAGACATTTTAACCAAAAGTAACAAAATGGTAACATTTTATTTGGAATATGAACAAATTTTAGCTGAAAATTAAAAATGCGATTACCCGAGAATTTTACAAATATATAGGACACTATATTACTCACATGACGGGATGTTGGCCACAAGTTTTTATGTCAATAATATTTTGTATAGATAGGAGAAAGCTAACGTATGTACAAGGAATCACTTTACCCATTCAGACCCGAGCTTTCGTTTAAATATTTAATGACAGTTGTTATGTGTTTTTTAGTTAATTTGGGGTCGTAGAATTCAAATATATCTAAATTAAATTATGGCTTTGGCTGATTGCTTCTCATATTCTAGGTAATTAGCACATAGCGGAACATCAATAAAATAAGTCATTACACGAAGTATCTGTTGGATTTAAAAAATATCCGGTAGTAACTCATTTACTGGTCAAAGAGATCCACACCACCCATCCTACTTTTTATTTTTTTTTGTCCCAACGTTGCACCTTTTCTAGTTGGCCTATCCCACAATAGTTTGATGATAGGTGTATCGATCTGTTATCTTGCCATTTCAGCTATGCAATATTACCATCCCGATTAACTATTTCTTCAGCACTATCTCGCCCTTGTTTTTTCAATAGCACATCTGAGTTAAAGTTTGGATTATGAAATCTATTATTTCTAATTGTGCCAGCTGCGTTATTTTTTTTTGTGAGAGTATTTCAAATAATTGATAACTGGAGAAAAAATTGTCAAAAAACAACGTATGATCTGGTAATTTAAGACGACTTATCAAATAAAGCACCACTGCTGCGCCAAGACCTACACGCGCACGATCAAAACTTGAAATTTCCGTTTGTGTTCCCTGGCATCCTGATTTCCCACACAAAACGAATACTTTGAGACCCCAAGGACATGGTTTACCCTTAATATACTTCTTAATATTTAATTGAACCTTTAAATGGTATTATCTGTTCATCAACAGAAAGAGTTTCTTTCTACCGACAGTTCTAAGCATCGTCGTCTTACACAATTGGTAGGTGGTCATGTTTCAATAAATTTCTCATTACAGTCGAGCGGAATTGTTTCGTTGTCAATGAAGTGGATGTAAGACCTTAGCCAGAAAAATCTGTCTCTGGTCATGATTGGTGCAATCGATTGTATTTTCAGTTCTCGGCTCCAGAACATCCTACATCGAGGTAATTTCATTACTCTCATCAGTAAATGTATTCCAAATAGTTTCATTATTTCATTGGATGTTGTGTGCTTAAAACCTGAGCGGCTGATCTGTATAGCGTACATGTTTGTGCAATAGTGCAATATCTTCACACATTTGCTGTGGTATACATTTGTCCAATATGTCTAAAGGCGATCTGTATTCAATCGAAGTTGGGTCAATTGTTTCGAAAAAAAAGGTGTTGGTTCAAATGGACGTCATCTCCAAGCTGTATCTGCCTTTTCGGTTATTTTATATTGTTGGTCTACAAATTCAATTTCATTATGGCTATTACATAGCGGATATTCAATTTGATTACCAACGCCACTTTCACTCTCTGCGACGATCATAATAGTATGTGCCAGATCAATATCAAACTCATCTTTCTCTACCTCCAATATTTCGATGACATCACTACGTTTACGTTCGGGGATTTCGTCAATATCTATTTTGCCGTCAACATCTTCATCCATCTCAATGTCAGTGTTATCTGCCATTATAAGATCGGGAGATATATAAATGTATACATAGTTCATAATGAAAATCTAATTTAATGTTAAGATCTTGTTACGTTCACTCGATTTGGCAACGAATGTTGACATGGCAACATATGTTGCCATTACACATCAGTCTATGATTGGCAATAATTGTGGCCAAGGAAATTTTACTAATTTATTCAAAGACAAGTGAGAAATATTTCAAAATTTTATCAATTATGTAACTAGAAACTGTTAACAAAACTAATTTTATACAATAAAAAAACTAAAAAACTAAATTATAATAACATAAATAGCCAATAAAACTTACGGTTTTCAGCAGAACAATTTTTTTCTGTCCGTGCCACTTTAAAATCATTATAACACTAAATTCTTGAACATTTGGATGGAAAAATGACAGCCACAACGATTTTATATTATTTTGAAGAAAGAGACAACTCAATAAAAATTTGTAAAATGTAAATCTAATAGCTAAATAAACGCAAATAGGAGTTGGCAACATACGTTGCCCTGAGGTCCCAAAGGGTTTTAAAACAGTTTTTGTTAAATGACAGTTTTGATGCGTGTTTGTTGATAGTGCGGCGTGATTGTTTATGGTCCGGCATGACTCATATTGTGATACTTTTAGTCGAATCTGATTAGGTAATTCTCGATGATATACAGGGTGGGTCATCTGTTGGTCCTTTTTTTAATCAATGAGTTTTAGTACTTATAATGCTATATGTTCTAAAAAATTCTTTGGCATATGAAATATCAAAAATATGCCGTTTATCATCATTGAGTCGCTAATAACACAACAACGCATATTGATAGTCCAAATTTATTATGAAAATATTCGTTCAAAAACAACATCATTTCGTAAATAACGTGACAGTTTTGGGCGATATGGACGTCCTACTGAGCGTGCAATTGGCACAATTGTTGATCGTTTTAAAGAAAACTGGTTCAGTGCGGGAAGGCCGAGACCATATCAACATGTACATCCAGCTCTTACTTCTTATTCAGTAGCAGCTGTTAGTGATAATGAGCCAATCACATGTTGATCTTCATTTGCATCCATACAAAATACATCTGACTCAAAAATTGAAGCCACCAGGCCATTTAAATCGTCATGTAGTTTTGTTATTTGGATGCTTGACGAAATTGAAGCGAATCTCATTTTATCGAATTTAAGGAGCGTGAATCCTCATGTTATTCACAAAGCAGAAGTTCATCCTCCAAGAGTCACTGTTTGGTGTAGTTTATGGGCAGTTGGCTTCATTTGGCCATTTTTCTTTGAAAACGAGCAGGAAAATGCTCTTACAGTGAATGGGAAACGTTGTCGCAACATGTTAACTGACTTCTTGTGACCCAAATTGAATGAACTATGTTCCAACGACCTTTGGTTTCGGTGAAGTTCCTTGGCCCTAAGAAGCTCGGATTTAACACCACTGGATTACTTTTTGAGGGTTTATTTGAAAGGTAAGGCATATGCTAATCGACCACAAACAATTTAACAACTTAAAAACAAGATCAGAGTTGAAATTGAGGTCATTGATCCGTTTTTATTGGAAAAAGTCATCGAAGCCATGGTGGTAATATGAACGATATTGTTTTCCACACATAAATGGCGTAGAACCACCTTTACTTATTAATAAAAAATTTTGACTTTTCATTCCAAAATGCGTATTTTATTTACAAATGAAAAAAAAAACTAACAGATGACACACCCTGTATTTACACGTATATGCAAACCAAGTTTGTTTTCAAACTTTAATTGATTTTCAAAAAATGACCACAATTAAAGAAAAATGTTTCAATAATCTACAAGAATTAATTTAATTTGATTAAATATCAATTGACGATGAAAATTGCAGTGAAAACGCTGCCATTTTTTTACACAAAATGAACTTCAGCGCTCACGGAATGACTAAAAAAGGTAAAAAGGTCAATTTTAAAATTTTGATTACACATAAAAATCATCTGTAATCACGGCTCTAATTGGATTAATTTTATTAAACTTTAGAATTTGTTGAAAATGTAAGCAGATGAAATTTAAATTTTTCGAAGATTTGGATAACTTAAGAGTGACATTCTAAATTTTTAATAATAGCTATGCCCCTCATCATCTGATCAGAGTTCTTAAACACTGTAATAATCAGTAAACCACATTTCCACTTATAATGGTTTGCCCATATTGCATTTTATGTAATAAAACATATATAGAAAAAATGAAATGAACCAAATGTTACAATTTCAATTAAAATTTTGACCGCCATTAAATTCATGTACACCCATAAAATTTTATTTTCATATCCCAATTAATACCAAACTCAGTCATGAAATCGTGCTGCGGGTGATTGTTATATGGGTTGTTTATTAATTCGTTTAAAAGTCCAGCAAGCATACAAAAAAATTGTTATTCCGATATTGTGATATATACAAACCATTAATCGATAAATTATCTGCCAATATATATATATATAGTTAAACCAGGAAAAGTGCTACATATAGTTGTTAGGTCGCGTACATATCAAAAAAATAACTCCTAACCATGTATATGTATGTGTATATAAAACCAATTTGCTAATTGATATGCAAAATAATTAATTTTATTTTTATATGCGCCAACAAAAAATTTGGAATTATTTTGATTTTATTTTAATTTAATTTTTACAATTATTTATACAAAATTAAAATAAACAAATCAAACGTATGTATAAAAAAAATTAAACTCTTGCTAAAACCATAATTTGTATAAAATTTCAATTAAATTAAATTTATTGCACTAAAATTAAATTCAAAATTATTTTAATAAAATTAATTAAAATTATTTTTATATATAGAGGGAGAAAGGGATAGAGTATCATCAGCATATTCTTTAAATAAAATTTACGTAAAATGATAACTTCAGAGTTTGAGTCGAGTTCTTTCGTCTGTCTTTCTATATATGTATATATCTCTAAACATAGCTACTTGTTATACCGTGTCTTCTTTAATGTAATACATTTTATGCTGTCTATGTAATATATGTGTAATACGACGCCGCCTGATATCTATACATAATATTATGTATTATACATAGTAGGAACATAGTTGATGCGAGATGACAAAACAATGATGTCTTGAGAAAATTCACATGTACACAAGATCTCGTAAAACATAAAATAAGAAAAACCCAAAAAGACGTAAAATAAAAAAAAAATTATAATTAAATTAAATTAATTTGTTATTTTTATTAATACGACGACTTAGGTACAGCCATTATATATATATAAATACAAACGAACAACGACGGTGATACACAGATCCAACAACACGCAAGCAGTAGAAAAAGCTTCTTTTCTAGATAAACATACTTCGTGTACTTTATGGAATTAAATTTTATTTTTCGTTTAGCTTTTGTATCCTTCGGGAGAAATTTATTACCTTAATTTCTCAGTAAATTTGGGTAGATTAAACGTGTGTCGGATAAAATTTTGTTGCACGCCGGGACTATATCAGTGGCGGATAATTTCGTGAATTTATTTCCGCGAGACTCTGTATATACATGTTTAATAAGTACACACCTTTGTGTTTTAAACCGTTCAAGATTCAGATAGACGATTAAATTTAAATAATTAGGTAATTTCACTTTTTTTTCGTCTAATTGGTACACATAAAGTATAAAGTGGCTGCTCTATTAAACTTTTTTTTTTCAACAAAATACCATAACATATATTTTGAGTTATGACGCAAGTAAATTGTGTACACTTTACTGTACATAAATTATATTATAATGTTAATGTAGATTTGGTTATAGTAGCACGTGGCGGTAACGATTAATTGTGTCACTGATTTGCTTAGTGCAAGTTCGAGTCCATAAAAATAGCATTTAAATTATATATAAAACCTATGCGAGTTTACCCTAATTTGCATAAAATATAGCAACATCTGACTGAAGTATGTGGAGCGTTTAGTAGGTATCAAAATCAACACGTGATGCTGTAAAGTATGCTGTTCATAAAACACAAATCATATTATCTATTATTGTTCACAGCATTTCACACCCAGATTTTTAAAAATAAAAACGATAACTTTTTAATTTCAAACAATTGGGATACTTCGACAGCAATGGGTATTGTAACGAAAAATTATTGTTCCACGTTACGTGTAGAAAACATGTATTTTCATAATATACATATATTCAAAATGTCCGACATACCAAAATTAGATCCCCGGAAATGCAGATCAATCACTAAGCCTCGGTGTCTGAGTGATCTCACTGGGGCACGTATTGAAAACAAGGACAGTAGATGTGAACAATCAATTCGGCTCATTATAACGTCGCGAACAAACATTGCGCAAGAAATTTGTCTTCGGACGAACAATGGTTCAATATTCAGTAACAAACAACGGCCTAGATACGGCGGAAGCACATACTTAGGAGCGTTTACCTCTCGGGGAAGTCGCCTTAAGGCAAACAACATAAATCATTTCTGGATTGACTCTATACGGTTAGAGGAATTGTTATAGTACGGATTCCAGACAATTGACGCATACTCCAAGTGCGATCGATCAAATGAAGCGAAGAGGACTCTTAGAGTATATCGATCATGAAGACCTTTGGAGGAATGGATTAAAAACCCTAACATTGAATTAGCCTTATTAATACATCTGCCAATATGATCCTTAAACGATAAATCTCGTGAAAACAAAACCCCTAAATTTAGAAAAGAATGAACTCGCTCTATCATAACGCCATTTAAGAATAAACTATTATCAGGTCCATAACGTCCAACCCGTCTTCTAGAAAAGTTCATAACTTTACATTTAGAAACGTTCAGACAAAGCTTACTCAAGCTACATCAGTCGCAGAAAACGTTTAATTCCTGTTGTATAGATTTAGCAGATCGCGATCATTTCTAATCTTACAAAAGATTTTTACATCATCAGCGTAAATTAGAAACTTACAATGTTTGAAACACAACTTCACATAATCTATGAATGCAATAAATAATAGAGGTCCAATGTGGCTACCTTGTGGGACGCCAGACAAAACATTTATGTCTCTAGATAAAATATCATTTAAAAAAATTTTTTGAGTGCTGTTGTCACCACTTGCTAATGCTAACGTCTAAAAATTTGTAAACAAAGCAAGATTTGTCACAGTTTACCGCCCGGGGTAAAACACATGCTTGTTTACTGAGATGGAATTTTTAGTTAAGAAAAAGTTTCGGTCCTTAGTCGTCGATTCAAATAATTTAGGAATAGCCGATAAGATAGAATGACCGCGGTAATTTTCGATATCCGTTCTCCGTCCACTCTTGAAAATTGGTTTAATGAAACTTCCAAATTGAAGGAAAAACTCCACTATTCAAACTCAAATTGAAGAAGTCCGTAAGCGGCTGAGCCAAGACCGAAGCACACTTTTTCAATACAAGAGGGTGAATTTTTTCCGGGCCACAACTCATATTCACGTTAACATTCAACAGAGCATGCAGAACGTCATCTGCTGTAAACTGAAATAGAGTGTATGGATTATTACTAAGAACAAGTTCGTCATTCCCTTGCGAAGACGGGACATACACATTTTCAAAAAATGCTGCAAACCGATCAGTGATACTTTTTGAATCACTAGGAGTCAAAGAATTGAAAGACATTTCAATTCGAGGGTATACCTCTACAATTCCGTTTCGAATCAACATAACTCCAGAAACATTTAGGGTTATTTCTAATATTCGATTCGATCTCGACATTATATAAATTATACAAAAAACGATTTAAAATTGTAAATTGAGATCTGAGAGCGCTAAATATTTCATAATTTACGACGGATGGGTTTAATTTATATTTTTTATGAGCTTTAGATTTCCGATTTTTTAATCCTGAGAGGCGACTATTAAACCATGGCTCGCACATCGACGAAACTACAGGTGAACGGGGAATAAATTGTTCAATTGCCAAGTTCATTATTTTATAAAAGTGATCAATATAAGCCTCTAAACTACCCGTTATATATTGATCCCAATTAATATTGTCCAGAAACTCATTTAAAGCATTGAAATTTTCCTTTTTAAAGTTGAAAGACTCACTAGAATTAAAATTTACGTTAACATTAACACAAGTTTCAAATATTAATTGGTTATGTAGTGGTATGTGAAACATACTTGAAGAACCGCCGAGATCATTACAAATAATGATTGTGCCGTGTACTTCTACTGGAATGAGCACCAGATCGAGGATATTGCTGCACTAGTTCTCGATGTTATTAATCCGTATTACCCCGAGTGAACAGATTGAGTCCATCACCAGATCTGAAGTTAAATTACCATTGAATGGCAGAAGTTCATCATCAACAGTAAGCCATTTTATTTTCGGTAAGTTAAGATCTCCCAAAATCATCACAGAATCAAAATCTGGAGTAAGCAACTGCTAGTTGGTTTGAGAAAAAAAAACAGTTCATATTAACGGAGAATCCGTATGGTATGTAAACAGCAACTATCAACACCATATTTCCATTGAAAGCAAGTTAAACAGCCAAAATCTCCAACTCGTTACTCCCAAGATCCGTATAACGATCGCATCTGAAGACATAGTAGTCTGGAGGGAAGTACCCTGCAGAATTGTGCGAGCTTGTTAGCCATGTTTTCGTGATGCAAATGACATCATATTCATTTTCCAACACCGATAGGTACATTTCACGCGATTTTGATTTGTGATACGTTGCACCCCGCTTTGAAAAATAAATCTTTACTGAAAAATTGAAAGAAATTCTAGAGAAGCTGTCACATCCTAATTTAGGAAATCATCTTACTTATGAAAAAAGCTGAATATGAAGTTTCGTGCCAATTTATAAATCCGTCAAGGCTGTAGATATATTTCGGAAAACTGATCTAGGCAGGTATTGTTGCAATTTTTATTTAGAATGTTGCAGTTCATAGTCCTTTAATAAATAAACTTTTTAAAATATTTGAAAAAAAAACGGAAGAGCTCCTACAAAGGCTGCCACTTCCTGTGGATTACAAATAAAATGTTTGGGACGTAGATCAAAAATAAAGTTTTTCCCCGATTAGTCAATCCGTCTAAGCTGTAGAGAAGCTGCATCTATTAAGTCTGCATGGTGACACACGATACACACAGTGTGTGTGTGACACACTGGAGGTCAATATTTTTTATGCTACTTATTTTTAGAACGTAAAAACTTTTGAAAAAATCAACTGGATCTTTATTGGCTGCGGTCGAATAATCGGGTAAATCGTTTAGTACAGTAAATTGAAGTTTTAGAACATATTTACCTCAAGCGGTGTCCCAATTCTTTGGTAAATATGTGTCTCAAAAACGGCTCGAGGGGTAAAATATAGTGTTTAAAGGGTTCATTTCGGTGGTATATTGGTAACTGCCAAATAATTCTTGTTGTCAAAAGTTAAGAAATTATTCACACAAAAATATGGAAAAATATTTAAAAAATATTTAATTTGAAAGTACCAAGTCATTATGATTAGTAGACTTACTTTTTGAATTGGAAACATATACGAAAAAAATGAAACGTCAAACGCACAACAACAAAAACTCAATTACCCTGCTATTTAGTACAGTATTTCAATTTACCCTGTACACTGTTAAAAAAGGTAAAAAGTGCAATTTACCCGACTATTCGACCGCAGCCATTGTTGCAAATATAATTTATAATCATTTAGTTCATAATCGTTTTTCTCGTAAACTATATATTTCTAAAAATATTTCAGAAAATGTAAAAGCTCATAAGAAGGCTGCCACTTTTGGTGACCGATTTAGGCCTCCCCTATATTTACTGGAATCTCCCAATCTATAACAAAAGCGTACTTTTGATGTGTGCTCAATTTTTGTTATAAACAATCGTTTGTCGTAAAATATCGTTTTCTTTTAAATTTTGGAAAAATTATCTGGACCAATATTTTTTCAAATTTAATTTTTAATCATTTTTTCGTAAATTAAATAATTTAGAAAATATTCGAATAAAAAAAAAGCTCGAAGTCTTCCAATTTATGTGAGAAGCTTAAATATGAAGTTTCACTCCGACCAGTCATTACGTCTGGTCTGAGAATCTACAAGATTTAGTCTGCACGGAACCAAGCAAATACAAAAATTTAAAAAAAAACAATTTTTTTGACTTCGGCGATATACAGGAAACGGAAAACATCGGAAATTAGTGTAGGGGAAAGTCGAGTAATACCGTGTATGTCGGTGACTCCATGCCTCTGTTGTTTTATGTTTTTAATACCATATGTATCTTTATATAATTTTACTCAGTAGTGTGTTTCTGTAGTAATTACATCCAATTTTTAATCAAACAAAACTTTAGTTGAGGTTTGTAGATCAAAGTGCGATATGATAAAATGGAGTTTACAATTTTTTTCTGCTTAAATAATTCGCCATTATTCGCCATTCCTATATCATTTTAAAGCGCCAGAGAATACGTCATATGCTGTAAAACTTTCCAGCCTAAAGTGAAGATGAGGTTCTGGGTTTATTTTTCTGTATGTAGACGAGCGTTGTCATGCAGCAAAATCACCGTTCGCCTGCCTTACCCCATAAATGGTATCTTTTCTTCTAGAGCATCATTTAATTTGATGATTTGGGCCTGGTAACTTTCAGCTGTAACAGTTTGATCAGGTTCCAGACGCTCGTAGTTAATGACTCCTTTCCAATCACCCCTGACACACGATATCACTTTCTTGTCATGAATACTCCTTTTTGCAACTGATGTTGACGGTTGGCCTGGATCAATCCATGATTTTCTGAGCAAAGCAAATTCATGCAGATGTCAATTATGAGTAAACCATTTTCGTTACTTCTGAATTTTCCCAAATGAATTCAAATTAAAAATAGTTTACGATTGAAAACGTGGATTGTTTGCCGGCCAAATATTTAAATGCCAGAATACTCGTATTTTTCTAGAAATTTCTACAATTATGTATTAACGGCCTTAAAACAATCCACGATTTCGATCGTAAACTTTTTTACTTGAATTTTTGGAAACAAATTTCTTTAGATTTTTTATTTAAAATTAATTAATATTTAATTTTTTACTATACGAGTAATAACGGGTGTTTTTTAAGCCCGATAGAACTTGAAATTGTAAAAAATAACACAAAAAATTAAATTGTAATCAAAATTTTTATTTTACTCGAAAGATCAATACATGGCATTAATATTTGAAAACAATTTCTCGTAAATGATTTTCACGATTTGAACGTAGAATTTTGAGCCAATTTTGCATTGCCGTATATCACGAATAACACAAGCAATGCTGGCTTCCAAAGCGTCAATTGTTGCCGGTTTATCAACATAAAGCACTAACTTCACGTAACTCTAGAGGAAATAATCGCGAGGTGTAAAATCACACGACCTTGGAGGCCAATTGATAGGTCCATTTCTCGAAATCAACTTATCGCCAAATTTTAATTTTAATAAGTCGATGGTTGCGGTCGCCGTATGGGACGTAGCACCATCCTGTTGAAACCACATCTCGTCCGAACCAATGTCATCCATATTTTCTAACAAAAAATCATTGATCATTGATCAAACCTTTGACCTTTGAAAAAATCATTGACTATTGATCAAACAAACGGAAGAGTGGAACGCAAAACCGAACGTTGATAAATAGGCTCACTGCATGCTAATTGATGCAGGTCTATAGAAAAAGTTTTGGGGCGAAGCTGTAATGATGGCTATTATATCCAGAATCGTTTTCCAAGAAAGGGTACAGAAACAACGCCATAAGGAGGCTGGTTCCAGAAAAATTCGAATGTGCAATACTTCAGTAAATTCGGATCAGAATGTTATGTGCATGTACCAAGGCAAACAAGGCGCTAATTCGATTCAAAGGGTGTGAAAGCAGTGCTGGTCAGTTATGATTACTAATCAAAGGCACATCGTTGTTATATTTTGGAAACCGATCGAGTCACTTGTAGTCGATATGTTTAATTCGTCGAAAGGAGCCATTTGTAACCTATCAAGTCCAGCAAATTTACCAACAGGGGCAAATTATCGACAATTCAGGGTTGAGCAACTTTGAAGATGCAGAAAACGATCCAGTACAAGAGGAATTAGTCGATGAAGCAATTCAGGAAGATAATCCAATACAGGATCACGTCCAGAATGAAGATGAAGAGCAAGCTGTTAGACGATCACAACGCGCTAACAAAGGAATTCCACCAAAGAGACTTATTGAAGAAATGAACGCGGTGAATTCAGTCATTCAAGAACTAAAGTGCTACGAAGAGGCTATCAAGTTTGATCAAAAGAGGCTGTGGATTCAAGTAATGACAGATGAGATGAAGTCATTGATAGAGAATCAAACATGGGAGCTTGTGAAAATTCCAGACGGTGCAAATCTAGTTGGCTGCAAGTAGATTTACAAGCTAAAGTGCTAATTCAGATGGAAAAGTAGTCAGACATAAGGCCAGGCTTATCGCTCAAGATTTTTTGCAGAAATACGGTTTTGATTATGGCAGGTGTTTGCTCCAGTTGTTTGTCAAACTACGTTTCGAACATTGCTTACAGTGGCAGCAAACAAGGACATGAAGGTTTATCATCTAGATGCGAAAACGGCTTTGCTCCAGGATTCAAACTTGAAGGCGGCGAAGACATAGTGTGTTTACTAAAAAGGAGTTGGTCTAAAGCAATCAGCGCGCAATTGGAACTAAACAATTCATCAAATTCTCATTGATTTCAGTTTTGTTAAAAGCAAGAATGATCCATGCTTGTACACCTACAAACATGATGCAAAAATATGCTACGTATTAATCTACGTTGACGATGCGCAAAACAACGAGATAATCTCCAAGTGCGAAACATTTTTAAGTTCGAAATTCAAGATTAAGAATTGGGAGAGATTAAGGGTTTCTTGAGTCTTCAAGTCAAGAAGGAAGCAGATGGCCATTACACGTTGAATCAGACTGCTTACATTGGAAAAGTACTAAAGGATTTCCAAATGTCTGATGCAAAGGAGTCCTCAGTTCCATTATCAGTTGGATATAAAGGACGAGATACGGATTTGTTGTTGGACAACGGCAAATATCAAAAGTTGCTTGGTTGCTTACTGTATATATCAGTCAATTTAAGAGACCTGACATTATGGCAGCAGTTTCAATTCTCGCACAAAATGTGTCCAGTCCAAACCAGGAGGATTGGAACGAATTGCAACGAGTATTAAAGTATCTCAAAGGTACTACCGGTTTGCGATTGTCGCTTGGGAAGAGTGATGGTCTGGATCAGTTAATCGGATATGCAGATGCAAGTTGGGCTGATGATCGTACAAGTCGAAAGCCACAATCTGGTTACATATTCAAGTATTGTAACGGTATTCTCGGTTGGTGCAGTCGAAGATAAGATTGCATTGCATTATATCATCAACGGAAGCAGAATTTATTGTGTTGTCTAAAGCATGACAAGAGGCGAATTGTATTCTTCGTATATTCAACGATTACGATCAGCGCATCGGGAAACCAATGACAATTTTCGAAAACAATCAAAGTTGTTTGAAATTCATTAAGGAGGAGAAATTGCCGTCACGTACCAAACATATTGATGTTCGAGAGGCATTTGTCAAGGATTACATCGACAAACGTATTGTTACATGCCAATATTGTCCTACAGGAACTATGGTGGCAGATTTATTGACAAAACCATTGGCGGGAGCTCGAGTCAATGTTCTTCGGGATGTATGTGGTGTTAACTGACGATTCAAATGAGGAGGAGTATTGAAAATAAGCATTGAATAATTTACTATGTTCCAGTGTATTTGACTTTTGTAGCTAATTTCACTTCTGTACGAACCATCAATCAAGTAACACGCAAAAAACTTCATAAAATAAAATAAAAGAAGTTTTATAACTAAAATTAATGTAGAATTATCCATGTTTCATTTTCAGGTTTCCAGTTCTGCTTAGCATTTATTTCATTAAATATTTCTGCGGTTTGTTTTGTCGGTTGATTTCCTCTCTTTTCTTTTAAATAATAATTCGTACTCATTTTGTCCGTAATTACGAAGGACTGTTTTAGCATGATTTATTATTTAGTCCGGTGATATTTGCCGCATTTTGGACTGTCTAACCTTTTTCAAACAGTTTTATTAAAAGATATTTTTTTTTTCAAGAGATGTCTTTTGGTAATTTACGGTTCGTCGGTTGTTTCTTGGTTGAGGTTCTTAAAAGTGGATTGTTATTGTACTAAAGATATTTAGTAGATGATATTTACATTACCTGTTGAACTATTAGATTCAGATGAACTCATTTTAATATTTTCCATTATGACAGATGAACAGGAACCAAATGACAAAATGAAATTCTTGAATTTTACTGTGCATAAGAATTAGTATTTGAATGAATACGCGATGGCATGAATAATATGCGAATGTACCATTCTAAAAATAACACAGGAGGTATATTTTCATATCATTCAGGAAGAAAAATTCTATGGGTTTCATTTTATTTGCAAATTGTTTCATTTAATTTAGAAAAAAGTTTCTTTCTAATTGTTAAATGTTTCATTTAATTTGCAAATTGCCTCGTTTAATTGGCAAAAGGTTGCACTTAATTAACAAAAGGTTTTATTTATTCTGAAAAAACTCATTTCACTCGGGTCAGATGGAAAGTCTTCTCGTTTTAGTAGTTTTAGTAATTAGTTGTAAAACAAATTATATATTATCTTAAATTTCTTTCTCGCAGTTATTCATTTATAAATAGTACTCGTAGTATTTAAATGTGAAAGAGCCAAGCTAAGAAACCCACCATAAATTGCGGTAAATTTATTGATTTAAAACATTTTATCCTTTCAATTGGAGATCAACTCCCAAAATCTACAAGATTTTATTCTAAAGAATCACATGTATTTGTTAGTAATGTTGACCTACCATTTTTAAGAAGCATAGTATTTTTTTTTCAAAAATCCCATTTTGGAAATCCCAAGATTTCTTATTTTGTCGAGGAGAACTTGATTGTGCAATTTTGTGCGTCTTTCTGTAAAATTTGTGCATTATGGATTTGTGCATTATGGAGATAATGTGGGATTTCTGGCGTAATTTTACACCAGATAGAATGAAACATTGAAATATATAGTATGTTTTAATTTAGTTCGGTTGTGCTAAACTGGGCATTCAAGAAAAAATGTATTCCTCTAGAATTATGTAGACAGGATTTGTCCTAGAACGGGTATCTCTAATTTTTTAAATATATTATGTACATAATCTGTTGATGCAGATACTATATTAGGAAATATCGATTTTTTTTTGTAGCCAAATTGATTGAACTCGATTTATATCACCGATGTCTCGATGTCTTTTCAACCATGATTCACTGTTCATTCTCCTTATCACAAGTTAAATTTTAAAAAATATGAGTGACTTCTTTCCACCTTTCATCATTCAAATCACTTTAACTCTTCATTTACTGAACATACGAACCCAGTTTCATGATTATGCCTACTCCCCGTTGGCAAGAATCAGCAGTATAATACTAGCCCTAAATTTAATTGATTATTTATCAAAAACTTTGTATGAGTGATTTCTTGGAATCCCGCCTTTTATTAATCGATAAAAATGATTATTAATTTATTAAGGTTGAAATTAGGTTATTCTACGAGTGATTCCGGTCGGCGGGGAGTAGGCACAATCATGAAACTTGGTCAGTATGTTCAGTACAACATATTTACTTGATTTCATTAATATAAAGTGGAATATATACAGATATCACTCACACAAAAATTTTCAAAAATGATCTTTTGTTGAAATAAGAGTATTTTGCTGCTAATTCTTGTCGATTGGGAATAGGCACAATCATTAAACTGAGTTCGTATGTTCAGTTAATATTGGGGTTAAGTGATTTGATTTATTAAAGGTGGGATAAAAATCACTCATAAGTTTTTTAATTTGGAGGGGATTCCGTTTTCTATATAATTAAATCTATGGCTGATGTAGAAAATGAACTGAGGATCATGGTCTTATCGTGTTATATAAATATATTTTAATTAATATGGCTACAAAATCTTCGATATATCCTAACATAGTAAACCTGAAATGTTTAATACAGCCGTTCTAGGACAAATCCTGACTAATTCTTGAAGGAAGCTAAGGGTCGATCACGCCATAAATATCACATTATCTCCCAAAATACATAATGCACCAATTTCACAGTAAGATGCATAAAATTGCACAATCAAATACTATACGAAAAAATAAGAAATCCTCGAAATTTCCAAAATGTGATTTTTGACTTGACAAAAATCTTGTAACATACTATATGTCTGACTATATCTGACTACACATATATTTTCAACTTACCGGAAATTTAGAAGAATGCGTCCGCAACGTAATATTAGACATTCCATTTTGTTGTTGGCCTATACTTTCTTGGGTAATTGTTGCACCCGGTATTGGTGCATCACTATAAATATTTGTTGAACCCGGTTGTGGTTGTGGCGGCATTCTGTATATTGGTGGCGTTATAATTCTTTGTACATTTGTTGTTGTCTTACAAACAGCATTATTGATATCGGGAACGGCAACTGTAATTTTTTACAAGATAAATAAAGAAAAACCATTACTAAATAATAATTTGCATATAGATTGTAAACTATACAAAGTACTATATATAATAGTGTGACACAAAATAGTTTGAAAGAGATAAAAGTAAACAACTTATAAAAGAAAATTAAATCGATTTATTCTGCTTTTTAGTTTCAAACAAAATATTAATATTTGGTAATATAAAATGTTTATATTGTTAACAGTATAATAAAATTGTTAAAATCGTTATTAATGGCAACACGTTTCGAATCAGGTTAACAGTTTAAGGAAATATAAATTTAAAAAAAAGCGATTGAGTTGGGCATACTCTTACGCAGGCAGACACAGTGTGAGAACCAGAATAGCATCCGGTGATGTGTCTGCCGAAATGATTGCTCATTCCGTATATATGAGTGCACGTATACCGAATGGAAATATTTGAAACAATATAAATGAGACCAATATTCTACGCAATTTTTCATTTAAACACTTCCAATCCATTATCAATTCAAATATGTATCTAAAGTACATAAAACTTATCAAATAAAATTAATCGGTTTTTTTATCCAGTGTATATTAAATTTTTTATAAATACATTTAATAAAACTTGCTATCTATCGTGTTTTAAATAACAAATAAAATGGTCTGATGAAATGTAGAGCGGGTGCCATTCAGAATTTTTTTTTGTAGAATACGAATAAAATATTTTCCAAACTTTTCCAATTTATATACAAAAAATATAACAAAAAAGCCCGCACAGAAAATTTTTCAACATTTGGAATTTAAACATTGTTGTTGTTGGATTTTGTTAATGTTTTTGTCATTCTATAACAATTATTATGATTATTATTCGTCTCACATCGAATTTGACCTTAGAAAAGAATTGGATACTTTATAAAAATGTAGATATGGTTAGTCCTCAGATATATTATTATGCCATCTTTGTATAGGATACCGAAATATCGATTATAGCAGTTTTATTACTTTTTAAGCTCAAAGAAAACTAAGGCGACAAATAAAAGTTTATTTCTTTTCGATTGGTGTACAAATAAAATATTTATTCTTATTTGCCAGATCAATAACAGTAGCTGGAGGTTATATTAAATTTTGGAAGAATAATTTTAAAATTTTATGACTTCTAAGGAATTATTGTCTAAAATTAAAACTGGCATGGTCAGAGATCTTTGTAAATTGTTGAACAGTCTCATCGCTTTTATAGCGATGATTGGCGCGAAACATAAGCTACCAAATGTATAAGCCAAACGACAAGAGTCAAAGTGTTTTCCTAAAATGCAACTTCCAACGATGAATATTTAAAAAAAATTAATATGTTTTAATTAAAAAATAATATTTTTTCTATATCCTGTGAACAGCAAAAATTCATATATAAATGAGATCTTCCAATTAAAAATAAAGCAGAATTTTTTCGTTAAAAGACCACAGTCATAGTGCATTCAGATAAGAACAACCCGATAATAATGCGATAATAATAACCCTATAAGAATAACAACTTTGAACAACAACAAAGATCGTTGAAATTTAAGTTAGAATCTTTTAGTTCTAATTATTTTTTCACGTATAAGTGACATACTTTTCAAAAAAGTAAAAAGCTCCAATGGAAGCTGCTCATTCTATATTTGGCACTCATTGTCTTGAAATTTTTTGTACAAATTTGAGTCACAAAACATATATAATTCACGACTCGAACTGAGCAATGAATACTTCGGGCCGATCGAAAACACCTTTCGAAAATTGATGAGGTATTTAGAGAAACCGCGTTTCACAAACAAAGCTTTCACATAGTATCAGCACAGACAATCAAATTAGATTTTTCATTTGAACTAAAAAATGAAAACAAAACAAACTTCTGATAATTCCAATGTCGTCGTTGTATCTGTGATTTTCCGTTAAACTTCGTATACGTATACGCAAAAAAACAAAATATATTTGATTGTATGCGGCTATTTACAGAAAATGAAACAGCAGTTTAAATGTTTACGTTTACATAGGATGAAATATGTCTTTGTCAGTGTCTGGTATCAGTTTCCGCCTTGCCCAATATAATAAAGTGACATTTTTGTTATCTCCTGAAAATTGACGTGTTTTATTTAAATGTGTATGTATTATTAATCTGCGATGATTTTACAAATGACTCTCTCACTCTCACTCCAGCTTTCACATCCCGTGAAAGGATTTGGCCGCCCGCACTATGGTCCTTCATCCATCTCAGTTCATCGCTCTCGTTCTCCAGTTTTGACATCCTAGTATAGTAAGATCTTGACGCACTTCGGCTGGTTGATGGTGAAACACTTTATTGATCATCCGTTGTTGTGTGGACCTTGTAATGTGGCCGAGCCATCTCATTCGATTAGATTTGATGAAACTGATGATATCGCTGCCTCCGAGGAGTTGCTTTATTTCGTGGCTCATACGATTTCGATATTCAATACCTTCCTTTCGAAGATAGATAATTTACAATCGAGATGATTTTTCAGGATTTATGCATACATTTGCAAAACTTTTATACAAAGAAATTATCAGTGTTTAGGGAACGTGCTAAAGTTTATAAAGGGAGGTCATTTTGCTGTGAAACAATAGCAGAATAGTTAGCTCGTGTAAAAAAATTGTAATGGTAATGACAATTTAAAGGCTGTGTTACGTGACAAATTTGTTACAGGGTTAGTCGCGGGGCCCCCCCCTCAGATCGAAATGTATGATGTTGTGATTAAAACGGAGACCATTTTGAGTGTTAAAAAACTAAGGCGGTTTGTGATGAAGTAGCAAAATATAATGGTGCGTGGCAGGATAATGGAGAAAAAATCACAGACAAAATTTTTTAGAACTTTTTAATGACAATGATCCTTTTTTTGGATGTGATAAAAAATAACTATCCAATGCATATGGAGACGAAGTCTGTTGCGTCAGTGACGGCAATTTCTGAAGAATTTTTTTAATAAACATTTTAGTTCAGAAAATTTAGTGAAACCAAAGAAAGAATTGAAAAGTTATGATGGAGACCCATAAGTTAAGACGATTATTTTGTTGGACAGATTAAATTTGAAGACTTGTTATATAAAAATATTGTGGTGGTGGTACGTAATGGTGGAAAACCTTTTTGGTCGTGATTTACTATAAAAAAATTAAACATATCGTTTACAAAGGCTAAAGATCTATAGTAGATTCTAAAATTAATAATGTTGTACTAATAAACGGAAGTGCGGAAAAACAAATAAGCAATATAATTTCCAGATACAGTGAAGTGTTTTCGAATTTAATAAGACTTTATAAATATGAAACCATAAAATTAAAATTAAAGGACGGTACCAAACCAGTTTTTTGTAAGCCACGACAGATACCACGCTGGTCAGCATATTATTTTACAATCCAACATATTAAAAGAGAGGACAACAAGAGCCCGAGTTTTTTGTCACGATCACCAATATTCGATGTTGATCAAGATAGGTACTATATATCAGAGCTGCATCACGACAAGATAAGGTGCTAAGTAAAGTGATCTTAGATTTGGGTGGCCTAATCATAATTCAGATTAATTGTTAAAATCATTTTTTCTTTGCGCAGAAATGAGCTGTCATTAGAAAAAGGTATAATAATGTTGGGCTAGAGAATCGTTATTCCGACTAAGTTTCAGTTAAATATGCTAACTGAGCTACATACTTCAAATCTTGGTATGCGTAGGATGAAAGCATTGTCAGGAACATACTTTTGGTGGCCAAACTTGGAAGCAGTCATAGAAGGATTGGTGAATTCGTGTGTAATTTGTATACAGGCATGACCTGAGGAGCAGAAGACGCCGTTAACCCCATGGATTCAGACAAATATTTTTTAATAATTTTGGATTCATACTCCAAATGAGTGTAGGTATATGTACATGATAAATTTATGTAACACAAAAAAGAAAATAGAGGGGCTGAGGGAATGTTTTGCTCGTTTTGAACTTCCAAAATCTATTGTATTAGATAACGAAGGTCATCTGATTATGATTACTTTTGCAAATTAAATGGAGTTAGTTTTATTTAACATTTTGCCCGCTTCAAATGGGGTGCGGCAAAGAACGCGGTCAAAATATTTAAATCTGGACTAAGGGACAAGAATAATAATAAATATGTAAGTTTTACTAAATTAATGAATCGACATTCAATCACGAAGGAGACTCCATATAAAAAGATGTTTAACTGAGAGAATGCGTTCTTAAAAAACTTGGGTTCCGGTAGTTATTAAAAAATATGTGGGAAAGCATTATTCTTGGTAGAAAATAAAAAGCACTCTCGTAAAGGCTGAATTCTGATCAACTTATATGGAGGCAGCTGTCCCGAATAATTATAACTTTGCTCATAGTAGGTCAGTGGTGACCGAGCAACAGGGCATTTCGGATTCTCATGATGTGTTGGATGGTTAGCACAGTACAACCACGAAAGAACACAATGACGACATAGATATTAATCCGGTTGATATATTAGACGAACAGGGTGAGTTGGCAGTCGAAAAACAGTCACGGGATACAATCCGACTTAAGTATGAAACACACCACGCAGCAGCAGCGAAAAAATATATAAGTATTTCCAATAAAAGAAATCAAATATTTTGTAACTTAAATTTGAAAAATTTAAATTTAAAAAAATACTTAATAATTTAATATTTGTTTGACGCTTGTAAATTCAAGCATGTAAATGCGCATGTAAAACCTTTTACTTGGTCTCGTTAAAATATATTTTGATGAACTCAATTCCGCCTACAACTGATTTTTTTTATTTGTTTGTAAAGCACTGCTGAATGAAAAAATTCTTTAAAAGTTCCCAGATTTTCCAAATTCTTTAACTCTCATACCCCTGACTACTCGAACAAGGTCAAGAAGTAAACTTCAAATATAGAAAACGTTTTCGGAATACTAGCAAGCAGATTCCGAATTCTTTTAACGATCTTTAACCTTGATCCAGAAATAACATCAAAAGTAGTATTGACATGTTCTTACATAATTATTTACGTAGGAAGCAGGGCGCCTATTTAAAAGAAGGTTTAAATGTGAAAGATTGTTCTGGCCAAATTGAATAAGGTAGTTCTAGCTAATGAACACAATTTTTCGATTTGAAACGTTCAACAAACTTTCATTAATAAATATAAAATAGTTAAATTATTCTCTTAATTAAATTAATTAATTAATTATATTGAGGTGTGGTTACCAAGACGTTAGAAGTTTGGTATCGAAATAATAAAACATTGAATTCTTTAAGTTAAAAAATTCGGTCGCCTCATAAGACTGCATTGACCAAACTACAATAATAGTGAAAGTACTTTAAATTTACATTCAAAGCATAACCACAATGCCTTAGCGAATTATAATGCTTCCCTATAAACAATTATCAACTTCTTCGTAAATATATTTTTTTGGAAAATTTTAAATTTGTAGCTCGAAAAACGGGTTGTTTGTTATTGACTCTAAAGTGTCTATACGTCGACTTAAAAATTTAAGAAACTCGGAGAATTCTGGATTGACTAATACCTTCGAATTTTCGTTACAAAATTCATAAAACGTCCAGCAGAGACTTTGACCCTCTGGGTTCGGTATATTCATATGATAACCTTATCATATCTTAATATTTCTGCAGATGCTTTTGTGTAATTGGAGAATGATATTATATGGAATAAGGTACAACAAAAATTTGGTTAATATTAAAAAAAGGTTCATACTCAGATTCATTCTGTGCTTCTGTGATGCCAGCCATTAGACATATAGCCATTCAAAAACAAAGGTGGCGCCGATGAAACAGCAAACTCTTCCTTGTCTCGAATTATGTACAGCTTCATTAGTGATACATCTCAATAACAAAGTTAAACGGGAGTTAACATAGAAAATCAATGATGTACATGCATGCACTGATTCACAAATCGTACTGGATTGGCTTGGAAGTAATCCAAACCGTTGGAGCACTTTCATTGGTAACCGCATATCAGAAATTCTCCCAATATTATCAAGGAAAATTGTACGCCTTATTCTCTCAGCAGAGAATCCAGCCGATTGTGTTTCTAGAGGTTTGCTTACACTCAACTCGCATACACTTTGGTGGAATGGCCCGAGCTGGTTAAGTAAATCCATTGAATTTTGACCACCCCAATTAAATCAGTATGACCTAACAATAGAAGAAATATAAATTAAGGCCATCTCCCTAACAATCAATTGTGTCAAGTCAAATGACTGATGATTTCTCTCAATTTGAATCTGATAATGCGCATTACCCCTTGACAAAGAAAAATATTATTAAAATGGCTGATGTTTTTGTAAACATAATGCGTGACAAAATGAGTAGACAATTTGTAAAATCATTTAACTTGGTGTTTATCGTTGGGACTGTAAAAATACTATTTCATCACATTCGAGGAGATTGAAGAATATCGAGCATTAGTTGACTTTAGAAAACTCAATTTCCGGACATTTTAATTTCAAGTTTTAACGAAAGCTCGCCTCATATTACTCCAAACAAAACGAATATACTTGTATAAAAACGTGTATATTATTGAAATTAATAATATAAAAAAGCACATTTAATTCTTGGCCCACCCGAGATGAAATAATTTTAACTTTGGGAAAATTTTGATTGGAAGCATCCAACATAATAAAAAAAAATAACAAATTATGAGTAATAATGCGAAATAGTTACGCTCAAAGATTGGCTTGATTCACGAATCATTTTTTGATTGCATACGTGAACCAATCATAAAGGAGACTGCAGGCTTCTATAGTCATGATGATTTCGAAATAATAGAGCTGTCAATTAGTGTAAACTTTTTATGCTCGAATTTAGGCCAATGAAAAATGTTACGTAAATGACGCCGACCGTGTCAGTAGTGGCATTGATGATAAGTAAACATAATAGCAAATAAATTAGTTTTATAATTAATTAATTAGACAAATTTAAACATTTATATGAATGAATTTAATTTCGTAAATGTTACTGGAATTAAATATGAGGAAAATATGGGCTTCGAAAAGAACATAAGCAATACTTTAAGTACACAGTAATCAAAAATTCACTAGATGTGAGCAAACTAGATGATCTAGTTGAATCAAGTAAAATGTATGTTACCAGATTTCTGGTAGTTAATAATTCAAGTAAATTTTACTAGTATAATAATGTAGTACAACCGGAATTCTAGTATAATATTTTGTTGCATTTTTCAACCGGAATTCTTGTATAATTATGAAATAGTCTGTTTTTCTAGTAAAATCACTAGATTTTCAGTTATTTTTTTAACTGAAATTTTAGTAATATTACTGTACTTTCCGCTTTTAAAACTGATTTCTGGTAAGTTAAGGTTGTGGTTCTTATTGATATTCCAGTAAAAGTAACAGAAATTTTTTTATATTCTAGTAAAATCAATATTTTTCTAACAGAAATTCTATTAAAATTAATAAATAAACAAATTTTTTAACCCGATATCAAGTAGTGTTTGATGTTGATTGTCTTGTAAAATTTAAAGAATTTTACCAATTTTCTAGTAAAATCACATGATTTCTATTATGTTTCTAATTAATATTCTATTAATATTGCTAGACAATACCAATTTTAAAACTAATTCAGCCTATAAATTTTAATTGGAATCTAATTGTTTTATTACTGAAAAATCGAGAGTATGTTGTACATTCAACGATAAATTTTCCTTTAAGCGCCCATTTATATTGACGTGAAGTAAAGTTAGAAAAATATTCGAGTAAACCCAAAGTGGTGGAAATTAATGTATACGTAATAGATTACCAGATGTTTACCGATAAGTTATATCATTACTATAAAACACAAAGAGGAACACCATGCTTGTTCCAAGCAAAACCCTGTACCAATAGGAACAAATCGAAAACAATTCTAAATATATGGAAAATTAAAATAAAAAACTAAAATTTGGTTTAAACATCGTAATTTTAAGAACAATAAATTATATTTATTAAAATTCATTATATTAAAAAAATGTATCCAGAACTAATAAATATCTTATACATATTAACGATCGATATATAACATACTAACTAGTTATTAAACTATGCTTTTGTTATACAATTGAGTATACAATTTTGATATCCTTAGTGTTGGTGTTGTTCCTTTTATTTTATAAAAATACACCTCGATGAAATTGTAAAAATAAATAGCATTTTTCGGATATTTCATTTCGAATACATAAACAACCTTGAACAGTAAGTCCATTGCATTAATAAAGATGGTCTACCCTATATTAATAGTTTGTCCGTTGATTATAATCCAAAATATTCCCTGGTGCAGTAATCCTTAATCGGCGAAACATATTATGATATGGCTGCGATTGCCGTGTATTTTTTATTATTTCGGAGGTGCTTTCTTCAAACTGTATCATAAATAAAAATGAAAGAATAAATTAAACTATTATGTCAAAATCACAAATAAAATGTTAAAATAATTGACGTAATACATATCCGGTACAAATAGGCCTAAAAATGTTGTTTACATAAAAGTCTTTAAACCCGATATTTTTACTAAACTAATAACAATTATTATTACCTTAGCCCAAATGCATATGCTGGACATGCGATTTAAAATAAATTCTTGAGACTCCGCGTCCCCAGGAATTAATTTGGAGCTGGCACCGACTGATGTTTTATATTTTATTGTTATAGAACAATAAAACCCCAGAACAAAAAATCACCAATAAAATTTATTTCGGAAATATTTGCACTCAGCTAATTCCAACAGTAGGCCAGAAAAACATAATTTAGGCAAAAATGTTATGAACATATTTTTCCCAATTTCATATTCCCAGAGAAAGCCTGAATGGCATTGGTGACCAACTCGAAGTATTCAATTTTGTATTATAGTAGTTGCTTAATATTTTTTAATTTATTTAATTGATATGTTTAAAGTAACGTTAAAATTTTATTGAATTATTATTAAAAGCGCTGTTAAAACTTAATCGGAAATTGTATATACACTCAGCATTTACAAAAATTTCATTACAATTCCTTACAATACAAAATATACAATAACACCTAAACATTATTTAAAAAATATTCCGGTAGCAGTACGTATCCGAGTAATCATTAAAATAAACGTACCATTATACCATAATTAAATTCAAAGAAGTTTGCGAGCCTCCATGAGTATTTCGGTGAGATCGGGAAAATAATCTATACTATTCAATAGATGGTGCACAAAAATCTTATTATGTTGCCAAATATGAACTATAATTTTTGCGTTGTAAACAGTTGCTAAGTGGACGAAAACGGGTCACAGATTACGTCAGTCCACTATACGATGTAAACTACCTCGAAATGATTCTGAACAAGTATTTGGTGTAAGAAACAAATGTTATCTACATGCTTGGAAATCTAAGAGATTTTTGGTATTTGAGAGAGAACATCATTGAGTATAAATACGGAAATTGTTAAACATTAAATAATTTCAAATAATAAAGAATTTTCGAATTACACTCAATGATATTCTCTCTCAAATAACAAAAATCTCAGAGATTAGAGAGCATATGGAAAAATAAGATATGTTTATTACATCAAATACCTACTAGTTCAGAATCACTTCGGCCACATCTGATGTATGTGAAGATAGCCCAAATTCCATCCCCGAAAATGCGATGGCAACACTAATTATTGCTATCATGACATTTTCTACTCTCAGCCCAAAAAATCTCGACATTTTTACTCTCAGCCCCGAAACTGTTTGCTAGCATGATAGTTAAAAATGTCATGACAGTTGAAATTTTCGGGGCTGAGAGTAAAAATAATACTGTGAATGTTTAAGAAGCATGTATGATTTTTTTTAGAATTTTCTATGAACTAAAAAATGTCGTGACAGTTGAAATTTTCAGGGCACAGTATTATTTATTAGAAATAATACTGTGAATGTTAAAGGAGCGTCTATTCATTTTTTTAGAATTTTTCTATGTATAGGAGTTAAGATATAGTCCATAGAAGTCAGGAAGTATTCGTTGACCCAACTAGCGGTGCACATCGTTTGATAGATGAATGTTCAAGGAGCGTATATGAATTTTTTTAGAATTTTTCTATGTATAGTAATTGAGATATAGTCCATAGAAGTTAGGAAATATTCGTTGGCCAAACTATCGGTGCACATCAATTGATAGGTGAATGTTAAAGGAGCGTATATGAATTTTTTTAGAATTTTTCTATGTATAGTAGTTGAGATATAGTCCATAAAATTAAGGAAATATTCGTTGACCCAACTAGCGGTACACATCGTTTGATAGGTGAATGTTAAAGGAGCGTATATAATTTTTTTTAGTTATTCTATGTATAGTAGTTGAGATATAGTCCACAGAAGTAAGGAAATATTCGTTGCCCCAACTAGCGGTGCACATCGTTTGATAGGTGAATGTTTAAGGAGCGTATATGAATTTTTTTAGAATTTTTCTATGTATAGTAGTTGAGATATAGTCCTAGAAGTTAGGTAATATTCGTTGGCCCAACTAGCGGTGCACATCGTTTGATAGGTGAATGTTTAAGGAGCGTATATGAATTTTTTTAGAATTTTTCTATGTATAGTAGTTGAGATATAGTCCTAGAAGTTAAGTAATATTCGTTGGCCCAACTAGCGGTGCACATTGTTTGATAGATGAATGCTTAAGGAGCATGTATGATTTTTTTAGGTTTTTTCTAGTTATAGTAGTTGAGATATAGTCCAAAGAAGTCAAGAAATATTCGTTGGCCCAACTAGCGGTGCACATCGTTTGGTAGGTGAATGTTTAGGGAGCATGTATGATTTTTTTTAGAATTTGTCTATGTTGTTTAGATATAGCCCATAGAAGTTAGAAAATATTCGTTGGTCCTACAAGCGGTGCACATCGTTTGATAGGTGAATGTTTAAGGGGCATGTATGATTTTTTTAGAATTTGTCTATGTATGGGAGTTAAGATATAATCCATAGAAGTCAGGAAATATTCGTTGGTCCAACTAGCGGTGCACATTGTTTGATAGATGAATGTTTAAGGAGCAAGTATGATTTTTTTTAGGTTTTTTCTAGTTATAGTAGTTGAGATATAGTCCAAAGAAGTCAGGAAATATTCGTTGGCCCAACTAGCGGTGCACATCGTTTGATAGGTGAATGTTTAAGGGGCATGTATGAATTTTTTTAGAATTTGTTTATGTATGGGAGTTGAGATATAGTCCATAGAAGTCAGGAAATATTCGTTGGCCCAACTAGCGGTGCACATCGTTTGATAGGTGAATGTTTAATTTATTTGCGTCCGATAGAAATTACTATCACTATACACACAATTGTGTTGGTTGTACTTCAAGTGAAGCGAAATATTTTATCAAAAACGCCATTACAAATGTACTATTATTTTTTAGTCACACATTTTTGTGGTTTGAACTTAAGTTGAGTCAATTTTGTTTTCTTCGTTGTAAAAGGGATATGTGAGATTTTGTATAATATTGTTAACTTTGTATTTATGTCAGTGTATCCATTTCGAGTTCAAAAAAAAATTGTTTTTTTGGTTCAATTTAAGTTCACCATACACAAATGTGTATTTAAATTATGACTGGTTGTAAGGTCTTCCATATTTTAACGGATCTTAGTTAAATCGGAATTCTTTTTGAAAAAACCATAATAATTTGCTAACAAATTATTTATATAACATATAATTTATTTGTTCTTGATAACAATTAATTATTTTATCATTATTATAGTTACTGTTAGCTTTCGGACGAAAACAAAATTAAGTGATTTACACAAATGTGTACACTGGTCTTCAATTACCACCTAATTCTATGTTTGACAACTTCGTTTGTCGTAAACGAAATTTACATACACAATTGTATATGCGGGTCAGGAAAGGGGTATTTGCGATTTTTTCGTTTTTTAATATGTAGTGCAAAATTTGCTTTCGGTTCTGTTTTTGTTATGTTGTTGATATGTTCTTTGCACCTCTCTGGAAAACTTCTACCTGTTTGTCCGATGTAAAATTTTGGGCATTCGTCACATTTTAGTTTGTATACTGCTGCGTCTATTTTTTGGGGCGTTTTAAATTTTGGGTTTCTGTTCTAATTTATTACTGTTTTTGTAGGGTCATCATGTTTCTGAATTTTTTTGAAAATCTTTTCTATTATTTTGTAGTCATTTTATTGTATTATACGCTAATGAATTCTTTCTCTGCACTGGTTTTCATTTTCAATGGTGAAGTCCATATGTGTTTATTGTTTTCTGTTTCAAAGGTAAATTTTATAATGGGTTGTAAGTTATTTATGTCTTGCCGTTAAATAGTAGTATTACGTCATCTACTTATCTATACCAGTGATTTATATTACCTTTAAAATTGTTATTTCGCTATTAATGTACCGTCTTTTTAAATGAGCCATAATTATGGAAATACCTACCTGATAATAAACTTCCACTAAAGAAGGACTAAACATAGAAAAATTCTAAAAAAAATCATACATGCTCCTTTAACATTCACCTATCAAACGATGTGCACCGCTAGTTGGGCCAACGAATATTTCCTAACTTCTATGGACTATATCTCAGCTCTTTTTGAATTCAAAAATAATAGAAACTTTCATCAAATATGTCTCGAGACTTTTATATATCATTTACTAAAGTTATATACTATGTTACAATAGTTAACAGTAGTTTTGTTGTTTACTGTAATTTATTTATAA
Organism: Nephrotoma appendiculata; assembly: GCA_947310385.1. Classification (NCBI taxonomy): domain Eukaryota; kingdom Metazoa; phylum Arthropoda; class Insecta; order Diptera; family Tipulidae; genus Nephrotoma; species Nephrotoma appendiculata. Next base: position 326,793,719 of record OX371223.1, read on the forward strand.
TCTAAGAAGGGTGTTCATTTTTTAAATGATATATGCGTCTAGTTTTATTTATACAATTTCGTAAAAAAAATTTACAAAACAATTTTTTTTTTTATATATACTTGTATATCAAGTTTTTGACTCTCAGCCACGAAAATATTTACTGTCATGATAGGTAAAACTATCACGACACAAACATTTTTCTGGGCTGAGAGAAAAATATTGCCTTTTTGTGAATGAGGAAGATTCAAAGTAATTTTTATTTTCGATGTCAGTATATTTCTTGGAGATTAGAATTTAGTTGTTTTTGTTTATTTACACATTTTATCAGAACTTTTTATTGTTTTAATTAAATTCATAATATTTTTATTTATTATTTAGCTGTTATTCGGAAATATTTATACCCGAATTTAGATTTATTGCTATAATTGTTAATTAAATGTCGCAATAGTATACATAAACTTGCATAGTATTGCCATAAGCAAATTTTTCGATTTTCGGGGATAGAAATTTGGGCTATTTTCACAAAGGTCCACATCTGTGCGATTCGTACTGTCTTTTGTTTTAAAAAATTTCATTTTAAAAAATTCACTCAAAACTATTCACAAAAATTAAACATTTTCTATTTATAGTGTATAAATATTTGAATTTTATAAATTACTATAAATATTATTATGAAAGTTCAGTTTATGAGTGTTTTTTCAATTCTAAGTACTTATATAGGTCATTGTGAATATTTTGTTTTATGGCATAAACTTCACCCCGATATGTTCCGGGTTCGAATCACGAAAGAGTTCAAAAATGTTTTTTACTGGCGTCAAGCTTTGCATTGCACAAATGGCTCACGTTAATCGGACTAAAAACAGATTGCACAAATTAATACAAGCCAGCCAACGAAATAATAGTTCTTTTATTGTCAAACATATCTGAATTTCTATTTTATAAATGCTACCCCTAAATTTTCCCTCAGTGGCCATATTCTGGTAACTCCTCGGAATTTTTTTCCTGCATACTAAGGTAAAAAGTTACTAATACTTTTTTTGAAAATAAAATAAAATTGAGAATATAGTTTTTCTTGCCAGGACGTCAAGTCGTGTTCCGTGAAATTCTGAAAATGGAATTTTTTTTTTTCATTGGCAATCGAATAGGTTTGAATTGATTACGTGCGAATAATTAAAACTACTACATGACTAAAGAAAAAACTTTTCATTTTTATTATTTCACAGAACGCGACCTCCAGTTTCAGTATTGAAATATTAATCCCAGTTTCTAATAAATTAAATCAAACTTCTTTCCTCAGTAGGCCTGAAAAAATAATTTAAATAAAAATTAAATGTAAAATCTTCCCCCGGTTTCCTATTCCCCGGATTTACCAGAATACGGACCATGGAACTCCCGTTCATGTATTCAAAAAAATGTCATTATATTTGCAAAAAATTATTAATGTTTCTCGCTCACTTAATCACTGTTCAACTCATCTTTTCGCTAACATTATTTTGTTCAATGTTCCACTTCAATCACCCCAATAATACATGAACTGTTGCAACAAGGTGTTGCAAAATATTTTTAAAGGTCACTATCGTAAACATATAAGGAGGATAATATTTATTACCTACACTTAAAAGTACCAAGATTAATTTTTATAAATATTTCTATTTGACACAAATTCACACACTTTACATATGAAAACGATTAAAGATTTGAAATTGTATTGTTCTGAAGTTCAACTATATAGAAAAACGTAAATCTCTTTGGTGACTAATCTTGATTAACTGTCTGGTGTCGGTTTAATGAACGGAAGACGTAATACATAAATCTTATATACATTATTTTATATTATTGCGCGGATATATTATACGAGTATTGTGTTTACATACCTCCAGGTTTTTTATTGCGTGGCCTCTGCTGTTTCACCTGTCTGACGGTTCTCACTTTCATATTCATTGATGATGTGACAAAATATTGTGTTTATCCGAAGTTTTTAATTATTTTAAAACCAAATTAAATTATTAAAATTAACAGAGTAAAATTCGTATTTTTTTATTTCTATTGAACATTCACTTTTTGTTGTGCGAATCAAAATTAATTTCATTTTTAATGCGATATTTTTTAATTTTATGTATTTCGTTTGTAATAATTTGATTTATTTCACATTAATTTGATTATATTCAATTTCATTTAATGTAAAACGCGTACACTTGGAAAATCAACAAATTAACGTTTTAATTTTTTTGTATATACGTTTTATGATAATTATAATTAAATTTTCCGGCGAACTTTTGTTTTAATGTGAAAATTGATGTACAAACACTTTGTTTTGGAAAGCTGTGTGTTTGTGAATATATATAAAAAATAATTTGAATAAAAATAAAACTTTCAATTTAAAATGCAACAAAATAATAATAATTTAATTGAATTTGGAATATTATAGGAATATAAAATCTGTTATTCATCTTATCTCGTATACACTACATTTTACTTAAGTAAATAAGAGATAAACTACTTATGCAACTGGAGCGTGTTGGAAAAAATAAAGGGTGGTAAAAAAATCATAAAACCCCACATTTGTATAAAAAGTCTACTTTCAATGCACTCGTGTTTAGCACCCCCTGTTACAAACCGTGCACATATATAAAAGAGTTAGGTTTTTATTTTTACTTTTGTGCACACAAACAGAATAAGCAGAATTTGCATATTTCGTTTTTTATAGAAATTTAATTTGATTCAATTTTGTATTTTTTCTGAAATATGATAATTTTCTTTTTTTTATAAAAAAGGAAAAAATGCGTTTTTCATAAATGTTTATCATATTTATGTTACAGATTTTCTACAGTATCCGAGTTTGTTACAAAGCCAGCCTCTGTTTTCTCTTATATACAAAGTGAAAATTTTGTTTACGTCTTATTACAATTTTAAATTAAATTTTAACTGATAAAAAGATAAGAAAATATTTTTATTGTACAATGAAACTTGATAATACGATAAGAGGAAATGTGATGCTTATTCCAATGAAATACATAACATTTATCATTTTATTTTATTGGTACAATTTCAAGAAGTAACATTTAATTTACGGTTTAATTCACAGACTGTACGTAAGCTCTGTACCTGTAACATTTTCAAAATAAACTAAAATGGTTTACACAAAATTATATTTGACTCTATAAACGTAAATTTTGTTCTGTATAGCTTTGCAGCACCAAGTCTGAGAACGTAAAGTTACTCACCAAGATTTCGAGAGCGAATAATATGCAAAAATTTTCATTTTCTGAAACGGGTTTCAACAAAAAGTTGAAGATAATGCCAAATGTAGTTTTTGAAATTTTTGACAAAATTTATTTAAGATTTTTATGATTTTCTCATTGACGCCTAAATGTTGATCATGTAATACATATACGAACATTCTAAACAAATTGTTTGTCTGTAAACATTAAAAAAACATTTCTAATCAACACGCATAAGCATTGTGTTACTCATTACAATAACTGAGGTCGTATAATTTATCACGTCAAATGATAAATAGGACGTCCTTAAACCAAAAAATGTTCAGTAACGACAGCGACAATGAATCAATACCCAATAACACAACCAATGTATATAAGGTACCAATTAAATATAATATACTCCGTTTAACCGTGATGATCTAAAAACCTGGTTCACTCCGTTGAAGGCACAATTTCAAATCGGTGGTATCTCCGTCGATGCAAGCAGCTGTGGTCTTATCGCAGCTCTCAATCCGCAAACAGTATAAGTTGTGTACGACTTGAAATTATTTAACCACCTCCCTTACAAAATCAAATAAAAATCACTCAGAAATTACTGTCAATAGCCTCCAAAAATCTATAGATCTACTGACTTCCAAATTTAATAGTAAAATGATTAACTGGAAAAAATCAAGGCAACGATCGAACAATAGAACTTCTAATCGATTTCGATCGCGTACTAGGTCACACCAACGTGGTGGTGACTTTATTTGTTGGTACCATAGAAAATTTAAAGAGAGAGCAAGGAAGTGTGAAGGTTGCTCATTTACAAAACAAACTTTTTCACAAGCACCACCCCGAATTAAAACTAGATCGTCCCATTATAGATGCAACGAACAATGGGACGTATGTCAATCTCGCTTAATTATTAGATGTTCTAAGACAAAATATCATTTTTAATTGACACTGGTGTAGATATCTCGGTAGTTCCAAAATTATATTTTAATAACCTAGTCAGAGATGATGAAAACTGTTTAAATGCAGCTAATGGAACCACAATTAGTACTTACGGTACGCGATTACTAGAGTTAGACCTAGAGTTGCGTCGAGCATTTAGACATCCATTTATTATTGCTTCGGTAACGAGACCAACAATAGGCGCAGATTTTTTGATAAAGTTCAGTTTGGTTGTCGATCTACGAAAAAAACGACTCTTAGACACAAATACGTCACTTACAGTTAACACGATGGACACTATAACACCAACTGAATCAGTATCACGATTATTTGCGGTTGAAGAACCTTAAGAAGAAATTCTGCGCAATTACCCAAATCTAACACAACAACATAGATATGACCTAAAATTTAAACATAACGTAGTGCATCGAATTGTTACCGAAGATCATTTACCTTTTTCGAGACCGAGAAGATTGGATCCAGCAAAACATAAAATTGCTAAAACTGAGTTTGAACATATGTTGCAACTCGGCTTGTGTAGAGAAAGTTCATCCAGCGCTGCTTCACCTTTGCATTTAGTGCCAAAGCGTGACAGCAACGACTGGCGCCCCTGCGGATATTACCGCCAATTGAACGCCACAGACAATCAAATTAGATTTTTCAATTGAACTAAAAAATTAAAACCAAACAGACTTCTGATAATTCCAATGTCATCGTTGTATCTGTGTTTTTTCGCTAAACTGCGTATACGTATACACAAAAAAAAACAAAATATATTTGATTGTATGCGGCTATTTACAGAAAATGAAATCGCAGTTAAAATTTTTATGTTTACATATAGGATGAAATATCTCGTTTAGGTTGTCTCAGCTATCACGATACCGGATCGGTATCCTTTATCACATATTCACAATTATTCTCTTATAAACCCTAGAGATTACACTGTTTTCTCGAAAATAAATCTTGTTCGAGCTTATCACCAAATACCAGTGGACTCACAAGATATTTACAAAACAACCATTGCTGTACCGTTTGGGCTCTTTGAGTTCACTAGGATGCCCTACGGACTTCGAAACGCCGCTCAGACCTTTCAACGTCTTATGGACGAGATTACAAAAGGTTTAAATTTCGTTTACGTCTACATCGACGATATTTTTAAAGGTTGCAGAAACATATCAAAACATCAAGAACACCTCAATTCTTTATTCGCTTGATTAACAGAATTTGGTTTAACAATCAAGCCTTCCAAGTGTGAATTTGGAGCAACATCCCTTAATTTTCTCAGCCATCGAATAACTAAAGATGGTATTAAACCATCTGCAGATCGAATTACAGCTATACAATCAGCAGCTATTTTCCCCACCCAACCTACTTCAATTCGGCAAGTGCAGCATTTGGCATGGTCACAAATTTACGAATCATACAGTAAGAACGCAAAACAAATTGATGAAAACTTTATTTGGTCAGCTATGCACGTTGTTGGGCTGCATACAATACCAAAGGTGTAAAATAACAAAGCTATATAACCCGCAGGGCAAAAGTACCGAGTGAGTTTACCACTCAAACCAAATTCCTTATAGAGCTACGTAAGCAATCCAACGATATTTCGCCCACAGCAATATCTCGGCAAGACAAGCAACAAGTATTCGTATTCAAAGATTTATGATCGTGTGAATTTGTTTTAGTTAGAACAGATACTATTCGACAGTCATTAAAACCGCCGTAGGCGGGACCTTTCACGGTTGTTAAATAATAAGTGAGAAAAAGTTTACCTTATATGATCAAATGCTTCGAATGTTGCATCGAAACACTGTAAACTGACTGATTAACTGTTGCATCATCAACGGAGAAATGATCCAAATCAAACACGACTTCTACAATCACTGGTGGTAGGATAGTGTGGCGGCATATATATCAAATATTCAACCAATTGCAACCAGAGTCATTTAACTGTACAAAACGAAAAATGGAAATAAAAATATTGACAAAATTCCTTACATTGTAAATGTTCCTAAAAACTAATTTTGTATAATTAAAATAAACATATATGATTTAAAAAAGCGGTATTCTTAAATTTATCCACAAGGCGAAGATAATTTGAAATCCTGATGGAAATTATAAAAAATAATAAAAATAATCTTGAACCAAAACTATTTTTCACGGCGTTTTTAAGGACCCTGATAGCAAAAATGCAAAAAAGTATTTGGGGCTGAATCCTTACTAGATAAACCGAGCCTGGATTCGAAAATTGATAAACCCTAAAATATCACTTGTGATTTGTTGGTACAGTGTAAGACACAGTACAGTGGTAATTGGTAGTAAAACATCTCAGGAAAACCTCCTTTCAATATAAGATAATAATTAATTTAGCAACAATTTGTTTTTCGTGATCGTTTTACGTCACCATGTTTGTCTAATGGCTTCAGGTTCGATAAAATTTTGTGATCAGTCAAATAATTTGTCATTAGTACCAAGCAGTGGATTTGAGATCTAAAGTGCTGATATCAAACTTGTTTGGGTCTTTCTAACGCATATCTTATTTACAGTACAGTAGTTTTCAGTCCATAGATAGTTGAGCTTTTGTGGAATTTTTAGGACATTTTCAATGGTATGCAACACGCATATGTTGCACAATAGTGTGAATAATCAGGTACCAGTGTTAAAATTCTGTGTATAAAAGATGTGCTGGATACAAAACGATTCCTTTTTCTCAGTCAAATGCAATACCAGATGCCAAGTAATTTTGAGTGCTTTACCTAAATTTGTGAAATTCTTTCGCCCATCGAAAGAACTTTTTACTGATAGTCGACAAATATTTATTGTTTAATAAAAATTTAATTAACCGACCGCGCCAAAATTGTTATCGTTGCAAAAATTTTTGAATAATTCTAAAAATACAAGTTAGGTATTTTTGTACACAAAACTAGGCGCTCGTCCAGGGCTGCTGAAAGATCTTTATAGTTAGTGGATTGGATATAATAGTATGTCGGAGACTCGGAGATGAGGGTGGGTATGATTACATTTCCTAACATCTTACAATATATTTTATGCTGTTCCCATGCGGTCACACAAAATTGTACTAAAGCGATCGTTTACTTGACGTCAGGGGTAAACGAACGCAACACGAAAAAGTTACATGCAAAGATATAACATCGATGCAATATAATTTAGAGGACTATCAATAAATTTGGCTTATTTACTGTAACATTGATACATATTAGTCTGCATCAAGAAACGTATTTACATCCTGCATGTAATTATTCGTGTTTGGTAAAAAATTGTAATAAATTAAAGCATTGAACCATAATTTAACAACTATGCATTTGAATTTTAAACTTCAATCAATTAATTCAGCAGTTTGATGCTATACTTAAAACATACTGGTTTGTACCTAGGTATTCACTTCCTGCATGTAAATATTTTTATGTTGTAAATATTTATGCAAACCCTAAAAAATATATATTCGTTGATTTTACTTGTGATTATTCAACTTAATTTTGATAATAAAGAAGAACATTCACTTTGAAGATGTATTAAATACTTTAATCAACAAAATAATAATAAATATTTTCAGGCTACATTCAGTCTAGCACAATATAACATCGATGCACCAATAGTTAAAAATGCAAGCGGTCGACTTCATTGATAGCATTAATAAATCTACTTCTGCTATTTAAGAGAAATAATAATAATCCAAAATGCGCCAAATTAGGTCGATATAAACTCTAAATAAGCTTTAGTGACACTTCTAAAGCTACAATTTAAAGTTAATTGTTTTAAAACTTAGAACACTAACAGCTGCTTTGAAAATTAACTACTTTGATCCGTGCATGTTAGTTCAATGAAAAAAATCATCACCATGCCATAATCTGTCAAAGTTCAAATTTATGGATGGATTAATAACAGATATCACACAGTACACATTGTATTTCGGTAAAACCACTCAAACACCCCAATATTTTAATGAAATACTTTTTACATTGGGCGAAGTGAATAAAAAAAGTATTGACTTCAAAGTTTTTACTTTTAAGTAAAAGTAAATGACCAGGTTTGTGTGAATAATCTTTTACTTTTACTTTAAAGTATCAACTGGGAAATATTCAAAGTATTTACTTTTTAGACATTTTAATACTTAAAGTTGTCCTAGTATTTACTTTGAAGAAATTTAATCTCAAAAATATTGCGATTGAAGTGACATACCAGTACAACATAATTTTTTATTATTATTATTATTATTACAAATATAGTGATAATTTGCATATATATAAAAATAATTGCTTATGTATAAAAATGGATAGATTCGAAGTGGATTTTGTAAAAGAGAAAACAATTCGTCCTAAAAACAATTAAATTCTGCTAAGTAAATCACAACTTCCGAACATAAACAATGCAAAGGAAGAGGCAATGGTGAAAATGATCGATGATTCAAAATCTAAACGTGCGTGTAATCGAGGGCCACAATAACGATCGGAATCTTAAACATTTTCAACCATAGATCTTTTGCGGGAACCATTTCTCGATCAGTTTTGGCGAATACTACAAATTTATGTGATTTTGCAATCACGTTATCTAGCACTTGAGGAAATATTTAGTCTAAAGTTCTATGGACCCACCTCTTCGCCTACTCCTTCTTGAAAACCCGTATCACTCAAGCAGAGTAAAATATTTCAATTTTCTATTTTTTGTTTATTTTACTCCCTCGCGTTTCATTTGGTAAACCGATACATATTTTCTAATATACCTATTTTCTGTCTGAAACAGCGGTTCTCAAATTTTTTGTGCTGCGGAGCCCACCAAAGACTTAATAATTTACATGGAACCCGCTCGAATCTTTGTGTAACTTTCAAGCTTTTCATTATGCTCATCTGGAAAATACTGTTTAACTGAGTTAATAATATCAACCAAATGTTGACGATTTTTATCACACAACATAAAATAGTCATTTTCTTCAATGTCCCCATTAATTTCATCGAAAAATTCATTAAGTGTTGGGAAGCTATCTAGCTCACGAGCGCGAATGCTAATGATCCAAAACTCCAATTTTTTGTTAAAGGCTTGAATCTTATCATTGGCTGTGAGCACTGTTACATGTTTTCCGTAAAGTGACAAATTCACTTTGTTTAGCTTTGAGAATATATCGGCGAGGTATCCACGTCGAAACAGCCACTGTTAGCCTTTCTTGTAAATCCATTCTGTTTACCATGAAAAAAGTGCTCAATTCGGAACGGAGCTCAAATAGTCGAACAAGAACTTTCCCTCGTAACAACAATCTAATTCTACCCATATATTCGCAAAGAATCTTAAAAAGCCGTGTTTGTAATAGTCTCGATTTGATGAAATTTAAGATCTTTACAGACTCGTCAAGGACATGTTTCAAAGACATTGGTATTTTAATAAATACTGCAAGCGGCAGCGGTTTCTCCTACCCTTGCCTCTGCACCATCCATGCAGATATTAACACAGTTTTTCCAATCTTAACCGCAATAGTCTTAAAAAATCATTCACGACATTAAATATTTCGTCACCAGTTGTATTATTTGGCAATGATTCACACAAAAAACGATGCTCTTGAAGCAAATTATAATCTGCTAATATCCGACAAAAACAAGCAAGATTGCAAGTCCAGCTGTGCTCTCATCCATTTGCAGAAAAAACTTATAATTTTTTAGGCGAAATATCAATTGAGACTTCACGTTAGCTGCTAAATCTTTAATTCGACGAGCTACCGTGTCAGTGGATAGCGGCACATTAGTGATTTCTTTTGCCGCCTTTTCATCGAACCTACATTTAGCTATATCGACTGCACAAGGCTTGACCAATGTCTTAGCTATTGTATGAGCTTCTCATAATTTTAAGTAAATGCTGGGAAATTTTTTAGTTAAATTAGTAAATACTTGCTTTAAACTTTGCTAGTAAGTTTTATTCACTAACTCGGTAGTATTTACTTGAAAAAAGTATTTACTTTTTTTTATTCACTTCACCCATTATTTGCCGTAGGCACTTGGCGAACAAACACTTACACTTAAAACACATTTTTATTAGCCACTTGTTTTTTATTTCGCAAAATTATATTTTTTGAATATATTTAAAAACTTTAAAAAATCACTCGATCGCAGAATTTCTGCCATAGCCGTGGTATAGTATCAATACTAAGCCAGGTGTTAAACACTTGTGATTAACGTTAAAGTGGCAACGGGTGTATGATTGTTTATACCGATATGCAGATCAAGCGACCTGTTGATTCGACGGTGTGAGCTGATTTCATCAAATTATAAAATGTTTGTCCCAATATTAAAAGCATCACTTTTCCAATAACTGCTGGTCCGAGACGGTTGGCAAAACCTGACAAACGAGTTAGGTTATTTAAAGTATTCAGTTGCCTGTCAAAGGTGCCACGTATAATAGCGTATCTAGGCAATTGAAAGAATAAGTGAAAGAAAATGCTAAAATGTACAGCTCTGCTAAAATGTACAGCAAAATTTGTACATTAATATTTTGATTTGAATTGCTGGAGGTGGGTGAAGGTAGTGGTTTTTGATCTGTCAGTATTTCTGTTTTTTGCAGATGGCAGTTGAAACTTTAAGAAGTTGATAACCAATCTTCTTAAAATTTTATTATGTTCAGTTCGAGTATTTTTTCGAAATTATATGTTTTCGAAAAGAAATAACCAAATGGTGGTATCTGAAAAGTGGTAAAAATTAAATGCCTCCAGTATGCATGTAATATGTGGCGCTACCGTTTGCTAATGAAAAACAACTTGGCATTGCGATTAAAAAATTTCAAAATTAATTATAATATTTTGAATAATTTCAAGCATATACTAATCTCAACTTGCAGCCAACGCAGAAAGTGTTTATCTAGATTTCAACGTTACAAAAACGATTTTTCACTTTCAATGTTCCACTTAGAAGCCTATTTTTTGTATATATTTTGTCATAAATGTTCGCGCTTCTTTTGCCGGTATGATTTTGACTCCTAGATTAGGGAAATTATATTAGTACTGTTAGTGTTTGGGTTGCCCTGATAGTCGAACGAACCAAGGCTGATTGGTAACTTTGCAATTGAAACTAGGTCAGTTAAAACATCGACGTTCCAGCGGGTTGAAAATGTGTACTTTCATTTATATTTGTACACAACAGGCAAAAAAATGCATGTTATTATAAACCACGTTTAACTAGGCATCTAATTTATCTTCGGGCAGTGTGTGTGCTCAGTAACGATTGCTTTATTAAGTTTCATGGTCTGAGCTAAACAACGCGTTTTGGCATATTGATGAGATCATTTCTCGCGTTTATGAAAGGGAAGGCCGACTCTAAATTACTCTATATTCACTATCTTCGCCGTTATTATGGAGGTATAATGAACCTGAAGTTAGTGTCATAGATCCCACTACCAACCATCGAACCTCTTATAGTGAGGGTAAGTCATATGTGTAAATCACGACATGATTCAAAGAGATGTAAAAAGATCAATCACGTTGGTAATTTTTATTAGAGTAGGTTGTTACCCGACCGGTTGAGTCGGCAAGGGAAGCTATTGCCCTAAATGCCTATCGACGATGAGGTTGTCAGCAACCTGACCAGTCGGGCGATATTTTTGTCGGTGATATTGGCAGATTCTACTACTTTTTACTTTTAGGCGACACATGAGATGGATCTCTTTTGTGTTTAAAACGGTTTGTTCGACAGTTAGTCTTTATACCAGCAAACTGGCAACTTTAGTAGGCAAAGAATAGTTTTCTTATAAAAATTTTAGTATTACTTTTGACATTACACTCTCATTAAAGTATCATTTCGAAGAAAACCTTTAAAAGGTATAACCACTGTTTGACGATATAGAAAGGCATTTGGGAAATCATGAATTTTTAAAATCGCAAATAATGATTTTTTTTATAAATTGCAGCCTTTGCAGGACAGGACCAATACAGATGCCAAGTGACGATGCCTTCGACCACTATTCTGGTTTTATAGACAATTTCTTGCTAAAATTATAGATTATTAGTTTGAAAATATTTAAATTCAATATTTTAAAATTTAGGAAAATTATTTCTTGTGCGGATTTGTTCAGTCTCGACTTATCTTTAGCCAAAACACAATAGGGCAAATTTAGTAATTGCAAAATTCTCACCACATAACAAATAGCTAAGCGTAGCAATAAATTTGGTAATTTAGGCCACATTATATTGTTTACAATAGTTAGACGGATACATTACATAGAAGTATTATAATTTCTATTGTTTCCATCTAACAAAAAAATATATATATTCACAAGCGTAAGTATACAAGCTAAGTACATAATTTTCAAAAGTAGCAGATATTACATCATAAGATTTTCTTTAGTTTATACATATATTCAAGACAATAGACTCGTAAAGTGGTAGGTGCTAGATATACAAATTGTAACCAAAAATAATTATGGGCAATGATTCAACAGCTTGCTCGACAATTATAAATTTGAAATTTAGTACAAAAAATGGGAACATTTACCACGACACGTAAGCTCGTGTACATCTACAATAAACATAATTACATAATTTGTATGAAAATTATGTTACACAAATAACAAAATGTTTTTGTAATTATCAGTATTAATTTACAATTTATTTGTTTATCATTTTAAATCAAATTCGTATTTTATCTATACACAGCAGTAGAATTTTACATAAAAAAATAAAATTTAATTTTAAAATTCATAAAACGAAAACATTAAGAAATAAAATTAAATCTTCCAAATAAAAACATAAAATAAATAAAACCAAAAAAAATATTCCAATTTAAAATTAATTATCATAAAAAAAGTAAATAAATAAGTAGACATTTCAAATTTTTTGGAAATAAAATTGTTATACTTTTTAACTTATAAACCAAAAAAATTTAAATTTCAAGTCACACACTCCATATAACACTATTTATTTTGTATTAAAATTATTTTAATTTATTTATATTTAAAATTATATCACTCTGCAATATAAAATTGATTTAATTTTTATTTAAATCACACACACACACATACACGCACATATTCAAATTAAAATTATATCACGATTAAATTTTCAAGTACATAATTTGTTTTTATTAATCACATGTTTACTAACACGTGAAAAACTATACGAGATATTAAAAAAAAATTAAAACAACAAAAAATTTAGTTATAACCACCTTCGCGTATACGTTTTAACTAAACCATAACAAAAAAATAAATAAAAATTAAGAAGAAGAAAACAATAAGACGCCGAAGAAGATAATTGTATATAAGAAGTATAATTATGGCAAAAGAAAAATTAGTTTGTAAATAAATTTATTTTACCTCAAGAATTGTATAAAACAAAATTAATGTTAAGAGGGGTCTCAAAAATTTTTGTAAAATATTAGTAAATTGAAAAGTGGCAGTTACTTAAATTGTCAGCATATGTTTATTGTACTCTGCGTTATGTAATTTTTTGTTCCTGTATCGTAGAAAATGTGAAAATTTATTAATAAGAGTAAACATGCAGGATAAATAAAAATTTTAAATTGCATAATGTACAGGGTTATACAGCCTTACAGTAAAACATGGAAAATTAAGGTTGTTTCTATTATTTTCACGAATTTGTAGATTTGAATACAAAATCTTGAACTGTTTTCTGAATCATTAGATAAACACATTAATTTGTGTAACTGAAGTGAACGTCTTAACAAAAAATGTAGCTAGGCAAATTAATGGAAAGTGTAGCTAGACAAATTACGAAAATTATAACTAATAAAAAGTGTAGCAATGGAAAGTGTAAGTAGCAAACATTTACTAAAAATGCGACACTATGGCCGAGTAAGCAAGCTTATAAAGGTCACCAAGTGTGAGCATATGCTATTTAATAGTGGCCAATTGAGTAAGTTTTCGGACGTAAAATTGAATAAAAATAAAAACATTCATCAAGCTAATTGCTTCACTCACTTTGGTTGACTTCAGGAATTTCAGAGGTGCTACTAAGTGTGGACCTTGGATGGCTCCACCCAAGTTTAAATACTACACAATGGCCGATCCCAGGAATTTCAGAGACGTTACCAAGTGTGAACCTATGTTTTCTAATAGCAGACAAATTGAACTATTTAAAACAGTAAACCACATTAAAATAGAAAAGGTTTAAATGGCTCCACACAAATTTAAAAGTACAAAATTTTTGAAAAATCCAAGTATTCGTAAAAATACCTTCACTATTGCCGCCTCCAAAAATCTCAAAAATGTTACCAAGTATATGGACATAAGTCGTCTAATGGTGAATGAATTATCCTGTTAAAAACATTGACCCACATTAAAATAAAAATATTTTGGTTAGAAAATAGGTAACTTCTCTGAGATGTGTGGGAATTGGTCGTAGTGTAACTGATATTTTGAAAAGGATTTGAATTTTTCAAAACTATGCGCTCGATAACTTGTGTAGAGCCTTCCGAAATCTGTTTCTTTTAGTTGTTTTGAACAGTATAATTCATTCATTGTTAGATGAAATATGTTTACATTTGGTAAGCACTCTCGAGAAATCAGCCATCGAGGAAGCAGCAAGTATTTTTACAAAGATTTGAATTTTTCAAAATTTTGAAATTTAAAACTTGTGTGGATTCTTCCAAAGTCTTTTTTTTTAATGTGGTTAAAAACAGTTTTGAACGGCCTAATTCGTTTAATGTTATCGCTTTATGTCTACACTTGGTAACATCCACACTTGGTGACATCTCTGAGATTGTTAAGTCGGCCATAGTGTTGCATATGTTATTTCAAACTTATAAAGAATAAATTTGTCAACAACCCCAAAATTTAGAGCCCCTTCCCTTTATAGTAATGGTTTGCTATTTATAGTTTTACATTGTTACAGTTTCTAGTAGTTACACCTTGTTAAAGTTAGCCGAAAGTTGCCAGCCGAAAGATAATGCAGATAGTGTCTTGACTGTTTCAACAGAAAATTAAACTCTCCGTATACTCTCGCTCCTATCGATTTTTAAATTCCTATAAACAGAAATAATTTCTCCTTCACCCAAAGGATATAACCCGATCCTAAATTCATCCTAAATTCTAGTTTATGACTGATTTTTGCTGTATTCAAGACACTATCTGCATTATCTTTCGGCTGGAAACTTTCGGCTAACTTTAACAGTATAGTAGTTACACGTTTTGCTAATTTGTATAGTTACACTTTTTATTAATTCATGTTGCTACAGTTTTCGTTAAAAAGTTCACTTTGGTATTTGTGTGACCTTTTTACTATGGTACCCAAGCGTGGTATTATCACTAAAAATTTGGTTTAGACATTTTAGTCCTGAATATTACACTAAATTCAAGTTTCTGTTTCTTTAGTATCTGATTTAATTTTTTCTTACAAACCACCTGTAAATTTCTGTAATCGTCGAATTGCGAAAAATCGCTTTATCGTTGAATTGCGAAAAGTGGGTTGAAGGTAATGTCTCTGTGTCTTTTATTATTAGCGTAAATCAATACGAACTAATTCTGTTTTCCGTACTCATCGTTTCGTGGAAACTTTAACCAAAAAGGGCTAATAGGGTCAATCTCAAGATAATGTCAATTTTGAACATTTTTGAATCAGCGGTGATTGCGAATTTCTTTTAGGGATGTAGTAACTCACTACTACATGGATCCGTAAAATTGTGACAAAGTATGAGATTGGACCTTCTAAAATGCTGATCGGTGAATCCCATAACTACAAACAAATAAATAAGCAACCCAAGTAGTTTTTAAAACGAATGCTTAGGAAAAAGTCCAGTTATAAACTCTAGCAAGCTACCATTAGCCAGATAAATATCACTACTAATAGATACATTATTTAAACGGCAGCTTCCAAAATTTGAAAGTCTCCTTTTAAACCCAGAGGCATGCCAATTATTAGTAATTCAGAAAGAGATGTGTCGAAAAATGGCTCGAATGAAAGGCGACGAGAGCGATTCCAAAGACTGTTAAAGAAACTTAGCAGTTGATATCAAAAACGTAAAGTTAGAAACTGTCATCAACTAAATAAAATTATGTGTTACACCCGAAATCAGTGGTGGGATACACCCAACAACCTTGTTGCGGTCCAGCCTAAATTTCAAATGAAATTAACTCCAATTAGTTTGGATTTGAGCCGAAAAAGAATTTAAAAATTATCATCTCAAGCAATACAACAGACAGTTAGTTGACAAAACAAAATGATCATGATGCATACCCAAACCAAGAGAAAATTGTATGAAAAACTAACAAAAGATACCAGAATAGAGTACAAGTCCAAAAAGAGAGTGAGAGTGGTAGGACACAAATGGTAGGATAAACGAAGATTGGTGCTTATGTGTGCTAAACTACTAACTAAAGGCTATTAAAAAGATTTAAATTTTACGAAGTAAAAACTATTCAAATAACTAAACCTAAATCTAAAACAGATTTTTAAACTTATAGCCTTCAATTATTGTAACACACAATGGCCCCAACTATAATGGGACCGCTCAATTTTACAGTGCTCTCAACCTGCACCAACCCAATTAACCCACCTCAATGAAACCTGTATTATAATTTGTTACACATTTATTACAATTTATTACAACAACTCCCGATTTTATTACAGTTACCGTTTTCAAGGAACGAGTGGTCGGTTTAGCTTATAACTTAACATACACCGCCAAAATTGTAACTTTTGATGTAGCTGTAATATCGGGATGGTTCTTGAATCAGAATTTATTACAGATTAATTACATTGATTAAATAGTTCAATATCAATCCTGTATTTTGACTAAGGGTAAATTTCACCCCAAACGGTTATTTATGACAAAAACATCGATTTTACCAATATTAATAAATTGTTACAACAGACCGCCACCAAATATTTACTACCATATAAAATCTTTCAACCTTGTGAATGGCAGATCACCCTTATCCAGATTTGTCATAATTTATCTTTGTGCCAGGTTACACGGAATTGACTGCAAACGGTAAAGGGTTGGCCGGTGCAGGTTTAGATTATTCAAGTTTCCGAAAAATGATGAAGCCTTTTAGAGCCACATCGAGATAAGGAATGTGCGACGAGACTAAGGTTTAGAGAAGCAAGCAACATCGACTACTGCCACCATTCGTCTAAAGAAAACTGAAACTTCTCCAATTTGAAAGAGTTTATAGAGGTATAGTGGAATTTGATGAAATTCTAGAGTTTAACCGTTCTGCCGTTTTTATATTTTTATCCGTTTAGCCGTTTTTATTAAGAAATATATATTTTTTGCTTAATTTTTATGGAAAAACCCGAATTTTTAAAAGATATTAGAATGATTTTTAAATGATTAACTCGAAAGGTTAACTCGAAATTTCGATTATATATTTTTTGGTTTAATACGAATATTTTATAAATGTATTTTTTAAAAAAAGATATTTTTCATGGTCGTGTTGAATAACATTCATACTATTTATTGCTTTTTATTAATGAAACACGAAATTGACAAAATTCAAAATTTAGAGTATCATTCAAAATTGATGTTAGATTTCTAATCCTGGCTGTTCAAATAAAAGTTAACTAAAATTATGAAATTTACATTGTCTTGTTCCATATAATACGCTGAATTCTATAACTCCATCCAGAATTCATTTACGCATTCCATACCGGTTCGAAATACCAAATGTGACAATAATTGGTTAAAAATAACCAAATTTTCAATTAAATGGTTGAATTCCAGATAATCATTCGAAATTCAAATTGAAGGTCAAATTAAGTTCTACATACCAAATTTAACCGTAAATTGTTCCGAAATAGATTTCTAAAAAAACAAAGTTCCTATACATAATGCCAAATTTCAAATAAAAAATTACAAAATAAATCACATTTTATGGAAACGATTGGGTAAGATTTGCCAAATTCAAAATTCTAAAAATGGAATTGCAAAACCAAAATTGCATTCCAAAAGAAAAATATTATACAAAATGCCAAATTTGAAAATTCAAATATACACAATTTCACAAAAATTCCTTTTTATGGGAACGGGTCAGTTATCTAAAACAAAAAGTAACTGACGTAAATTACAAAAATTAAACAAATTATTAATCTCCAGTTTGCAAATTACCGTAACATAAAAATCAAAAATCAAAATTCGAATTGAGATAATTCCAACATTTATTTATTTTAGAAAAAAAATTCTTTATACAAAATTCCGTAAATTTTGTAAATAGAAATTTTGAAATTTGGAATTTTGTTTTTTTGGAATTTTATTTTTTGGAATTGTTTTTATTGGAACTTTGGTTTCTGGAATTTTGATTTTCGAATTTCATTTTTGGAATTTTGATTTTGGCAAATCGTACCTAACTCCCATTTTATGTCCATAGAAATATGAATGTAAGTTATTTTGGAAATTTAATTTAACTTTATAATTAGGAAATCTTCCATTAAGGTTTATTCAATTGCATCTTATAATTTGCTAAAACCATTACAGTACATATTTTTGGGAACGGGTCGATTAAAAATATTAATTCCAAATGACCTAAATTTCCAAAATGCCAATTAACAAAAATGTAAAATTCTATTTTACAAAATACCATAACAAAAAAATGAAAGTTAAAAATTTCAATTGAGAAAATACCAAAAATTTTTTATTTTAGAAACAAAATTCCATATACAAAGTTCAATTATTTCACAAAAATTCTAATTGGTTTACTTCAATCTATTTAATTATTATTATATTTTGGAATTTTTGATTTGACAAATCGTACCCAACCTCATAAAATGGATTTTATTTTGAAATTTGGCATTTTGCAGGAATTTTGTTTTTTTTTTGGAATTTTATTTAAGGAATTGTTTTTATTGCAATTTTGGTTTCTGCAATTTTGATTTTAGGAATTTCGATTTTGGAATTTCGTTTTTGGAATTTTGGATTAAGCGAATCTGATCCAACCCGCAAAAATTATTAAACTTATTAAATAATGGAATTTGAATATGAAATTTTTTTTTAAAGTAAAGAAATTTTGTAATTTTCTCAATTATAATTTTGAATTTTGGTTTTATATTATGGTATTTTGTAAAATCGAATTTTATATTTTTGTTAAATGAGATTTTAAAAATTTAGGTCAGTCGGATTTTTTTTGGATAACCGACCCGTTTCCTTATGAAAATATGAAAGTCATAATAAGAATAATTAAATAATAAAAATAAAAATCCCTAAATTAATTAAATAAGAGTTTTGGCGAAATGTTGGAATTACTGTTAATCTGATAAAACAACGAAATTTTTTAATTTGTAATTTCTCCTAAAATATATGGAATTTTTAATTTGAATTTTTATGTTACGGTAATTTGTAAAACGAATTTTTTTATAAAGTGTTGGAATACCACTTTCAAAATTTCAATCAAAATTCAGGGAAGGATTCCAAAACAATTCTGCAGACCAAATTTAACAATTATTTGTGGTGTAATGACCAAGATTTATTGAGCATTGACAAATTCCGAAAATTATTAAAAAATTCATGTTAAAATGCCAATCACATTACACAATTCAAAATTACAATGATTAACCAAGAAATAGCGGAGTTTGTAGAGAATTGCAATCAAATAT
Source organism: Nephrotoma appendiculata (assembly GCA_947310385.1). Classification (NCBI taxonomy): domain Eukaryota; kingdom Metazoa; phylum Arthropoda; class Insecta; order Diptera; family Tipulidae; genus Nephrotoma; species Nephrotoma appendiculata. The sequence continues at coordinate 326,813,396 of OX371223.1, forward strand.
TCTAATCGTGGATACCGAAAATGTAAAATCTATCGCAACCCGATTATTTTACCAGCTATAACTGGTAAACAACATAAAACGAAATTCATTTTTAATTCGCCATCTTCATTGTGTATTACAACTCTTGACAAAGGACCTGATTACAATTATGAACAAACAAGAAGACAACTCAGCCTTCTAATAAAAAAAAAAGTCTAATATTCTCTCGAAAAGCCAACTTTAAAAATCTTCAAATTTGAATAAATGAAGTAACCCATATTAAAGCAGTTGCTGCACTAGGCGAGACATTTTCATGTAGACATTCAACACTTAATTAAAAGATCTTAAGTAGATTCAAAACTGAAAAAGCATCTTGTTTCGATACAATTCAAATAGAGTTATCAAAAAATGGAATCAATACTTTTTCATTTAATCTATGTATATGTGATCTCATCACGATGCGCCGCAACGCTCTGTTAAACAGAACTAAGAAAATTCCGGAAAATATTGTAGTAACCAGAATAATTCCTTTTTAAAAACATGTTGTACAGTATGTGCAACAAGAGCGTTTTTTTTTGTTATATTATGAAATTTTGTGGTATATCGAGCTATCAACTGTCTCAATGGTAGCTATCGATAGTAAAATCACCATTTGTCTATACTATCAACCAATTTTTCTGCAACTGTGGTGATAAATATTTCCATATTTTCCGGACAACCCACGCTAGAGCGCTGTGGTTTTATGTGGTACATTTTCAGCTTAGTCTTTATGATTGTTTATAAACTTTGATCGGATTGAAATTAGGTGATTTAAAGATCCAATCCAATGTTGTGATTCCTTTTTTGAGTTTAAATTTCGAACAGAGTATGCTATGGTTTTTTGGATCGTTGTCTCGTTGCAAGATCCAATTAGAGTTCCGCGTCCCAAACCATTTAGGGACAGTATCTGTTCACCGAAGATCGAATGATATGAAAGACCGTTTGATAATACTTAATCAACAAGCAAAACGCTCTGGTTTGAAAGTAAGCAACAGCAAATTAAAATATCTATCAACATCTTTCAACGGGAAAAATCCGCGGTTGAATCCTTTTCTTGAATTATGGAATGTGAAAGCTAAAGGAATCATTGTGAAAACCAAATGACATTATTAATAAGTTTGCTAATTTTATTAATCCTTGGAAAACCACCAAGTTAAATCGGCTTTTAAAACGTTTTTCGGTTCTTAAGCAGTGTAAACAGACATTTAAATTGAACATCCCTTCTGATGTTCTTGTTTTAATATTCCCTTACCATAAATAATTCTGACTTTCGAAGTGCAAAGCCTTTAATAGCTTATACACATAAAAATTCAGAAAAAAATAAATTTCGTACAGACGAAATAAAATTTTGCCAATAAATAAAAACCATGTCCATCATCAATAATAAATGTATTGTATATATAAACTAAATACTGACCGCATTAAGACCGTATAACAACTTCACCGCCGAATAATTCCCCTCATCGCACACACAATAGAAAAATATTTTCTGCATTATTTATACAAAAAAAAATTTACTACCGGCATATTACAACAAACATATTTTAAAATTTTCTTATACAAAATTGTTATGGTTCTTGTACTTTAATACATAAAAATATATGTTGCTATGTATTCTAATAAAAATAATTTTAATAATAAAATGAAAATGTTACACTTGGCTGATAGTGAACGGAAATTAGTTACGACCCATACGTTGAAATAAAAATGTTTTTTTTAATTTCTCAGTAGAACAATACTTCAGTGTATAATGGCTTGTTTAATAATGATATGGCAGTGTTACTTCTTTCTATATATATAGTTAACTTTCAAACTGATCGCGATGTCGCAAATATCCATTCAAATTAAAACAAAAAAAATTGATGACCACTCACCTTATAATTTATACGTCTTTAAGGTTTTGTTTCGTTTGGGTGTCAATTTTCTGTACACAATAAAATGTGTTATTTATGGTAAGTAAATCGGGTGAATTTAATTGATTTGATGCTATTTCATATGAAAATAACAATAACAAGAAAGGCAAAATGGTAACAGTTTATTTTCGAATGTTCTTGACAGGAAATAAATTTGAATTTTGTACATTTTTTAATGGAACGTGACATGATAAAAAATTTATAAGTTACACTCGTATACGAAATGTATATTAAATTTGGTTTAAGTACGCAATTTAGATCAACCGCGTAATGGTTTTATTGAAATATGTGTAACTAATTAAACATAATTCATTTCCTTACTATAAATTTAAAATATGGTCCACCTTAGGACGCTGATGAATTTTTATTGTCTGCCTTACCTGAAAATAAAAAAACATTTTAAATCAGTAAAATACTGCACTTGCTAATAATTTTATTATTCCTACAGAGTTTTGAATAATTTCAATAAACTATTAACATTAAATTAATTAATAATTAATAATACAATTTACAATAATAATATAGGAGATCACGCAGCAAAACAAGCAGTTAAGATTATTAAATTTATTTGTGAAATGGGCCCTCGCTTACTCAATTAGACTAACATAAATAATGTTTTGTATGTTTTGGAAAATATCAAAAATCAATTGTATAGACCGGGATGATAGTGCCGTTTCTAACAACTATCATAATTAAATATGTGTTAGTAAGTACAGTGGTAAAATAATTCTTATAAGAAATTTTGTGTGAAATAAAAAAAAACTCAGGAAAACCAAAAGTAAAAAATTCAAATGTAAAAATACGTAATTCGATGTAAATAAACAAAATCGTTCGAAAATAAAGTTAGGACGTATGTTCAACAAATCATAAAGTAAAACTATAAATAGTTTTCTTTTAATAGCCAATAAGAAGACATCGCAGAGTTTGTACCAAAACTTCATTATATACTAATGACACCTATGAACCTAACCTCTCAATTGACATCAGTGACATTGCAAAACGGATTGACGTCGGAAGATTTTTGAGTAGAATTTTATTCAGTGCACTCGGAAGCTGCGAGTGGCATGCTTTTAAGAGCCAATAACAAGATATCGCAGAGTTTATATATACGGATGACACTTATAGACATAAGTATCGCAAGATTTGTACCAAAGTGCCACTTTTATCAAATAATTTTTATAAGCTTAACATTTCTTCTTCGAATATAGAACTGATTTTCTGAAGAATTGGTTACGATAGATGTTTTTAGCCTATCTCATTTATCGACTTCGTTGAATTTCAATCTCTCTCTATCTCTAGCTTTCACATCTCGTAAATGAATTTTTCCAAGTCACTGTGGGCTTCCCGCCTTCTTGTTTCAACTTTCTTATACGCAATATAATAGTCTAATGCAATATCGTTACAGCAGCGTAATCGGGGTCTTTCTCTACGATGCCCTCCGGCTAGTTGTTGATGGAACACTTTATCACGCGTTAGGGTTGGTACCTGGCAACCGGGCTCAGCGATCTCGTCCGAGAATTGTTTTACCTCGTATTTTATTTATTTTATATTTGCTGTGCGTAACTTTAATCTGACTATACATGGAACGAAAGACCATAAGTAGCATTCTTCAGTCATTAGAGCTTATTTTCCAACTCTCACTTCCGATAAACAGATCAAGAAGTTGTTAATTTGCAGAGCGAAACGAGTTTATCCGGAGGTTCTCGCGGTTGATAATATGCCTGCCGGAAGTTATAATTAATGTATGATTATATTGTACTTCCATTTTTTTTTTTTTTTTTTTTTTTCAAAACTCTTCTCATGGTTAAACACTAGTCAGTCAAACCATGCTGATATAGTCACCATTTATATTATCAGGGAGTCCTTTAATTATCCGGCAGCTCTTCTTGGACATAGACGATAAGATCGTACAGATTTGATGCAAGATTGCGATTAAGTAAATTTTGGAATGGGGTTCACTATACTGATAGAACAACAGCCAGGTTTGTTTTTAGCTCTCCATTCCCGTCTTTGAACGCTGTACTTCTTGGATGAAAGCAATTAGCGAGATTCCTGGCATTAGCAAAACTCTTGAATTTCCTTTTTCCATTTGAAATTCATTCTTTTGTTGGAGATATATTGTCGTGGCTTTCTTGACAAGTAGCTATAGCGATTCCTGACTGGGTAACTAGTCAATATTCCTTGGTCATAAGAGGAGGTTATTCGCTATGAGTCTGCCAATCTAGTCCGATATAGTCAGTTAAAGCTCTTTGGAATCTCTGCAGGGAAGCTTCATCTTGTAAACCATCAATTCTCGAAGTCCGGTCATTGGTCATTCATCGTGTGCCACTCAATGAATTCCACAAACCAGTTTTACTCAAAAAAAGATCTATCGCGACCCGTCCGTTTGGAAACCAAACCTATTATATTTGAATGGTAAGGCCTATAGCAATCATCCGATAATAGTGGTATTTTGGTACAAACTCATCGAATATCTTCTACTCAAAAATCTTTCGGTGCCAATCCGTTTGGTATAACCTTTACGGTGGTCTGCTATTGAGACTTCAAAATGTCACCTATTTTTTAAATAAACGATTTTTATTTATACATAAATTGACGATGGAAAATTTAATTGTTTGATCAAAATTATTATTTACATCTCGATGTTATGTTTTTATGTTTAAGCCGAGTTCAAATGGCGTTAAAATAGCAAGGTAGTTCAATAAAAAAAAAATTTATAATCTTCTATTTGAAAAGTTTTGTTAGTCAGTTTTTTTATAAATTAACAGTACAAGATTGACCATTTAGTAAAAATAATTAGATTACACTTAAAAATCGTTTCAAGAAAATCTTACCGTTTTTATCAAATTTCGTTACGTAATCGAATTGGTCAACACATTTCAAATCAAATCAAAATTGAATTAATTCAATAAAATCATGAGTTTATTGAAATGCATGGAGGTTCGTCGCTTATTTGGGAATTTCATTTTACAAAATTAAATAACGAATGCAATATGCCATTTGGATAAAATATATCTTTTTTCAAAGAGTTGTATCTAAAGTGAAACACTTAAGATAAAATCAATTCAATTTTTAGGTTCTTCATAACTCGTTGAGAAAATTATTTAAACAAATTAATTTCCGCACGATTCGTAGTATTTGGGGCTTGAAACTTGCCCAATACCAATAATTTTATAAATCCAACGATCTGGATCGTTTGCTCGACTGTAGTTAACGATTGGTCACTAGTTGTTTTCGACACTTTGAACCGTCCGGAAATAATGAATTTTTACGAATTTTCGCAATCAATATGTAATATGTAGGGATGACCTAACGAAATCAACTAGTGACCGATCCTCAACGAGTTGTAAGAATCTAAAAATGTTATCTTATGTCTTTCACTTTAGTCACATTTCTTTCAAAAAACTATATTTTTATAAAAATGGGGTACATTCCAATTGGATTCGTTATTTAATTTTGTAAAATCAAAATCCCAAATAAGCGACGCATTTCAATAAAATCATGATTTATTTTCATTGGTGGTCTAACGCCAAAATGTTGTTGATTTTCTTGAAGGAGGGGCTATCCGGGATCTTTCTTATATTTTTTATTATTTATTTACCGTTGAATGTTAAGTGGCTAAACGGTAAATACTAGTGACCAATCCTGACCAAATAATGACCAAACGAATTCAATCATCATTTTTGTCAAAAACTTTAGATGGGGTGCTTAAAAGGCGTAGCCTAAGATCTACACTAATTTTCAATAAGGGATGACATATATTTTTAACAAAACGTGTGCTTAATGTCAAATTTAAAAACAATTTCTTATTGAAAAGCATTGTACTTGTAAATACTTGAGAGTAGATGTTCAACGAAACGCAAATTTGATAATAATAAGTAAAACATAAGAAAATACATTTTTAGATTGAGAATTTGGGAACACTTTATTAACGCCAATGGAACCCGGCTATAGTTTAGGCCATAGGTCTTCCTACACATGTTGCTTCCATATAGTTTAATTGCCTCGCACATTTAAGTACATGAAACCTATCACAGGAAAAATTAAAAAAGTGCATTAGGTACCACTAAAATCATTCCAAATTCTATTTCAACGATATGTCGTTCATTTAATGATGTTTTTTTCTTGATGGAGATAAGTTGTCAGTAACAGATGCAACTTATCATGAAATCAATACAAACCCACATTCCAATCCAATATTTTGCAAGCCATATCGATTGCCTCGTTCTGTTAAAAATGAAATTAATAAACAAGTAACTGAAATGAAAACCGATAATATAATTGAAGATTCCAAATCTCCTTGGAATTTTCCTTTATTGTGTGTTCCCAAGAAATCCAAAACAAATGAAAAAAGTGGCGCATTGTCATTGATTGTAGGAAGCTTAATGACATCACAATTCTTGAAGTTTTTCCATTACCAAACATTACGGATATTTTGGACAAACTAGGTCGTTCTCATTATTTTTCAACAATTGATCTTGCTCATGGATACCACCAGGTTCCAATCGATTTAAAAGACCGTGAAAAAACTGCCATCAGCACTGAAACGGGACATTACCAGTTTACTCGTATGAGTATGGGCTTCGTAATGCTCCAACTACTTTTCAAAGGCTAATAAATAACGTTATATGTGGATTAAACGGATAAAAGGGCCTAGTTTACCTAGATGACGTTGTGATATACGGTAGAAATTTAGCAAATCATAATCAAAATTTAACCGATGTATTTTCATGTCTTCGACAATACAACTTAATCCCGAAAAATGTCAGTTTCTATGCAAAGAAATATATTATTTAGGACATATTATAACTAAATCTGGCATTAAACCTGACCCAACTAAAATCGAGACAGTACAAAATTATCCATCTCCAAAAAACACTCGTGATATAAAAACATTCTTTGGTCTTATTGGTTATTATAGGAAGTTTTGTCCTATTTTTTGTCAATCATAGCAAAACCATTGACAAATCTTCTAAAGAAAAATGCAAATTTCGTATGGGATGCTTTTCGTATGCGAATCCACCTATTCTGCAATTTCCGGATTTTACAAAAGAATTTGTACTAACCTGTGACGCTAGTGACCTTGAGATAAGTTCGGTCTTGTCTCAAGAGTCAAACGGAGCGATTTGCCTATCGCATATGCTAGTCGGGTTTTGAACAGTGCCGAAAAAAATTATTCAGCGATAGAAAAGGAGCTTTTTGCTATAATCTGGGCAACAGATCATTATAGGCCATATCTTTATGGTATAGAAAATTCAAAATTATTAGTGATCATAAACCCATCATTGTTAGTGATCATTTGGCTGTGTAATATCAAAAACCCATCATCGAGACTGACAAGATGGCGAATAAGGTTAGATGAATATGACTACACTATTGTTCACAAACCAGGCAAGTTAAATAGCAACGCTGATGTCTTAAGTCGAATCGTTCCGGATAATCCTCAATGCAAAGTGGTAACCCGTTCAAAATCTGAAATGCCTAAACAACTTTCTCAACAGGACAGTTCTTTAAATTCAGTTTGTTAAAATTCTAGCACTGCAATTTCTTCAAATTCATCAATTTCTTCGAATTTACAAACATCCAATACAGTCACTGATGCAAATTTACTAATTTCTAATACTTCTTCCTCCAATATTGAGAATAGAAATAAAATTATTTCCTTAACAAATAAAGACGATATCAACACAATAATCAAGGAATATCATGATGAACCTTTAGGAGCTCATCAAGGAATATAACGGCCATTTAAAAGGTTACGCAATTTTTATTATTATCCAAAAATGTTCGCAAAAATAGAAAATTATATACGAAATTGTGTATCTTGTCAAAAGAATAAAACCTTGGTAAATAAAAATATTCCTATGAAAATTTCAACTACGTCTTCAAGGGCCTTCGAAATTGGAAGCCATTGTTGGAAGCAACAAATATATTCCCACATTGCAATGTGACTTAACAAAGTTTAGTTTAGTCATTCCCTAACCTGATCAAGAGGCTGAAACAGTTGCTAAGGCTTTCGCCCAAAATTTTATTTGTACCTTTGGATCTCCTTCTTCAATTTTAACAGATCAAGGTTCAAATTTTATGGGAAAACTGTTTAAACACATATGCAAACTTTTAAAGATTCAAAAATTTAATAGTATAGTGCCTATCATCCACAAACAAATGGGGCACTTGAACGAAGTCATAAAACTCTGATTGAATATTTACGAAATTACGTCGAAAATGATCCCCTAGAGTGGGAGTCTGGGTTGCAATTGACGTTTTCTTACAACACCACCCCACAAACAGTCACAGATTACATGCTATTAATAATGAATTAGTTTTTCGTTATAAGCCCAATATTCCAGATTCCATTTCTAAAAATGTAGATCTTCTCTACAATTACGACGATTATTTTTATGATCTAAAATACAAACTTCAGAATTCTTCCAAAATAGCTCAGTGGTTAAAGGTTTGGCGTATGGATTGGGTTTGAATCCCGATAGGGGCAAGATGCAAACGGAATTTTCATCAACAGAATACAATGTGAGAAGAAATAGAACACACGTATGACTGTACCACGTACTGATGCCAGTATAGGGTAGCATGAAGCTATATGCAATGTTCTGATGGTGATAAAATTGGAGCTATAGACGTATACGTCCTCGAATTGGCTGGAAAGGGCTTTGGCCTCAAAGCAGATTGCGTAGATAATAAATAAAATAAATAAAAGTCGTCCTATCACGAAAGGATTTTAAAACTTTTTATTTAATTTATATTAAAAAAAAATCGTATCATTGGGTGTGAGCAGTGTGTGCGTCCAGTTAAAACTAAATATCGCTTAAGTCTTTCTTTTCAATTTTTCGGAATTAAAAGTTTCATCCCGATCAGACGAACCAACGAACCAGACATTGAGTCTGCACGGTACCACACACTTAGAGATTTTTAAAAACTAAGTTTATTGACATTGGCGATTTGGCGGATGATAAATCTGCAAAAAATCTCAAGACCAATGAAAAATCTTCATGATTTTTCGTAGACATTAAAAATATAAATAAAATTAGTTTTTAATCTTAGGCTGATGAGTGCATAAATTTTTGCAGTTTTGCAAAAAAATAGTTTAGTTCGTGGTTAAATTTGCTGTGCGTTAAAATATAAAAAATAATTTTTTCCCATTAAGGTTCTATGTGATTTTCTCATAAATATTTTATTATACCACAGTGGAATTAATAATTACGTTTGAGTAATAAAGATGTACAAGATTTTACAATTTTTAATATTTTATTGGCTTTATCAATTAATATTAAGTCACTTTAATAGAGTCTAGAATATATAATTACAAAAAGGGAAACGCTCAGACTTTACGAACATTGCAAATACATGACCGTACTGGTCTATTTAAGAATTGATAGGGTAAACTAATTTTATTAACATACATGAGTCCCAGAAATTCCGTGAATTGGTTGATTTTTGGAGAAGAATACTATTTAGTGTTTTATTCGAAATAAAATAAAACACTAAAAGGATTACCTGCGAAAGGATTACCGCTGGACCCACCTCCCCATCCATGTATGCAACTTCAGCATGACCAGAGAGGGCCAACAGCTCAACAAGGAAAGAACAATTGTTACTAAAAGACGAAAACCTCGGATAAGTAATTTCGATTCACAATAATCTCTAGCCAGTAGAAAGAGCCAGTTTCAGTGAAAGTTCGACTTAATTGCTCTATAGTTCTTATAGAAGCAAGAAATATCGACAGCGACATCAGTGATCACAGTAACACGGATATTCTCTATGCCAAAATAACACCATGGTTATATAGACACGAGTGTGCAGTTTGTTTTTGGTAAGCAATCGTTTCCTCTGGTTGTATCAGAAAAGAAATAAACCTCATATAAACATAATAAACATTATAGTTACAAATATAATCTAAACTATAAGACGAGGAGAACTGAAAGCAACCAAAGCCAACCATTTTGAAGTATTACGTAGCTTATCTAATGAGGCTTACAAAATGCTTACAAAAGTTTAACATCTAGACGAAGGTAAGCAACGATATTTATTCTGACAAAGAAAAGTAGTTTAATGGCGCAAACGCTGTAAGTAAAAATTATTATCACACCGCTATCGCACTACCGGCCGACAAGGTAGCATTTAATATTATATTTTTAATAAAAATGATATAAGATTTTTGAAAACATTGGCTAGCAGAATATCTTTATCAACTAAAGCAGAGAAAAAAAAAATAAAGAACATCCGCAGCCAAACCTAATGAGCAACGACTAAGCAAGGGTGACCAATAACCACCAGTTTGAAGGAAGCACGGGCGATTCAATGACACACCGGAAAAGATTACATTGAAATGCTTCAATTGAGAAAAATTTGAAACATTTTATACAACCAGGATCCTTTGTGATACACATCAACACCGCCAAAAAATCTCCATTTTTCACTCAAGTAAAAACACTTCACCTATTAAGGGCGCAGCCTTTTAGACAAACCAGGGTTGTATTAAGAATAATGATCTAGCATTTAATATGTTGTTCATTTGTGGTGTATCGGGGTTAAGAAGCCAACAATTAAGTAGCTAGGAAATTTATTGGTGATAGCAATAAAATGGAGAACTGTAAGCACAAAATGCCTATAGCTATAGCGAACCCAACTGCAATTACACAGATTTTGCAAAAAATTATACCTGCTTTCAGTCGTAATGTGATCTTACGAAGTAGAAAATGAACTTTTACAAGAAAGTTGGGAGATACCTCGGGCAATATTTTAAACGATATGTAAAATGGAAGTTGGTTGATTTAATTCCCAGGTTTGGACAAAATTAATATAGCTGTCTTGTATAATCAAAAATCATTATTCTTGCCTAAATTTCGGAGAACCAACAAGATCAACCCACCTTTCAATTTATTTAAATCTTCCAATTCTTTGATATTTGTTGTGCTGTCAAGTGTGTACGGAGTTTGTCAAATTGAAACAACGAATGCCTCGAATAATAATTGGAAAATTTTTTAAATTTTTTAAATTTTTTAACATGGATGTATATTTAGTTTAAACAATCCGAAGAGCAAGTCTCACTAAAAGCTCGATTTAATTGTACTATAAGAATAAAAATTATCAACGACGATATCGTTAATCACATAGTCTCACCGATTTACTTTTTTCTAAAAAAAACACCGTTTTTAAGGCGCGAGTTCGGAATTGGTTTTCTCGCCAGCAATCATTTTCCGCAATCTGTAATAGATTTTAGATTTCTGAAACCAGATCTGAATACTCTGATCCCAAATAAGTCGCATCAACATTTCATTTTTAAACGTATGTGCTGCACCAGAGGTGAAATCGAGACACACCAAAGACCCTTTAGTCAATAATCTCATAGCAGTATCTTAAATAGGTTTTCTCAATACGACGTAAAGAATGGTGTAGACACGTTTAAATTGTCAGCCTCTTCCAACCATGCAATAAACAACAGCGGGATGGCACAACACCGGGATGCGGCAGAGCCCTGCTTAATTTTATGATAAGCAGCACCTACTACGAGTAAGTGTTCAAAAAGCAATTTTCCAGCGGCAAAGATATTTAGACACAATCGCGCCACCAACATGAATTATCCCCATTTTATAGTAGTAGCAAAATATTCCGTCTGTCTATCAACCGCGTATAATATAGATGCCAACAAATTTCTCGTTGGAACACTATAACATTAAATAATATACTTAAACCGGAACCAACTTTGAAGCTATAGCATATCGGAAAACTTGGTCATACAACCAACATTCCAGAACTGTCCACCAGATGGCTAAATGAATAGTTATCACTAACTTCAATAAAACTAATGGGAATGGCACAAACAAAAAACGTTTAAAATCGGAACTGCCAGGTAAAAAGACAGATATCATTCAATAACATAAATTACTAATGACTTCCATCCACGAATTGGCGCTATTCGCGATGAATCCGGAGAGCTAGAAATAAACACAAACACAACCATAACTGCGAGGGGAAATTATTTTTTTTAACTTCTTAATAGACAGAAGTCGTCCAGAAATGTCCAGAATGCTGCAGAAAAGTGGATATTTACTAGGCTAATATTGAGAGGAGAATAGCTCAAATCTGTCCGCTAAAAAAGAAGACCAGTTGAACTGTAACAATTGTAGAATCATACTTTTGCTCAACAGCAGCTACAAGATCAGCTACAAGGCCACCGTATTACAGATTGATAACTTACCAGCTTACAGCGAACGCATTTTTTGCGACTACTATACATACTGCGGGTTTTGTTCAGGCAATTTCTTGTCACATTTAAGCGTTACTTTAAATTTGATAACAATGTTTAAATTATTTTTAGGTTGACCCTAAGAACAAGGTGATATCGAAGGCAAGTTATCAGTGGTGTCCTAAGTATCATCAAGAGTGCAGCAGCGAGGGACAATAGGTATACGTCTGTTTAACCTATTGGCTACAATGTACCAATCGCCAGCTCAATAAAGCGCATCGCAGCTGCTTATATTTTAAATTAAGCAAAACATTTTGCGATCGACATAATTTTTCGAGAGATTTTGCGGTCAACATAATTTTTCGTTCGTTGGAAATAGCAGCACATCAAACCGGCATCTACTATATATCAAAAATGTGAAAACCAAACACAAAGTTGTCGCTTGAAGCCAAGAGCCTACAGCATTCTTAAAAGGCGACACACAAGTTTAAGAGCTTAAAAGTAAGCATACACACACATTTGGTGATTAATACTCTGCTCTGATCGCACGAAATCGGTAGTTATTTCAGAAAAGATGAAAAGTCCACAAAAATGTTTTGCAAGGCCGTAAAGTGAAGTTGTGTAAGATACCTGACACTTTACAGATATCAAAATTTTGCATAATCATTTCTCCATGAGAAAGAGCAAGATATGTAGTTGATACGACGACTATATTTTACGAAGAAAATGTGAAAAATAGTCTCAAGAAAAAAATACTCTTTCACAAAGACAAAACACCGTGTCACAAGTCCTAAGATCCAAATGGCACAGCGATTAAAGGTTTACCGTTTGGATCGGGACGTACCGGATTCGAATCCCGATAGGGGTAGGATGCAAAGGAAATTTCCATCTGCAGATTACGATCTGTGGTGAAATGGAGTACAAAACTGATGGGCCGACCCATCTTTCATGCCAGTATAGCCACCTGGCATGGAGCTATGCAATGTTTAGATGGTGATAAAATTGGACCTGTAGCCGTACGTACTCGATTTGGCAAGCAACGCGTAAAGTGCAAAGCATTTGCAATCAAAGTGAAAAGCAAACCGCGAAAAATTTGGAAGTGCTTCGGCCCCAGAGCAGATTCCATAGATTAAAACATAAAAAAAAGTTGTTAGATACGACTTCAAAATTGCATGAATTGAAATTCGAATTGCTCCCCTATTCACCATTTTCTCTGAATTCAACAAATATACGAATATAAAAATGAGAAACGAAAATATAATTTAAAGCGCGGCATACTCTAAATTCGACATCTGACTTTCTTTCAAAACGAATTTAATCATATACATGGATCTCCAATACCGTACTTTTCTTAAATTTCTGAAAGCTAACAAGGACCATCCTTATTGAAAACAAAATCTTTTAATTTATTTGAAGCTTCTAATTAATTGTCGTCTTTTGTAAATGCTAAAGTTTTCAACATAAATGGGAAAATTGAAAAATCTCAAATGGATGCTGCCACGTGTGGTACACAGATGTCCACCAAATTTCGAAAGGATCTCTCAATTAATGGGAAAGGTTAGGTATCAAGTTATATTCCAAATTGTCGACCTGCCTGCCCTATAGAGATGCTAAATTTTATTAAAATACATTTTTTTTAACCAAACTCGTAATTTCTGGTAAAATTAAAAAAAAAATATTTTAACAAATTTGATTTGAAATATTATCTACAATTTTTTGTTTTAATAGTTTTTTTCCTAAAAGCTTTTCAAAAGATTTGTAAAAAATGAAAAAGCTCTTATTAAAGCGGCCACTTCCGACCGGTGTTGGACCACCATTATTGAGATTTCATAATTAATGGAAAAAGCTTAAGCATAAAGTTTAATCCCGATCAATCATTTTTTATGAGTTGTGTGGCTTAAATTTTAGAAAACTGATCTGTAACGGTATTGTTGCAAATTTAATTTAGAATCTATTAGTTCTTGAAAGTTTTTCTTGTAAATGATATAATTATTAAAATATTTTCTAACAACTAGTTGCAAGCTCCTATGGAAGTTGCCAAATCCGGTGAATCTCCGCGATTATTATTTAGGCTTTAGGATTAAATGGGGAAATTGCACTTTGTGATTTCGTAACATATTAAAAATCGATTTTTAGTTCCCACACCGCATAATTTGGTCTTTACACCAGTAAAATGCTGAGCCGTGGGTGCATAAAAATAACTCATCACCTTGTACCATTAAACATAACAATATTATGAAGCTCCTAACCATAAAAATAATAAATAATTTTCGTTGTCCAGTGGAAGTATAAAAAAAGATTAATACCCGGAAAAAAAATTGTAATGCGAAACATCTTTTTAAACCGAATAAAGCGCAATTAGTCTTACTAATTAGAGAAAAAAAAATTTGTTTAAAAAAATTAAGCCAATTATTTTATCTTAATATTACAAAGTATAAAAAAATAGAATTTTTAAACTGCTTAATGACTAGAAGAAATCGTTGAAAATGCATTTTTTGGTTTCCGATGCGCTTCCAGTTTTCATGAATCGTAAATAGCATTATGTGTTTCTCGTCAATCAGAACTAAAAGTGGTAACAGGCGTTAAAACAAATAGCAAAAGAAATACAAATATCATTAATATAGATTCGCTTATCTAGCGACATTTTTAACAGTAAATCAAACTCAATCAATTATGTGATAAAATTTTTAAAGTGGTTTGTATCTTCCCATTCTTTAAATACTTTTATAATATATAATATGTCTTGTACAAAAATTCTCATATGTGTACTGCAAGGTAATATAATAAATTTCATTAGACTGTTTCCGGTTATTATACCTCAACAAAAAATAAATAAAATAAAGCAAAAAATAAAAATGTAGAAATAGTTAAGTATAGCAACATTTTTTGACGTTATCTTTTATTTGCTAACACATTGGTGGTATAAGAATTTTATAAAAGAAATGTATCTAATAATAAACCTGTTTGTATGCGGAATACGAAATATTTGCGTGACCATAAATTTTTTTTTTATTTTTAATTTTAGTTTACAGTTGATAAATTGAAATTATACGTTTGAATACGGGCGGACAATATGGGTATTTAGTGACCAAATTCTATCCGGGGTTCCGGGGTCACAAACGCATTTTAATAATTTGGTAATGCAAGTTCGATTATGTTCGTTCAACTAACGGTCATTGAACTTTGAGCTTCTGGCAGCTTCCTTAGGTAGCATTTACGAAATTATTAAAAATAAAATGATTGTAAATTAATATTCAAACAAAATTAGTTCTGATCATTTTTCAAACTTTGACGGAAATTGCGGGTTTGAATTAAAAAAAAACTGTATTTCACCAAAACTCGACATCTTAAATAAATTTTTATTGATTGGGAGATCATTAAACAATTTAGTGTAAGTCTGTGTACCGGAAGTCGCGGTTTCAGTGGTTGATTTTTCTATTTTTACAATGTTTTTGAAAAGATTAGCATTTGGAGATTTATAAAAACTCTCAAAACAGTTATAACAAAGCAAGTACATACACCAGTTATAAAACCGAGTTCCATACTGGTGAGGAGGAACTTGCGAGAGAAACAGATTGGATACTGAACAGGAACAGGGTACCAAAAAACGAAGAGCGGAATTCTTGCCTGAAGTTGGATAACAATCGTAACCTATTGTATCTGTTACTACTAATACTAATCCAGCGCATCAGCAAGAAAATCAACAACAAAAGGTTGCACCAAAAGAAGAGGGACCTCTCCTCCAATTAATGTGTTCGGCATAGTAAAATTTGCCACTATAAAAACTATCATGAAAGCAGTGACCACTAAGGAGTACAGAATAGTGTCACTAAACAATAACGTGTGGAAAATCAATACATCAGATTCCGTCACTTCCGATTGACCAAATCAAGCTTCACTGGAACCTCCTAATTTATAATAAAAGATTCATCATTAGTACTCAATTCGTCTTTAATTAAAAAAAACTGTTCTGTACCGATATTGTTACAAAACTAATTTAAAATCTTTTAGTTCTTGATCGATTTTCTTGTAAATGTTATACTTTTTAAAATATTTGCTAAAAACTAAAAAACCAAAACTCATTATAATCTCCAAATTTATGAAAAATGTATGTAGGAAGTTTCAAACCAAATTTTTCAGATAATTTTATAAATTTAACCAGAAATGTCCAGTTTTGATATAATAAACTTAACTTCCATGTGGGTTTTCTATTCGGACTAAAATTTCATGACCTTTTTCCGTTAATTGGGACATCCGGAGATCCTTGCGAGAATTGGTGGAAATCTGTGATGGAAATCTGTGGAAATTTAAAGATTACACTTTCAATCAAAATGGTTGACTTTTTCGTATAAGAATTCAAGGTGTTGTGTGCCAGATCCATTATACATTCATTGTATGATAAGTCTTGAGTTGTCCACAACATATTCACCTCTTCATTTTGTTGCTACGAAAAGTCGTAAAATAGAAAAGCTTTTATGTAGACTGCCACTTCCTGCTTACCAATATTTTCCAAAATTACAAGGTATCTTCAAATTTACGAACAAGGTTTAAGTATGCAAATTCATCCCGATAAGTCTATCCGTATAGAGAAGCCACAGACATCTAATCGTGATTGTTTGAAAGGCATTTTTTTTACTTCGGCCAAGTTGGCAAAATCTGCAGATCTCGAGGTTAACATTTTTCATGATTGCTGTACTTTAATTAAATACATATATGGGAAAATATGGACAATAACTAAATTAAAATTTAATTATGACAGTTTGTTTCGATATTTTCCTAGATAAAAATGGTAAGTCAATGTTACGAATGATAAGAGTTATTAGAGTTACCAGAATAATAAATTGAATTACCAAGAACGATAAGGATTATAAGAATGATAAGAATGAAAAAAATGATGAGAATGATAAGAATAAAAAAGGATGATAAGAAAGATATAATTGATAAGAATGATAGGAATGATACGAATGATAAAAATGGTATGAATGATAAGACTCACAAGAATGATAAGAATAATAAGAATGATAAAAATGATACGAATGATAAGAATGAGATGAATAATAAGAATGATAAGAATGATATGAATGATAAGAATGATAAGAATAGTAAGAATGATTAGAACTATAAAAATGATAAGAATTATAAGAATGATACAAATGATAAGAATTATAAGAATGGTGTGAATGATAAGTCTGATAAGAATGGTAAGAATAATGAGAATGATAAGAATGATAAAAATGATAAGCATGATACGAATGATATGAATGATAAAAAGAAAAAACTGATAGGAATGTTAAGAATGATAAAAATGATATGAATGATAAGTATGATAAGAATGATAAGAATGATAAGAATGATAAGAATGATAAGAATGATAAGAATGATAAGAATGATAAGAATGATAAGAATAATAAGATTGATAAGAATGATAAGAATGATAAGAAGGACAAGAATGATAAGAATGATAAAAATGATATGAACTATAAGAATTAGATGAATGATAAGAATGATATGAATGATAAGAATGATATGAATGATAAGAATGATAAGAATGGTAAGGAACGGTAAGAATGATAAGAACTATAAAAATGATAAGAATTATAAGAATGATACGAATGATAAGAATTCTAAGAATGGTGTGAATAATAAGTCTGATAAGAATGATAAGAATTGTAAGAATAATGAGAATGATAAGAATGAGAAAAATGGTAAGCATGATACGAATGATATGAATGATAAAAAAAAACTGATAGGAATGTTAAGATTGATAAGAATGATATGAATGATAAGTATGATAAGAATGATATGAATTATAAGAATGATAAGAATGAAAAAGAAAGATGAATGAAAAAGAGTGATTAAAATTGTCATTAGATAAGAATGATATGATTTATAAGAATGATAGAAATGATAAGAATGACGAAAATAATAAGAATAATAAGACTTATAAGAATGTAAAGAATGATAAGTATGATAAAATGAGATGAATGATAAGCATGATATGAATGATAAGAATGATATGAATGATAAGAATTATATGAATGATAAGAATGATAAGAATGATAAAAATGATACGAATGAAAAGAATTATAAGAATGGTGTGAATGATAAGTATGATAAGAACAATAAGAATAATAATAATGATAAGAATGATATGAATAATAAGAATGACAATGATGATTGCTGAATTTAATCATTCTTTTAAAATGATAAGAATTATAAGTGAAAAATCAGGCTGTTCTGGTTTTGTTGTATGAATATTTGGATTATCACTGGTGAGCAGAGAACTCTATTGTTGTTGATTGTACATATTAATTTCTGCTTTATTTTCTCTAAAAACTATTATACATAAAATTTCTTCTGTCTTAACAGTTTATATGAAATAGACGCAATGCAAAGAAAAATTAGCCTTTACTGTCTAGGTGTCGGGTGTCTTGATATATTTCAGACTGATTTTTCCGCACGTTTTGTATTCTCAAAATGAACTGCAGATTTACATTATTTTTTCAAATATTATATTGGGCATATTGAATCGGCTTTACTCCCTTTGACCCAAAATAATGTAACATTATAATAACATAATGTAAATTTCACCAAACTTGTCGGGCATGGTTGCATCAAGATCCAACGATTTTTCATTATAAATAAAATTTGAACTTCCACCGTAAACTATTGTTGCAAAAATTGGTTAGCGAGAGTAAAAGACTCCTTTGGCTGCAACATTTTCATTTAGTTTTACATGAAGCCATATATAGTAGTGTTCGAATATTCCTTATTGTAGATACTATATTGGAAAAAAACGTTTTAAATCGGTGTTGATCCCCTCAATATATCATAATGGTTGAATCAGACCAATGTTGTTTTACAACGTTGCATCGGCATCCAACATTAATTCATTATGAATAAAATTTGATTAGATGCGTTACAAAAACATAATTCAACCGTTTATGTGAAATACTTACGATGAATTTTAAACCTGTCTAACTGTGGCAGTTCTTGTTTTTAGCTTAGCCATCTTGCCTTCTGGCTGTTATATTTGCCGATTTTTGTTTAGCGTTAATCGTGCTTTGTTTGCCAGTTGTTGTATCGATAGAATGTATCGATAGGTGCCGATTATTTTTATGCAGTACCACTTTGTTGGCTATTTAAAGACTGTTTCGTTTCATTTTGCATTGTTTGCCTGTTGTTGTTTGGCTGGATCGTTAGCAAGCTGCTTTTTGGTTGGCTGTAGACAAAGCACCGGACAAAGCACCATTTTTGTTTTGTGTACTGGTTGTTGATAAGCTTACAGGCAGTTGATTTGTTTACTGACTGTATACTGCTTTGTTCTCATATTATTTTATTCGCTTAATTATGTGATAAAAACAATAGAAATTATGATTAAAATGATAATAGACATCTACGAAATGATAAGGATGATCAGAATTAATGCGTTTCAGTTTATTTCCCGTGAAACAGACTATCCAACTCTTTTATTATTTTAACACAAACAACTCGTTAAGGGCGGACTTGGTTTATTGTGAAGAGGAATGACTATCGCGTAATCTAATTGGTTAAAAATCATCATTACATACTAATTTTCCGTTCTAAATAACACTGCAACTTATTGCATTAGAAAATATAAAAATGATCGAAAAATAAAAAAAAATTATCTAATTCAAACTGCAGAGAACGAAAATTGGTCGCAACAAAAATTAAGTAAAAAATTCAATTTCAGTACGACACAAGTTCAACGGATATTGGGGAATAAGTCCACCATTAAAGAGACAGTTTTTAGTTTCGGTAAAAGCTTTTTTATGGATAACGATACTTTGTTCCACAAAATTACCTCTTTCTAGTACGCTATTGTAATCTAAGGCGTAGAGCATGCCTAAATTTTTCAACGTAACAGATTTTGGAGTATCAAAATAATGGCTACGCCCAAAGTTCATTTCTCTTTTTTAAGCGGAGTACGTAGGTGCATCAGTTGACGTTAATTAGAAAATGTCTTAGAAAACTTCCCTGATAACCTTAACGCCAACCTGATTGGTCCATGCAACTCCTACAAAAACGTTAAAGTTAAGAAATTAAAAATATAAAGGAGGAAATATGTGTAAGGAGCAATTGACTGGGTATTTAATGTGGTTCGATGCAAGAAACCACTTCCCATCCCGGTAAAGCGGGAAAAACTCTTCCGTTTTAAAATCTTAACATAAAAGACGCATTTGGAACTTCCTGAAGCTATAAATTATATAATGATTGGATGACATCAATCATTTTGAATGAATGGATTAATAAACTTAATAAGTAAATGGCAAAACAAAAGCTATGAGTTATCGTATTCTTAGATAACTCATCTTGTGATCTCGATAAAAACGCCGTGAAGCTCCAATTTTTTTATCCTAATACGTTGGTATAGTCATTTGATCAAAGGATCTATAGAAGTTGGAAACTTAATTACCGAAATCTTTTAATATGAATCAATTGGTTGTTACCATTCCGATAACAACCGGTTCTCCGATAGAACAATGGAATTAAAGTTAGAAATCAGATGCAGACAATAGGGAATATAGCTTAATTTCAACATTACGAATGCCTGTAGATCCAGTATCTATGAAACCTCGTCACCCGAGATAAATTGATTATTTTTGAAGAAACAAGAATTAAATAGATAATTTCAGGTTTTGAAGTGCATTATGTGAATTAGAATAAAAAAGATGTAAAATTTAACTTTTAACTTGTGATCTGATATCTGGGAGGTTATTATTTAATTCGATAAATGATTGTGTTCCTATTGAAAATACTTATGATTAATTTAAAATTTCGATTTTTTGATTTTGCTCTCCAGACTTTTTCTTTCTGAAAAAATAATTTTGATGTTCATTTACATAGTTTTTGAAAATGAACTCTAAAGGGGGTCGAAAGCTCAAACAAAAATAAAATATTTTTAATTTGAGTTTCATTATCAATATAAATAATATAAATTCTTTGCCTATATCCTCTGCATTTTACAAAAATATATTGCTGCAATAAATCAGATTTCAAATAAGTAAAGTTTACTAGTTGCACTTCAGGAAGCATCCGGAGATTAAAAAAGTATTACATAATTAAGAGCTCTTGAAATCCACGAACAAAAAATTGGAACTGAAATGTTTAGCAGGCAGTTAAATAACTGTAGTATGGGGGAGGGGGGGGGGGCGGCCTTAGTGACCGTTATCTCAGATTCTCCACCACTAAAAACTGGGTATTTCCAATAAATTTTTATTTTAGATTTAAAAGGTTTAATTAAGCTGATTTAATTACGATGTTTGAGCTGACAACAAAATATTTTAATGTTGAAATGATGTACCGATCTATGAGCTGACGAAATACGTGCGGCTAGAATTTTGAGTTACTACCCCTATAAACGACACGTTCTATTTAAATTTAGAAGTTGATTACGATGTACCGATTTATGAGTGCACGAAATACGTGAAGTAGGATTTTTGAGCTACAAACCCTAGCCTCCAAGTACACGTTTTTTGTTATCAAATAAATCGATTTATCATATCCATCATTGAAATATATATATATTTGGTGGAATTTTAAACGAATCTGTTATTTGTTGTTTAAAAATTTTTTGTAGTATTTGTGGCTGGCTATATAAGGGGTAGCTGCTCAAAATTTATACTGCGCGTATTTTGTAATTTCACAAATTGGTTAGTCATACCAAACATTGAAATATATTATTTTAACAATTTTAAGTGAATTTATTATGAATAAGTTGTTGATGAAAACCAATTAACGGGTTGTTTATGGTTATCTTAAATTGAAAGCTATAGAGGGCCTCTATAAATACTACTATATAACCTGTTTTTAGTGTAGTGGGGGGAGGGCGGATGAGGGGATAAAGGTTCCCTGTATACAATTCTTGTAAGTTAGCAAAAGTTTTTAGTAAATATGAAAATTATATTAATGATCTAAAAAATAAAAATACATAATCTGTCACTGTGAAATACACCATAAATTTTATCACCACAAATCATGATTTACACAACTAATTAAAATAAATATCTGTAGTCTATAAGTATGCAACAAAAAAACCAAACATAATTTGCATTCGATTATCATAACTTTCTTCGAAAAATTTGCATTTTACGTATCTTAAAACGATTCACACACAATCATTATCATACTCGTAATTCTACCCAAAACACGTTAAAATGCTATTTAAAAAATGCTTGCATTCTCATTCAGTCTTTCTCTATTGTGCTATCATAAATCAAAATGTAATTTATTGTTTAAAGGAAATAAAAGTTAAATTTAAATATTTAATCTTTAATTTTTCACTTAACTTTAAAATTTAAAGTACAACTCGTTCAACTATACCCATACACGATAATGAATATTTATTATAATTAATTTTATTAACCGTTGTGAAGTTAAAATTTATAGATCACATACATCTTATATACGTTTAGTTAACAGGTATTATCTAATTTGCTTATATGTAAAATACTATTTCAGAACCGTTAGAATACGTAATGTGCAATATAACATGTATAAATGAAGCTATTCTGAATCTCATTTTGTTTAATGTCATAATGGCATGTTATGGACATGATTTACGAAGGGAAATATCTCACCTCTTAGAACATTCCAAAATTATCACATACCCCAGACTCAAACTAGATATAATACTGAATTCTTGAATGGTTTTCTTTAAATTGCGAAACATGCTGTCGATGTTTGCACCGAAATTTGCCGTTGCAACTAAATTTAATAAACCGTATTGGTAGTCTGATTCAGCGGATTTGAGCTACCAGCAAAAATTGCGAAATTCCCTATAACTTAATGCTGATCTACACAACTTTCTCAAGGACATGGTAAAATCTTCAACCACCTCAATTACGACTTTTACTTTCTAGCACACTGCAGAAGTAGTTGATTGCACTTATTTGAATTCGAATATCTAGAAGGCAAAGATTAAGTAGTTCGTTCGTTTTGAAATCGGGTACCTTCCAAAATGATTCTCGGTTTAAAGTGGTCCAACGACGATGGAATATTTTATAAGTAGCAAAGGCCATGGAACTGTCTCAAATAGTCGTACAATGGCATAACATCTCCTTTTATTCGCACATCGATGTAATAAATCACGAGCGGTTTGTTTCATAAAAATGCACCGAAAAATTTGTAATGAAAACCAGTTCTTAAATGGTGTCGCATTTAATGACGTTTGCCTTGCCGTTATCGTTATTTACAGAGACGGTGCGCGAGAAATTTGAGTCATTGTAATAAAATTTGCCATCCTAATGTATTGAATGATAAGTCAAGAATTCCTCCATCGTTTTCCTGGCAGAGCTGTTTAATTGCATCCAACAAAGTCGTTTAAAAATTTACAAGGTTGATTTTGTTCAAACAGCTTTACACAGAAAAAAAAATTATTTACTATTAAAACGCAACGAATTTTGAGTCAAAATGTCAAAAAACTGTTTATTCTTAATCATTATTTTTTCAGTGAAACAATAAGTGTTTTAAAACAAAAGTCAATAATATTTTGTCACAAATTTGTGAATTTTAAGATTTATGGTTGTTTGCATTTTTTGTTCCAAGCAAAATTTGTTTCGATACAGACTTTCTGATTTATAACAAATAAAATTATTTTAATATAAAACAATACTTTTATGTTTATATTAAGAGTGCATTTTATTCAATACAAGATTATTTCTATGATTAATTCCAAACAGTTTTATAATTTTAAAAATAAATTTTATAATTTGTTTTCTGGTAAAAACTTTAGGTTTGGTTCTAACAATATATCTTTGGATTTTTAAGAGATATCAAATTATTCATTTTAATTTGGTTATGTAATATCAAGTGTATGATTATTATAAATACAGCGATATGTTTACCTGTTTTAATTGTTCCGATTCGTTGGAATCAATTGAACTTCTTTGCAAACACTTGGTCAAACTCATTGTTTTCAAAAATTTTCATTATTAAACAGATACAAAAGACATTTGGTAAACCTTCATAAGGATGACGCATTCCGGTTGCCTCTAACTTGTCCGAAGAGATCAAACGGTGTTACTTACGCCTAGCGATGATAAAGTTACCATACATGGTGAATACGTTTTAATGCTTTTTATCTTGAATTTTATTTTTATAAGTTTATAATTAAAATAGGCGGCGATGTTATCAGTTAAAGTATTGACGCATGAACGTGTCAACAAATTCATGAAACTTATTTAAAACTAAATGAACGGCAATTAAACGACTTAAAATCTGGCATAAATACATATGCCTTAAAATATGTAACGAAGTTATATAGTTTACAGGGTCTACCAACCTAAATATTTTGCCTAAATATTTTGGACGACGTTCACGAACTTGCGAGTGTCTTAGTTACTAGCATCAGAAACTACAAGAGAATTTGTGAAAACACCAAGGCTTTCGATTTCTTCCTGAAATCGTGTGAGAAGCCATTTGTCAAAATACGTTCAGAATATTTACTACGTAAAGAATTATCAGTTAAAAAAATTTATTCAGGGCCAACAAAATGTATCATCAATAATCATGTTGATCAGAAAGTTGATAAGGGGAAGCTAATTTTCAAAGAGATCAAAAGTGAAGGTGTATTGATGCCTATTTCCTATCAAATTAATTTTTTTTTTTTTAAATCAGCAATTATTGAAAAGTACAGTGGAAAATGGCAAAAAACTCATTGCAACCAGAACCGGTGTATGCAATTTCGTTCAAGTTGAACTGTGGCAGCATAAGCTAAAACAAATTTAAAAGGACAATGTGATACCGATATTTTTATTTTACGATTCCCTCGTCGATTTCGAAAAGAACAATCCCTTAGGACGTATTTCGGGAAATCAAGCCATTACAGCGTTTTATTATAGTTTTCCTACAATTTCAGAGGGATACTCGCAATTATGCAACATCTTTATCGCGATGCTTGTAAAATCAAAAATAAATATAACTTTTTATTGTAATTTAGCATTGGCTCCGCTGGTTGATGAATTACGACGGCTGGAAACTGA
This sequence comes from Nephrotoma appendiculata, assembly GCA_947310385.1. Taxonomy (NCBI): domain Eukaryota; kingdom Metazoa; phylum Arthropoda; class Insecta; order Diptera; family Tipulidae; genus Nephrotoma; species Nephrotoma appendiculata. Next base: position 326,838,535 of record OX371223.1, read on the forward strand.
AGGTATTGAATTTAGCATTGATGAATGCAATATAAAGGTGTATTTTGTACTTGGCCTGGTGATCGGTGATAACCCTGGGGTTAAATTCAATACTTGGATTTTCTCAATCATTCTCCCATAATTATTTCTGTAGACTATGCCAAATGAAAAAAGAAGAGACTTACACCAGTTTAGAAGAGAATAAAGGCATAATTCGCGAAAAAAAACATACAACGAACAAATTTCAAACTACAATTCCGATACCTTTAAACAAACTGGGATTAAGGGAAATCCATTATTAAAACAGTTAAGCACATTTCATGTAAAAGAGAACTTGCGTTGTTTTATGCGATGTTGTTTTCGATATTGTTTGAATAAAGATTTTTTAAGAATAAAATTGCATACTTTCAGGACCCCAACAGTTGGTAACATGCGGCTAACGTTATGATATAGTTTAGCATTCTGAAATGTTCAAATCAAATTGGTGCTTTTTTCACTAATCATGATAGGGTATCTAGAGCGTTCATTGTCTATTGCGATCTCGATTTCACACCAGAACCAAATGTAAACAGAACTAATTTTATTAACCCTGTTTAAATAGCAAAATTAGAAGATTTCCAATTTTTTAGAGTTAAGATTAGTTGTGAATCCACAAACAAGTTTGTATTGCTATTAATTTGGATAAATGATTTATTTTTGATTGAAATAGAGTTTATGTGAGTAATTTTTGAACGCAAACATATTCGTTTCTGGGTAGTAAGTGAAAACGAGAATTGGCAAGTTTATTGCAAATTTTCGATATCCCAATTAAATTTCAAATTTGTATATAACTATTAAAACATTTATACTTTTACATATGTACATATTGTATAAAATAATATTTTATTTTACTCATAACAAATAAAAGATTGTGGTTTAAGAACATTGGCTTGAAGCAAATCAAATTAAACCTTATAAACAAAAGAGAATAGCTTGGAACAAAATTGCAATATTCAATTCTGATTAGACTTAAGTTTAATTCAAAGCAAATTAGCTTAAAACAAAACAAAAATTGTTTGAAATAAAACTGGAGGTTTGATTTGGTAAAACTGCGCAATCGCGTACCTTCGTAGAAGCCGAATGTCAAAAACGCATAATTTATTTCATTTTTGTTCAATCGTGATAGATTTGTGGTACATGGCGGCATTGACATACACGAGACGCAACGCAACAAGTGTTTACATTTCTTTTGTGAGTATTATTGTGCAGTGAATAATTGGAATACGATTATAAATATAATAATATATTTAAAGTGCATTTATAGCGTGTAAATTGCATAATATGGATGAAAAACACGAAAAAGACGATATATTAATTGTTCTTGACGAAAATTTGCCGCTAGAAAGTCTGCTGGAAGAGTGGAATATATGCTTTATTTATTCACAAAATTTGACGGTAAGTATACATAACATTGAACGCAGCAATATTTTTAGTTTTGTAGCTCTTAAATTTTACTTAAATTTTGAAATCTTTGAAAGATGCGTCATTCAACAAGTACTATGCACAAGAAGCCATATTTAGATTTTTTTGTTGTGCTATATTCGTTGCTTTATGAAGCTTGATACACTCTTCAAATGTACAATTAATTTTGGCAGGAAAAGGTTTCAAAACTGTAAAATTGTATATTGTTTCTATAATGCTCGCTTTGACAAATGTGTTATTCTTATTTTATTTATGTAATGCATGTAATCCAAAATACAGTAATTTGAGCAACAGAATAATTGTTTGGGAAATTTACGTACGTTTGCTTGTTATAGAAGCGGGGCTTAGTGTTGATTCTCTAGGCGGTATAACTGAGGGAGATCTGGATCTATTAATTCCGGACTTCAAAGAATTTAGAGTGAAAATAAAATTTAGGAGGAATGTAGTAGAATGGAAAAAGCCTAATGTAAGTATGTTCAGAATATATGTTTTTTTCTTACACAAGGCCGACCTATAAACATATTAATTGAAGTTGAATTGTGTCAGATGGATGTACAATTTCATTATAAGTTTCGTTACAATTTTCTTACAGGGTATGACTGAAGGTGCAAAAACATTAAATGCTGCGATGAACTCGGATTTGGTAACGCAACCAATGGCATCTCCAACAAACCATCTACGTCTCCTTCGCCAGAAATACAGAAATACCTGAAAACATAGATGAGTTCAAAAATATAAGTTTAGTAGTTTTCCATTTATATTTTTATTTAATATTATCATACTTTCATTTATTTCAGAAAATAAGTGATATTTTCAGTCAGCCTATACAAGAATACCTAAAGAGCATAAACGTATCAGGAACGAACACCTCACGAGACGTTTTATCCAGCAAATTAGCTTCCAAATAATAACAAATCATATTTTACGATATTGCCCTTCAGAAAAACATGAATATTATTTCCAAGATGGAAAAGTTAAGAAAGGAAAATTGTATTATAAATATAGAAATAACAAGACAAATTTACGGCAGATCGGTGTTCTCAAAAGCCGTCAACATAAAAAAGCAAGACTAAAATTTGAAAGTTGTGACGGTGCCGAATTACCATGAACATAACTATTGTCATAGTTTATTTTCAAATATAATTCAAAAATTACTTTTAAAAAAATTTCAGATGAAACGGATGGAGACACCAACGATACAAAAAATTTGTTATAATTCCACAATGAACCAAGGGAGACTGTCGAAATGCATTGGAGTATCACAGCACCGAGCCGACTAAAATATTTCCGGCAATCTAAAAAGAAGAACACCACAGAGTTATAAATGAATGGCCGCTTATTAAAAATGTAAAAGGCTATCGCCTAATATGTTACATATTTATAATTTAAATATTTTCCTAAAAAAAATTATATGCAATTTGATTTACAGATTGACATGGATTTTGAAAACCGGTGAATTTATTTAAGAAATAGTCAAACGGGTTTTCACAAAAATTATTTTCTCTTGTATCGAATAAAGTGAAAGACAAAACTTTTCAAGATGCGGGCAATAAAATAGAAAAAATTATTTTGAGTGACGAATTTCTACACGACAACCTCGATTTAAGGCAAAAAAGTAAAACTTAAACACAAATTTTCATTATGTATTATCAATAATGTATAATAATTTTTAATTCCAGATTTTATCATAGGTGAGCTATTTAAACAGCTGAACGGTGTTTTGGTTCCTTCGTCCAGAAAAAAAAACCTTAAGAACAATTCTACTTGGAAGCCTTCGGAAATAGGGTCATTTGATTCGTTCGTCAACTATATCACGGATCAAGCTGAAACTAAAAAACTATAGCCAATAAAAATGTGAAATACTCTGAATTTGGTTTATACCTTCAACCCTCGCTATTCGCGTTACACAATCTTAATAAAAATCAAATTTCAAAAATATTTTTATATTATGATGATATTTTCTATATACATATTTGATAATATTATTCATGCAATATTTTAGAATAAATTTTAGAATATTGTACGTAATGAATCTAAAATATTTTTACGTTTTAATTGAAACCTAGTGATTTTACAATTAAATTACATATGTGTCTATTAAAATTTTAATTGTTTTTATTTGAAATAAAATTAGATTTAAATCTAACCATATCGTTTTATATTAAACCTCAGTAAAATTGAAATTAGTTGCAAAATGTTTCCAAACAAACAATTCCCTGTTTTAGGTGAAATTAATATGTTTTAAAATTTAAACGTCGGTGTTAGACTAAATAATTTTATAACAAGGCAAATGAAGTTTCGGAGCATAGGTGAAATCAGTCTTGTTTTGATTATAACTTTTTATGTTTGATTATAATCTTTATTTTTTTCTGTGTAGAACTTGTGATACTTGTCGTATCCGTAATTCAAGATGTTTTCTCGTAGGCAGCAGAAGGTGATGTAGATTCTGTATTTTCTTCAAAATCCTATGACAATCGCTTATTTAGTTTCCAGGATTAATTCGTAAGTTTATTTAAAAGTTTTATTATTAGTTTTTTAGAACAAGCATCCCCAACAGGAACTACTAATTAGAATCATCATTATTAAGTGATATGTGCAGCTCTGTGGAGGTACGGCTTTCATAGAAAAGATCTCCCAACGCAACCTTTCATGATACCAGATCGCATTTCTGCCTTATCCAGCTAGGACGCTACATAGGCATGGTGAGGTCGCGGAAAGTATTTTCTCTAGCAAACTAGTGCAGATCCATCACAAACGATTTAAGCAACAGCACCCTCCTCCATCATTCGAGCCGATGCTGTTGATATAAATATTGTCAATGATTTGCGTGGCATCCGAAAATCAATCTTGCGTTTTGATCTTAGAGATGCACACACGCTTTGGCCAACTGCTTGACGAGAGCATTCATTTTTTCATCTTTCTGTGCTCACGGCGGATAAATGCGGATTGCCTTATCCAAAGCAAAATCACCTGCTAGAACGTTTAGATTAGCAAACGTAAGTGATTTTTCGTTGTTTGGAAATATTTTGGTTAGTAAATTATTTAAGAGAAAATTGACTTTGAACTGAGAGATTGTTAATTACTTTTACAACAATACCGGCCCACATCAGTTTTTCATAATTTAAGCAAAAACTACGATTTATGAAAAAATTGGCTTTTCAGCAAAATTTCGACCCTATATTACGGATAGATTGATCGGGATGAAACTTTTACTTAAGCTTTTTCCATAATATAGAAGATTAAAAAATAATTAGTTCAAGACAGAACAAACCTCGCTTTGATAAAAAAAAATCACATCACTTTTATTTTAACATCTCTACAGTCCAGGGAACTATTTGGAAAAAACTTTGTGGAAATTTAGGTAACAGAGATGGTAACTTCAGGCTTAAAGATCTAATTTTCAATCAACAAAAGTTCAGATAATGTTCTTTGGTTATACAAACCAATTTTACCGACAATGCAGTAAGTTAAAATTAAGCTTTGGAAATCAAGAATGTTGTATTCGAGCTGAGTTCAAAGAACCTTTATGTACATATAGGATGTGGCAAAATAGGTAGAAAAAATACTTCAGTATTCAAACAAAAGAGGCTACTAAACGTGTACAAGAATCTCAACAGTCGAACCAGAAATGTTGAATAAACCGGGGTGAGATCATGAAATCTATCAGATTAGCCATGGCTCTCAAAAAATTATAGAAATTACATTTGTGCGATACACCACATACGCTTTGTCAAATTTTAGTGATCTATTATCGAGTATGTGTGAAAATATTTTCCAGTCATATTTCATGATTTTGCCTAAATAAAATCGATAATTATACTTGAGTCTCGGTTAGGATAAATTTGATGAGGAAGCACGAAATTTCTAAGTGCTGCACCATTTTGTTTTATATGATCATAATGAAATAGATTTTTAATGAGCTGATCGATGAAATGTTAATAAGAATTTACGATTCTTCAAGGCTGTATCTAACTCAAGTTGCTAAACTATCCTTATTTGACATTCTCATTAGTTTTCAAGAACAGCATACTCGTGTGACAAAACTATAAAAATGCGAAGCTGCCATTCTGTGGAAACTTCTTTTTAAACACCTATTAACTAAGATGTGGATATGATGACCTGTTGTATCGAAGAATGATATAAATTAATCTGAAATTCTGTCATTAAAAAAATTCTAATATCTGAAAGTTCATAAAGGTCAACGTGAAATGTTATTGAAATTTTTCTACTTTTCCATATAAAATTAAATTTAAACTGATTATTATTTTCTAAAAAACATAAAATTACTATTTGTGTCTGTCACGGTAGACTAACTGTCCAACGTTAATCTTATAATTTAAGATTGTTTATCCATCTACATCGTCGTAAACATATATAGAAGTTTAAACTTAAAGAACAAAAGCTCAAAGTTAAATAATAAATTTTCATCTCACAAACAACCATAAATCTTAGAAAATGTTTTTTTTTTTACTTTTTTTTTAAATCTAGAATTTAATTAAAATATTTTCAAAGAATTGTGTATTATTATTACTATACTCTATACTATCATTATAGTTTATCCAGACAAAATCATCAACTGGTATATAAATAACATAATGACATAAGATCACAACGACGATGCGAAATAGAAGACATAAAGAAATTGCTTTCTATTGAATTTTGCACTGAAACTATATAAAATACATAAACACAAAATTAAATTATAAATCGTAAAAGTAACAAATAGATATTGACATTGTAAGTTTGGCTCAATGCACGCGCCATATTAAAAGATTTATACCAGAGTTTTTTTTTCTTTATAAATACAAATTTATTGGAGCAGAACTTTTATTTTTAACGTTTTCACTATTTCACTTAAAATTGCATAAATTTATGACAATGTATGAGTAGTTTCAATTATTATTCTTAATTATGAAATCTTATCAATTTTCTTGAATTTTAGTTTTCTAGAAAATAGATTATAGATTATAGAATGTATTCCACCTTCGCACATAAGGGTTTTAAGTAGTGTTTAGTCCCAAAAATGTCTAGAGCATAGAAAAATACACCAAATTGAGTATTTTTTTTTTTTTAAATAATCTTTATGAGATTCGTAAAAGATCCCTCATGAGTATTTTGTCCGAAAATGTTTTGTATGCATAGAAATCAGTACATACTCAGACCCAAGAAACGTACTAAATGAGAATAAATTCAAGATTTATAACAAGTGAAAGTGATTTGACTGCTAATTGACAGCTGTCAACTGTCAATATCGAAAATCTAACTCCATATTTGAACGTAGCGACCACAAAAAACAATGTGTACCAAATTATAGAAAAAAAATAAGGGTTTAGAAAAAAAGTGATGTTTTTAAACAAATATCTGAATATGTACTTCATCAAAATTTTTTCTATGCATACAAAAAATTTTCAGACAAAATACTCATGAGGGATCTTTTAAGAATCTCATAAAGAGTATTTTTAAAAAAAAAGTACTCAATGTGGTGAATTTTTCTAGGCTCTAGACATTTTTGGTACTAAACACTACTTAAAATTTTTATGTGCTTCGTCAAGAACGATGCATTTCTCGAATTTTTGGTTTTCTTCGTGCGTGATTTGGTCAATAATAAGTAAATCGATTAAACCCATTTTAGAATACCTCTAGTCCCACCATTACATATCCGAAATGGAAACTATTTCTATATCTGCATACACTCTTTGCTTTCAACATGCTTAATAATACTTTGTCGTTTTAGAACTGTTGAATTAGCCTTAATCCTGTTAAATTTTCGAATTTTCAGCCCAATACACAGTGCAACGAATCGAATAAATTCCGATCAAGTGTAAAATAAAATTTGTATTTCACATAATATCAGCTTTTTTTTTGTTGGCTGTTAAAAATACAACAAGACTCATACAATTGAGTACAACGGCCGAGTCTTAAACCAATCCCACTCTTACAAGTTACACATTTACAAGTTACGTTATGACTACGTTAATAAAATTCAAAAAATTTAACGAAAACTGTTTTAACTTCACATTAATTCTTCTTTGGCTCATCAATTTACTAAAATATTTATGTTCATAGCTTTTGATGTTGCAACATAATCTAAATTGAAAGTTCTATCCTCATACCTCCCTCGGATGCAATGATATCTCACTTCTATGTCATTGGTTCGTTTATTAAATTTCTAATTTTTAACTAACCGATTGGCTTGTCCAAATTAAATGATTAAATTTTGGACTCCAATCGATGCAGTCACACTAGTTCCTTCATCATAGGACCGTCTCGTTTCTATGCCTCCCGCATAGTCTGCATCAGTGAATCGCCATACTCAGACTAAAATGTATGCCACATTCAAATCGAATTTCCATGTGTGTAGTCACCTTTGTGTATTATAGTTCATATTGCGTTTTACCGCATTCACATGCGGGTATCCCCAATTGTGGAATTACATTGTCAACCGCAAAACTGATGTCTTGTTACGGCCAAATACATCAAGCTACCGGTCATCTCACGAAATGGAAAATTAATTTCTACATATGCTTTAAAGTTGCCAAGATTATATACACTGTCCGATGGCGTTGCCAATGCATTGAATTTCACCATTCCAAAACGATTGAGTGCCATTTGGACATACGCGCTGGGTCACATAAATATATCCGTTTGGTCATTGTTCGATTGCATGCCTCCTCCTCCCCCCAATTACGTACCAATAATAACTCTATACAACCAGATAACATCAAGGCTACATCATCATCAGTATTTTAACCCGAACGCTACTTGAAACCGTATAAACAACATAAACGAAATCAACGGATGTGAAGACACATAAAACTCATCAAATGCAAAACCAGCAAATAGCATTGTACACGTGCATGCATCGCAACAACGTCGAACTAACATTATCTTTTACTAATTAAGCATTTTCTATCACTTTATAATCTCTAACCAAACTAACATCTTTGAATTGGTATAATTATATCGTTAAAGTCTAAACTCTGTTGAAATTAAAATAAAGTAAAGCTTTATGTTCAGCTTTATGTTGTTCAGAGACAAGAAAAATTGCTTCCTCGTTTCTTGTTGCAATCAAACCGTCTTCGACATAAAATAAAGAAATCCAGAAAAGCTAATTTCAGAAAAGCTGTATTTATGTCGAGTGTGTTATTGCAGCAATCTTAATAGTTTCGATATGCAGCCAGCACCAGAATTGCTAGAATGGAAGAAAAATTGGGTAAACATCCACAGTACCAATCGTGCTTTGTATACCAAGCAATATTACCATCTGAATTTTGCTTTTGTTTGTAGACGAATCGAATGTCATTGCATACTTTCACTGCTTTTGAATCATTTGGTCAAACTGCCTGCTCGTACATCTTTGGTTTTTCGCTGATTACTAACATCGCAACGTGTATACTGCTGGTGCAAAACACGTTGATCGTCGTGCCGCTGTAATGTTGGTTCTATCGCGCAAATGTCATTTAATGACATTCCTTTATCCTTATCGAATATTGATTCCCTTCTATTGCTTGCTGCGGCAGTGTCACAGTATCGTTCATCCCCAATTCATTGTCTGTTGCGTTCGCGTTGTGATAAAACTTCTTTTAATGGTCACTTATCCAGTGCAGCCATTGAAAATTTCAAAATGCAAAATCACATCACAAGCTATCTCAATTTTGTGCATCTTCCACACTCGATACCATTTCGAATAATTTTAATATCTGACGAATTTGATCGCTGCTAAAACCTACGAGCTGCGTACTTTAAAAAATATACTAAACGAAAATGTGCAAAATCAATCTATAAAAGCAACAAATACCTCGAACCGCCATTTTAATTTGTTTGCATTGGCCCACAAACCATCACAGAAATAATTTTACATCATTTCTTTGATTTCTTTCTCTTCATGAAGTTTTTACCTTTAACATGATGATTTTCTAGATGCACGCTTCGCACACAACATCTCCGTCCACGAAATCGATACGGTCGGTCATGATTCCTCAACTTACTTAGAACAGCCTATCGCGTCGAACTCTCACTGTATGAATTTTTCCATTCTTCAATAGTTCGCAGCGCTTGCTATTCAATTGAAATGTATGGCCACGATCCATGACTTTTCCGAAGAAAATAAATTCATATAAATTTCCGGTACATGTACAGCACATGCGAATTCACATGCGTCTGCGAATTCATGTATCACCGATGAATGCAAAAATGTCGATATCGTTGTGCCATTCTCGTCTGCACTTGATGTTGAGCACGACACAGAATTTAACGTCTAAAATATTGCTACTTATATTAATTGTAGTCGAATGTGTTCTTTTTATTCCTCTGGATACATTCGCGTTTCCAAAAACAACAATTGACCACTCTCGGTTTTGTTCAAACGAATGATTACCTTTTGAATAAAAATTCTTATTTGGCATGTAGCGATTTCATTCTATCAAGATAACCTTAAAACATCATTCGTAGCTCTGCTCCCATTAATCGCGCACATAAATTTATCATTATTTTGTTGTCTGCACTTGTCAATTCCAACGCACTATAAAAATGATTATATTCAACTGGCAAACACATTAAAATCTTCATCATAACCATCGAAACGGAAATCTCTTCACAATGAGCCTTTATTTGTTGGCTGTGTACTCATACACATTGCAATATCATCGCCCAGCTTCTTTGTGAAACTGTAGCACCGCTTTTGCAATTGCTGTAGTACCACCAATGCTTGCCTTGGAATAATCTGTTTTTGTTCATTGCATAGCCTGCATTTGCATTCGTTGGCTTTTGATCGAAACGTTATCAGATTCATTGGCCTATACAATTTGGCGCATCTATTTACATGTTAGCCAATTTTCACAATTTTGAGCATTGGGATCACCCGATAGTCTTCCATTTTATTTCGGTTAGAAACTTGTACCGAAATCAAAACGAATAAAAATTACAAAAAAAAATTCTCATTTATCGTCCCCTTCCGATATTGTAATCTCAATTTTTTTAAACAAGTATATACATCACTCACGTGAACCACAAACAATTTTTATATTTTAATTCGATTTATTCGTTGTCCATTGTTGAATGGTTCAATTTTTATGTACAAAAAAGTATAATCTAAGTTATAAAATGGCAGAACTCTCTAATAAATCAATTTAGACTGTAAGTTTGTATACATTTACTTGGTAAAATCGTCGAAAAATGAATTAATTACTTTGCATATCCATATAGCTTATCAGATGAAGATCAAAAAACTTATCTAAGAAATTGATTACAGCAAGACGAATCGGAAGCTGAAGGCGATATTGACGAGATTTGCGACGACTCAGAAGACGAATAGCTTCCAACAACGGCCAATCAGAATGGAGAAGAATCTGACGTGGAAGACATGGTCAATGATAGTTCCGTGAGAGTCGAACTAACCAATTTAGCTGTAAGCAAAATTTAAGACCGGAAGCACCGATGAAGAAAGCGCACTAGAAGTTCTGAAAGGCAAAGATGGGACAACTTGGTGACGTAAACAAACTTTGCGGCACAATATTTTGAGAAAACAATGAAGTGACCCAGCAGGATCTACGAAAATGGAATCAACAAATGATAGATTCAAATGTATATTTACTGATGTCATGGCTAACATAATTTATCACAGAAACAAATCGGAAATCAAGGAAGTTTACTGCAACTTCAACAATCAAATCCTGACAAACAAGCAAAGGATTGGAAATTATTATCTAATGTGGAATTTAACGCCGATTTAGCCATTAAATAATGCCGCGGTTAATTAATGCCGCGGTTCAAAAGTCAAATAATGAACACACAAACGTCTTATGGGAAAATACATCGAACCCAATGTATCGCGCATGTATGGGAATAAACCGTTTTTGAAAGATACCTCGATTTTTAAGATTTGATAATAAATATACGAGACCGTTCCTCCTTTTCTAATAAAGCTGCAGCTATAAGTGAGACTTTAGAATTCCGAAATTTAAATTTTCGAAGCTGCTATACTCCGTCTGAGTGCATCGTTGTCGACGAACAACTCTTTCTTTTCAGAGGTACAGATACTTTATAATACGTTCTACATTTTTATTATATATGTATCAGGCCGAATTTGTCAGAAAGGAAAATGTTGGATTTGCTTAGACGCAAATCTCCTAAGAGACGCAGAGCAACTCGAAAGGCATGCAGCATTTGTAAACGACCAGTGTGCGCTGAACACACAGAAATATCGATAAAATGTATCAGTTGTGTTTAGTTTAAGATAAGACTATGGTATAGCTAAGAAATATTTACGAGCTGAATTATTTATTATTTTTTTGTTGTAATTACTAATTGAATTGATAATCTGTTTTGAAATATTATTTTGTAATTTATCTGTGATAAAATATAGTTTTTTTATCTATAGACGTATTTATTTTACTATATTATTTTAAATATGAAGTGATAATTTAGCCGAGCCGGGTATAGTCTAAAAGGGTAAAACTTTAAAATAAATTATGATTCAGTTTGTAAATAATATACATATATCTAATTTTTGTTCAAAATTCATTACAAAATCTACAATTCTAGAATGTCATGTAACTAGGATGGTCCAACTTTTAAATAATAATGTATAGTGTATACAGACGTTCTAAATCATAATAGCTACCCGGATAGCCAGGTATTGACACAAGCGCCAATTGTACTAAATAATGATTTATTTAGAATAAAATCATATTACAGAATACAATAAATTTTTCGTGCCTCTTCGACACCAAACAAAAAATGTAAGAACATTTAAAGTACAGATTTTGGGTAATATAAAAAATCGGTTCTTTGGGATGAAAACTTCAAAATGACCCTCCCAACCTGCCAAAAAGTTTTCTCGATCCACGCACCAAACGCCGTATAATAACGTAGTATAATGGTGACGGACATCAAAAATCTGGATGTACTCGTATTAAACCCATCTAACTTGCCGCCACATCAATTATATATAAATCGTGGGTGTGTTGTGACATGGGCCCAAACCTAATGTTATTTTAACGGAAATAATACCAAAATCATTTAGGATCTACCAAATTTATTCCTAAAACTTCTTTAGACACAGCTAAAGCAATTCTGTTTAATTTTGCGAGGCACTAATTTCCTGCGTCCGCTTGGTATACACATTGACATAATTAAGGGCAGAATTTGGAAATGTGAATAAAAAGGTGGCTTTTTAAGCCAGATAGAACTTGAAATTGTAAAAAATAACACAAAAAATTAAATTGTAATGAATAATTTTTTTATTCGAAAGATCAATACATGGCATTAATATTGGAAAATGACTTCGGGCATATGGGCACCGCGGCTGTTTTTAACGAAACGTATTATGGACGTCCAATTTTGGGCCACTTTTTCGAGTACTGCTGGCCGTATGTTACGAATAATGGTCATAATGGTCTCGTGACTTCAATTACTGCACCAGCTAGATCTGGTATGGGTGTAGGCCAAAATCTTTGCACAAAATTGTCTATGTAGTGGACGGACAAAACGGATAAATTTGGATCTTCTTCCACACCTTCGTTTACAGCGGCGATATTCTCTTCAGTGCGCACATTTCTTCGACGTGTTGATATTATTGCAACCTCTAGACTAGAGTAGTATGTTGTACGAAATCTATCCGTTATCTATAAAAATCACGAAGACGTCTATAAGTTGCGCGAATCGATTTCTGATTTGCAAGTGAATTTTAATAATTTCGAAGCATTGTTCAAGCGAGAGTCTATCTATATTCATGATGATTTGCTATAGTATATTTTTCATAAAAATTTTATTTTTTACAATTTAAAGTTTTATCAGGATTAATAAGCACCATTTATAACGTCCCTTAAGCAAGCAGAAACTATACGGCATGTATAATTACAGGCTAATAATAGGCTATTTTAATGATCTTTTAACAATTTTTGGGCTCCATCCCTTCCAACTAAAACGCGGGCTCGCCTAGCTTTAGAAAAGTTAGCAGAATCCGTATCGAAAAAACGATTTAAAATCAATTGAAAAATTAAAGGTTAATTTAGGCTAATTAAATGCCCTATTTAATTTTTTTTTATTCTGCTCGTTCTAGGAAAAGCATAAGGCTTTTATCATGTATCGAAAATCGGACCATAAATAAAATTATAATTCAAAACAAGATCAAATAACATATAAATAATTTTAAGCTTTTTATGGTCTAATAAAATGCCTCATTAAAAATTTTGGGCTCCACTCGTTCTTGCTCAAACTCCAGGTCATTTAATCTAAAGCCAGCAGAACCCAAATCGAAAATCGGACCAAAACCGAAATTAGAACGCAAAAAAAAATTAATGAACAAACAAATAATTTTAGGATAATATCATAGAACAACCACCGTATTCACCGGATATGGCTTCGGCTGACTTTCTTTTCTTTCTAAAACTCATACTACCACTTCGAGACACTCGTTTTCAATCGATAAAAGACAAAACAGAAAATTCGTGGCGAGAATTAGTCAATGCTAGCATTTTGGTACGATTATCGGTTTGGGTTCTGCTAGCCTTAGATGACCGTTAGATGAGCTATAAATGATCTGAAATTGTTTTCAAAAACGAGTGGAGCCCAAAAATTTTTAATGGGACATTTGATTAGGCCATAAACAGCTTAAAATTATTTGTATGTCATTTGATCTTGTTTTGCGTTCTAATTTCGGTTTTTTGGCCGATTTTCGATTTGGGTTCTACTTATAGCTTTAAAGTGTTACAGCCTTATGCCTTTCCTAGAACGAGCAGAATATAAAAATTTAAATAGGCCTCAAATTAACCTTTAATTTTTCAATTGTTTTTAAATTGTAGCAAAACCCGCGTTTTAGTTGGAAGGGATGAAGCCCAAATTTTTTAATAATTATTACACGCACTAACAACGTAAGTCAAGCGAATTCTACACTATGAAGAAAGTAACAGATAAATTAGACGACTTTGGTGAACTTCATATACCATAGAGTTTGGTGCTTTTTGTTATTTATTCCCTATTTTTCTAGATAATAATTAAACGTAAATTCTTATCCTTCAATGTCAATATTTTTACTTCTCAAAACGAAGCATATAGTTTCTTCAATATTTTCAAATGCATATATAGTTTTATTTTCACAGTCGCAAAATTAAATGGCCAGACGCTCCTAATCATTCTATAACCGTATTAAATTTAACGCTAATAATTTTTTCTGGTCTTACTGCAATAATTAATCCAATTTATATACGGACACCACTGCTACCACGGAAGATGAAAGTTTTATAAATAATTCGATCAATCAAAATTGAGCAGACAACCAATTGCAAACCAATTTGCCGGTGGTGATCTCATGCATCAGGGACTGGTTAAAATTTTATTTTGTCGTATTACTATCACATGATCACACATACGGAATTAACACAAAGTAATTTGGATTAATATCGCTGTTTACGGGTTCATTGAAAGCAATCAATCATGCCCGATTATAAAAATAAAATAAGTTAACGTCATTTTGAGATCATATACGGCAATCGTGCTTAATCATATCATATCACTATACATATATTTGTTATACACATGGCAGATTTTAAAATACAACTATTATATATGGTTCAACCCACGCACCACCAATAAATAATACACAAGAAACCTTTCAAAAGAACTAGTCCCGAATAGATTTATAGATCAATGTCATATACGCGTATATATAATTAACAACAATTTCCATTTTATTGTTATAAGACGAAACAATAACTATTATAAATTATAAATAATTTCGATTATCACCGATTGCAATATTGTAAGCCCTTAAAGAATTTTTTTAATTCAATCGAAACTTGTGTTGTGTCTGCATGCGCAAGTGAAATGCGTGCTATTACGAACAAACATTACAAAAAAAATTGCGCACGTAAGATTCACATAATCCAAATAAAACCAGTACAATGTAATTATGCTTGCGAATGAATAAATTACATTTTTTATTGTAGTAATAAAAGAAATTATTTATAATTTTATATGGTTTATAAAAAAAAAACTTTTGGGAAAGTGAAAGTTCAACACATTTTGTATGTACTTAAGTTGACGGCGCGCGCGCCCGAACTCTATATAAACTGGATTTGATGATGATAAATTGTCATCTAGTGGACTTTGGTCATTTAAAAACGTTTTAATTAATGTCTTATTGTCTAAACTAAATAATGTGGGCATGTTTTAATGTGCAGCCATAATAAATGTTAGGCCTCCAGACCTATTTGATCGCTTAAGTGAATGGATCGCATCTTAATAAAATTATTATGGCATTATGCTGATTTTTATCAAGATAATAAGGTTTTTTCGTAAAATACCATCTGGTAAATTACGCATTCGGCATGCCCGGGTGCATATACATTTTTAACCAGACCATTATTTAATTATGATGTAAAAGCATAAAATTTTTTGTTGTTAACATACAAAATAACGATACGCATGGTTATTTTTACGTATTTACATTTTACTGGAAATTTACCATCGGCGGCATATAAAATGTGAAAACCTATTATTTTAATGTACATTTGTAATTAAAATACTTATGTACATAACATAAAACGAAATATATGTTGTCATATACGAGTCCACAATATAAATTGGCGCGAAAATATCGCGTGAGAAAATTTATTTGATTTTATAATTTGAAATTGAAAAGCAGTAACGTCTCCTCCATTACGAGTTTCGATGGCAAATTTCTATGGTTTGAAGTTTTTATAACGCAATTATTTATAGAAAGTACACATTGCCTATTGGGGTTATGGGATAGTTGGAAACCATCGTTTTTTAATTTTAAGCAGATTTTAGCTTATACGCCAAGCAAAATACTAATTTTGAGGTGTAAATCAAAGTAAAAAATGTATTTCGAAAAATACATCTTGTGCAAAAATCATTTTGATACTCAGTTCAAAGTATGGTGCTGCACTTGTTGGCGCAGATTTTGGCACCCGTATGTAATAATGGATGAAAGATGGGTGCGCTACACACTCCGGTATTAAATCGTTAACCAGCTGAGTTGAGAGCGGGTGAGAAGCGACTAATAACGCAAATGTCGACCCGTAAGGTTTTGGCCACGTTCAGGATTCGCCAGATATTTTATTTGACGACCATAGGAAAGGCCATCAACAGCGAATATTACATGACCGTGTAAGCAAGACAATGCAAGGTGTATTAAGTCATTGGCTACGATTGCAAAATTGCATGAACTGAAATTCGAATTGCTTTTTACAAAAAAGGCATCGAAATATTAGAGGAAACTATGGAAACTATGAAGAAAACTATGTTGATGAATAAAGTTGAATTTTGCAAAAGAAAAAATGGATTTTTTAGTTTTAGCCTCGCCACTTTATGACCGACGAGTTAAGTATGATATCGTAAACGTCAGATCTATATATATTTGAAAACACTGGTCGGTAACCGTGAATATATTTATCTCGGTCGCAATGAAACTTGAGGTATTTAACAAAATTGTGAAGTACGTAGAGCGATAGTAATTTTGAAAAATTCAAACTCTGCAGACATAACAATGCGGATCGCAACAGGTTATCGAGCATTCTACCTTAACACTAACGTTTTTAAGTATCGCAATATGTCGCGCAAAAGTAAATTAAATATCTGTAAAACGCTAATTGTAAAACGCTAATAAGACCCGTAATAACTTGTGATAGCGAAGTTTAGACAGAAACTAGCTACACGGGATAGCCAAAGCTTGCGTTTTTGGTTGCAAATTAGTACATATAATGGTAAGTCTTACTAAGGAAGGGGAATGTACTGGATTCGTCTGAATCTCGAGATCAGAAATGATCTGAATGACGTCGGTATAATAGCGACAATCAAGTCATTAAGGCTTAGATGACTTGGACACGTTCTGCGTTCCCAAAATAGTTATACAAAATAGTCGAGATTGAGACCTGCAAACTCTTTTTTTATCATGCGGAATAACGTTGTCGAGCCAGTCTCTTCATAGGATGTAGCGCCGGTGAAGAAAAAGAAGAGTAATCACCAAAAAAAAATTTATTTAGATCGCATTAATAGGTTTATGCTTTGCTTTCCCATCAATGTCAGCTAGAATTTGCAGGTATTTCCAGATTCATTGGCATATCATGTAGAATAGTGGTTTATTAAATTTTTTAATTTAATAAGAATAGTTACTAATTTAACAGTAATTTTTAAAAGTATTTTTAGAAGTGTGTGAAGTTATACCAGTTTTCCATCTCAGGAAAAATAAAAATATTCATCAGGTAACACCAATTTCATCCCATTTTCACCACATCCCCTAAATCTTCCCAGGATTTGCGCTATATGTTAGGATTTGCGCTATATGCTCATTTGCTTATGGCTCATCACCATATGAAATTTTCAGAAAATACTCAATAAAATGAATTAATAAACCTCACCAACCTTAAGATGCCTTAAGTGCCTTAAGATTTGATTTTTGATTTCGACTCGTCATGATGTCTACTAGTAACTCTAGTAAAAATTTGGATATCAGCCATAATCATTTTATTTTGAGTATTTTCTTTAAATTTCATATATTGCAGTTATGCTTATATAGCATACAGCTATATCCGACCATGTTCGTGAGACTCTGTGAACATCTCTAGATTTGGTAAAATATAATTTGGATTTTTTTTAAAAACAAGGAATTTCAACGTTGTATAAGCAATAAGTTTCCTCATTTTGATGTTTAGAGAAAAACGCAAAGCGAACAAAATCCGACTAATGATAAAATATCACTTCGTTCACACACTTTTATCTTAGAACAAGTTATATATACTGCTCGCAATTTCACTGATTGGAGACCGGTATCCTTCTAGCCTTCACCTATTTTGCCAATACCTAAAAAGTGAAGCATAATTTTTATATTGTTTAGTTCTGATAAGCAAAAAATATTAAATAAGTCTCATCAAACTGACGAGAAAAACTAAGAATGAGTCAGGGACAAACATATCGCCACCACATATGCCAGATCATCAGTACCGGCTCGATCGGTGTTTCCAAATTAGATCCGGCAAACATCGTCGGACAAGGCCTACCTTAAAAATATTTTATTTAATACCTTACATACTTTAATCATACATCCCAAAATGTGTATGTTTATCAATCACAAATCGATCATAATACTGAAGAAACCATCTAACAAAAAATACTCCATCACATGCATAAAGAGAAAATCTATGAAAACTAGAATTCCGCGTAGCACACTTTGCAAGCATTTCACCGCTTCTTATAGCTAGAAAAGAAACTAGAATCAACGAACATGACCGATTACTTCAACAGGGGCATATTATACGAACATCTTATCATGGAGGCCGATACGACTTAGCCCACCATAATGGGGAAAACATCGGGGGTAAATCCATGACATGTACATGTAAAATAAAAATAGTTCAACGCACTCCACCTCCAATTGCGTGATTTTATGCCGGTAGACATAGACCGTTGCTCTTCTAATTTATTTGCTTATAAATATGAATTGGAGGAGACTCCACTTCAGGAAATTTTTTCAAATTCATAAAAGCTTTAATTTCCATCCCTTCGGTAAGAGTTAGAATTGAACGTCAGTTGACACGGATAACTTAAACATAAAATTTTAAAAAAATATTCAAACTAACTCAAAAACGTCAAGTTTAATTCAAATCCGACTGGCATTTATGATAAATGTACGTAGATCTCGAATACACTACACTTTATTGCTAAACCGAAAAAATTTAACCTACCGGATCTTAATAAAAATTGTATAATAAAAATCATTAATCCTTCTGAACGCTCTTAGTTCTTTACGGAATTAAATTTGTTGTTGAACTTAACCATACCAAACACAAAAACTCGGTATTTGTATACCAAACAATCCCTGGGGATTCTCGAAATCGGTGGAAATTTCCGCATTCACAATATAATTTCCTTTAAAATTCTTTGTTTAATTCGAATTTCTCGCCGCCTACTTTAATTATTTTTTCAAATTTGTGTGCAATATTTCGATTATTTATTCCTGCGAGCCAAGTGTCGAGTAAATCGTTTACTATGATAAAATTCGGATTTAGAACAAATTTTTTGATCAGTTTGCCAAAGAGTTCTGGAAAAATAAATAAATTCACCGAAAAATTGACTTTTACCCGACTATTGTGGCCCACAGCCTAAGAGAATAATTCCGAATGGATAAATCGATGCGCAACTATCCCATTAGTTGGGAAATAAATAATATAAAACTTGCAAACAAGTTTGGAAAAATGATTAAGGTACTGACCCGGTGAAAATTCGAATAATGTGAAAAAATTTAAAACAAATTATATTCCGAATGCGGAAATTTCCACCGATTTCGAGAATAGGGTCCCTGGATCTTTATGACTATTTTACCATGACCTGGTTGACTATTTTAATTTTAATTTTTTCCATAATGTAACATGTTAAAATATGTTATCGAAAAAAATTGGGTCAATTGTTTGCATAACTTCTCCAAGTTTGAGAGCTAATATCAAAATATTAAAAGTAAACTTCGAGAAAAGGATAATACATAAGAACTAGTTTTTCTTATAATAGCTATTGAAAATCAAGAAAGTCTAGAAGAAAATGTTCCCACAGAACGTGTACAATTTGCCATTACTTTAGTAAAGAACACTATTAAATTTCAGAAAACCAACAATAAACCTTTGTTGAAAATTTAGTCTTAATTGTAAAAATTAAAATAGGTACTACGGAAGATGCCACTTCCTGTATTCATATGTTCACCATATTTCGCGAAATTTCAATAAAAATCTTGTTTAAAATTAATCCACAAATATTTTGTTTCAATCGTTTTTTGTAAATGGTATATTTCTTGGAAATATTCTTTTCAAACATGTATTTGCAAAAAACGAAAAACCATCTAAAACCGTCTAAATTTTTGGAAACTGATTTGAACCGATATTATTGAAAATTTAATTTAGGATCTTTTAGTTCATTTCGTAAATGACATACGTTTTAAGAAATTTACAAAAAACGAAAACCTTGTATGGAAGCTGTCACCAACCACTGGAGTCTCCCAATTTATAAAAAAACAGCTTAGGTCTAAGATTCATCCCGATCAGTCTATCCAAATGGGATGTAGACAAATACATATAATATTTTTCCTTCGGCGGCACAGCGAATTGTAAATCTGTAAAAATCCCGAGGTCAAAATTTTTTTTTGAGTAAAAGAATGATAAAAATAGTGTTCGTTGTCATAAACGTCATTTCGGCTGAAATTTGAATGTACTTTGCAAACTTTTCACAAAAAAGGTCCTATAGAAACTGTCACTGCCGGTTGACTAATTTCGACCAAAATTTACAAGTATCGCCCAACATGTGGAAATTGTATAAGTACATATAAAGTTTCATCTCGATCAATTAATCCGTATCCCTTTCGAGTTCAAACATTATTTTATTTTTGTAGAGATTAAAGTTCAAAATCCAAAAACGTGTGGGTAAATTTATAAAGTTTAAAGAGATTTTATTTTTTCAAATTCCGCCTTAATCAAAGTTCAAAGTTTTTTATTAATTATTCTACCATCTGTAAGAAATATAATGTACTAAGAGTAATCGATAAAATGATTTGTTGGTAATACATTTTATCAATCAAACTTGTAACCTGAAAATAGACCATTCCAAAATGAGCGCGTCACATAAAAGTAAGTACAAAAATTGTTTAGATAAATTTAAGTATTTAATTATATTTGATAATAATTTTAATATTTTAAGACCATTTATTCTATTAATATTATGAAATAACTAATTAATAATTAAATTAACCCAAAAAACGCGATTGAAAACGCACATACAGAAGCTTGTACGATGAACGTAAAATGTGTAAATTGGTTTTGTTTTTGATTTTTAGTTGTATTCAAGGATGGTCAATGGCTAATTGGACTTGATGAAATTCAAAAAATTTTAGAAGGATCAGGATCCGATACAGAAGATGAAATAGACCCAATCATCCTAAATCACGAAGAATCGGAACCTTTCTTTGAAGAAAATGACGAATTGGATGAGCCCAATGCAGAAATTTTTCCTCAAACGATGGAAGTTGTTACATAAAAAACGTGTGCTATTCAATGAATGTATTTCAATGACAAACATTTTAGCGAAGCTGCAATATTCACTAATATGTACTATTTGGCAAACAAAAACAGTGAACTAAAAACAAGTGCTCAAAAATTAAAAAAGTTGTATGGTGTTTTTATGCTAATGGAAGGCGTTTTCTATCCACGACTAGAATTGTATTGGCAAAAAGGTTTTCGCATAGAACATATTTCAAATGTCTTGGCAAAAACGCGGTTGAAAAAATTGCGGTCAGCTCTATATTTCGTAAATGTCAACCAGTCACCTGACCCCACCAACGCTTTTTGGAAAATTCAGCCAGTACTAGACGCAGTTAGAGACAGATGCCGAGCTCTGCCAATGGCTGCTGCATCTTACTCAGTCTTACCATGAACAAATGGTGCCATACACCGACAGATGCCCATCTCAGCAATACGTGTAAAATAAGCCGCGACCAGTTGGCTTAAATAATTTTGTTATCACGGCATCCGCCGGTCTCGTGATGGATTTTGAACTGTATCAAGGGAAAAAGACGAATTTTGGAAATTGGTCATTGGGTTTAGGTTCAACTGTTATTTTGCGGATTGAGAATACAATACCGAGGGGAAGCTTTATTTGTTTTAACCGATATTTTACAATGGTTCCACTATTGTTTGAATTACTTGAATTGGGATATCACGCTACTGGTAAATATTTTTAAACGAACTATCATTTTTATATACATATTAATAAAAATTGATTAATTTATTTTAGGAACAATAATGGCAAATAGACTTAAAAATGCGAAGTTTAAAGGTGACAGCCGGTTGTACGCCCAAAAATCATTTCATCATATAATCAAAATATGGGTGGAGTTGACATAGTCGACCAAATGATGAAATATTACCGCACATTTATAAAAACAAGAAAATGGTCACTCAAAACTGTCCACCATATAATAGATTTAGCTGTAGTAAATGCCTGGATGGAGTACCGTCAGAACTGCTTGGCGTGCGGTGTATCGAAAAGCAGGTGTATGGATCTTTTAGAGTTTAAATTAGATCTTGTTGGATCCATAATTGCAACCGTCAATCAAAATAGACGAGAAAGCACCAGTAAAGATGAATCACAAAATTACCGCTCATCGAACTTATGTTCGCCGCTACCATACGCCGGTAAAAGATACGACGGGTATGACCATTGGTCGCTATTTGGCCGGCTAAACCACTACCGACACTGCCGTTATGAATTTTGTAAAAATCGCACTCGTTGTCGTTGCGGGAAGTGCAACGTTTATTTGTGCCTTTAATTAATTTTTTTTTTAATTTGACTTAATTGAAATTTATTGTGATCAGTTGTGATATTTTGGTGAAATAAAAAGTACCAATTCAATTTTTTTTTTATTAAAATGGTCTTTTCTTTAACTTTATATATGTATGAGTTTAAGGTAAAAGTACCAAATTTGTGGGTGCCTATTTATTAACAGAAACCATTTTTGTTGCCATTATTTGCTGAAATTAGTTATTTTTAGCTAATTTTGAGTTATTTAGCAAAAAACTAAATGAAATTACTGATTTTTATTTACATTGAACGTACGTGCATCATAAGATTGATCTGCATAATTTTGAACGTTGAACTTTATTTATCGTCATAATTTCCTCAACAAAATCGTTTTGTGTAATATACATAAATATGTGCGTTGAACTTAAACTAATACAAAAAATTTCTTTTGATGTAAGCCTTTGTCACTGTCATATTTTACGCAGGCCGATTTTTAATAAAAAACAAATTTTTGCCAAAAATCGTCATTTTCGTTTCATCGTCAAATACGGTAACTGTGTCTATCTCAAAGTTAGAAGAATTTTGAAATAGAAAGAGGATATTTTAGTGTCAGGAAAATTTAAGATAGGAAGAATTTTGAGATACGAGGATAATTTTAATACCTGAAAAATTTGAGGAGGAAACATTTTTAGGTAACTCAGTCTATCTGAAATGATTTAAAAATTCAAAATTGAAAGAGGATATTTTGATGAAATTTAAAAACAACACATTAAAAATATGTTGAACCACATACAAAATTGTTTTTGTTGAGCAATTATTCAAGTGAGATATAATCTTGGATCTACACTTTTTACATATCGAAAGCAGTTTTTAATTGCTCCAGGAGTAATCATCATCCAACTTTTTGAAATAAATTCAATGGCATCTAACAACGTAAAATTTTCCTGTAAAAATGTTTTCAAATTTTTTTTACACCTGCCTCCATTAGTTGAAGGAGGGTAGTTAAATTCGGCGGAAAGAATATGAGCTTGCGATGAATTTTAATTTTTCTGCATTTAATTTGGCATGTGCCGGACAATTGTCAATAAAAAATCATATACCTTTTGGGTTTCTGCGGTAAATTGTTCATCAAGCTGGATTAAATATTTTTCAAAAATATCAGACATCATCCATGATTTAGCGTTAGCAAGTAGCAACATATTTCACAGGGAGGCTTTTCACGTTTTTGAAACATCGTAGTTGTTTTGATTTTTCAATAACCAAAAAGGGTAATTTTTCGATTATGTGTTATAAGCTCCACCTTATACAATTATTCGCTCTTTACTGTGTTTACCACCAAAACTTTTATAGTTTTATCGACAAGCCATCTGTAAAACAGTGCAGTTTCATCTTTATTGTAAACATTTTCGGGGTCGTATGATGCAATAAGTTTGTTAAGTTATTCATACACACTTCAACATTTTCCAAATTGGAATCAGCACCTACTCCAGACAATTTTTTAGAAACAATATTGTGTTTCTTTTTAAATCCAGTGCTTCACATTTCGAATTATTTTTTACATTTATATTTTCAGAAGCATTCGCTTTTGCAGTAATCTTTTTAGTATACCATACTCTTTACTTCTTCAATAATTCAAATTTTTTCATTGATTGTCAATAATCGTTATTTTCTTTTTTCTGAAGCCATTTCTTGCCAAATTATTAGTTTTTTAAAAAACGTATTCACAAATTTTTTCACTATAAAAATAATCTATGTTTTTACTATAGTGTGCAAGCTCACACGATTATTTCTTAGAGACTCAGTGTGCAGAAATCGTAATTTAAACAACATATACAAAGGGATTCCCCGATTTAAGTAAAATTATTGCAGGTACAAAAATAAACAGTTATTAGTATTAGCGGCACTATAATTTTAATTACACATACATAGTATATACAGTGTAACAAATGCGCATAAACCGACATTTCGGAATAGAAAGAGGAATTTGTTCGACTTTTTCCTCCAAGATTACTTCGACATAAGAAGCAGTTTGATATAGAAAAAGTTTGAGATAGGAAATGCTGTTTTCGTATGAAATCGCAACGTACCTTAATTTAAATTCGACATA
Source organism: Nephrotoma appendiculata (assembly GCA_947310385.1). Lineage (NCBI taxonomy): Eukaryota > Metazoa > Arthropoda > Insecta > Diptera > Tipulidae > Nephrotoma > Nephrotoma appendiculata. The sequence continues at coordinate 326,863,379 of OX371223.1, forward strand.
AGAAGAATTTTGACATAGGCAAAGTTTGAGTTAGACAGAGTTACCTGTATTTGGAAAAAATCAAAAAACTCCTACGGAAGCTGTCGCTTCCGGTAAACCGATTGCAGCCAAACATCGTTCGGATCATTCAATTTATGAGAAAAGCTTAAGTATGAAGTTTTTTCAAAATCAATTAATCCGTCTACACTTTAGAGAATCAACAGACATTTAGTCTGCACACGGAACCATATATACACGCCCAGAGTTTCTTTAAAACCCACTTTTTTGACTTTGGAGATATAGTGAACGGTATTCACAATATAGTGAATGTTATTCGCAAAAATCTCAATGTGAATATTTCTAATGATTACGCAGAACGCTGCTCGTAAATAAAGATAAATCAAGATGATAACAAGTATTTAAAATTGCGTAAGCTCGCTAACGAACTATCAGTTTATAGTATAGTGGGAGATTAAGGGCATTGACTTTTTGTATAGCACGAACGCGGTATAAATGTTTGTTAATTAATGATCACATATTAAATGATCAAGTTAAGCGATCTAAATATTAAATTTACCGTTTCTACAAAAGCTTTCTAGAAAATTTTACTCCACGCCATGTGCTTCTTAAGGAAAAGAAGTGATGTAAAATAATTGATCATAAAATATAATTTGCATAAAATCATATCCTCCTTCCGCAATCATTTAACTTATCATTATAAATGGCATACATAAATCTATCGTACACGAATAACTATTACAGCACAATGCAGTTATATCCCATATATATTTTAATGTAAGAAGCGCATGCCTATAAAATTATACTGTAACTGAACTATTTATTATCTCAATATAATTAATAATCTAGTTCTTATGCATCTTTGTAATGCAACCAATGCATGTTATGTGGATACAGTTTTGAATGCCTTTTAGTTAAGATCGTAAATAGATATATAAACAACATTTGAAAGAAATTGATAACTTTAAACCCGTTTGACTCGTATATACTAAAAATCATAAATTATGTGATTTAAGCCGCACATTTCATAATACAAAGGTATCTAACCGCGTGATAATGTTACTTTCTTATGATTTTATAAATTGTATTGTATTGAGTGCATGCACATAAGGAAAAAAAACAAAAGACCTCAACTGTAAAACGACGAACCTGCATTTTATAAAAAAAAAACAAATATAACATAAAACTTTAACCTTATATTTGATATACACCTATATAGAAGACACATGGCATGCGGTCGGTTAAAAATGACCGAAACGAAATTTAGTACACATAAACTACAGGTGCTGATAAAAATTTCGTATTGTTGAAATGGTTCCGCAAATTCAACGGTTTAACGATTTTACATGCATGTCTTAAGTAATCCCATATTTAAAATCTAATTAATCAGCATTTTTACGTAATGCATGCGGCATCTTACGACTTTGTATAAATACAAATTTTACAGTTTTACATATAAAGACGAATAGTATACCGTACCCATATAGTCGGTAAACAAAACACTCCATCACCAAACTAACGGCCGGTATAATCACTTAGCATCAAAAGATTTTACAAATATATGTTGAAAGACACGCTATTGGACTATTAATCAAGGCAAAGACACAATATAGTGGTAAAATAATTAATTTTACGTGAGGTTAAGAAAGCAACAGTTTTAAAACGACGAAACAAGATGGTGGATGTACCATACATAAATTCACATATACACATAAAATCTCTAATTATATGTTTATGTTGCTATTTTTTAAAAGCCACAAATATAAAGAAATAAAGGTTTGCGCACCCTTATCTTAGTATTGGTGAGAGATTAACTTTTAACTTAAGCCACATTTATAATTTTATATATAGGAAACATAAAATACAAAGAAGTTGATTTTTGTTGTCTGCATACATTCATAATATATAATGTCAATAAATGTGGGAAGAAATAAAATTGTAAAGCTAAGGAATTTATGTTTTGTTGGTGTATCACTAATACATACATACCTGAAGTAATATTCTTGTAATTATTAGTATCCAGTGTCACAAATTTTTATCGATAAACACTAAATCTTTTATATTCACTATTTGCACTTTACTGCTAAATGCACTTTTATAAAAATATTTACACTTTGTAATTTTTAAGTTTAATATCACTTTTTAAAACACTTTTTTTATGAAAATTAAAAACAAAACAATCCACTATAAGGTCGCCTTTATAATAAAATACACGATCAACGTTGTGATCTGAATACAAAAATTTTGTTTATAAGATCGCGTATCTAAAGCACTGTAAATGAATAATTTCTTTTCGGTTTATTTTTATTTTTTGTAGAACAATCAACACGAATAACACTATTCACAAAACTATAATAACATTTATATACAATAAAATTGAACACGCGATCAAATTAAATAAATAAAAATAAAAATTATAAGCTAAAAACTTTTGTTGTCTTATATGAAAAAAAAAATTCATTCGACTGAATTCGTTGAACAAACGGTGTGTAGTAAAAACGCGGCGGTGGAATCGTATATGATTGTGTTCGGCGCGGTTTGTATAACGTCTTGTTGTCTATATGCAATGTAATATACAGAGAGAGCGCTTAATATCGAAGCTGAACTAAAGTGAATGTTATTTTGTTATTTTTTAACTTCGCTCTTTCGTATAAACATATCAACGTAATGTGTCTATAAGACGAATATTATTAAATGCATTTGTGGATGCGTTGATCAGTCGTGGGGTATTATTAGTGCGATTTTTATATATTTATGCAATTTGTGCAAAATTAAATAAAAACATAAACAATTTAGCAGGGGTGGCGTTCCTAAATTAAATACGAACGCTAAGCGCAGCAATCTAAATAATTACGGTTACCCGCACAAAAAGTGAGTCACTTGAATATAGTTGGCGCGTAAATTACGAAATATATTTTATGGTTTCTTACATTTAACACTTATTTTAGACATACTGTAAAGTAAACAATGAATAAAATACTACTTTTTCGTTACAATTGCACCATCTTTTACCAAATCTAAAAATAATCGGAAAATTGACTGTGTATTTGACCATTTTCCTTATCCGTCAAAAACAACGAACAAAATCACAAAAAATTATGATTTTCCCTGAAATTTTATATATTATTTACAAATTGAGTGAGTTTATCGATAAGTTGGCTCATATTTTCACAGCGTTATCTTAGCAATTAACACGCATGGGAAATTGGCCACGATCGAACGCTATAAAAATTATTAAATCTATTTTAGGTATAAATATATCGATATAATTGTTGCAAAGTTTTGCATGGATATTTATTTTCTTGTCTCTTATGTGCAAAAAGTCAATGTTAATATCTCTCTCATTTTGCAGACGAAAAATGTTGGTGACATCTAAATGGGATATAATAAAACAAAAGTCTAAAATTCTCAAATTTATCGCAAACGAAAAAATCTCCGCTATTCGTATCGACATTATACCGTGCCGCGCTTATACCGTGACCGCAGATATACAAATTATCGCGATTACTTCCAATCACGATTATACACTCCAAACAAATAAAATCACGATTATTAAGATGACAGACACAAACCCGATTTTCTAACTTTGCAAACGTTAAAATTCATATTTAATTAATGAAATAAAACAATTTCAATGTGTATTTGACGATTTTGAATAACATTGAATAAGCTATACGATATGTTAATAAACTAAATGTATAAATAATTTCTGTGATAGTTTAAAAATTTTAAAATTTACTGTAAATTCAATGAAAATGACTTTTATGTTCCACAGCGAGACCTCCTTATAAATCCCACTGTTTTTTTTATGTTTCACATTTGTCTTCTTTCTACAACCCGATTGTAATTATCTTGTTCTATAAACGTAATAATCCAGTTTTGATGAAAATCGTGATATGACAAACCGGAAGCATATCGGGATAATCAAGAATTCATGATTATCTAGTTTGTATCTGTCTATGGTATAGTAGTATGTCTAGTCCTCAACTCGCCTTAGTTAATCGAAGATCGTTTGAAATAAATCAAAATTTTTAATTATATTTAGGCTGACTTGTTTTTATCACCAATGACACTTTGATGACTGACAGTATGATTTATTTTCTTTAATATTTATATCTGTATAGTCTATCATTTGTGTATCCAACAAGTTATATCTTTTTGTGCTCGATAGTGAAAATTTTGTGATTTATTTACATAACTAATGTTAAATGAAAATGACGATAATAATTGGGAAATTTACAAATCAGTGTTGGACGCAACATCCAGTTTTTAGCAGACATCAAATTTCAGTTAGAGGATCAAACTATTTATGCACATCTTCATGAATTATCTAAACTTAGTAGAGTAGTTGCTCACCAATACAAGGGCATCCTTGGTGTTATGAAGCTGATCGTTGTTCCCAATCAACCCTATGCTGTTTTAAGAGTTTTTAAAGTATATCTATACGGATGCTTGTGATATCACAAATTCGGATGTTCTAGGATTGTCAAAATTGTCTTTAAAATAAGAAAAGGAAGAAAATTGTGTGCCACAAATGGCAAAAGTCAATGAATCGATTAAATCGAATCTTCTCCTAGACGTCAGTCTTATGACATTAACAGAATAACTAAAACTAGATAAAATTAATAATGTGACGCGAGAGAATGACGTTTGCAATTCGGTTATGAGATACCAAACGGGGAGTATTAAAAGGTGTTTTAAGAGTCATCCGTATTGCAGCCATAAATAACGAGGAGTTTTCCAAATTCTTACAGGTCCACACAAATATTTTAACACTAGAAGAAATTAGTTCGATCTATATAACAAATTCGCTTCAAGAACGAAACACATCTGGCTTTATATGAATTCCCCGTACAATTTTCATTATTATTCTGCTGGACCAGAACTTATACTAAATTTTAGGCCATATTTTGGCTATGAAAATAAATTGCCATTTGGCCTTACTGATTGTGGTTTCTCAGTTAGTCAAAATATCATTTTGAACATCATCATCATCATCATACTAGAAAATATCGAGGTCAAAGGGTTCAGTTGTAGTAAAATTCGACTTACCATTTTTATTAAAAACTGGCCATAAATGTTATCTTAGCTTGAAATATTTTAAACCTGCCTGTCCTGTAAACGCTATTATTGAAAAAAAACCTATCCAAGGAGCACAAAACGTCCAATCAGGTTGAAATCAAGTTGGATCAAATAGCGCCGTTTTTGTTTCAACTGAATTTTAAGGAGTTCAAATAAATATGTATATCTGTATAGTTTGATTTTTTTTTTTTTTTTTTTTGTAGATTATGTTTTTATTTTTATTGGCTAGGTACCGATATTTTGTATTTTTATGTTTTATTAAAATATAATATAGGTAAATATATTTTATACGACTCATTTCTAGTATTTTCTTAACCGCTGACTGGCTTTATATTGATTTAAAAATAATAGCTCAATTAAGTCATTATACCCTCCCTCATCATTATCGTTATGATAACGAATTTCCTGTGCTTTAATAGCCCGAAACCCATTTATCCAATATGGCAACGATGATGTTCTGAAAATTACGAAAAAGAAAACATTTCTCAAAATTATGGATATAAAACTGACAAAGTTCCTTCCACAAGGGTTCAACATGTAAATCCAAGTCGTTGTTAATTTAAACAGAGAAACGATTTTTTCTAGAAAAATGAGTGAGATCTAGATGTTACCATAGTTATTACGAACGATCATTTTCGGAGAGAGAACAGACAACCATCAGAACAAAAAGAATTAATTTGTTTATTTTAGACCAGGACAAAGCTGTTATTTGAAAAGTTATCTAATGAATGGACCTCTTCATTTTACCTTTTCGTGGATTTCGAGTGCAAAAAAGAGCTACCTGAAAGGTTATTCATTGAATTATAAGGCATAAAAATACTAAACTCATCAAATAATTGTATTGGGATTGAAACACAGTTCAATATAGCTAAGCAGAATAAGAATTATTCAAGGATGGTTAATAAAATACCGAAGGACATTCAATGAAATCTAATAAATCTACGCAATGATCTAACTAAGCTCTATAAAATAAAGGGGTAAAGTGGTAACCATAGAAAAATTTAAAAAAATTATAAACGTAACTTTAAAAAAATTATGTTTGCGTCAAATGCCGTTTCTGTGCTTTCGCCCATGGAAAAATTAATTTAAATTACAAAATTTAACGAAGCTTCGTTAAATATGAATTGTCACTTAATAAAAATTATTGGAGCGAAATTTTGCGTTCAAACGTAAAAAAAATTAAAATTTGTATCGTGCTACCTAAAAAAACAACAATCAATAAACAGCTGTCACTATAGCAAATAGTTGTCATACAATATTCTACAATATTTACGACATACTCGTTACGTCTAGTATGGCTGGAATGTCATTAAAAATTAGTGTCGTCAAAATTTTTAATTTTTTTTAATTTTATAATTTTTTTATGGTTGGCCCTTAACCATACAAAAATGAAAAAAAATTAAAAGCGTAACTTTAAAAAAATTATGTTTGCGTTAAATGCCGTTTCTATGCTTTCGCCCATGGGAAAATTAATTTAAATTAAAAAATTTAACGAAGCTTCGTTAAATATGAATTGTCACTTAATAAAAATTATTGGAGCGAAATTTTGCGTTCAAACGTAAAAAAAATTAAAATTTGTATCGTGCTACCTAAAAAAACAACAATCAATAAACAGCTGTTACTATAGCAAATAGTTGTCATACAATATTCTACAATATTTACGGCATACTCGTTACGTCTAGTATGGCTGGAATGTCATTAAAAATTAGTGTCGTCAAAATTTTTATTTTTTTTTAATTTTATAATTTTTTTATGGTTGGCCCTTAACCATACAAAAATGAAAAAAAATTTAAAGCGTAACTTTAAAAAAATTATGTTTGCGTTAAATGCCGTTTCTATGCTTTCGCCCATGGAAAAATTAATTTAAATTAAAAAATTTAACGAAGCTTCGTTAAATATGAATTGTCACTTAATAAAAATTATTGGAGCGAAATTTTGAGTTCAAACGTAAAAAAAATTAAAATTTGTATCGTGCTACCTAAAAAAACAACAATCAATAAACAGCTGTCACTATAGCAAATAGTTGTCATACAATATTCTACAATATTTACGGCATACTCGTTACGTCTAGTATGGCTGGAATGTCATTAAAAATTAGTGTCGTCAAAATTTTTAATTTTTTTTAATTTTATAATTTTTTTATGGTTGGCCCTTAACCATGCAAAAATGAAAATAAATTAAAAGCGTAACTTTAAAAAAATTATGTTTGCGTTAAATGCCGTTTCTATGCTTTCGCCCATGGAAAAATTAATTTAAATTAAAAAATTTAACGAAGCTTCGTTAAATATGAATTGTCACTTAATAAAAATTATTGGAGCGAAATTTTGCGTTCAAACGTAAAAAAAATTAAAATTTGTATCGTGCTACCTAAAAAAACAACAATCAATAAACAGCTGTCACTATAGCAAATAGTTGTCATTCAATATTCAATAATATTTACGGCACTCGTTACGACTAGTATGGCTGCGGAATGTCATTAAAAATTAGTGTCGTCAAAATTTTTAATTTTTTTTAATTTTATAATTTTTTTATGATTGGCCCTTAAGATTTCATAACATATTCACGATTTATAACGATTATTCACGAATCCTCTTACTTTTCTGTTGATGATTTACAGACATGACGATGTCATCAAACTGCTAAATAAATCATCTTGTATTGGTGAATCATGAAACTTGAGGAGAGAGGGAGCTTTAAGTTGGTTATAAAATAGGTCGCTGTTGTTGAATCGGTGCTTGTGGTTGACCAGGCGTGATGCCCCTAGTAAACATTAAAATACTCGTATGTGTACAAACGAAGAAAGTAAAAAAAATCTGTGCTAGCTTGAAACAACAATAAAATTAAAAATAATCATTCTTCCAACACGCGGACACAAATCAAAGCAGCTGATTTGATTGCAACCAAAATTATAAAAGTGCGTAGATTTAAAGAAAAAATTAAATTAACATGAAATGTACCAACATATTTTTATATTACATGGATTTAAAATTCAAAGCAAGTTTCAATAAAAAGTGAGATGAAATCCACCACAACTTTAACTTGAACCACTACAGAAAATATTCTAAGATGAAAACAATGAAATGGAATAATAAACAATATCTGAAGAAAATAATTCAACTCTCTTTCTCACATATAAACATAACATAAATCGTCTGAAACACAAAATGCAAATTCAATAAGAAATCTACAATAAATATTAAATGTTAATTTCTTTAATTGTTTTTTAAATCGTATAGTGTTTTGTCAAAAGTCTTGGGAGATACAATTTTACACAGTCTACGAGCATCTTGGTTTTGTGCGAATGAAATAAAAACCTAAATAATTTTAAACGTTAATATATACCCAAACTATTTAACACTTTACATAGCAGCACATAACAGTGAACATTTTTTTCTGGCTGTGCCTCCATAGTTAAAATGCAATTTAGATTCAAAATCTATGTGTGAATAAAATCCGTTAAATTAAGATGTACACTCTCAAAATTTATTTGCTGATTTATAATTAGCCTAATGTTGAAAATATTTTGTTAAATTCGAAAATTTCTTAATTATATAGATTTGAGCGGATATACAAATCTAAACCGTACATCGTAATCCGAATCAAATTTCAAAATTAAATTTCGCATAAATTTAATATGCTTGTGGTCCATTCAAGTCGTGTATAAATGTTTACAAAAAAAAATAACAGTAAGATTGTACATTATAATCAAATTAAATTGTTGGGTTGTTTGTATTTTTTTTTTTTGTAAGATGAGTGTTTTTTAAAAGGCCGTCTAGGAATGAATGGATGTTATACGATTTTGTGTAGTTTGCATACATTAACCTAAGGCCCAACCTCTTTTGCTGTAAGACCGTTTAATAATTTTTTTGGATATATGTACGTTATATTCTGCTTTCAAAATATTTCGGTAAATAACTATAGTCGTGAACATTGATTAGATGCTGCTATTATACTTCCGAAGAATAACAGTCAAATACATAACTCTAAAATATAACTGCTTATCATTTTTGATAAACATATATCGAATATAGATGTTGAAATCCAAATTCATACAATGAATAATGGATGCTACTGCGCAAGAAGTATTTCCAAAAAACTACATTGAAATCCAATCAAACTGCATCTATGATTTGCGTCGTTTACATAAAACAATTTCGTTGTTTTGCCTCGAAGCTTGACGTTTGACGGTACGTAATGTGAATTCGAAGTTTTCTACTTTTTTGGAGTTTGGTTGAAAGGTGTGCCAATCTGTGCGCAAGAATAAGGATACCTAGATAATTATAGTCTCATATAAGAAATAAAAGGTCTGTTGCTGTTACTGGAGAGGTGCAAGCTCTGTTACTTTTTCAATGAATAGGCTGCATTCGTTTTGAATTGCAAAACCATGTTATTTTGCCTGGCATGGTTTTACCCGGTTCAATAATATTTCAAAAGAAGAATAAATGTTTGTATAATTGTCATAAAAAACTCTAAAGCTGGGGTAATAATGATATAATGTCTTGTGTTTATGCTGTACGAAAAATTAACTCAATCGATTGTGTTGTGGGTCATATTTGTTTAATAACCGGTCGTTATGTGTACAAAAGTTACAAAAGTTAAATATGGCGTTTAAAATATTTTCTAATTTAGGAAGAAGATTCCATGTTCTGTATATATGGGAAAATTCGCAGCTTTCATGACCCTGGATAGGCATCAACTAATAAACCCGACGAGCTGAGCGTCACGAGCTGAACATAATGCTACAGGATGATGATGCCAAGGTAGTTCTGAATATGTGACTCGTTAATCATTAAAGTAGTTTCGTTTTGTTTATTATTGAATGCCGTTATCGAATTTTTAAATAACTCGTCCAAAGTCATTAAAACTATTTTCAATTTCCTCTTATATACCTAAGATTTTCTTTAGCCGTATAGAGGAATTGCAGCAAGGCCAACTAAACGTATGGTTTTTAATGCGTATCGTAAGATATAACAATACTGACGCCAGCACTGCTATACCAGCACTGCTAACCAACTATTTCGACAATATATACCCGCGCCAATCACCATTCATGGACTCAAACTTCACGATCTCATTCAAGTATGTATGAGTTGAATCGTTGTCAACAATTTCAATATACTGGATTTTTTTAGGAAATATCACTAATTTTTGACGTAATTGCAGTAAAAAAAGAAACTTGATATAAGACATACACCACGATGACAATAGATTCGATATACTTCACACTCCTGACCAATGGATATTCGTGGTCCCGACGAAACAACTGATGATGTGATTTATGGTTCCAAGATAAACTCCAAAATTGTTCAAGGACCTGGAATAGTCACCATACATGTGGGTTGCATGTTAAGAGATAATAAGTTGTTATTAGCAAATTATTCTACTAGCCAGCCCACCTGCTGACGGGTATATAGCAATGTACAAATCTTTAGCTTAGAAATCAAAAGCAGAGATAGCAACAATGAGAGAAAACGAATACCTATACCTAATAAGGGATTATTTCAAGTGCATCATTAAAGTGTGATTCATCTCATCTTCTGCTATTTTGCCTATGCCTGATAATAATCTAGATCATAAGTGTTCAGGATCATCGGAAGCTGAAAGAAAACATAGAGTTTAATTATTTCTAAGCTAGATAACAATTTGAATGTAATTTACCTTTGTTTGCATTATTCCCAAACATAATTATTCCTATAATTGAAATTGTATGTTATATTATTAGCAATTATCTTATTTCATTATTTTGTAATCAAAATTAACTTACCATTTCCAGTAATGTCATTATTTATTAGTATTAGACAGCTGATTTCTTGTTTGTTTACATTTTATTGTTTGAATTTCAATGTCAACCGGTAATACCGATCTTTATAAATCGCCATCTATGTTTTGGATTACATAATTAACATTAATTTTCTTTTATAAACTAAATTATATTAAAATCATGGCGGATACGGTTTCTTGGATTGTTAGAATTTTAGTATTAGAATAACCAAAATTTATAATAACTCGTTCACTTTTTCCTTGGCAAGAGAGCGATAAACATCAAATTTTGGACAACACAAATTTACATTAAAATCAATAAAACTTAAGATTATAACGTACTGAAAAAAAATCAATTTGTTTTATCATTTTCGCAATAATTTGGAAACACATCCGCACAATAATGTTTGTGCGTCGTAAACGTGCAACTTACCAACCTAGCATGACCCGGAATATGTTTAGTCAACTAGACATATTTCAAATTTCAACATTGAACCCTAATTTACTTAATTTTAAATGCAGATCAACATATGTGCCGAATATGTGCCGCATATCAACACACTTAGGATTTATTGTTATTTTGCTAAGTATTGAATTCTATTTTATATATAAATATAATTTAAGTGATGACTAGAGTATTTTAAACAGAAACTATGTCACAATAATTTTTAATATCAACAATTTTGTTCCTCGGCTAACCAGACCTAATTCACGGTAATCTAAGTTTTTTTTTTACCTAGTTTTATTTATCTTATTTATTTTACAATATTATATTTATAATTTTCGAGATGCAACTATATAGTAAACTCCTAATTTATAATACATGTATCAGAGCTACGAATTAGTCAGCTTTAACAATTATTTCGATAACGTTTGGCTTTACGACCCAAACAGAATTGTTAAATTAACACCCAGTCCAAATTATAAAAAAGGACTTCTGAGTTACCTTCGACGCATTCGATTGGCATTTTGCATTTATTTTGTTATCTATAATCATTCGCCCTTTGGTTGAAATATTAAGATTCATAAGTCGGATACTAGTGGTCTACACAATAATATTCTCAGGTAACACAGGAGTTCAAGTGTGATTTCTAACATATATGAATGTCATGAAAATAAATGGACATGTGATATCTACGAATATTAAGTTAAATGCTGGATTGATATAATCTAGGACAAATTTGAGAGTGTCGAAGATCTTTGAATGCTGTATGGAAATAAGTTTAGTATCACACCAAATTTGAAAATTAAATAAAATACAGGGTTGCCCCCGAATATCTTTTTATCTTTTCAGAACAAGCAACAATCAAATTTGCCTTCCGATTAGCAAATGTTATAATAATTTAGTTAAATCAAAGAAAATATTTGTTATGCTCAAATTGTGCACGAGACTTAAAAAATTCCGTCTCGTCGTATATGCTTGTATCATTCCACATTAATGATTTATTTGAATGAGATGTAAATTGAATTTCAATTCGCGCGTATTTATCACAAAAATAAAACGCAAACCAAAATTCCTAAAGTGTGATATCTTATATAGTGCTGATGAGGATGGTATACAGCGTACTATAAGACGTGAACACAATAGAAATCTGTTCTAGTGTTATATTGTTTTCTAATGGTGAATAGACTCTAATTATATATAGAAATGCAATATGAATGTCGTTATTGTCGTTGATGTTGACAATTAATTTTATGACACAGATAATGCCTAAGTAATTTACTTTGATGTATTCTATTTTATTTATTTTTTACTTTGTTCTCGAAGGTGTTTCCTTTTATTGTATAAAATAAGTATGTGTATATAGGGAAAACCACTTCATTAAATTTATTGTCCATTTTTGTAAAACAAAATAAAAATAAAAATCTTGTTCAATCTTCTGCAAGGTGTGGTAAATTAATAATTCTGCCTTTGTTCGTCATACAATTTTAGAGATTTTGCACACTTTATTGATTTTCAGCAACAACAACAACAATTTAAAATGTAGGATTTTGTTGAAAAAAAAAAATCTCAACCTAAAAATAAATTATGTAACCGACAGGAAAACAAAATAAAAATCTTATCTGAACTAATTAATCTGTGTACAGCAGCAGACTCCAATATCCTTCACAATGGAAGAACGATTTTTATTTTTTAGGAAGAAAAAATTGAAATGTTCTTTTTTTCCTCAGCTTGAGATTTTTTATATTCCTTCAATTTCTGTTAAAAAAAAATAAAAATTATATAATATTATGTACTGAAAGGATGTTTCTACCTACACATAAACCATTTTTTTTGTCTTAAACATGTTTGTTATATTATTTAGTAAAGTATAGTACAAAAAATAGTTTGAACAAAGTCAGCGATAAAAGATATAATACACAATACATATAACAAAGATTGGATCAGCAGTTCGGTGTACAGCCAGGATACAACAACTACAAATAAACTATGGCTAGCATTAAAAGGAAGAAAACAAATAATGCACCTGTTTTACTTCAACCAAAAGATCAACTTTTCAAATAAAAACCTTAACTTACTTAACTTTTTTAGTTTTTAAATTCTGTAATGTAACTAAACTATATCGTTTGTTAGATGAGCATAATAGTAAGTTGAATAAAATAGTTTTTTATGCTGTGTGCTATTTCATATTATGTATATACCATTATTGTATTTTGCACAAAAGTTTAAATGTACAAACCAAACCCAGTATTATTGTACAGAATAGATTTAATTTGGTTGACTTTGTTATTGGAGGTATCTGGAGAACAGTTTGTGATTCCATGAATAAGGAGTTATTTTGTAACTAAATAGTCCATTTAAAATTGTGAGTGTGTTTTGTCTATAAGTCTCTTAAAACACCAAAGGGATTCTCTTAAAATTTTTTAACAAGTATGTAACATTGTGGTGACGTGTTACCCAATGTTGTTTCATACAACTATAGTACAATTTATAATTACAACTTATTATTTTAATTTTAATTTTCACTAAAGAGTCCTTATACAATAAATTGCACATTTCATCGCTAACACCTATCCGATGAGTGCACTTTTTTTTTATTATTTTTAGATAATTTTAAATCGGATGTATACACTAAGTGTTTTTTACGTCACATGCAGAGAATCGTAATTCGTAGTAAAAAAGTTGTTTCTGTTAAACATTGTTGTTGTTGTCAAAATAAACATGGCCGATAATAACACATAAAATATTTATTAGGACCATAAGTCTATATATAACTACTGATTCGGATTAAAATTTGTTCAAACTGGGATTGATATTGACTTGTAATTAAATCATTGTGAAAATTTTGTTTTTGTCAAATATTGTTGTTGTTGTCAAAATAAACATGGCCGATATTAACACAAAAATACGTATGAGGACTATAAGTCTATATATAACTACTGAATTCGGATTAAAATTTGTTCCAATTAAGATTGATATTTAATTGAAGTTAAATCACTGTGAAAATTTTGTTTTTGTCAAACATTGTTGTTGTTGTCAAAATAAACATGGCCGATAATACCACATAAAATACGTATAAGGACACTAAGTCTATGTATAACTACTGAATTCGGTTTAAAAATTGTTCAAATTTGGATTCATATCGAATTATTATTAAATCAAATTGAAAATTTTGTTTTTGTCAAATATTGTTGTTGTTGTCAAAATAAACATGGCCGATAATAACATATAAAATATTCTTATGAGGACTGTGAATTAAATTTGTTCCAAATGAATTATATTTAAATCAAAATGAATTTTGTTTTTGTCAATCATTGTTGTTGTTGTCAAAATGAACATGGCCGATAAAAACACATAAAACACTTATGAGGACTATGTGGACTATGGAATAAAATTTATTTCAATTGAATTGAATTTAAATTAATGTGAATTTTTGTTTGTGTCAAACATTGTTGTTGTTGTCAAAATAAACATGGCCGATATTAACACAAAATGTCGTATGAGGATTATAAGTTTATATATAACTCATGAATTCTGATTAAAATTTGTTCAAATTGGGATTGATATTGACTTGTAATTAAATCATTGTGAAAATTTTGTTTTTGTCAAACACTGTTGTTGTTGTCAAAATAAACATGGTCGATAATAACACATAAATACGTATAAGGACCATAAGTCTATATATAACTACTGAATTCTGATTAAAATTTATTCAAATTGGGATTTATATCGAATTGTAATTAAATCATTGAGAAAATTTTGTTTTTGTCAAACATTGTTGTTGTTGTCGAAATAAACATGGCCGATAATAACACATAAAATTCTTGTGAGAACTTTAAGATATTAACACAAAATGTTGTATGAGGAGTATAAGTCTACATATAACTACTGATTCCGATTAAAAATTGTTCAAATTGGGGTTGATATTGAATTGTAATTAAATCATTGTGAAAATTTTGTTTTTTTGTCAAACCATGTTGTTGTTGTCGAAATAAACATGGCGGATTTTAACACAAAAAATATTAAAAGGATTAAAATTTGTTCAAACTGGGATTGATATTGACTTGTAATTAAATCATTGTGAAAATTTTGTTTTTGTCAAATATTGTTGTTGTTGTCAAAATAAACATGGCCGATATTAACACAAAAAATACGTATGAGGACTATAAGTCTATATATAACTACTGAATTCGGATTAAAATTTGTTCCAATTAAGATTGATATTTAATTGAAGTTAAATCACTGTGAAAATTTTGTTTTTGTCAAACATTGTTGTTGTTGTCAAAATAAACATGGCCGATAATAACACATAAAATACTTATGAGGACCATAAGTCTATATATAACTACTGAATTCGGATTAAAATTTGTTCAAATTGGGGTTAATATTGACTTGTAATTAAATCATTGTGAATATTTTGTTTTTGTCAAACATTGTTGTTGTTGTCAAAATAAACATGGCCGATAATACCACATAAAATACGTATAAGGACACTAAGTCTATGTAGAACTACTGAATTCGGTTTAAAAATTGTTCAAATTTGGATTCATATCGAATTATTATTAAATCAAATTGAAAATTTTGTTTTTGTCAAACATTGTTGTTGTTGTCAAAATAAACATGGCCGATAATAACATATAAAATATTCTTATGAGGACTATGAATTAAATTTGTTCCAAATGAATTATATTTAAATCAAAATGAATTTTGTTTTTGTCAATCATTGTTGTTGTTGTCAAAATGAACATGGCCGATAAAAACACATAAAACACTTATGAGGACTATGTGGACTATGGAATAAAATTTATTTCAATTGAATTGAATTTAAATTAATGTGAATTTTTGTTTGTGTCAAACATTGTTGTTGTTGTCAAAATAAACATGGCCGATATTAACACAAAATGTCGTATGAGGATTATAAGTTTATATATAACTACTGAATTCTGATTAAAATTTGTTCAAATTGGGATTGATATTGAATTGTAATTAAATCATTGTGAAAATTTTGTTTTTTGTCAAACTTTGTTGTTGTTGTCAAAATAAACATGGCGGATTCAAACACAAAAAATATGTATGAAGACTATAAGTCTATATATAACTACTGAATTCGTACTAAAATTTGTTCAAATTAGGTTTGATATTGAATTGTAGTTAAATCATTGTGAACATTTTGTTTTTGTCAAATATTGTTGTTGTTGTCAAAATAAACATGGTCGATAATACCACATAAAATACTTGTGAGGACTATGAGTCTATATATAACTACTGAATTCGGTTTAAAATTTGTTCAAATTGGGATTGGTATTGACTTGTAATTAAATCATTGTGAGAATTTTGTTTTTGTCAAACATTGTTGTTGTTGTCAAAATAAACATGGCCGATAATAACACAAAAAATACGTATAAGCACTATAAGTCTATATATAACTACTGAATTTGGATTAAAATTTGTTCAAATTGGAATCGATATTGACTTGTAATTAAATCATCGTAAAAATTTTATTTTTGTCAAACGTTGTTGTTGTTGTCAAAATAAACATGGCCGATAATAACACAAAAAATACGTATGAGGACTATAATTCTATATCAAATTATGAATTCTGATTAAAATTTGTTCAAATTAGGATTGATATTGACTTCTAATTAAATCACTGTGAAAATTTTGTTTTTGTCAATCATTGTTGTTGTTGTCAAAACAAACGAACATGGCCGATAATAACACATAAAATTCGTATAAGCACTATAAGTCTATATATAACTACTGAATTTGGATTAAAATTTGTTCAAATTGGGATGGATATTGACTTGTAATTAAATCACTGTGAAAATTTTGTTTTTGTCAAACATTGTTGTTGTTGTCAAAATAAACATGGTCGATAATACCACATAAATACGTATAAGGACCATAAGTCTTCATATAACTACTGAATTCTGATTAAAATTGGTTCAAATTGGGATTTATATCGACTTGTAATTAAATCATTGAGAAAATTTTGTTTTTGTCAAACATTGTTGTTGGAGTCAAAATAAACAAGGCCGATAATAACACATAAAATTCTTGTGAGAACTATAAGATATTAACACAAAATGTCGTATGAGGAGTATAAGTCTATATATGTATAACTACTGGTTCGTATTAAAAATTGTTCAAATTGAGGTTGATATTGAATTGTAATTAAATCATTGTGAAAATTTTGTTTTTTTTGTCAAACATTGTTGTTGTTGTCGAAATAAACATGGCGGATTTTAACACATAAAATACGTATGAGTACTATAGGTTTATATATATCTACTGAATTCTGATTAAAATTTGTTCAAATTGGGATTGATATTGACTTGTAATTAAATCAAATAGAAAATTTGGTTACTGTCAAACATTGTTGTTGTTGTCAAAATAAACATGGCCAAAAATAACACATAAAATATTTATTAAGACCATAAATCTATATATAACTACTGAATTCGGATAAAAATTTATTCAAATTAAGATTGATATTGAATTGTAATTAAATCATTGTGAAAATTTTGTTTTTTTGTCAAACATTGTTGTTGTAGTCAAAATAAACATGGCGGATTTTAACACAAAAAATATGTATGAAGACTATAAGTCTATATATAACTACTGAATTCGTACTAAAATTTGTTCAAATTAGGATTGATATTGAATTGTAGTTAAATCATTGTGAAGATTTTGTTTTTGTCAAACACTGTTGTTGTTGTCAAAATAAACATGGCCGATAATAACACATAAAATACTTGTGAGGACTATAAGTCTATATATAACTACTGAATTCGGTTTAAAATTTGTTCAAATTGGGATTGGTATTGACTTGTAATTAAATCATTGTGAGAATTTTGTTTTTGTCAAACATTGTTGTTGTTGTCAAAATAAACATGGCCGATAATAACACAAAAAATACGTATGAGGACTATAATTCTCTATCAAATTATGAATTCTGATTAAAATTTGTTCAAATTAGGATTGATATTGACTTCTAATTAAATCATTGTGAAAATTTTGTTTTTG
Source organism: Nephrotoma appendiculata (assembly GCA_947310385.1). Classification (NCBI taxonomy): domain Eukaryota; kingdom Metazoa; phylum Arthropoda; class Insecta; order Diptera; family Tipulidae; genus Nephrotoma; species Nephrotoma appendiculata. Next base: position 326,881,686 of record OX371223.1, read on the forward strand.
TCAAACATTGTTGTTGTTGTCAAAATAAACATGGCCGATAATAACATATAAATTACGTATGAGGACTATAAGTCTATTAATAATTACTGAATTTGGATTAAAATTTGTTTAAATTGGGATTGATAATGAATTATATTTATTTGAATTCGCTGGCAACAGCTTCATATTATCATTTATATGATAAAAGCTTTAACCTCTGTGCCATTTGGCCAGAAGAATAATTGTATTGTTACAATTTTTATCTAATCTCTCTCTGTATTTACCACTTTATAACCATTTGCAATCAAATTTTTCTAGAAAAAATATTGCGTAATTTTTATTTTCTGCCCTATAAATGAATTATATATATGTAGAAGTCATTAAATAGTTAAGTTCCATTTATAGTGTTTGTTCTGATTTTAATACGTACAAAAACCTAGACATGTTGTCGTACTTAAATTAATATATTGGTTGGTGAAGGTGAGTCCCGTATATTGGGTGCAGTGAGGTGATGCCTATACTTAATTGAAAATTACCATCACGTATCATTCTGTTATCTAAAGCGCGTACGTTTTAACATTAAATTTGAGCAATCAAAACAAATCAAAAAACCCATGTTTAAGGTTAATCATATGCCATGCGTCACACCAAACCTCTTTTCAATTCCATACTTAAAAAAAATACAATTAGGATCATAAAAATGTTTCCAAATATTTTTTATTATTATTACATTCATTCCTTCCCAATAAACATTATTACTTTATGGTTTGCAGTACAAATGATGCGCTGATTTAGCAAAGCACAAAACAATAACGTATTTATATGGCGAGTGCAACTTCTTGTATATAATACAAAACCTAATTATATGATACATAAAATCTTGGAAAGAATTTTTTTTTTACTTTCGTAGTAAATAGCTTTATACTTGTAAAAGCTCTAATTCAAATCTCAGCGCACACGAGAAAAAAGAAAACTGTTTTGTTGTTCGATTTAATTTGAAAATTTTCCAAAACTAATTTTAATGCAACTTATCAGAAAAATGTTGTTGCGAGAGAACAGCACTCCAACACTAAATACAATACAAAAGAAATTCCTCGTCTTCATCTTCGCATAGTTTTCTTGTTTTGTGCGCTTTTCTTATTTTCATTTCGTATTGTTTGAAAATCTCAACTGAATAATAATAACAACATCAATTTTCATTCATCTTAATTATTTTTTCATTCGTTTACTTCTTTCCATTTGTTATTGTAGCTTTGGTGGTGCTGCTGTTATTCATTTTGTTATGTTTATTGTGTTATAGGTTTTGAGAAACAAAAATACTTTATGTAAGACTACTGAAGCTATATTAGTATACTGTTATGTTCCAACCAGGTGTATATAGAAATTGACAGATGACCTTCTGATTACATGTTAAGCTTAATAATATATCATGGTACAATGATAATGACAGTTTTTTATCTAGTATACCTACGCTGCTTACACTTTATTAACGAGAATGGTATCAGAAAATTATTTGGACTTTGTAATGGCTGGTAACTTAGTCTGCACTTACTCAAAACGATTTTAAAAAAAATATTTCACTCGAATTGATTAGAAGGCTTTGTTTTATTTATTTTTTTTATTGCTTTATTATATTTTAATGTATTATAAATGTATAATGTTTATTGTATTTATTTTATTATTCCTTGTAGTGAAATATATTATTTATTTTCGATGTATATCGATTCGATGCCCAAGTAATAGCCTAAAAATAATTGTACAGTGAGTAATGTTGAATTTCTACGAAATTTGGATTTGTATGGCTTACTGTAAAATTTCTTATATAGGAGTTTATGTTCTGGTAAAATGACATTTTTTTATGACTTTTTTATTACAATAAAATATTGTCACAGACAATTTCGAAATCTAAAGAAATGGCTTATGACATTTCAGTTTATAGAAGTAACTGTTGCATTGCTAAATTGTACTCAATTTCTAACATATTTCGACAAGCATATTATTACATGAAAATTGTCATAAGACTGCAAATTCGCAAAAATCCATTATACAAATTTTATAAACTTTTTTATTATTATTTTTCTATTTGAGAATTAATTTTGAATTTCGTAATATTGATTTATTAGGTGTTCAAGTATAGAAACCCGGTTCTGGTTTTTATGACGTAAGTTTCAGTCATTTATAAGCTGTCGTTACGTATATCCATCAATCAATCTTAGAAAGATGGATGTAGACAAGTAAACTTTACTTTATGAAAATAAAAATTAACATCCAAAAATATCCGGAACAAGCTTTTTTTTTTTCCGTCAGATCCACTTATAGTTGTCTATAGGAAAACTTTAAATCACGGAAAATGAAATACTATAGGTGACATTTTGTACTATTTTTGACAAAATTGTTCGTAACATTTTCAAAAAGTCATCAGAATCGCTGTTTAGAACTCATAACAATTGTCATTTTTAAGTAGCTAAAATTTTAGTACAATGTCACAAAAAAGGTCATGTGTGATTTGTCCCTTGATCAGAATCTAGGCCAAGCTCGTACGGTTTTTTCCGAATTGTTAATTTTGTAACAAATTCTACTTTGTACAAATCTGTAAAACCGGTGTAAAGTTTCTGGACACATTTAAATTATTGGACAGCTTTAGAATTTGGGCAGAAATTTATGCGAGTGTACAAAACTAATTTTGCAGAAATAATGTACATTTTAGACAGATATTACCTCACTTATACATATCTTAAAAGTGTAAATATAAAAATTAATTTTGTTTAAAACAAAAGATCAAATTTTTATATTTTACATCAGTTGTAATTTTAAAAAATAATAATAAAAATAATAATTAAAAATAATTTTAATCATCAGGAATTTACGCAATTTTTGTGTGAAAGGATATCGTTGTAGCTTATAAAAAATTATACAAATCGCAGTGATAAGCTCTTTTACTGTTTATATAGATCTGAAAGGACGTACATTGTGAAATTAAATTAATCAGCTAATGAAATTTCGAAATAAGCGGTGGGGCTCTCGCATAATATTTCTAACATTCACGCTATTGTACGAAAAGATGTCTTTGTACCGTAAATAACACCAATCTCAGAGAATGGCTCACTGCCCTATATAATTTGATTGAGCATACACTGTAGAATTAAAATCTTGGAAAAATTGTCATTGTAGCTTATGTCAAATTAAACGAATCTCAGAGATTGGCTCCCATAGTGGCTACATAGATTTGAAAAGGCATATATTCTGTAATTAAAATCATCTGATGAAATTTAGAAATATGTCGTAGGGCTCTCGCATAGAATTTTTAAAAAGGATGACGCTGTAGCTTAATGCAAATTACACATATTTCAGAGATTAGTGTTCATAGTGGCTATATAATCTTGAAACGGCATACATTGTGGGATTTAAAGCACTTAATAACATTTCGAAATAATCCGTAGGACTCCGAAATAGAATTTTTGAGTATACACTCAATCCGCGATTTGTTTGTCTCATATGATGTGGCATAAGCCGCCATCGTCCGTTCATATGAAAATCGCGGATAGCGTGGAAGTTCAAAAATTATAGGCGAGAACCCTGTATGGTTTATTTTGAAATGTCACTGTGTGATTTTATTTTCACAATGTTCGCATTTATTGTATAGGCATATATACATAAGGATGAATATCTATGCCAATGCCGTTCATTGAAGTCAATTTCGGTTGGAAAAGTAAATAAACTATTTGCATTATTGACAATTTTTTTCTTTCAACTGAAAGTCGTTCGGCTAACTTTAATAAAGTAGAAAGGTATGTAGAAAGAAATATTCTCAATTTACTCAGATTGCTTCCCAAATCGAGCGCAATCAACAATTTTGCTAAGGTGGCTAAATTCCGTTACATTTGGCAATATATTATTTTTGGATGGTTCGAGGACATTGGCTTCATTATAATGATTGATTCACCTCCTTCTAATAATTTATAATGTCAGATCACTGCACCAGTGCCAAGGTTCTAGCTTTCCCTGGAAATTGGGAATTGGGAAAAAGATTTTCATAGCATTTTTGCCTAAAATGTATTTTTCTGGCCTACTGGAGGAATAAGCTAGATGCAAATATTTTCGAAACAAAGTTAAATGGGAAAATATTTTTTCCTAAAAAATTTTGCGGAACAAACGTTTCCCAAATAACTTTGTTCTCAAAATGTTTGCACTAAATTTATTCCATCAGAGTAGACCAGAAAAATACAATTTAGACACAAATGCTACGAAAATTTTTTTGACAATCCCCTATTTCCAGGGTAAACCAGAATAATGCCACAGATATTGGTTTGAATGTTACTTAATAAACGAATTACTTGTCGAGAGAGATAAATCTTAGCAAGCAATGCAATATTTTTTTTGTGTCAGATTAAACGAAATTGCTTTAGGAACTTTTGGAGCTGGTTAGGAACCATAAAAATTTTCATTATAGGAGTGAAGTGAATCAATTTAATTTTATCTGAACTGATTGTTCTTGTTTAGCAAAGTTTACCTTATTCCGTTGATTACTAAAACATTTTTGTATTTGCTTTTGGTATGCAATAAAAATATCGATTGCACCAACTGAAATCATTTTTTACATTTTAGAGGTCAGAGTTTGGCCTGTAGAGTTCCCGGTCTGACACATAGATAGTGCCACAAATTTAAACCTATATGGATTCTAAATTCTACCAATCTTCAAATGGTATGCCTGTTAAAATTTCATGATATTTCGAACATTAAGTTTACAAGTTACAGTTGTTTTAGTGACGCTACTTTTGTTAGTTTCAAACCAATGGAAAAACATTCATGTGTTGATGTTTTTTGTTAGGAAAAAATACCGCTCAAACTAAGCAATGGTTTGCCACCGATGATGTACCACGCTCTTGACGCCCAAATGAGCTGTGACTACAGAAAAAAAAATCGACGAAATTGTTTTGAAGACATGGTAATTTTAACAAATTAAGTACATGCCAATTAATGGCACCGTGATGTATATCGTTAGACTCGTTGGAGTGTCCTCTAGCATCTGACCAACATACAGAGAAATTCTATAATTTTTTAAGGAAATATCTCATTTTTAGTAATAACATCCGTGATCTGATTTACGAGTATAGATTGAACGGCTTGCAGTTGGTGCTAATATTAATGTTAAAAGCGATTTTTGAAACCGAGACCCATCGCAATTTATTTTTGGTGCTCGAAGGTGCCAATTCATCAATTAAAAGAAAATTTAAATGGAACTAGGGTTCCGGCAGAACACCCTGTAGATTAGTTTTTCCGAAACTGAGACCCAATGCAATCGATTCCTGGAATTTGAAAACTCTTTTTTTAGCAATTTTTATCAAAACCTTTCGACGATGATAAAATTTAAAAAGGAAAGTAGACCCTGACTGTGGACCTTATAAACAAGCTTATCTGAAATTGAGACTAAACGCAATCGATTAGTGGTCCACGAAAAACTGAAAATAAGGAACCCGGGCTCTCAAGAAAAACCCTGTAAATGTTTTTAAAAGCACAATCCATCCCTAGTACTTAAAACCGTCTTTCAACAATTTTTTTCTAAAACGTTTAGACTTAGAAAAATTTTTAAAACGGAACCTGAGCCCCAATTAGGACGCTGTAAACAAAATCTCATTAAGCTAAGATCCAACACAATCGATCTCTAACACTCGAAAACATTCTTAGGGCTATTTTTATCGAAAGTGGGACCCGCATCTCGACGGGAACCCTGTTCATTTTGTTTCCCGAAATTATAACTAGTTCAATACATCGGTACTTAAACATTTTTATCAAAAATTTTCGGAATTAGAAAAAAATAAAAACGAAACCTGGGCCACGTCGAAGGACCCTGTAAACAAAATTTCCTAAGGCTGAGACATCCTTTGGGATATTTTTATCGAAAACGTTTGAACTTGAAATAAAGAAAGTAGAACCCGGGTCTCGACGGTGGACCATTTTGATTTTGTTTCCCAAAATTTAGGCCCTGTTAACAAAATTTCCTTAGGCTGAGACCCAATTCAACTGATTCCTGACACTCGAAACATCCGTTAGACAATTTTTATCGAAAACGTTTGAACTTAAAAAAAAGAAAGTGGAACCTGGGTCCCGACAGAGGACCCTGTACATTTTGTGTCCCGGAATTTAGACCTAGTACAATCGATTCCTGCTACTTAAAAAACAATTTCAAATTACGAAAAGTATTCAAATTTAGAAAAAAATTAAAAACGAAACCTGGGCCCCAACGAAGGACCCTCTAAACGAAACTTTCTTAATCCGAGACCCAATCCAACCAATTTCTAGCACTCAACCCATCCTTTAGACAATTTTTATCGAAAACTCGTTGCCATTTAAAAGGCAATTTCATTATGCCGCTTTTCCAAAATGGCTTGCCTCTATTAGCGAAAAACTGAGATAGCCAGTTTTTACAAGCCTCCCTTGAGGCCATTTTTACACCACCAAGTGCGCTTGCCATGGACAAAAAGAGCTGATAATCGCTTGGTGCCAGGTCTGGTGGATGCTTAATAACTTCCCAACTTAGCTTCCGGAGCTTCTGGGGGGTCATCATGGACGTGTGAGGATTGGCGTTATCCTGGTGGAACGCGACACCTCTCGTACTGGCTGATTATGTCCGCTTCTGGTCGATTATTCTCTTCAATCGGTGCAGTTCATTCCTTGTTTGGCCACCGTTTGGGCCGCTTCGCTGGCCTTCAAGCATAATCGTTTCCGATTGATATCGAGAGTTTCCACCCGCTTTAGAAATGGCTCGATTTCCTTCCGTTTGGCCAAGTATTCGTAGATGGATTCACGACCCTTCAAGTTTGTTACATCAACTCGTCGTTTTGCGCCAATTCGTCAACCCATCAAGGTTCATTTTGAAGGACGACCTTCAGCTTCTGAGCGATGCTACGACAGCTTGCATGCCGGTCTACCTCGATTCCAAGGATTTACCGACATTTTCAACGATAGGCATTCCAGTGCGTGTTACTTATTTAATATCGAAATTACTGGAACGGAATCAACGAAACCAAAATTGCGTGTGGCATAATTGGCTGTGATCAGTATCGAGACCACAGACACCATTCACAATTTCAGCCGCCTGACTTGCGTTTTAGCCTTTATCGCGAAACAAAATTGTAAAATATAGCGAATTTTCTTTTTGTTTACCTCCATCCTTGACACGTTATAACTCACAACTGAAACGATCAATCAAAACCATGATAAAAGAATTTATAAGTGTGGTATAAGGCGAAATACATCACGAGTTATATGTCACTAAAGCCATCTAGCTAAAAAATAAGGGATTTTTCCCCCAACCTATTATTTGTTCCAATAAACGAAAAGAGTCTATATGGAAAACGTAGAAATCACATAGTCACGGCCCCTTCAAAAGAACCAGTTTCGGGCAAAAATCAGAGGGACCTTCAAGTTATAGGAAAAACTTAAGTCTGCAATTTCAAACCGCTCAGTCAATCCTTGCGCCTGACTCATAGAAAGCTTTTTTAAGAGCAAATTTTCGATCATCGCTGATAAAACGAATGGTACATCTGCAAAAATCTCAAGGTCCTCGATCGCAGTCTTGTTAATCACTCGAAAAATTGAGGCTGAAGGAAATTTTGATAAATCGCAATTTTGTAGATAGAGGAGTCAAATTTCTTTCGCTAGAGATTTTTTTGAGCAAACAAGTAATCATCGCTATGGTCTAAATCTCGCGAGTATGGCGGATGCGGAAGCAATTCAATGTGAAATTTGTGAATTTTTGTTATTGTTGCTATCGACTTGTGCATTATCTTAGTGAAAGAATAAATTTTCTTCTGCATTTGAGGTCGTTTTTCAGCGATTTCTTGCTTCCAATAACCCGATATAATATTCGTTTGATTTGATGATTTGTTTTTCCTTTCCCAAGGTAGTCAAGAAAGATTATACCATGTGTATCATAAAGTAAAGACGCCATAACCTTCCCAGCCGACAGTTGTGATTTTGATCGCTTCGGATGAAAAAAATCCTTTTAATTGCGCTCAAACAGCATCAAAAACAGCGCACGGAATCATGACGCGTTATCGTTGTTGATCCATTGTGAGCAAACGCGGTACTCACTTCGAACACAGCTTTCTCATGGTCAAATATTCGTGCAAAATCTGACAAACACGTTCCATTGATATCTTTACAATGTCAGCTATCTCATGTAACTTCACTTTACGGTCAACAAAAATATTTTCGTGGATTTTTTTATGTTTTCTGGAGTCACAGTCACTTTTGGGCGTCCAGATTGTGGTGTATCATCGGTGGTTGTATACGACCACGCTTAAATTCAGTATACGCACATATTCTTGATAAAGGAAGTGTGATATAAGCCACAATATATACAACCTTTCATATTTTTAAAATCATTTATAATATTGCTTCTTGGTCAATAAATAAGTCGCTGAATTGGAAATGATAATTAACGATTTTTTCACTAAACATTTATTTTAAATTTGTTTATATACGTATGTTCAAATATACCAAATATGAAAATTCATTTTAACGAGAGATTAACTAAAACACACTCATAATAAAATAGTCAGGACAATTTTAGGACAAACTTCACGCTCGTGGACACATGCGTGAAATTTGTTCTAAATTTGTCCTAAATTTTATTTTTGGAATTTTAGGACCAAGTTAGGACAAACTTCATTCAAATAGTGTTCTTCCAATTTTTTTCTTATATAACCAACACCTGAGTATTGCCAAGTAACAAAGATTTAGCTGGCATGCTGATGACGGATCTTTCAAAAGAGAATCAGTTTTCTAAATCAAACAGATAAGCGTTGTCCGTGGTTTATGTATTTTTGTATACTTACAAACATTAACGTATAGAAATAATTTTATGGGACACACTCCTTATTATGAGAAAACGTTGCAGTTTGCCATTATCATCATACGTAGTCGATTTTGCGTGTTCGGCAATCGCTCATTTAATGACTTTTAAGTGGAAGTGTTGTTAGAAATCACCCATGGCTTGTTCGAGTGCGGTGGCTCTTCAAATAAAATAACTATACGTACACGCATCTGAGCTGCAATCATGACAATAATGTTTGAAAACTTTTTTTGCTTTCCCAGCAATAGATTATTGAAAGAGAAGAGTTCCCTACATTTATCATTTGGTTTCAGAGATTTAATTCAAATAAATTTTACATTTCACAAAAATTAATTAAAAATACATGTTACGACGGGAAAATCAAATGTAATATTTACGAGTACCACAGTTATCAGTACCACACTACAAAAGTTTTTAGAAAGAGACGAATCATGGTATTCAAATCAGTTCTAATCAATTCTAATATTAGAACCAAAAAAGTTGGTCAATATGACAAAAAAAAAATACAATAATAAATTGAAGTCAATCCCATTGTTACGATTGGTGGTGGTCCCAGAGACCAAAAGTTCCAGAAAATAGCCTTGATAATAACCAATTGCCATAATTATCTTTAGACGCCATAAAGTTTCAAACCAATCCTACCATTGTGATTTTTGTGCTATACGGGCTCATGTTTGAATGTCCCAATATATTTGTAAGGGATTTACTTAATCATTTCTCGAACAAATAGTACCAAAAACCAATCCTAATCTGAAATTCTATAGTCATTATGTATTTGACTAAATTTAATTGTCTATGATTTGAATTTAATATTCATTTTTCATGTGCTTTAGCGTTGCCTAATGCATTAATTTACTTTTTTTAGTATAAGTTTCTGGACTAACTTCACAGACGTCAGAAATTTCGTAAGCGTACTAGTTGTTGAGATTAATTAATATATACTGGATCTTTTAGGAGACCACAAAAATATTCGTGATGTTGAAATCAGTTAGTGCAATACGATAATCATTTAAAATGTGATCCACTTCGATCACATTCAATCATTTTGAAAGCTAATCACTTAAATTAATTTATTTCTCATAGCCTTCCTAAACTTTGTCGAAATAACCATGGCTAGTTAGAACTATTTTCAATTTAATTTTTCTTTACGAAGCAAATTAAAATATAGTAATATCGCAAGTCCCCTAAAGTGTTTTTCAAAAAATCGTTTTGTTGTTAGTTTTTTGTGAATGTGAGTATGTGTGTTTGTGTGGTGTCGGGCATACTAACTGTTTCTGTTCTATATAGCCCAAACTGGACTGTCTGGTTTATCGAAGTGGAAGTTCATACTTAAGCTTTTCCAATAAATTTGGAGTTCAAAGTGATTTTTGGTCGAAATCAGTTCACTGAAAGTACGAGTTTCATTTTTGAGAAAATCAACTCTTAACTTAAAAGTTGTAGATTAATTTTGCGAGAATATCGATATACAGGTTAATTTTCCAAAATTTAAACGAAAATTACGATGCTTGACAAAAACTTTTTTCATAAAGAATGATGATTAAGTTTATTCCAAGTCATGGTTGTGACCTCAATCGGTACATCAAAACTATAAGGTTCCATGTGCACTTTTTCGCTATTTGCTGCAAATAATTCGAAATGTATGTCACTTAAGAGAAAAACGATCAAAAACAAAAAAATGTGATGTAAATTTAACATCAAACATAATTAGTTCAGATCGCTTTTTAAATTTAAATAAATATACTTTATTTCATTGATATGCGGCATTTTAACAGTCTAGGATCCAGATAAATTTAAAGATTTAATTTTCAACATTTGTCGGACTAGTTGGTTGTCTTAAATTTAAGCAGAAATGATGCTATTCAATTATACAAGACAGCTTTTAGCAAAAGCTGGGTATGTTTAGTGTTTCGAGTTGTATCGCAATTCTGGGTTATAAAAACATTAAGTCTGATTTGAAAATTATTTTTTTATATCCGGGGTATTAAAAATTATTGATTTAAAATTTTATTCTCATACAAAATCGGAATTCGTCTAATCACAATGTGTTATTGAAAACAAAACTAAAAATATTTTTTACTTCGCGCTTGTAATTTTGTAATATACTAATAGTTAAAATAAAAACTCATAATACGTTTTCTACATATTTGAGTTTTTATGTTTCTTAATTTTTACACCTCTTGAGCTTACCAACACTTTAAAAATATATTAAAATATTTTTGTGTGTTTTTAACAAAAATACTTATTTTAAGTTTTGTAGATTTAAAATATTTCTCGTAATTTATACTAGCCATCAATTCAACATATTTAGATGCTGATAGGCCTGATTTTCCAAAATTATTTTTAGGTCGGCCTGAATCAATAAAAATAAATATTTTCGTTACGGATTTGGTAAGCCCTCCGTTACCTCAAATTTGTCTGAATGTGACGTATTAGTATGATTTCTAATAGACATTTTTGGTTATTCTATGGGTAATATCCAGATATTATTGTTACTTCGAGGTGAGGTTTCCAATAACTAAAATGAAATACAATAAAATTCGAGGATACGCAATGGTTTACAAATGCGAATAGCGAAAGTTAATTTGTTCCATAAAGCATCCTCTGTAACAGGTTTTTAGTTGTTTGCAAATATTTTGGAAATTGGATTGAAAATTAATTTTAAACAAACTCTTTCATATCGCACAAATTTATTTACAGTTTCTTATTATTCCTGAATCTTTTATGGTTTTAAACTAAAAATATATTTAAAACTACAATAATAATTTCGCCTGACACTTTAGTAGTTTTTATTATATTCAACATCAAAGACGTTTAAAAAAATAACGTTTCTTCACCTGGATCTGAAGATACACGAATATTCATATCATAGTGTTTTGCATTGTATATCAGCACAAAACATGTAGACAAGTAAAATTTCTTGCTATTTTCATTCAACATGGTTTTTTGTATACATCGTACCTACCTGTGTATTACATTTCGTTAGACTCAGACACGATAATTGCATAAATGGTATGGCATTGAATTTGCCACAGAATATTTAAGCTTACAGAAAGTATTAAAAATAATATTTATGCTCGTGTGATACAATAAAACGATGATGGTGATAATGACTATGTCCTACTTTGGTGTTGCCGATGCGGTACATTCTATATTTGATATCGATTTGGAATTTTCATTTTAGGGATAGGTATGTACCAGAAATGTACTCGTATGTTAGTTTTTAAGGTTGGTGATCTAATATTAATATTTTATATAAATTTAACATTTTATATACTCGTACAGTTGCTGTCACAGCAGGGAATAATATTGCATGTTAATGACCATTTTTAATAATTTCCTGTAGATTCGTTTTTCACTATAAATAATAATGGAGAAATACTAGATACAATACAGATATAACGTGTGGATGGCCTATTTATCGCACACCATGTAGTCATAGTAAGTGTTCGTATGTTAACATTGGCCGTGTACGTCAAAAACAAATATCTTATTGATTTTTCTGGGAATTGGAAAAATATAAAATTTATTAAAGTTACTGAGCAAGTTTGCTATATTAATTTTAGCCAGAATTACGTATTCATAAAGGTAATCTAGACTATTACTACCATTAATTTAAAAATTTAGAATTTGGGAAATTTTTGCAATTTAATGATGCCGCTGCATTTTCTTTCCAATAGTACATATTTAAGTGAATATTGGTGTACATCCAGCCAAATTTTAGAATCACACGATTTTCTTATTTTGCTAAATAGTATTTTATTGTGCTATTTTGTGTGTCTATGGACAAAATTTTGTGACTACGAACATATCAACATCGAAGTAAATGTTTTGCTCTAGTTTAGTTGTGCTAAACCGTGCATTGCGGAAAAAATTTAGATCTGGTCCTAACCAGTTCTAGAAGATAACTTTAACATAAAACCATTTAAATTCGTTAAACAAAATATTTGTTGAAACAGATTGATTATGTTAGATTGTCGTAACTAGATATTACCTGATAAGACAGGATTTATATAGTGCATACTTCAAAAGTTAAATATTTTAATAAATTTCATGGGTTATTTCCGAAAATCCCAACTTGTATCTATTTTCATGAGTGTCCCTGACTTTAACCTAAATTTCGATAGATAATTTTTGAAAAAAAAAAAAATAAGTGGGATTTCTGAAAATCATACATTTTATTAAAGATATCTCTTAAACTTGTGAAACATACTGATTAATTTAAAAAATTGTGCCTACTCTCCATGAGCCAGGATCGCCCGTAAAAAAGTTATTTCAACTCAAATTTTAAATGGTAATTTTTCAAATATTATGTATGGGTTTTTCTAGAACTCCAAAAATTTCATTAATAAAATCTTTTTGACTAGTAGGACTGGACAAACTGATCAAGTTTAATAGTTACGAATACTTTCAATCAGCCAGAATCACGCGAAACAAATAATTTTAATCTTAATTGCAAAAGATCATTTTTGAAAAATTTTATTTGGCTGATTTCTTGAAATTCCATCTTTTGTTAAAGAAACCACTATAGTTGTACTAATCAAACTGAGAAACAGAGAGTACATTGATAAAACTTGACCATATTGTTGATTTCAACCAGTTTAAATGAGTTCATGAATTTTCCGAAAATCGTTCGACAACAGTTGAAATATTGGTTTCCTATCACGAAACTTGGTCAGAAATCACCCATAAATGGAAAACGAGCAGTGAGTCCTGAGTGTCGATTTTGTACCAAAAATAACAGCGCGAGGTGAGCAAACCGGAAAAACATAGTAGTGGTTATTTTATTAATATTGGTTTGCTTGAGCGCACGCGCGTCATTTTGATTATATCTTTTTTAATTGATGTGTCAGATGCGGTTTCGTATTGTTAAAAAATTTGAAAATGAAAAATCAAATCATATAGCAAACAATCGGTTCCACTGCTGAAAAGCAAGCGAATAGAAGAGGTGAGGTATACGTCATCATCATAAATATTCAACCGGTTCAACCAGAACTTTTTATTTTGACTACTTGCCTTAGTAAAATTTACGAACAAAATCAGAGCCATCTATGATTTTGAAGAGCCGTAATATTAAAAAGAGAGCTTTTAGTAGAGGGGAAGCTTTTATTGAATTACTATAAGAAACCGTGGTAATTGGAAAATTTTTAAACATGAATTTATGAATAAAAAATTAAACAAATCATCTATATTTTAATTTTATATTTTTAATAAACTATTCAAAGAACACATATTTGAAAATCAGCCATCATAATGTAGTATTTATTTGGTAAATTTAAACTAAAGCGGAGCATAAATTTATTAATTTTCTATAAAAATGAGCTTTCCGTTTAGTTGTGTAGGTTTATAAAGTAAGATAATAAAGGGTGCTGCCGCGGATTCCTCTTACATCCAATTTAAAATTTAGTTTTTATAAAAATTTAACATATTTGGTAAATTCTGGTCACATGCACATCAGAATTTTTGAGATGAACGATGAACTTAATAGCAATCTAAACATTACCCATTTATAACAAAATTAAAGAGAAAACGTGAGCTGAAACGAAATTTTATGAATCACCATGTAGAAACAATAATATTATTCATATAATAAAATTTGTACATCAAAATCTATTTACGAAAATTATTTTTGTATACAAAAAATCAACGATGTCGTGACAACGTAAATAACTTCAATTTTATCCGATTGCAAAACTGAGCTTCCTGTAATTTGAAAATCCGTTTACAGATGTCTCTGTATAATAAATTTACTTGAAATTACAGAAAAGCGTAAAATAATTAAATAACTATTTACAAAAATAAACCATTATTATTGTAAGTTAAGCGCGAAATCTTTAATACAATAATTTAACATAATTAATAAAACTCAAAACAATTATAAATTTTATTTCTTGTTCGGTTGGCATAAATAAAGCTTTTCATCGCAAAATATTTATCATCGTAGTTGCTGCGCGCTGAAAAACAATAATAGAAAAATGTCACATTTTTTCCAAATTTTTTCTTTTCTTATTTCAATTCGCTCGTATTCGGTTATTTTCAGTTCCAGGAGATCTCAATAATCTATTGAACCATTCAGTATACATAATAAATTGTTAAATTTTAGTTAACAAACATTTAGGTTTTAATATTTAGCTTTAATTTATACATAGCGACATCTTTTGATTGGTTTATTAATTGCGAAAAGTTCTGTAATATAATGTTTTTATTTGGTGAAGCTCCGGTTTGTTTATACTACAGGATGAAACAGTATAAGTAGCCTGCGAATTTGTTGCGATGAAATTTTTAACGAATAACGAAAAAACAGTGTAATAGAATCCAGAACACAATAACCCCCATATTACATAGCTACTCAAAAAGCATTTTTTAACGAACGTTTGTTTTGGGAAAGAAATGCTGAAATTTTTGGTGGAACACTCTATACTAATTTCTTACATACACATATAAACAAATTCGTATTTCTACAACAAAAAAAAATTTTGTGGTGGACTAATTTAAATATTTTTGCGTTATTTCGACATTATATGACTCAATTTTAAAATATGCTTTTCCTGAATATTGAACTAACCATTCAAATTAAAAATTGAAACGAAGCATTACTGTTTTTATATACAAAAAAGCGTCAAAAAAAATATTAAAATACACTGATTGGTATGAAAAAGAATCAAAAGCTTCCCCTCTATGGAAAGCTCATGGAAAAAAATGGCGGAATCTTACGGCTCTTATATTAAGGTGGCTCTGACAAAATGCATAGACACTTGAGAGAAAAAATACAATACAAATATAAAATTGTACATTATACAGTGTATATGTACACAAAATTATTGTTCACCTCGCCAGCTCGCGCTCTAATTTTTGGTAAAAAATCGACACTCTGGTTTTCAAGTTATATGAATCTACAGTTATGTGGTCAGTAAATTTATATAAATCTGATCAATTTGAATAAAAAATTAGATGTTTTCAAACAAAATCGATCAACTTCAACGGATTATTTTGATAATGTATAGTAAATCAGAAACTTCAGGAAATTCTCACTGAATTAGTAGTTTCTGATTTGGTGGTATAATTCGCTAAATCGATAAGTTCTTGTTTTGTACTATCGGTACACAGCAAAAGTTGGATTTTTACAGTTTAGTCGATGCAAACTGATGAGTAGACAAACTTTTTATCAGTACGAAACCACGCTCCCAAGAAGCTATCTAAGGGAGTTCTCATTTTTATAAGAGTTTCTGTATCTTTGTGTACACAAGTGCCCTGGTTTTAAAATGGGGGAGTGCATTTTTTCTTCTTTTGTGCAAATATTGTGAGCATTTGGCCTTTTTGTTTTTTTTCGACTAAAACTGTCGTAAACATTGTATGGGTGTCTATTAAAAATAATATTTTATTCCAAAAGTTAAAAAAATCTTAAACAAATTAATATCACGGACGATTATGATATGATATACTTTTTAAGTATTATGTTTCACCTCGATCAATGAATCCATCTCAGCTGTAGAGAGAACACAGACATTTAGTCAACAAAATGTATGTCAAAAAGGCTTAAATGAAGTTTTATCCTCTCCCTTCATTCAATCTGTCTGGGCTAAATACGGGTAAAACTTTTGTACGAGCCTTTCAAAATATTTTGAAAAAACCGGAAAAGTCCCTATGGAAGCGTACTCTTCCGGTGAACTAATTTCAGCCAAAAATCACTTAGATCTCCCAATTTACAGAAAAAGAATTTGTATGAAGTTTCATTACGATCAACCAGTCTGGGATGAACAGGGTCTTTGTGAGTAAACAGTTTTACATCAAAAATTGTCAATTCCGGTTAACTTTTGGAAAAATAATCTGGGATGATGTTTTTACAAATTACATTTAGAATCGTTTAGTTCTTTGTCGTGTTCTTCAAAGAACATTATTGTTGCTGATCTAAATTAATACATAATCTGTTAGTTCGTAGCCGTTTTTCCCGTAAATAATATATTTTTCCAAAATATATAAATGAACGAAAAACAAAAAAGCTCATTATAAACACGGTCTTCTTTAAATCATACAAAAAATCACTTCAATGTCCCAATTCGTGAAAAAAGCTTAGGTATGAAATTTCATCCCGATCAATCAGGCCAACTGGACTGTACAGGGAAGCTTTTTTTTTTTTTTGAAAAAACGTTTTTTGTCAAACATATCATTTCCGCACTTTCTTAAAGCTAATCTCGAATGGAATTGTTGCAAAATTAATCAAAAAAATTGTTGGTTCATAATGATTCAGTGATGTACCTCAATTTTTTTTTTTATTGGTAACAAAGCGACCTGTTTTGGGGCTCAAGGCTCACCCTGCTCTTCCGCGGTTATGCTTTCTTTGACCTTGCTTTACGCCTTTCGGCCAACTCGAGGACGCACGGCTATTGGACCGATTTCAGACCATCTGTACATTTCAAGCTCCATGCCAGCCTATACCAGCATGGAAGATGGGTCGGCCCATGGATTTTGCACACCGACAGGGGGTCATAGTTGTGTTACATTTCACCACAAATCGAAATCTGTTGATGAAATTTCACTTTGCATCCTGCCCCTATCGGGATTCAAACCAAAAAAACAAACCGGGTATCTCTCAAACCAAACGCCAAAGCTTTAACCACTGTGCAATTTGGTCGTTGAAAATATTTTTGAAAATATTTTCTAAAACCAAAGAAGCTCCTATCACTTATGACATGACTTTGGCTGCCAAACATATAAAATTATTAAGTAAACCTTATAGATTTTAGCGCCTCGGTAAAGTGTCTCAAAATTGAAAGGCCCAGCTAAATCCGTTCCTACCCGGATAAATAATCAGTCTTATTGGGTTACGCTACATTTTGGAAATTAGCCCATCATTTAAGGCGGATTCATTGTTGTAGTTCGTTGTATTCGTTCCGTTCGTTGTGTTCGGTATTTTTACTGGAGTATTATTTTAATGAGTTCATTGTTGATGAAAAAACAAAACATCAAAACACAAAATGAACAACGTACTTGATTACAAAATAAAAATATCGAAAATGCGTCTGTTTGTTTCTACTACTATACTATATATCATGTCGTCTCTCTCTTGCCATGTTCCTTCGGTAAAATAGTTGAAGATAGATCAACTTGATGAAACAAATACTGAAGAAATAAAACGTCATTTGCGACAAATCCTATTGGTTTACAAAAAAGCATAACGAACGGAACGAACGGAATGAACACAACGAGCTACAACAATGAATCCGTCTTTACTGTCGTAGTGGCGACGTCATTTGAAATATTTTTCATATTACATTTTTCTTTTTTTGTATCTGGAATTGTTGGGTGCGTTTAATTATTTATGATGTTTTTTTCTCACAATCATCTTAATAATGACATGTTGCATGGGTAGTAATAAAATGTTTTCATCATGGCCTGCTTCGGCATCATTCATTTAAAAAAGGTCAAAAGGGAATTAAAACAGATTTTTTATCAGTATGGTAAATCTCAGCTTGAACATCTTTTTTGAGAAATACTTTAAATTGTTTCGATGTTAATTCAAATGACATAATTAATAGAAAACTTAGTCCGTGGAACCATATGGGATTGTTGATACGATTTTACGGTAATAATTCTTTAGTGGACTATTCAATATAATTAATGAGTATACGCACAAGAAAATGTCGAGAGTTTCTGGGGTAATAATTGCAATAGTAATGCTACATTACATATTTAAAAGTTTGACACAACCATTTTGCGGTGAGCAACTTAATACATATAGGTGTTGTTTCAGTTCATCGTCAGAAAACTACCTTCTCGGCTCAAATTCATGATTCTTTGCAATGTGGACACTGTGCTAATGTTGAATTTTTTTACAAGGAAAACAATGCATTCGAATTGGATGATGGCTTCTTGGCATCACTTGAATTATTTAATGGAAGAGAAGCTAATTGTATCCCGATTGAGTTCTCTAAATAATTTCATAATGGGATCTTCTTTGCATCGAAGGATTAAAGGCAGAATGTTCGAGTATGGTTCTGCAGCACAATATGAAGGTCGATAAACTTAATCCGCCATTCCACACTTTGATTCTTTCATCGTGATTCTCTCATCGTTTCCTTCCCCTTCACCTACAAACTAAAAACAGTTTGTTGGTGCAGAGGAAGGACACGAGGAAAGAATGACGACGAAAGAATCAAAGTGTGGAATGGCTATGACAAAAATGCGCTCAACTGCGTGGTATTTTTAATTCAGTTTCGCCTTGTAAACAATCTTTGAGATACTGAATTTTTTGTGAAGAAGTTACAGTTAAATTATCATGAATTTGTTTAAAGGCCATTCCAAAATATTGCAGACAAATTTAGGCAAATTCTACTTTAATAACCGCACATTTGAAGGTTCTATATGCGCGTATAAGCATTGACGATGATCGTCTATTCGAGAGCGTTTGAGTCTATGGTGGGAATACGAGTGTAAAGGCTTCTTCTATTTCAGCAGTTGAATCGAAAATTGCTTCATAAAATTGATTCGGAATATTTTCTTTGATGTAATCTTCCTTTTTGTCAATTAGAGAAATAATTTTATATTCGAAAGTGTTTTTGGTTTTCCTCATTGCGTAGGCGGTCTGGATGGCAAACATATCCATATAAAAAAGCCATCACATCCTGGTTCTTGTTATTTTAATTATAAAAAGACTTTCAGTGCTGTGTTACTTGCGGTAGTGAATGGCAACTGTAAGATTCTGTATGCAGATATTGACACAAATGGTAAAATTTCTAGCGGTTGTGTTGCTGCAATCAAATTTTAATTAAATTAAATAAAGGCTGGCTAAACCTACCGCTACCAGAGCTTGTATGTCCTGGTGAAAAAAAATGTCCATATATGCTTATGACGACATGACGCGTTTGGTTCGCGAGATGATTTATTAAAAGCAATTGCTCACGCAAATCTATCGACAAATTAATTACATTTTAACTAACGTTTGAGCATAC
Source organism: Nephrotoma appendiculata (assembly GCA_947310385.1). NCBI lineage: Eukaryota > Metazoa > Arthropoda > Insecta > Diptera > Tipulidae > Nephrotoma > Nephrotoma appendiculata. The sequence continues at coordinate 326,901,468 of OX371223.1, forward strand.
GAGTAAAAGTCGAAAAAAGATTTGGAATCATGGCATCAAGGTTTCGTGTATTTCTAGCACCTATGCAGCTTCGACCCCAAAAAAAAACAGCAGCAGCAACCTGTTATTTGCATAATTTCCTATAAAATCGCCGGGGAACTATATGTACACAAATTTAAAAAATTCTCCAAGCAAAGAAAATCCGAAATGATTTTTGTGAAGCCATTTCTCAACTTTGAGAATAATTATTTAAAATTAAAATAAACGTGTCACATATATAAAAATTTCATTTAATCCTTATTTAATGATTTTCATCATCGTAATTGTCGAGGTATTGGAATATTGCATTTGATCAGTTGAGGTTGCTTGTGGAGGTACCGGCACAGCAAACATACCTAACCTAACCTATAACCTTTGTCTTGAGATTGAAGCAGGTTTCGATAATCTTGCAACATCTGTTGTGAAATGGTTGAAGAGCTGCTTGAAGAAAAAGTAGTTGTTGAATTGGAACATGGAAGCGAGAGTGAACTACAACTTATTGTTAATTTTCCCAATGGCCGGAAAATTTATTTATTTAGGGGAAAAAATTTGATACTCTACTAGAATATAAATATAAATAACATATTGAAAAGTCAAATTGAAGTTGAATTTTGAAAATTAAAAAATTTTAGGGGTAGTTCTTCAAATTTGAAGCAGTCAAAAGTAATTATAAATTTAAAAAATATTTGTTCAAGTTCGTTTTGAAAGTGTTTTTAGATAAATTGAAGTCGAAGTGATCCTCTATTGTATTAATGTTTTCACTGATTTATTGATTGGGTTGTTATCTTCGTACTCGGTGGAATGGTGTTCTGGCGCCATTAATCGATAATTATGAAATGACCTACTTGGAACATTAATAGAGATGTTTCCCAGTACGGAGGCAGAATCAATGTGACCAATGCATTTTTTGATATTCAAATCCAATGAGTTTTGGTCACACCACCAACTGAGTCTATTGAGGTCTACTTGTAGTTCGATAGAATCGCGAATTTGTTTGATAGTATATGAAAATTGTTTACGTCATCGGCAAATATGAGAACATTTGAGTTTTTTATTATGTTCGTTATGCTGTCAATGAAAACTATAAAAAGCCATAGTCCAGTGTGAGATCCTTGGGGAACACCAGAAGTCACATTGATAACTTTAGATTTCTTATTTCCTATTATTACATATTGCTGACGACTTGTTTAATACAACTTTGAACCAGTTTATATATTCCATTGAAAATCAAGATGTATACAAGCTTTGGAGTGCTTAATAATAACAGATAGAGTCAAATGCCTTACTGAAATATGTATATGCCACATCAACTTAGTTATATGTTTCTCAATCTCGTTTATAACTATGTTAGTGAATTCAACCGAGTTGGAATAAGTGGAGCGACATGGCATAAATCCATGCTGGTTAATATAGATGATATGACGTATTAATGTTGATTTAAAACTATTGCATGCAACCAGTTCAAATAGTTAAGGAGTTGATGATGTTGTTGATATTCCTCTGTAGCATGTGTCAGATTTTCCATTTCTCGGGAAAAACAGCCGATGTTAACGAATCATTGAAAAACTTACATAACGGATTTACCAAAATGTTCGCAAACCTTTTTAATATAACTGAAGGAATGTCGTTTGGCCCACATCTGTCATTAAAGTCTTTCAAGGCTGATAGAATGTTCTCAACGGATATAATTGGAGGAGTGATAGGCATGGTTTCATTAGTGGATGCGGTATTATTTATTGGTCGGTATACAGATTGACAAAAATCGGCGAACATGTCTGCTATCTCTTTGGCGTTCGATGTGCGTAAATTATTATATGTCATAGTGGCCAGAATTGTGTTTCCAAAATTGTTTGGGAATTGATTTAATTTTGTCTTAAATGCCAGCCAAATAAGACTTATACTTTAGCTTGAAATACGTATCGATCTCCTCGCTCTGCTTTAAGAATGCCATTTTATCTGTTTCTAGATCTGATTTCCTCATTTTGTGTATGGTTTGCCTTTGTGATTTTTAAGGTGTATAAGCTGGTCGTCAAACCACGGAGGATGAGTATTTGGAGTTTTGTTGAAAATAGGCACATGTAGATCAAATCCTCGATGTATGATATCGTAAAATTTGTGAACATTTATTTTCATTCCCCTCGCCTTAGCGTTTAAAATTTGATCCCAATATATTTCTTCAAAAGCCTTTTTCGCGAAAAATTTTTGTACAGACTTGGCGCATGTCTCTGCATAATCAGGTTTTTTTTTGACAATTCGTTCTTGCGATATATTTTATTTCCATTTGGATACGAATATTTTCGTGTTGATCTTTGCTGCAATTAAGGTATGAATTTTAAATTTAGAAGTGTAATCCAAAATGCAAACTAGAATTTTAACAGCAGACTTAACTGAAGGTGTCATCTCGCTTTTTAGAAAATGTATTAATTATTCAAAAACCAATTTGACGGTTTATAAATATCGTCGAGGGCACAACCTGATTTCATACTTTCATTCACTAATCTTAATTCGCGTCTATATTGCGATTTAATATTATTTATTTTATGTTTTAAGTTTTCTAGGGTTGCATTGAGCACAGCTTCGTTATATTGTAACAATAATTGATTCCATGCGATCTGTTTCAGGTGTTGTTTTTGTAATTTTCATTAGATTTTTGCCACAAAGTTTTGAGTGTCTAAAACGTTGACCATTCTACTGTTTTTTCCATTTCGATCAATACTAAACTTAATTTGAAAAGTTTTAAAAATGTTCGTGTTACAATTATACACTAAAAATGTTAACTGTTTGCACAGACTCGACTTTATGACAGTTGACACAACCTCTGTTTCACGGATGTCAAGTATGTCCTAAATTTGTCCTAACCTTTTGAAATGAGTATGCATTGGTTAAACTCTCGTTATAACGAATTTTAAAATTTAAAATAATATTATATTCAAATTGGGTATAAAGGTATTCGTATATTACCTTTTAAATTGCAGAAAAATATTTAATGACCAAAAGATGGTATTGTGCGTAAAATTAAATTAGTATACAAATAAATTTCGCGATCCAACAAATATAGAAACTTTATTAATATTGAACGAATAAGAACTTTCTACAAATGAAATTTAGGGCATTGCCGTGAAATCCGCAGACGTAATCTTTCAAACACACAAAAACGATTAATGGTACCGTGATGTATATCGTAAGACTCGTTAAAGCAGCGGTTTCCAAACTTTCTGATACTGCGACCCACATAAGAAAAAAACAAAAAATTGGCGGCCCCCTTATTAGATAAAACAATAAATATAAGAACATTTTCAAGTTGTGACCCAAAACTAAATTAAAGTTTTACTATCAAATTCCTGTTGCAATGAAGTATCGCAAGATAATTCAATCAGTTGTTCTTTTTCGAAAATTGTCAATTTAAATGCATTAAGTTGGTTATTCAAAAATGGATTCTGGATCCACGTAAACTTTGTAAAATCAATATCGTTGAAATATTGTGAAAATGTTTTAGTAAACTTTGCAAATGTTCTATAAAAAGATTTCATATATAGTATATCCTTTTCTAAGTTAGATATTCATAGCTCCAATTGTTTAATGAATGCATTTGATGAATGCATTTGTGGACCTTGCATTGATTGATTTAAATCGCTTAATTTTTTTAAAATTTCAACTAAATAAGCAAGTTTAAGAAGATGCCTCATCTTGGTGGTGATTTTCAGCAAGAAAGATCGCAATTTCGTCTTTAAGTTCGAACACTCTTTGAATAAATTTTGAACGAGATAGCCAACGTACTTCACAATAGTACAAGAGTGATTTATATTCAGCTCCCATATCTTCACACAACTTTCTAAATAATCTCACATTCAAAGGACTGTTTTTGATATAGTTTACAAATAGAGAAAAAATTTTGATATTATTGGCATTGACAGGGATTCTTAATAAAGTAATATCGCAACAAGAAATTTGCAATAAAATTTAATGATTAAATAGATGTTTGTAAGTATTTTTTTTAAATATGTAAAACAGAAGTTAAAAACTTCACGACCCCCTTGAGGTTATTACGCGACCCCCCTGAGGGTCGCGACCCACAGTTTGGAAACCGCTGCGTTAAAGTGTCCTCTGTCATTTGACCAACATACAGGGAAATTCTATGATTTTTTAAGGAAATATCTCATTTTCAGTAATAGCTTTCGTGTGATTTTCGAGTATAAATTGAACGGGTTGCAGTTGTTGCTGATTAGAAGCCTTTTTTGAAACTGAGACTCAACGCAATTTATTTTTGGTACTCGAAAGTATGCATTCAGTATATAAAAGAAAATTTAAATGGAACTAGGGTTCCGACGAAGTACCCTGTAGATAAGTTTTCCCGAAACTGAGACCCAATGCAATTGATTCCTGGTACTCGAAACCTCATTTTTCTAGCAAATTTTATTAAAACCGTTCAACGATGAAATAATTTAAAACGGAAAATAGGCCACGAAGGTGGACCTTATAAACAAGTTACCCGAAATTGATACTAAACGCAATCGATTAGTGGTCCACAAAACCCTCTCAGCAATTCCATCGTCTGACTTAGAAAACATTAAAAATGGAACCCGGGCCACGTGCCTCGATAGTGGGCCCCGTAAGCGCACCCAGTAAAGCTAAAAAACAACGCAATCAATTCCACTTGCTCGAAAACATAGATTCGGCAATTTTTATCGAAAATGTTTGAACTATAAAAAATAAATATGTAACCCGGGTCCTGACGGAGAACCCTGTAAATGTTTTCTCCCGAGATTGGGACAGCACAATCGATTCCTGGTACTTAAATCCGCCTTTTAACAATTTTTATCGAAAGCGTTTAGACTTCCGTTTAAAAACGGAAACTGTTCCCCAACGAAGGACCCTGTAAACAAAATTTCCTTAAGCTGAGACCCAACTCAATCGACCTTTGACACGTCCCGACGGCGGATCCTGTACATTCTGTCTCCCAAAATGTAAACGTTAGAAAACGTTTGAACTTAAATAAAAGAAAGTGGAACCCGGGTCCCAACGAAGAACCCTGTACATTTTATTTCTCGAAATTAACACCTAGCACAATCAATTTCTGGTACTTAAAAACCCACTTTCAATATTTTTTAACAAAAATGTTCAAATTTAGAAAACAAAATTAAAAACAGAACCTGGGCCCCCAAGACCCAGTCCAACCGATTCCTGACACTCGAAACATCATTTAGGCAATTTTCATCGAAAACGTTTGAACTTAAAAAAAGAAAGTGGAACCCGGGTCCCGACGCAGGACCCTGTACATTTTGTTTCCTGAAATTTAGACCTAGCACAATCAAAAAGAGTCGAGTTGCTACCTGGGTAACTTGAAATGAATCCGGCTGTATATTGATACTAAAGGATGGATGAAGCTATAGCAGCCGATTTCCCCAAGCTGATTTCTTTGTAAACGTATCCAAGATAGAGAAATTGGGATTAAAAAATATGGATTGAGGACGATCCACATCCAGATGTTGTACAATTAGTTTGACAACGAATATTCACAACTCAAGAAGCATGCAAACGTAATAGAAAAACTACAGAAGAAAGAAAAATGGGATCATTAAAAACAGACCGAAGAAAACAAAAACCGAAGGGTGCAGATGCATCTGCGTTCATGCAGATATCATGAATTTCCTTTCTCGGTAGTGGATTACGATAACCCTAAACGCGGATAACAATGAGATGATCCAGGCATCAACATCATAGTTGCAAAAATGAATATTTATGCCAAGAAATTGTTATTGTGTGTTTGGTGGAATTAGAAAGTAATCAATTACTACGAACTTCTTGAACCTGGTTAAGCTGTGCCATTAATCGAATTATGTGATGCTCTGGAGGAAAAAAGACAATTTAAGGGTCAAAAAAGACGAAAGGAAATATTGTTGGATCGCTCGCCCATACACAGCAAAATCGACCTACGAACTTAACGTCTCTGGCTGGGAAGTTTTGTAGCATGCGGCGTATTCTCCAGACTTGGCGCACTCTGATAATTATTTATTCAGATCGATGTCGTCATATTTCAAAGCCCAGCGGGACATGAATGACTGTTTTTCTTCGAAACCACAAAGTTTATATCGCGAAGGCATTCATTATCTACCTGATAAATGACAAAAGATCAAATATATAGTAATGGCGAATAATTCGGAACTTGATTATTTTAACGATTATATTTTCAATAAAGGTGAATTTGACTAAAAGAAGCACAATTTCTACGTGCACACCTAATACATAAAAAGAAGTTTAAGAAGGATGGGGAAAAAGAATCTATTATTTTTATTTTGTTTCCGTGCTTTATTTAACATGGCTACAATCATCCATTTTGGCTCAAATATGAGCCGTTTTTTTAGTAACTCGTTGCCATTTAGAAGGCCATTTCATTATGCCGCTTTTCTAAAATGACTGCCCCTATTACCGAAATACTGAGATAGCCAGTTTTTACAAGCCTCACTTGAGGCCATTTTTACACCACCAAGTGCGCTTGCCATGGACAAAAAGAGCTGATAATCGCTTGGTGCCAGGTCCGGTGGATGCTTAATAACTTTCCAACTTAGCTTCCGGAGCTTCTGGCGGCTCATCATAATTGCTGCCTTCAATCGGTGCAGTTCATTTCTTGTTAGGCCACCGTTTGGGCCGCTTCGCTGGCCATCGAACATGATAGTTTCCGCTTGATATTGTCGTACATGAGCAATTTCTCGTCGCCAGTTATCACTCGCTTTAAAAATGGCTCGATATCCTTCCGTTTGGCCAAGTATTCGCAAATGGAATCACGACCCATCAAGTTTTTGCATCAACTCGTCGGAACCCAAACATCGAGGTTCTTTTTTAAGGACGACCTTTAGCTCCTCCTGAGTGATGCTACGACAGCTGGCATACGGGTCTACTTCGATTTCCAGGATTTTATCGATATTTTCGACGATAGGCATTCCAGTGCGTGGTACATTTCTAATACGCAAAATACCAGAACGGAATCAAGGAAACCAAAATTGTGCATAATCGGCTGTGATCAGTATCGAGACCATAGACACCATTCACAATTTCAGCCGCCTGACTTGTGTTTTCACGTTTATCGAAGCAAAATTGTAAAATATAGCGAATTTTCTTTTTGTTTACCTCCATCCTTGACACGCTATAACTTACAACTGAAGCGATCAATCAAAACCATGACAAAAGAAATTTTTAGTGCATGAATCCCCTTTCTAACGAGTACAAGTATGGTATAAGACGACAAATACAACACGGGATATCACTAAAGCCATCTAGCGAAAAAATAATGGATGTTCCCCCAACCCATTATTTGTTCCAATAAACGAAAAGAGTCTATATGGAAAACGTAGAAGTCACATAGAAGCTGCCATTTTAAGAGAACCAGTTTCAGGCAAAAGTCAAGGGAACCGTCAATTTATAGGAAAAGCTTAAGTCTGCAATTTCAAACCGCTCAGTCAGTCCTTACGACAGAGTCATAGAGAACTTTTTCAAGAGCAAATTTTCGATTTACGCCGATAAAACGGATGGTAAATCTCCAAAAATCTCAAGGTCCTCGATCGCAGTCTTATTAATCATTCGAAAAATTGAGGCTGAAGGAAATTTTGATTAGTCGTATTTTTGTAGTTAGAGAAGCCGAATTACAAGTAATAATCGCCGGGGTCCAAATCTCGCAAGTATGGCGGATGCGGAAGCAATTCAATGTGAAATTCGTGCAATTTTATTATTATTGCTATCGACTTGTGACGTGGTGCATTATCTTGGTGCAAGAGCAATTTTTCTCCTTCATTTGTGGCCGTTTTTAAGAGATTTCTTCCTTCCAATAACCCGATATAATATTTGCTGTTGATTTTTTTTTTCTCAAGGTAGTCAAAAAATATTATACCATGTGTATCCTAAAATACAGACGCCATTACCTTCTCAACCGACAGCTGTGCTTTTTGTTGCTTCGGACGAGCCATGTTTCATACATTGCCATATACCGCATAACAAATCCTTTTTATTGTGCTCAAACAGCTTCAAACAGCGCACGGAATCATTGTTGATCCATTGTGGGCAAACGAGGTACTCACTTCTAACATAGCTTTCTCATGGACAAATGTTCGTGCAAAACATGACCAAGACGTTCCATTGATATCTTTATAATGTCAGCTATCTCACGTAACTTTACTTTACGGTCAACAAAAATATTTTCGTTAATTTTTTTATGTTTTCTGGAGTCATAGTCTCATTTGGTCGTCCAGATTGTGGTGCATCATCGGTGGTTGTACGACCAATTTTAAATTCAGTATACGTACATATTCTTGATTAAGGAAGTTTGTATACTCGTATAAGCCACAATATAGACACTCTTTCATATTTTTAAAATTATTCACATTATTGCTGCTTGGTCAATAAATAACTCGCTGAATTGGAAATGATAATTAACGATTTTTTCACTATACCTTTATTTCAAATTTGTTTATTTACGTATGTTCAAATATTACAAATATGATAATTCATTATAACGAGACATTAACTAATACATACTCATAATAAAATAGTCAGGACAATTTTAGGACAAACTTCACGCTCGTGGACACACGCGTGAAGTTTGTCCTAAATTTGTCTTAAATTTTGTTTTTGGAATTTTAGGACAAAGTTAGGACAAATTTCACGGGTAGAATACCCGTGTGATATTTTTTTGTGTGATATTTTTCACAAAACTAATTGAAGTCTGTCAGACTGTTCTACACAAGCGGCGACTAGTTTATGCCACCAGAGACTCCACCTCCATAAATCAATTTTTTTTAATTTATGTCTACTCGATTTGCAGACTGTCAAATGAGTTTGCAGACTGGGCACACACACGCTACGACTTTAGTACGACTCGTATATATAATGAACACTTATATAAAATTATAATAAAGACAATAATTTTATGTTAGGTTAATTAAGTAAAAGCTCTCACGTTAGATGTCATTAGTCTAGTATTGTAGCAGTTTAAATATTGAGTTTGGCTGATTGCAATAAAAACAAAAAATTGACCTTGAACTTGAGTGGAATACAATTCACGTATGTATGCGATCCAAAATTGTAAAAAAAACTTTTTTTTTTGTGTTATGAACAGTGGACGGTTATTACCTCTTTCGAATCTGATCAAAATTATTGCGATTTGAAAATTATTAAGTGTCTATCTGCGGGCCCAAGATTTAAGTTTCAGACTAATTTTGATCAGATACATGTTCGTTTAATTCAAATGTTATATATACATCGGTAAGCGTTGCTTCCAATCCACACAACATAAAACACGCCCATTAAAAGCTTAATATAGGGTTACTAATATTAAATATGCAAATGTATTTCAATATATAATTCATTAACCATAAAACCGAATAAACAATACAAAAAAAATCTACACTAAAAATCCACATAAAAATGTTTAATGTTGTTAAACCATTATAATGATACGATGATTTTTCCCCGTACAACTTTCTCAAACCACTTTTCAATTAATTTTAATACAAATGCATATACATAAAGTGTTTTAAAGACTATCAGCATTTCATTGTTGTACAGCTTAACATGGAGTTGGGTAGTCGAAACACATCACGAAATTTGCAACAACAAAAAACATGGATATGCTACACTCTATACTGTTTTTATGTACATAACGGAAAACCGATGCATGAATTTCCTGAAAAATTTATTTCAATACATCGTCATCATCATCATCATCATCAAACTATTACCATAGCATAATCATAACCATGGAACATAACAATTTTTAAATATTATTGACGATGCACCTGTGGTTCTCGATTGGTTTTGCGCGCTTGTGCTTTTTTTATGTTGTGCATTATGTATTTAATATTTTTCGTGTTCTACATTTTTTCATTTTAATGTTTTTAAAATAATAGTAAATTTTATTGATATTTTTTTTATGAACAATGAAACAATACAACACAGGTGAACAAAAAGCAAAGTACAAAATTTTTCAAAATTTTTATTTGTTGTCTGATTAATGGTCGATAACAATATTTTTACGGTTCAATAATTGTTTTTTTTTTGTTTGGATGAGATTCAATGATAATGTATTTTGTGTCTGTAATACAAAAAAGTTTTTTATTTGTGTGGGTACAGCGGTATCTAGGTAAAGAGAAATCAACTAAGTGTGTCGATCATGCAGTTTGTTTTGTGGTGGAGATCGCACTTTAGTGTGAGGTTTACAATGCGGATTAATAAACTAAAAATTTTGTGTACTAATCCGTACAAAAATTTGCAGTATTTCTTTGGTAAATTTACAAGAAACAACTGCAACTGCAAGTATCAATTGAGAAAAAATTTGGCTAAATTGAGAAATTTTTTAGATAAACGCTTGTTGTAAATTTAACAAAGAAATATAGCAAATAATAAATAGGAATAATTTGACAAGATTTCGATAGTTCATATTCCACCTAATTAAATGTATGTTCCAGCGCTCTATTAGGTAACCCTAAATCTACATTTTTAACACAATCCGGATGGAAACCAACCAATGACCAAATTTGATTGGCGTTATTGGCTGCTATACTTCTAGCCCAATTGTGAAGAAATTGTGATGGGGCTCCTGTGGTGTAATTTCACCAGATTTTGTTTGTTGAAATTCAATGAATGGTCAAATTCTCTAGGTTAACCTAAAACCACAATGATGCCACTATATGATCATTTAATAGGCCTTAATGATTGTTAAGTTTCTTAATTGCAAATCAATTCTGATGGGGCTACGAAAGTGTAACTCGACTTGATTTTGGAAGTTCAATATTTTTCGGAAATTTTTTTAATGGGCCGGCGCTTTAGTTTATCGACCTACTGTTTTAAATGAGATACCGTGTTTTTCGTTTGAACTTTTACTGTGAACGCCCCTTAAACAAATAACCAAACTATCAGTGCAACTTGACGAACGAACAACGTTTCCAAATAATTAAAATTGACTACAAAAATTCCAATTTTTTGAGCGTTAATTCCAATTTTGGGTCATAATTGTCGTCCCAAAATTTGAGTTTAAATATTCTCTGCTTGATGTTCCCGGGCCAATGAGACAGTGGATGGGTCGAAGTGCCCAGAATATTGCTGCCGTTCAAGCGTCCGTCGCAAACGAACCAAAACAGTTGATTTCACGGCGTTCTTAAGAATTAGACATCGCTCAGAGCACACTTGAGTGAACTTTGTGAAAGGTTATTGGCTTGCACCCTTATAAGTTCAAGTTAACACAAGAGCGGATTGTGTTTTGGAAATGTTGGAAGAGGATTACCAATTTCATCTCAAAATCGTCTTCAGTGATGAAGCACATTTTTGGCTAAACGGCTTCGTTAGCAAACAGAAAGTGCGTCAGGTGGAAAGCCTCATGTGCTTCAAAAGACACCACTTCATCCACTAAAAATTACTGTATGGTGTGGTTTTCAGGATATTGGTGTCATTGGACTGTTTTTTTTTTCATTGATGAAAATAACCGTCTCGTTACAATCAATGGAAGTCGCTACAGAGACAGGTTGGAACTTTTTTTTTTGGTCAATTGCATGAGCTATACATAAATGATATGTGGTTTCAATAAGACAGCGCGATATGCAACACAGCGGGTCTAACATCGACTTATTCAAATCTAAATTAGGTGAACGTGTTATATCCAAAAATGGTCTTGTCACCTAGGTGGTTACCTAGATCGTGTGATTTAATCCATGCCATTGGTCTATGCCAACAAGCCGGCGTCGCTAGATGAGCTCAGAGCCAAAAATGAACGGGAGATGGCGGCCATGTCTGTCGAAATGCGTGGCCGAGTCGTCGAAAATTGTATTCAACGGATCGACCCCTGCAAACGCGCCCGTGGTGGACATATGAACGATGTCGAATTCCATACATAAATGTTTGGATTGTACTTGGAGCCAATAATAAAATTTTCGAGAAATCGCAAATTATTTGCGTTTTATTTATAAAAAAAAGTTGTAGGGTCCTTATTGGAAAATCCTTTATTATCTAGTGAGAATAACGTTTAAATGTTCAAATTAAGATTTCAAAAAATGGTGAAGTTTGCGTGTGTTTTTCACTAACCTTAATTTTCCAGAAATCCCAACATGAAACTTGAATTTGAAAATTTGTTATGGTAAAATTTCGACTTCGACAAACTGATAAGTTTTAGAACTTTCCAGACATACCTCTTTAGACAGACAGATTTAAAAAAAATGCTAGCGTATTTCCAATTCTAAAATTTGCACGTGCATATCAGTCCTCCAAAATTTTTCCCAAACTTCCAACATGTTGGATTTATATAGTAACGTTTGCAGTTTTTTGTTTACATAGCACTTTGAACGCTAAGATTTTATAAATTTCATAAGCTTGCGGTGTATTTCACCCCAATTTCCACGTACACCTAGCATGAAACTTAATCTTGAAATTTTTTTGAGCGATAATCCGCAATCATCTTATTCAAATGAATTGTTTTCTAGACATAACAGTTTAAACGCTTAGTTTATAATATTTTTTTAAGTTTCAACGAATATTAAACTTTCCTAAATTTTCCCGAACTCCCAAAAAGAAACTTTACCTGGACAATTTTCTAGCGGTAACCATCGGCTCTCCAATTCAAATGACAAACTTTCCAGATATAAAACTTTAAACGTTATGTTTTTAAAAGTTGTGTGTACGTGTATTTCCCCCCAGATTTTCTCAAACTCTCCAAGTCCAGCAGAACCTGGAAAAATGCAAACGATAACTGTCGACTAACTCGAATAAAACGATTTCCAGCCATAACACTTTTAACGTTAAGTTTTTACGCGTGTTTAAATACATCTGTATTTCATTATCCCCAATTTTACTGAACTCCAATAAGAAACTTGACCTGGAACTGCATCCACTAATAACTATCCTCTATTTATTCAAAAAGGTTATCTATTTAAAGTATTTAAACGATTTCTAAATTGAAGTTTTGACGTATATTTGACTCCCTTCGACGTTCCCGAAAATTCAATCTTGATCACAAAAATTTTCCGGTGATAAGCATCGACTACCCGATTCCAATGAGATCATTTGCAGTTAAAACACTTTAAACGCTAAGCTTATAGAAACTTTTGAAATTTGCTCCTGCATTTTATTCCCCTATATTCTCTGAACCTCAAAATCGAACTAGGCAAAAATAATTATCTAGGGATAACCATCGACTTCCCGATTCAAATGTGATATCCGTCTTCAATATTGCAAATTCCAACATAACACTTGAAGAGTATAATTTTAAAGTGGTTATCATAGATGAATTAATTCCAATGAGATCTTTTTCAGACATTAAGCTGGCATTGAACATTCAGACATTTGTTGTATAGCCCTGTTATAGCATTTGTTATTATATTGTACATCTATATAAATAAAACAAAGTCGGGTTAGTTACACCATTTATAACTGAAGAACGGCTGGACCGATTTTTATGATCTTTCTTTTGTTGAGTTTGACTCCGTTCCGAATAGCATAATAACTATTAAAACATTGGAAAAATTCACCAAATAAAAATTTATCAAGAAAATTCATTTTCTCATACATTTAGTTCATTTTGTTTTTTTTTTATTTTGTTCGTCTCAATACAGTGGTGGTTTAGGAAAAAAGAAAAGTCGGAAAAACTCAAAAGGGATGTCCCAAAAATCTAATAAAAAAACATTTTTTTATATGAATTTTGTAGGTGTAGTTTGTATGTGACGAGTGGTGCAGTGGTTAAAGCTTCGGCGCTTGGACTGCAAGGTACTGGATACGAATCCGACTGGAGGCTGCATGCACATTTACCATTTTATTTTTTATCCAATTTTTTTTTTATTTCATCTACTTATCTATTTATATAGATAAAATCTTCGTCCGAGTTACGATTTCAGTGCGAATAGTAGATTTTGACAGCTCCAAAAAAAGTTTTTTTCCTTTGCGATTTTAATATTAAATTTAATTTATTTTTGGTTTTGGTTATTTCATATTAGTTAAGTGGTTTGTGGTTTAGCATATAATATTAAAATAAGTGGTGGAATTTAGTGAAATAAGAGGTTGTGTGGTGTATGCCAATAACAATAAGAAAACAGTACTTTTTTGCGTACAATAGTACGTAATTTTTTTAGTGGTACAGAGTGTCCCAACACCGGACACCAGTTTTTTTTTTTTGGTTTTTTTAATTTTTTTTTTATTCTGCGGAATTCTATTTTCGATCGGGATTTTTAAACGGTAAGTTCCCTTCGAAGATGTTCACTTTGTGAGGTTATCACATTTGTGATTGTGCGCACATCGATAATTGATTATGTAATTTTGGATTGTGTGATTAATTTTCCAGTATTATTTACAATGCCGCGAGCCAGAAGATCTAATCTTTCACCACGAAGCCGTAATGCAATTAGACTTCGGACTATTGCGATTCAATCCACTGCATATGAACAAGAAATCACACGAGAAGTGCGCCGCGTTAGTATGGCCCGACTTCGCGCTTCACAAAGACAAGCACAAAGAGAGGCAGTACGTCAAATGGCTCAGTTGACAATGAGAAATCGTCGAGCTTATCGCACAGATCAACAACGAGATAATTTTCGACGCGCAAGAATAAATCCTTCAAGTGTTGATTTGAATCGAATAGCGTTTCAATACGATTGCACAATTGACTACAACTCGCATCCTTTCGTTCGAATTGGCCCAATGGAGTTTGTGTGCGACCATTGCGGTGCATTGAAGTTCGCTGGAGAAACCCCTGGATTGTGCTGTCTCAGTGGCAAGGTGAGATTGCCATTATTGCCTGCACCACCTGAACTGTTGCGTTTATTGCTTCGTGGCGAGACATCAGAATCACGACATTTTCTATCCAACACTCAAAGATACAACGGATGTTTCCAAATGACTTCATTTGGAGCAGACATTATCGAAGAACGCGGATTCAATCCAACATTTAAGGTCATTTCTGCTCGAGAGAGTAAACATTCATTTTCTTTTGGTGATCAAAAATCTATAATTCTGACTTCGTCTTCGACTTTACAGATTCAAGGCCAAATTCACCACCGAATTGGGTCATTGCAACCGATTGAAGATGGACAGCATAAATTCATCCAAATATACTTTATGGGCAATATGGAGGATCAACTTGATCGGCGCCAAACGATCAATACAGCAATGAAAAGGATAGTTCTCAAAGATTTGCAGCAACTACTCCATGAACATCATGCATTGGTTCGATTGTTTAAATCTGCGTT
This sequence comes from Nephrotoma appendiculata, assembly GCA_947310385.1. Taxonomy (NCBI): domain Eukaryota; kingdom Metazoa; phylum Arthropoda; class Insecta; order Diptera; family Tipulidae; genus Nephrotoma; species Nephrotoma appendiculata. The sequence continues at coordinate 326,916,698 of OX371223.1, forward strand.
GGAACGCATGCCAAGTGACGACTGCAAAGTCGTGATCAGAGCAGATAAACGACCCGCTGGAACACACGAACGCCAATTTAATGCTCCAACAATAGATGAAGTCGCAATTGTGATTGTTGGTGAAAGCGTGGAACCGCGCGATATTGTGCTTACACGTCGTGACACTGGACAACTGCAACGAATAAATGAAACACACCGTTCATACGATACATTGCAATACCCGCTGATGTTTTGGCAAGGAGACGATGGATATCACTTCAATATCAACATGATAAATCCATTGAGCGGTGAGTACTGATATCATAATTTAGATTATGACACTAATTTTACTGATTTCATTTCAGGTAAGGAAACTAACAAGAAGGTTAGCTCGATGAATTATTATGCATATCGTTTGATGATTCGTCAAAATGCTGACAACTATTTGTTGCGATTTCGTCGTTTGCTTCAGCAATATATCGTCGACATGTACGTCAAAATCGAAACAGAGCGCCTCATTTTCATTCGATTGAACCAAGCTAAACTGCGTTCGGAGGAATATATCCATTTACGCGATGCAATCAGCACCGAAGGAGATGCAGCTAATGTTGGTCGATTGACTATTCTACCGGCGACGTACATTGGCAGCCCGCGTCATATGCATGAATATGCGCAAGATGCAATGACATATGTTCGTCATTACGGTTGTCCAGATTTATTCATCACTTTTACTTGCAATCCGAAATGGATAGAGATTGTTCAACTGTTGCTACCCGGGCAAATAACAAGTGATCGGCACGACATCATCGCACGTGTCTTCAAACAAAAAATCCGGTCGCTGATGAACTACATTGTTAGGCATTGCGTCTTTGGGGATACTCGATGTTGGATGTATTCAATTGAATGGCAGAAACGAGGCTTGCCGCATGCTCACATTCTTATTTGGTTAGCCGAAAAAATTCGACCAGACCAAATAGATGACATCATATGTGCCGAGATTCCTGATCCCGAAACCGATCCAGACCTGCATGATGTTGTAATTACGAACATGGTTCACGGTCCGTGTGGCTCCATCAATCCCCAATCACCGTGCACGGTCGACAACAAGTGTTCCAAGCGTTATCCACGAAATTTAACCGCAGAGACTATCACTGGCAATGATGGTTATCCACTGTACCGGCGTCGATCAGCCGATGATAACGGTAGAACTATCACAACGATAGTGAGAGGAAATGAGTTCGTGGTCGACAACACTTGGATTGTTCCATATTCGCCACTTCTTTCCAAAACATTCAAGGCGCATTGCAACGTGGAGTACTGCAATTCAGTGAAGTTTTTTTAGTGAAGTTTAAATGTTCAAATTAAGATTTCAAAAAATGGTGAAGTTTGCGTGTGTTTTTCACTAACTTTAATTTTCCAGAAATCCCAACATGAAACTTGAATTTGAAAATTTGTTATGGTAAAATTTCGACTTCGACAAACTGATAAGATTTACAACTTTCCAGACATACTTCTTTAGAAATATAGATATAAAAAAAATGCCAGCGTATTTCCAATTCTAAAATTTGCACGTGCATATCAGTCCTCCAAAATTTTTCCCAAACTTCCAACATGTTGGATTTATATAGTAACGTTTGCAACTTTTTGTTTACATAGCACTTTGAACGCTAAGATTTTATAAATTTCATAAGCTTGCGGTGTATTTCACCCCAATTTCCACGTACACCTAGCATGAAACTTAATCTTGAAATTTTTTTGAGCGATAATCCGCAATCATCTTATTCAAATGAATTGTTTTCTAGACATAACAGTTTAAACGCTTAGTTTATAATATTTTTTTAAGTTTCAACGAATATTAAACTTTCCTAAATTTTCCCGAACTCCCAAAAAGAAACTTTACCTGGACAATTTTCTAGCGGTAACCATCGGCTCTCCAATTCAAATGACAAACTTTCCAGATATAAAACTTTAAACGTTATGTTTTTAAAAGTTGTGTGTACGTGTATTTCCCCCCAGATTTTCTCAAACTCTCCAAGTCCAGCAGAACCTGGAAAAATGCAAACGATAACTGTCGACTAACTCGAATAAAACGATTTCCAGCCATAACACTTTTAACGTTAAGTTTTTACGCGTGTTTAAATACATCTGTATTTCATTATCCCCAATTTTACTGAACTCCAATAAGAAACTTGACCTGGAACTGCATCCACTAATAACTATCCTCTATTTATTCAAAAAGGTTATCTATTTAAAGTATTTAAACGATTTCTAAATTGAAGTTTTGACGTATATTTGACTCCCTTCGACGTTCCCGAAAATTCAATCTTGATCACAAAAATTTTCCGGTGATAAGCATCGACTACCCGATTCCAATGAGATCATTTGCAGTTAAAACACTTTAAACGCTAAGCTTATAGAAACTTTTGAAATTTGCTCCTGCATTTTATTCCCCTATATTCTCTGAACCTCAAAATCGAACTAGGCAAAAATAATTATCTAGGGATAACCATCGACTTCCCGATTCAAATGTGATATCCGTCTTCAATATTGCAAATTCCAACATAACACTTGAAGAGTATAATTTTAAAGTGGTTATCATAGATGAATTAATTCCAATGAGATCTTTTTCAGACATTAAGCTGGCATTGAACATTCAGACATTTGTTGTATAGCCCTGTTATAGCATTTGTTATTATATTGTACATCTATATAAATAAAACAAAGTCGGGTTAGTTACACCATTTATAACTGAAGAACGGCTGGACCGATTTTTATGATCTTTCTTTTGTTGAGTTTGACTCCGTTCCGAATAGCATAATAACTATTAAAACATTGGAAAAATTCACCAAATAAAAATTTATCAAGAAAATTCATTTTCTCATACATTTAGTTCATTTTGTTTTTTTTTTATTTTGTTCGTCTCAATACAGTGGTGGTTTAGGAAAAAAGAAAAGTCGGAAAAACTCAAAAGGGATGTCCCAAAAATCTAATAAAAAAACATTTTTTTATATGAATTTTGTAGGTGTAGTTTGTATGTGACGAGTGGTGCAGTGGTTAAAGCTTCGGCGCTTGGACTGCAAGGTACTGGATACGAATCCGACTGGAGGCTGCATGCACATTTACCATTTTATTTTTTATCCAATTTTTTTTTTATTTCATCTACTTATCTATTTATATAGATAAAATCTTCGTCCGAGTTACGATTTCAGTGCGAATAGTAGATTTTGACAGCTCCAAAAAAAGTTTTTTTCCTTTGCGATTTTAATATTAAATTTAATTTATTTTTGGTTTTGGTTATTTCATATTAGTTAAGTGGTTTGTGGTTTAGCATATAATATTAAAATAAGTGGTGGAATTTAGTGAAATAAGAGGTTGTGTGGTGTATGCCAATAACAATAAGAAAACAGTACTTTTTTGCGTACAATAGTACGTAATTTTTTTAGTGGTACAGAGTGTCCCAACACCGGACACCAGTTTTTTTTTTTTGGTTTTTTTAATTTTTTTTTTATTCTGCGGAATTCTATTTTCGATCGGGATTTTTAAACGGTAAGTTCCCTTCGAAGATGTTCACTTTGTGAGGTTATCACATTTGTGATTGTGCGCACATCGATAATTGATTATGTAATTTTGGATTGTGTGATTAATTTTCCAGTATTATTTACAATGCCGCGAGCCAGAAGATCTAATCTTTCACCACGAAGCCGTAATGCAATTAGACTTCGGACTATTGCGATTCAATCCACTGCATATGAACAAGAAATCACACGAGAAGTGCGCCGCGTTAGTATGGCCCGACTTCGCGCTTCACAAAGACAAGCACAAAGAGAGGCAGTACGTCAAATGGCTCAGTTGACAATGAGAAATCGTCGAGCTTATCGCACAGATCAACAACGAGATAATTTTCGACGCGCAAGAATAAATCCTTCAAGTGTTGATTTGAATCGAATAGCGTTTCAATACGATTGCACAATTGACTACAACTCGCATCCTTTCGTTCGAATTGGCCCAATGGAGTTTGTGTGCGACCATTGCGGTGCATTGAAGTTCGCTGGAGAAACCCCTGGATTGTGCTGTCTCAGTGGCAAGGTGAGATTGCCATTATTGCCTGCACCACCTGAACTGTTGCGTTTATTGCTTCGTGGCGAGACATCAGAATCACGACATTTTCTATCCAACACTCAAAGATACAACGGATGTTTCCAAATGACTTCATTTGGAGCAGACATTATCGAAGAACGCGGATTCAATCCAACATTTAAGGTCATTTCTGCTCGAGAGAGTAAACATTCATTTTCTTTTGGTGATCAAAAATCTATAATTCTGACTTCGTCTTCGACTTTACAGATTCAAGGCCAAATTCACCACCGAATTGGGTCATTGCAACCGATTGAAGATGGACAGCATAAATTCATCCAAATATACTTTATGGGCAATATGGAGGATCAACTTGATCGGCGCCAAACGATCAATACAGCAATGAAAAGGATAGTTCTCAAAGATTTGCAGCAACTACTCCATGAACATCATGCATTGGTTCGATTGTTTAAATCTGCGTTGGAACGCATGCCAAGTGACGACTGCAAAGTCGTGATCAGAGCAGATAAACGACCCGCTGGAACACACGAACGCCAATTTAATGCTCCAACAATAGATGAAGTCGCAATTGTGATTGTTGGTGAAAGCGTGGAACCGCGCGATATTGTGCTTACACGTCGTGACACTGGACAACTGCAACGAATAAATGAAACACACCGTTCATACGATACATTGCAATACCCGCTGATGTTTTGGCAAGGAGACGATGGATATCACTTCAATATCAACATGATAAATCCATTGAGCGGTGAGTACTGATATCATAATTTAGATTATGACACTAATTTTACTGATTTCATTTCAGGTAAGGAAACTAACAAGAAGGTTAGCTCGATGAATTATTATGCATATCGTTTGATGATTCGTCAAAATGCTGACAACTATTTGTTGCGATTTCGTCGTTTGCTTCAGCAATATATCGTCGACATGTACGTCAAAATCGAAACAGAGCGCCTCATTTTCATTCGATTGAACCAAGCTAAACTGCGTTCGGAGGAATATATCCATTTACGCGATGCAATCAGCACCGAAGGAGATGCAGCTAATGTTGGTCGATTGACTATTCTACCGGCGACGTACATTGGCAGCCCGCGTCATATGCATGAATATGCGCAAGATGCAATGACATATGTTCGTCATTACGGTTGTCCAGATTTATTCATCACTTTTACTTGCAATCCGAAATGGATAGAGATTGTTCAACTGTTGCTACCCGGGCAAATAACAAGTGATCGGCACGACATCATCGCACGTGTCTTCAAACAAAAAATCCGGTCGCTGATGAACTACATTGTTAGGCATTGCGTCTTTGGGGATACTCGATGTTGGATGTATTCAATTGAATGGCAGAAACGAGGCTTGCCGCATGCTCACATTCTTATTTGGTTAGCCGAAAAAATTCGACCAGACCAAATAGATGACATCATATGTGCCGAGATTCCTGATCCCGAAACCGATCCAGACCTGCATGATGTTGTAATTACGAACATGGTTCACGGTCCGTGTGGCTCCATCAATCCCCAATCACCGTGCACGGTCGACAACAAGTGTTCCAAGCGTTATCCACGAAATTTAACCGCAGAGACTATCACTGGCAATGATGGTTATCCACTGTACCGGCGTCGATCAGCCGATGATAACGGTAGAACTATCACAACGATAGTGAGAGGAAATGAGTTCGTGGTCGACAACACTTGGATTGTTCCATATTCGCCACTTCTTTCCAAAACATTCAAGGCGCATTGCAACGTGGAGTACTGCAATTCAGTGAAGTTTTTTTAGTGAAGTTTAAATGTTCAAATTAAGATTTCAAAAAATGGTGAAGTTTGCGTGTGTTTTTCACTAACTTTAATTTTCCAGAAATCCCAACATGAAACTTGAATTTGAAAATTTGTTATGGTAAAATTTCGACTTCGACAAACTGATAAGATTTACAACTTTCCAGACATACTTCTTTAGAAATATAGATATAAAAAAAATGCCAGCGTATTTCCAATTCTAAAATTTGCACGTGCATATCAGTCCTCCAAAATTTTTCCCAAACTTCCAACATGTTGGATTTATATAGTAACGTTTGCAACTTTTTGTTTACATAGCACTTTGAACGCTAAGATTTTATAAATTTCATAAGCTTGCGGTGTATTTCACCCCAATTTCCACGTACACCTAGCATGAAACTTAATCTTGAAAATTTTTTGAGCGATAATCCGCAATCATCTTATTCAAATGAATTGTTTTCTAGACATAACAGTTTAAACGCTTAGTTTATAATATTTTTTTAAGTTTCAACGAATATTAAACTTTCCTAAATTTTCCCGAACTCCCAAAAAGAAACTTTACCTGGACAATTTTCTAGCGGTAACTATCGGCTCTCCAATTCAAATGACAAACTTTCCAGATATAAAACTTTAAACGTTATGTTTTTAAAAGTTGTGTGTACGTGTATTTCCCCCCAGATTTTCTCAAACTCTCCAGGTCCAACAGAACCTGCAAAAATGCAAACGATAACTGTCGATTAACTCGAATAAAACGATTTCCAGCCATAACACTTTTAACGTTAAGTTTTTACGCGTGTTTAAATACATCTGTATTTCATTATCCTCAATTTTACTGAACTCCAATAAGAAACTTGACCTGGAACTGCATCCACTAATAACCAGCGTCTAATTTATTCATAAAGGTTGTCTATTTAAAGTATTTAAACGATTTCTAAATTGAAGTTTGGACGTATATTTGACTCCCTTCGACGTTCCCGAAAATTCAATCTTGACCACAAAAATTTTCCAGTAATAACCATCAACTACCCGATTCCAATGAGATCATTTCCAGACAAAACACTTTAAACGCTAAGCTTATAGAAACTTTTGAAATTTGCTGCTGCATTTTATTCCCCTAAATTCTCTGAACCTCAAAATCGAACTAGTCAAAAATAATTGTCTAGGGATAACCATCGACTTCCCGATTCAAATGTGATATCCGTCTTCAATATTGCAAATTCCAACATAACACTTGAAGAGTATAATTTTAAAGTGGTTATCATAGATGAATTAATTCCAATGAGATCTTTTTCAGACATTAAGCTGACATTGAACATTCAGACATTGAACGTTAAGCTCCAGCGATAACCATCAATAATTCAAATTTCGACATGTATTTCACTCTCCGAAATTTTTCCAAACTTCTGACATGACATTTAACCTTGAACATTTTGCAGCGATAATCATCGACTACCCAATTAAAATAAGGTCTTTTCTAGATATAACACTTTGAAAATTATGTTTTTACCAAATTTTGATTTCCGAACTTACATTTTTCTTCTGCAAATTTTCACGAATTCCAGGAAAATTTCTTGAAAATCATCGACTATACCTGGTTCAAATGAGACCTTTTCCAGATAAAACACTTGATGACTACTCGATTTAAATGAAATCTTATCAAGATATAACACTCAAAACGATAAGATTTTAATATTTTAAAATTTGCACATGTATTATTAAATCACGAGATCACATCACAATATAGGACATACCTGGAAAATTTTCGAAAAATAACAATGAACTGCCCGGTTCATATTAGGCCTTTTCCAGGCACACTCTTTTATCATAAATTTTGTTTTAAATGCACGTTTATTTACCAATTTTCCTGAACACCAACATCAAACTTGACAGAGATAATTCCCCAGCGATAACCATCGACTACCCGATTCAAATAAGATATTTTCCCGACAAAACAGTTTTAATGCTAAATGTTTCCAAATAATTTAAGTTTTCACGTATATTTCAATTATTTTCCCCACAATATTCCTATATTCCAACAAGAAACTTGACCAGGATTATTTTAAAGCGATGAACCGATTTAAATGAGACCGTTTTCAGAAATAACATTTTAAATGTTAGGTTTTTATAAATTTTCGAGCAATAACCATCTACTACACAATTCAAATGAGTCCTTTTCCAGACATACTCGTAACTCATTAAACGCTTTCCACAAATTTTTGAAATTTGCACGTGTATTTCAATCCCTTCAATTTTCCCAAACTCCAACATAAAACTTACTTAGTCTTACTAGTATCAAACGGATAAAATTTATTCTAACAGATTTAGTATGTTTCGGTCATTTTGAATATTAATCGTGTATTTTTGAGTAGAGCTGCGTTTAAGTTGTTGCAATATGTCGTCTTATGCGCCTGCAATTCAGGTTTGATTACAAAATGTGACCGAATTTAAAAATGTAAATGTTCTGATTTTCACGCATTCCAATGCAACTTACCATTAGTTTCTTAATCAAACTATTATCCTCATTACCTAGAATCATTTTGAACCCGAATTTCAACAATAAATTTTTTTCAATTTTTTGTGAGCACTTATTGTGAACCTAATTTATAAGTGAGAAATTATCAATTATGATCCAAAAGATTATAACAGCGTTGAAGTTCGTTATCTCTATAGACTTTTGCCGGTCATATTTTTCTGACGCAACCAACTAAGACCACAACAACTTCTGCGACCATATATGGTCAACTATTAGCACTGTTTCGTTTCCATCTATAAGACTTATTTCCGTAGGAAGTTGACTTTTTTTGTTCAAGATTTATGGAGTAACTTATCACAGAACATGTAATCCAACGCCACATTATATTCAGTAGTGATTATTCACTCAGCTCTTTACCTAATTGACAGCACTCAGCCGACAGAGCGATGACCAAATTATCCAGCAAACGAAAGATGTTTAAGTCGCATCTAGACGTAATCAACAACCCAACCGAAATACTCAAATTAATCGTACAATTCGTGATGTTGAAGAAGCTGCCATTGTCATTGAATCGGTTCCAGTTGTCATTATGGTTTCTTTTGCAAACGAAGTCGAACCAACGTTGCTTCAACACTCTAACGTCGAACGAAGTTGCAATGTTGTTTATAAATAAAGATGGAGAACCATCATTTAAGCGTATGACATTCGCCTCTATCAGAGAAATTCGGTAGATAGATCATAAGTTTGTTAACATATACATGTTAAGAACTCTTCGGGTTACAAAGGCTTATGCACTGAAAAAGAGGAAACTGTGTCTAGAACGAGAATGTTTGACCTGCTTTTCTAATGGTTCTCTCATTCAGATTCGAAGCATCACCTACGTAATATACGCAAATGGTGCAATGATATAATGTCGATCTTTTCTAAATGAAGTTCGCCTGATTTGTTCATCACAATCACGGCAAATTGTATCGGAACAAACATTAAGGACACCTTGGCACCTGAGAAAGTGCCAACTGATCGACCAGACTTGATCGAATAGGTCAGTTTAACGCAGTCATTTGAAATCAAATTAACGGCTTTGATGGATGATCTGACCAGCAGTAACCACTGGTTGGATCATATGCTTGAATCGTGGTTTGAACTCAACACAAACAGTGACCACGCACAGCAATTATTTTTTTTTTTTTTTTATTTTTATTGTTCATTCTCATTCAATAACAACGGCGGATTATCCAGTGAATTTAATGTTCCTTTAAGGATAATCCAAGTTGTTATACATAATTATACAAAAGTTACAAAATTTACATTCATAGATATATAAATATTATAAAATTAATTTTTAAAAATTAAAGATAACAGAGATTTAGTTCCAAAATAATAGAATATTTGATTTAAAGTAATTTTTAATATTTTTTTTAAATTGTAAGTAGTTTTCAGATTGCTTTATAAATTCAGGTATACTTGATTATAAATAAATGGGCCCATAAACGTGATCGATTTTCTTCCAAATTCAGTTCTAATATGGTGCGAATCAATTCTGTTACAGTTTCGAGTTGAATACACATGATGAGCGTAATTAAAGTCTATATTAGACATAAATGAAGATACATTTAGGCTTTTATACATATAAAGGGTAAATTGAAGCTTATATAAGACATTTATAGGCAATATCATAACATCATCTTTGCTATATAATAACCTAGTGGAAAATAGAAGTGGCAATCTGTATACTGCTTTTACACTTTTGTTTTGCATAACTTGCAATCTCTTCAGCCTGGTTAAGGTAGCTGTTCCATATACGATAAGGCCATAACTAAATCGCGAATGAATAAACGAAAAATAAATCATAAGCAATACCCTAGTAGGAACAAAGAAAGATAATTTTCTGAGTAACCCAACAAGTGGAGCAATTTTCTTACTTGTGATATTGATGTGATCATCCCAAAACATATGTTCGTCAAATGTAACTCCCAAATATTTGAAAGAACTAACTTTCTCAATATTAATGTTATTAACTTCAAATAGAGGTAAACTAGTCATCGATTTATAAGGGGAACGAAATACCATATATTTGGTTTTAGATATATTGAGAGCTATTAAATTGGAATTAAAATATTCTAAAAGTATGCTAAGGTCATGTTTTATATCAATCAATATACTGTCTGGATCATGGCTTTCATAAAATAAAGCCGTATCATCTGCAAATATTCTAATTTGACTCTTGAGCGGCAAATAGGAAATATCATTAATATAAATGAGGAACAAAAGTGGTCCTAAAACACTACCTTGAGGGACACCACATTTGATATCTAACATTTCACTTCCTACTCCATTTATCATCACATACTGTTTTCGATTTGATAAATAACTTTTCAATAAATTGTAAGGAATGCCACGTACGCCATAACAGTATAATTTACTTAGAAGTAACTGATGATCAATACAATCAAATGCTTTCTGTAAATCCAAGAAAAGCGCCCCAACATACCTTTTTGAATCAAAAACAGTATATATCATACTCCCAATTTCTGCCAATGCCAATTCAGTTCCTAAACCTTTTCTAAAACCATATTGGTAGGAATAAAAAAAATTATTATAATTTAAAAACGTTATTAAACGCGAAAATATTAATTTTTCAAAAATTTTATCGAATATAGAAAGAGTAGAAATAGGCCTATAATTATTAAGTAAAGAAGAATCTCCATTCTTTAGAATAGGAATTACTTTAGCGACTTTTAGACATTTGGGATATACACCAGTTATTAAAGTTACATTAAAAATATCAGACAACATGTTCGAAAAAAACTCAATTCTGCATTTCAGCGCGCAGCTATTAATTTTTTGCGGACCTCCACCTTTACCACTGCTAAGCGAACAGATAACATTACAAACTTCAGCAGGTGTAATTGGTGATAGATACATGCCATTTGAAATCCATTTAATAGTTCCAAACCTGTGTATGTCTCTGTCGGAGGTAATAGATTCACTGATTAAGTAACCTGCGTTAACAAAGAAGCAATTGAAAAGATTAGCTATCTCAAGAGAATCACTTACGTATCGGCCATTTAAGAAAATTTTATCAAATTTAAGTGAATCGAGATTTTTATTAAAAAATAAGTTCACGTTCTTCCATAAATCTCTCTGATTTAAATCTGTAAACATATTACTAAAGTAACGCTTTTTAGCATAATATTTTTTAGAAGCTAATAATTTAGATAGACGTTCCAATTCAGATTTCAGAGCAACGTTACTAGGATTACGTTTAATTTTTTTTAGAACTTTATTTTTTTTACGAATGTCACTCCAAATGTCAAGTGTGATCCACGGACATACCGTATTTTTCAGCTTAACATCTACACTTATTGTCTTTGAGTAACTATCTATCAATTCACCATATTTTTCAACAATAATTTCTATAGTAATATTCGGATCATTCACATTAAATGGCATTGCAAGTAGAAAATTATTGAATAATTCATTAACTTTTGCCATGTCTACTATCTTCTTTTCAAGAGTTTTCTTAATATACTTAGAAGTAAAGAAAAAATTTGACAAAAGGAAATTGTGATCGCTAATAGTGGAGTATATCGTAGAATTGACGATTTTAGTTATATTTATGAAACTAGTTACGGAATGATCTAAAATATTGTCACTTGCGGAACGAGTTGCGTACGTATTTGTAGTGATCAAACCATGGGCCATCAACAGATTATTATACTCAATGACATTACCATCTGTTTTATTAACGGCAATATTAATATCCCCAAGTAATATGTTATCAGTACAGCGGTTTCCAGATAGAAGATTATCCAACCAATTGAAGAAACAATCAACATCGGAACCTGGCGGTCGATAGATACCACAGATTTTTGTATTATTAAGACGAGGAAGCAAAATTTGAATAAAATTAAATGGGTACAAGCCGTTATCCATATTCAAGATGCAATACTCAATATCTTTTTTAATGTATATTGCAAGACCACCTCCAGTTCGATCATCTCTACAAGAAAAGCAACTATTAAAATTGTTGATAAAATAGGCTATCGAATTATGACTCTGAATAAAAGTTTCAGAAATAACTAAAATATCAATATCCGATTGAAGACTATCTATGAACTCTAACATATATTATCAAATTTAATAAAATCATTCATGCCACGAATATTTATTTGTAATGTTTTCAATTGTTGAGCATTAGTCACAAAATAACAGTTATAGGATTCATTTTATAGTCATCAACATTATCAAAATATTGATTATGACAGCGAGCTAATACACCATTTCTTAACCTATTCATTAAAGCATAAATGATTGAAATAATAGAATTCAATTATACCCTTAAATGCACAAAAATCGAAAACAAAAGATACCGTAATATAAAAATAAATTCTGAATTTAATGACATTCAAAATCGTATTCAATGAAATTGAGAATGAATATGTAAATGGTATAAAAATTACCAGATAGACAGAAATAGAAAAAATTTACCATTTAAACACAACTTGGGCAACCCGAAAATAATAAAGGAAATCTGAAACATCTGACAATGACATTGAAGATGTCAAAATTAAAACCAAAACAAAATAAAGAAATTGTAATAGCTTGTGTAAATGAAATGTAAGTACTTGAAAATTTATGAAAAATAGAAAATTTAAGAAAATAATATATAAATCTAATAATGATAATTGTTTAATTATATTGCAACAAACCGAAGCTGGCGGCATTCCACTATTGATCATCGATGGTAGCTGTATCACCAACATCATCATTTGCTGTATTTTGTGAATGATCCCGAAATGTACTGGCACGTACGATGTAGTGGATATCGTTCATCGAGCTGACGTGAAAAACATTTGAACCAGGACCTTTTCTGAGTAAGATTTTGCCTTGTTTATACCATAAATATTTGAAATTTAGATTTTGTTTTAATTTATTTAGCTTCGGAATATAATCTCGTTTGAAGTGGCGTTAGATGCTCCATAATGTGGATATTAAGAGCCTTATGTTGTGGTGAACACTGGACTCCGAGGTCAGATGAATTAATATGGTTTTTATTTGCTGTTTTTAGTCGATAATTTAATAAAATTGTGTTTTTTAGTTCATAGCTGTTTGTTTTAATTATTAACATTGGTTTTTATGGTTAAATTTGTTTCAGATTTAATATTTGTGTTGACAAAAAATGCTGATTGAATGTCTTTTTCAGCCGGTTTAACATCAAGTAAACTAAGTAGGCATTTCACCATTTCATCTTTCATATCAACATTTGGCGGAAGTCCAGTAACAACTAGATCATTCCGTATTGCTATTTGGTTCTCTTTATCCAACAGTGCTTCAAGTTTATTCACCCTTGATTCAAGTACTAACTGTTTATTTTCCAGTTGATTCGCATTTTGACGTAACGCCTTGTTCTCTTCAATTATTTGATTCATTTTCCGTACAAAATTGTCAAATGAATCTGATACAAATTTCTGAGAATTTTCCACATTTATGTGGAATATCTCTATACTGAGATTCTACACCATTTATATTAAAAGTATATTAAAATCACGTCAGCGAGGAGGAGCGAAGGTCTTCGACAGAATGTATTCCGTCAGCAAGAGATGGCAAATGTTTTTAATTGAAACTTATTCTGCTTTATGCTCGAGAAATAAACAGTTTTGAATCGAGTCTCCTGAATCTGTGGAAGATTTCAATAGAAACAATTCAGACGGTGGTGCAAAAAATTGTGATATTTCCCGTCATTGAAGAGTGCTCTTTGTTTTGTGTTCTAAACCAGACCGGAAATATGCCACAAATTCAGTTTTACGATAAAGTTCGAGGACGCTGCGTAGCTAAACAGCGAATTGCGATGCGAGCGACAAGCAAATCGATGCATTTGGAACAACTATCATGGCCGTTGATGGCCTGGAAATTATCAGTCGCAGCTTTTATCTCGGCGGTCGTTGTGCTTCAGGAAAAATATTCCACTACACTAGGTCGAACATAAACTGCACTTCTGTTTAGCATGATAGGAAGTATTAGAACGCTCCTTGAAGGTGGCCGAACAGTTCACAGTGAATTTAAATTGGCTGTGCCAATTCTTGATATATCCACGCAATCGATGTGCTTGAAGTCTCTAGAAGCAGAATATCATATATCAAAGACGGATTGCAGTGTATTAAACGAGTTTTGCGTGAGGTGATGAACAACAAGAAATCATACGGTAGAATGATATTCGTTGTTAGTGGGGACTTTCGACAAACGCTTCTGTTATGGTAAAGAAACTCGCACTGACGTGATCAAAAGTGCAATTAAATGGAGCAGTGTTTGGAGCTACTTCACTTAGTTAACACTGAGCTAACAATGACGACAAACATGAGCAGCGGAGGCCAGAACAATAGAACGAACGGATTCTTCAAATTGGTTTAAGTGAGCATTCAAACTTCAATGTTTCAATTCAAATCTCACAGAGATCTGAATCCGTTTTCGGCAGAGAAGTTAATCTGTTGACTCCCTACGACCTATCCAAGTGAGTCATGGTTACTTCAACTTATCAACAGACGCTTGAGATGAATAGTAAAATTATCGCAATGATTGCACACCAGGCCAAAGTTTACTATAGTGTGGACTCAATCGTTTCTCAAGATCAAAATGACTCGCAAATTAATCAAGTTTCAGCACTTAAACAATCTGATACCATCCAGTATTGTTATTTGCGTTGGAGTTTAATTTTTGATTGCGATATTTTACTTCTGTGGTGGTTGCGTTTGCAACATCACTGGTTTTATGTTTTTCTTTTTGTATTTGATTTGTGATTGCGTTTGCAAGACAAATCTATAACAGATGTATGAGACTGATATTTGGTTTTTTTATCAGTTTTTCTAGTTTTACGTTTCACAATAAATATGTTCAAACAATTTATTGTTTGAAATTAATAATATAAATTTTATTTAAAAATAATTTACATTTTTATTTTTCTTCACTTATTCTTCACAAGTTTAATTTTATAATGAATAAAAACAAACGTACATTTTTCTTTTATAAATTTTTCCTAGGTTGCTGTTAACCCTTTTTTATCTTTTATATTTAATAATGTACAGTACGCACAATAACAAACTTATCAAACTCTTTTTAATAACTAACAAATTTCTAGTATTTAAAATATAATTCAAACATGCCGCGCCTCTTGAAAGCTCATACTTTCAACAACAGATTAAAATTCTTAAATGAAAGGTAACTTAACATAATATGATAACTATTCAATCAATAGGAACTTTAACTATTTTAGAAATGGCACGTTTGAAAATTCCTCCTTTCGTCTTTACTTCAACCACTCGCACTTTATTATCTTTTCCTTGTATTGTTGAAATTACTCTACCCAATCGCCATTTTATTGATGGAAGGTGTTCATCAACCAGCATTATGTTATCATCAATTTTAATATTTGAACTTTCTTGTTTCCATTTTACTCTGGTTTGTAGAGTGTGCAAATACTCCATTGAGTATCGTTTCCAAAATGATTCGACTAATTTTGTAATTAATTGCTACTTTATTAAATGATTATCTGGTATAAGTGACAGTTGAGGTTCGTAAATTGTCATGTGAGGACCTCCTGTTAAAAAATGATTTGGAGTTAACGGTTCTAGGTCATTAGGATCATCAGACAAGCATGTTAATGGTCGAGAATTAAGTATTCCCTCTATTTGAATCATAAGAGTTGTAAATTCTTTTAAAGTTAATATCTTATCTTTAGTAATCCGTTTGAAATGAAATTTAAATGATTTTATGGATGCTTCCCATAATCCTCAAAAATTGGGCGACCGTGGTGCGATAAAATGCCAATTTATTCGTTCATTTGTGCAATAAGACATAATTTTTTCTTGTTCGGTTTGTGAAATGAATTTTTGAAATAACTCTTTTAATTCTCAATTTGCACCAACGAAAGTGCTTGCATTGTCTGACCAGATATTGGCTATAACTCCACGACGTGAGATAAAACGTTTTAGACATGCAATAAAGCATTGCGATGTTAAGTCAGTGACTATATGTCTAAATGTATGACTATGTCTTGGTCTATGTCTAAATGTATGACTATGTCTTGGTTGAGAAACATACAAAGGATGCAACGTATACTTTGTAAGGTGATGACTTTCGCTGGAATTTGTTTCGTATATAAAATGGACCACAATAATCCACTCCAGTGTTAAGAAATGGTTTGGTTTGTGTCACTCGTTGAGCTGGTAGATCACCCATAATTTGTTTAATGATTGTAGGTTTGGTACGCGCACAAACGATACAATTTCTTACAACCTTTTTTGTAGTGCTTTTGCCAGCTATTGACCAAAACCTTTGACGAATTATTGATAATAGAAGCTGTGGTCCTGCATGACATTGAGTTTTATGTTCAGAATCAAAAATCAGTTTCACCAATTCATGATTTGCCGGTAATATTATTTGATGCTTTGAATCATAATTAATGTTGGCGTTTTTTAGACGACCTCCAACTCGTAATATATTATTTTTGTCTAAAAATGGATTAAGAGATTTTAACTCTTAGATTGGTAACTCTTTTTCCAATGACAATAATTTTATCTCTGAACTGAATGAACAATTTTGGATAATCTTAACTAAATGTGTTAGAGCTGTTTCAAGCTCCATAACTGTTAATTGTCCATGATGGGATAGAATTCGTTGACATCTGTTCTTAAATCGCAAACAATAAGCTGTGATGCGAATTAATTTTGTATATGAACTAAACTGTTTAAAAATTGTGAATTGTGTAGAATTGGTATTTATGTTATTAGACGTTATTAAACTAATAATAGGTTTTTCTGATTTTAATTCAAGATCTACTAGAGATTCATTAATGATTAAATTATTTGACTCAATCATTATTTCCCTTGAATGCAAGATGTGTGGACCTTTCCACCATAATTCCAATTCACAGAGTTGTTGTGGCATTATTTATCGGGAAACGATGTCTGCAGGATTATACTGTGATACAACATGTCGCCAAGTAAAATTAATTGTATATTGTTGTATTTCGTTAACCCTATTGGCTACAAATGTTTTTAATTTATAAGGCGGTGTTGCAATCCAATGTAGAGTTATTGTTGAATCGGTCCATAGTTCAATTTCTTGAAAGTTTAAACCCATAGATTCAATTGTTGTTGTTACTAGTTTTGATAATAAAAGTGCAGCGCATAACTCCAAATGTGGTAATGTTATGATTTTTAGTGAAGCTACTCGGGATTTACTGCACAATAAATTTACAGTTACATTGCCATTTATATATATTGTTCTGATGTATAAACATGCACCATAGGCCATTTCCGATGCATCTGCAAATCCATGCAATTCAATTCGTTGTATGATTGACCCTTTCGTAAATATGCATCTAGGCAATTTTATTTGTGTTATAATTTCTAAACTGTTTCGAAATAAAATCCAATCTTTCGAAATATGTTGAGAAACTTTGTCATCCCAATCTAAATTTTCTCTCCATAAACGTTGCATTAAAAGCTTTGCAGTTACGATTACAGGTGCTAGTAAACCTAATGGATCAAACAATTTAGCAATTTCTCGTAATATGTTTCTTTTTAGTACCATATAAATGAATGGATTCCATTTTTTGTTGTTTCCGTGGCTTTTTGTATAAACAAAGACATAATCCACACCTACTAAACGACAAAACAAATACAAGAACAAACAAATATACGACGTAATCATACGGTAGTGGAAGCAAAAATTAAATACACAAATGGAAATAGTATAAAAGGGCAATATAAAAACATGTAGTTCCAGTAGTATCAAAAAAAGGAACTGACGAAGGAAGAATTTCCGAAACCGGTGTTCCTAAATTTTTAATTTTTTTAAAATTTTTAAATTTTTAAATAAATTATTTGTTGTAACATAAGAAAGTTTCTTATACTGTATTTTTTAAAAAGTTTTTATATTTAAAAGTTGTTGTTTTTTAAAAATAAATTATATGTTTGATAAAATCGTAATATACATTGTTTAAAAAAATACACATTTTTTAAAATAAAAATAAAATTATGTTTCTTTTTGTTAATGTTATTTCATTTTCTATTGTAGGCTTATTAAATATAAAATAGTCTTCATTTGGTTGAGAAAATAGACCAAGTGCTTTAATATATTTGTCTTTACTAAATTCGTTAATTTTAATAATTTCACGATCGTTTTCTGGAATTTCATTCCACAAATTGATATCGTTAGAAAACCATTTGTGTAAACGAAAACAACAATTTTCCGTTAAATTGCAAAGTTGTGATTGGAGTTGCAATGCATTGGATAATGTGTCTGCACCTGTGACTATATCATCGACGTAAGGATCAGTGAGTAATGCTTGTGAAGCAAGTGGAAATTTGAAACTTTCATTTAAAGCTAATTGTTTAAGCGATTGCGTTGCCAAAAATGGAGCTGACGCAGTACCATATGTAACTGTATAGTGAGTTCGAATGTTTTTAAAAGTTCTTGTGGATTGTCACGCCATATAATACGTTGAAATCTGGTTTGACTAGGATCAACATTGATTTGCCTGTACATTTTCGTTATGTCAGACGTCAAAGCATACTGATATTTACGAAATCGCAAAATTATGTTGAATAGTTCTGACTGAACAGTCGGACCAACCATCATTAATCATTTAATGAATTTCCGTTTGAACTCTTTGCCGATGCATCAAACACTACTCGTAGTTTAGTGGATGAGCTTTCTGGACGCAAAATTGAATGATGCGGAATGTAGTAATTTTCGTTATCATCTTGCTCAAAATCATTGACCTGTTTCATATGACTCAATGAAAGGTATTCTTTCATGAAGGATATGTATTCTGTTTTCATTTCCGGGTTGTTTTCAAATTTGCGTTCGAGGTTTAAAAATCGTTTAACTGCCATTGTTTTTGATTCTCCTAACGACACTGATTTGCATAGTGGTAAAAAAATATTATATCAACCTTCAGCATTTCTGTAATGCGTAGTCTGAAAATGTTGTTCACACTCATTTTCTTCTACAGATAAAAATCGTTTTGTTGGTATATTTTCAATTTCCCAAAATCTTGTTATGAGTGGTGAAATTGTGTCTTCTTGTTGAATAAATGATGTGTGTAATGTAGTTTATGGATTAATTAAAGTAGTTGCTTTTCCAAATATTAACCAACCAAATATACTTTCTTGTAGAATGGGCAATTGATGTTCCAATTTAATTTTGTTGGGTAATAAGATGTTTGGAAAGAATTCTGCGCTGATTAAAATGTCAATTTGTCGGGATTCATTAAATTGTGGATCTGCTAATTTTAAGTTGGAGGGAATATACCATCGATTAATATGAAAACTGGTTTGAGGTAAATTGTTTGATATTTTATTAATTACAAAAAGATTTAAATTTGATGTGTAATTTTTGTATAATGATTTTACTTCGGTAGAAATTAATTCATTTACCTTTGTTGATACTGTGTCAATTCCAGTAATTTCAATGCTGTTCACCTCATTCGTTTTAAATCCCATCTTTTTTGCCATGTGACTAGTTATGAAATTTGACTGGCTACCTGAATCCAGTAATGCCCGACACTCCTTATACTTTCCGTTTGGATGTTTTAGCAGTATTATTGCTGTTGGTAATATTACTGTTTCCATGCCTTGAAATCCTTTTTGAATTGAATAGCTTTGGAAGTCTTCAATATGTTCAATTATTGGCATAGTATAGTTATCGTTTGTTTACTACTGGATTGATCCGTTTGGGTTTTGCTATCTTCAATATTTCTTATATGTACTCGTACGTTGACCTAGATGCAAAAGTGTATGATGTTTTTTGTTGCATAATTTGCAACCTGTTGACCGACAATCAGAAACAATATGAGGCGGGCTTAAACAATTTATGCAAGCTCGAATATCTGTGATTTTATTAAATCTTTCAAATAGAATTAAATTTAAAAATGACTGGCAACGAAAATATGGATGTGAAACAAAATTGCAAATTTTACAATTGGAAGACTGTGACTCGTTCACGTTTAATTTCTGAGTGATGAATGAATGCTTTGATTTGTTAACTGATGCTTTGTTGTTTTGTTGAAAATTACCATCCGATATTGATTTATTATTGGTATTATAATTAGAATTTGAAATTGATTCCAAGGTTCGACATCTCATTTCAATAAATTCACGAAATTGTGCCCATGTTCCTTTTCCCACTCCTTTATGGATTCTCTGTCTAATTTACGAATTACAAGTCTTATCACTACAATTTCCGAACATTCATCAAACTCCACATCGCAAGCTTCAAGTGCTGTTACATGCGATAATATGGTGTTTGCGAATTTTCTCATTTTCGAAAGCGTTTGGATTATTATTAATTTGCTTTAAATCAATTAATTCATCAATATGTTTCTCTATGATTATTCTTGGATTATCAAAACGTTGTATTAGCTCTGCCCAGGCTCGTTTGTGACCTGCATCAGATATTTCGATATGACCACGAGATTGTTTTGCTTCACCCTCTAAGCTGTTTTGAAAATTTGTAAATTTTACAACATCTGTTAGAGTTGAATTATTATTTATTACAGCTTCGAAAATGTCTTTAAATGTTACCCACTTTAAAGGATCACCGTTAAAATGTGGAATGTTTAATTGTGGCAATTTAATAATAGGTTTAGTAATTTTTAGCGTTGATAAATCTTGTGTTGAAACTTTATGACAATTATTCGATTTTAATATAGTTTCCATACAAAAGAAAATGTTGGATTTTATTTTTTGATACCTTTCATCAAATAAGTCAAAATCCATTTGATAATTTTCAATTAATTCATCTTCAGAAATACAATCAATTATTTTGTTTGTAATCGTGTCGAATTCTGAATATGCTTTTTCGATAAATTCTAGTCTACTTTTCAACTCCCCGGAGTCAAAAGTTTCGTTTTCATCTAGAAATTTTTCGACAATTGTTAATCGTCGTTCAACTATGCCAAACCGTTTATTAAAGTGAATTTTCTCCGCCGCGATATCCATAGTGAAGTAAAAACGTTAAATAGAAATTCTCAAACTTCCCTATCTAATTAAGGTTTATGAAATTTAATGTTAAGTTGAATGTTAAGTTAATTCCCAATGAAAGAAATTCAATGTATTGTAAATGTTCAAGAAGCACTAATTTAATATACAGATGAAATACAATTGACCAAAATTGAATTTGTGTATTATATATATAAACTTGTTATATTTTTTATAGAACGTTTGTTTGTTGTCGTGCGTTTACAACTTTTATTATATTATCGTTAAATAATGTTTACTTTAAATTAATGAGTTAAGTTAAATTTTTAATTTAAAAAAAAAAAAAACTTACAAAATTGATTTTAATGATGACGTTTGACATCCAAGTGGTATTTGTGATGCAATCGCTGCTTAGGGATTATAATGTTGAATCCGGACGCTCGATACGATTTAACTGTTGGACCAGGTTGCTTAACGAATTATTGTTGGTTTCTGGCTGTTTGTGATGACCAACTCTTGTATATGGCTATTGATAGTGATCAAATGTTGTATGTGGCTGCTTGTAGTTATTAGGTGTTGTATCTGCGCTCGAAGGACCAAATGTTATTTGCGTTGGAGTTTAATTTTTGATTGCGATATTTTACTTCTGTGGTGGTTGCGTTTGCAACACAAATATATATATAACTGATGTATGAGACTGATATTTGGTTTTTTTTATCAGTTTTTTTTAGTTGTACGTTTCACAATAAATATGTACAAACAATTTATTGTTTGAAATTAATAATATAAATTTTATTTAAAAATAATTTACATTTTTATTTTCTTCACTTATTATTCACAAGTTTAATTTTATAATGAATAAAAACACACGTACATTTTTTTTCATATATTTTTCTTAGGTTGCTGTTAACCCTTTTTTATCTTTTATATTTAATAATGTACAGTACGCACAATAACAAACTTATCAAACTCTTTTTAATAACTAACAAATTTCTAGTATATAAAATATAATTCAAACAAGTATATCGCTGTATATTTTTCTGTAGAAGCCCGGAGTCATCGTAATGATGCTGCGCAATCTGGGTTCGAAGAAGGGATTGTACAGTGGAACTTAATAGGCAAAATTCAGCAGTTTTCTCCCACGATCAGCTCTTTGTCACTTTTTCTCCATTGAGAAACGCAAATAATGTAAAGGTTCGCATCACGGAAAATCTGGAACGAAGATATTCGCTTGGTAATGATCGACAATTCACATACAACATCGTTTAAAATAAAAATTTTCAAAGGCTATCTGAATAAAGCAATTTTAGAAAAAGCAAAAATGACAATTTTTTGATTTCAATCTTCATTGCAGAATCATTCACACAATGGCTGCGGTCGAATAGTCGGGTAAATCGTTTAGTACAGTAAATTGAAATTTTAGAACATATTTACCTCAAGCAGTGTCCCAATTTTTTAGTAAATATGTGTCGCAAAAACGACTCGAGGGGTAAAATATAGTGTTTAAATTGTTCATTTCGGTGGTATATTGGTAACTGCCAAATAAAATAATTCTTGTTGTCAAAAGTATAGAAACTATTCACACAAAAACATGGAAAAATTTTTAAAAAATATTAAAAAATATTTAATTTGAAAATAACAAGCCATTATGTTTAGTAGACTTACTTTTTGAATTGGAAACATACGAAAAAAAGAAAACGTCAAACGCACAACAACAAAAACTCAATTACTCTGCTATTTAGTACAGTATTTCAATTTACCCTGTACACTGTTAAAAAAAGGTAAAAAGTGCAATTTACCCGACTATTCGACCGCAGCCAATGTTTACAGTATTAAAAAATCTAAGCGAAGGCATGATACTTAAAATTGGGCACAAATAGTTTTTGTTATTAAACAGACTACACGATTGATTTAGAATTCGGCCAGAATTTTATTATTTTTCGTTTGTAAGCAGCAGAAAAAAATTTCGAACACATTGACTCACAACATCAATGATTGTGATAATAATTATTCAAGATGTAACAAAGGATTTCGTTTCGAGGTTTCTCAAAAAAAAAAAATTCTGCGGTGAGGTAAACAAAATTAGTGATATAAAATATTATTAAGCAACCAGCTTCATCTTGAAAATTTCTGGGTACAATAAAAAGCATTTAAATTTAAATTGGATAGTTGAAATTGTTTATCCACTGGCACAACCACACTCAAAGAAACTGTTCCCTAAAATTTTGTGTACCCTAAAGAAAAATTATTATCATATACACTGGCATTTGTTATATATTAATTAAATGTACCTGTTTGATTTATTTCCTCAAACAAACAGTTTTGAGTGTCTATATTCAGTGAGATAATACACGTGCCAGCTATTTACAACACTTTCATCCCAACATATATCAAAGGCAAATCAGACTATCTTTAAGTGACGGGTGATTATTAAATTATATAAAGTCTCCCATTATACTTTAAAAATGTAACCCTAAAGGAAAATGAATACCTCATTTCCCTATACGCCGTAACCTACAAAAAAAATGTTAAGCACTTACAATAAAAATTCGCTTAATGTAAATATGATAGAAAGTTAAAAGGCGAGCTTATAAAAACTCTCACCACAAAATAAGGCATACACAGACCCCCACATATATATCGTATATAACACAACATCAAAAGTCATGAAATACCCAAACCAAATTAAAATATAGCATCAACTGCTTTTTTGTCATTTGAGTTTGTGAAAGCATTTTCCCTTTTTTCTCGACATAATTTATCCTTCCATTTTATTAAATTTTTATTTTTTTTTCTATTTTGCACGTTTAATTTTAAAGATCTAAAAATAAAAGGTTTTACCGTATATATACCTTTTCCTATATATATCTGTACCACCGCACCACCGCGGCACACAAAAATAAAAAAAAAAACTTGTAATAATTTATACTTGAATGATGTTGGGCAATTTGATGCTGATGCGACCAAAAGATAAAAACACCTGCGGTTACCATTTTTACTATATCGTGTATTATACACACCCCGCTGCACTGTATTATAAACCGCGCACGTTTAAATTTCTCGCAAGACGACCGAATAACGACTATAGAATCAGACTTTTCCGTTTTATTTTTGCTGTTTTATGTGCTTTCAATTATATGAAAATTATTCAAATTAATTCTAGCTGATTGAAGGTACCGAAACCATAAAATTAAAATAAAAATGTAACGATGGATATTAAATTGCATTTTCATTTTCATTTTCATTTTTTTTTTTATTGTTGATAACGCTAATTATTTTTATAAGGTAGATACACAGCTTCGTACATATAGATAGAAGGGATTTAATAATACAACATTTCAGGATTTTTATCATCACACCGAAAAAGAAAATTAATTTTCATTCGATTCAACAGACCAATATAATTTTCCACTAGATTTAGTATGGCTAAAAAAACACTTTTCTATGATTGTGGTGCGTAATTGTGTATAGATGTGGACGGATTATCTGATTCAGAATGATTCATGCAATATTAAAGTGTTCAACGTGCCCTATAAATTTCGCACAAAGATACATTTTTTTTCCTAGTGTCTTGATGTCGTCTAAATAGCTTGAAATTAAGTTTTTTGTACTTGAAGCAATTTCGTTTATCTTATTCATTGGGCCATAATAAATCAATCATTTATCAATTGATTAAGCGCGATAAATTAGTTTTAGTGTTTTTCTTTAAATTACCAAGCAAATTTACACTATTCATATCAAACGAAAAAAATCTTGTAAGATTTGGGTCGGTCGCATTATGTCATAAAATGGCAAGTCTAATAATGATTAATTCAATGAAGTGTCCTCCAAATCTATGTTATATTTTTAGTTGACGCTGGGGGCATAGTGTCAAGCTTCGGTTTATGTTTGTCGTAGGCAGTGTAAATAGCTTAGCTGTTTAGTATAAATAGCTTGCCTTTCTTTTTAGTCAGAAATGAATATATTTCGAGTTAAAATCTGCCCTGCAAGTAATTGTTAATGTGTGAACACAAACTGAGTTACGATCTCTGGTAAGGAGTTTAAAAGCCATGTTCAGTTCCAAGACAATTTCCATTTTTTTCGAAAAAAATTCGTGAACACTTTGGGACCCCGATGATGTATATGAGATAATCGCATAAGGAATATAATTGTAGCTATCAGATGCACTAATGGAACCTGAGTCAAGATATCTGGTAAGAAGTGTTAATGGCCAAATTCAGTGCCTAGACAATTTTCATTTTCTTCGAAAAAAAAATCGTGAACACTTTGGTACCAGCGTTGTTGAATTATATATAGACTTATCGGATATGGAATTTAAATAGTTATTAGAATCACTATCGGAACCTGGGTCAAGTTCTCTGGTAACGAGTGTAAATGGCCATTTCCAGTTCCAAGACAATTTTGAGTTTCTTCGAAAGAAATCGTGTGAACACTGGTTGGGATAGTGTGGCTGGTGGGGTGAGGAAATTAATAAGCGATTAGAAGCACTTTCGGCACCTGAGTCAATATCTTTAGTAAAAAGTGTTAACGGCCATATTCAGAGACAAATTTGAGTTTCTTGTGCACCAGGTCGCATACTATTGCACTATGATGCATGATGTTGCACTTGATGTACCATGTTCATCCACGTTGCGGAATATGATATTATGTTGTGCCATGTGTACCATGCCTTGCGAGAATGTTGTGCGATTTTGCATAATATTACGTGCTGATGCACCATGTTGCCTCGCGCTGGATTTTGTGGTTTGCATTAATCAGATGACTGGCATAATGTTCTATCATTTGGCAGAATGCTTTTCTACCTCAAATAGTTTAAATGAAAACTTTTATACTTTTGAATAATTTTTAACACTTTTGAGGCTATTCAAAAAATGTCTATAACAAGTCGTTTACAGAACAGAATGAGCAACTCGTTTCGAAACTGAATGTTCAACATTAATGGTTTAAAGCTAAAAGAATTAATTATTTTAGATGATAGATAAAACAAAATAAGCTTTTTTCAATTTAAAAAACTTATGTTAGGTCTACTATAAAATGTAGTCAATAAACCTGAAATATTTTATTTTAATTATTTTAATTATATAATTATTAACGACAAATTTACTTCTCGAGTGAATCAACTTTTGTAAAGCATATCAAACTCTGTTGGAGGTATATAAAGGGGTGGTGCTGCAGCTATCGGGGGGTCACAGGTGGTGGATAGTGAACGGCCTATCGATAGGAAAATTAGCGGTGAATTAAATAAGCCGTCCAAACCGCAGCTCTGCTGGGAGGAGAGTCTCAGAGAACGGCGGAGTAGTTAACCTCTATTCACTAAATTCTGAGTGCCTAGGATACCCACAAACCACAGTGAACTGAACGTCACATCTTCCTGCGCTCCTGGGTGTCCAGGTAGTAAATGGGAACCATATAAACAGTTCCCTGAATGAAATGATTCCCATTTGTTTCGGAAATCCATATGAATGGGTAAATGAGTGAGTGAATGCGGGAGGAGGGCGGGGGCAAAGAGAATGGCGGGGTGCTCGGTGAGTCAATGGGCTTGGATTAAGGTGTCATGCGACCCGTGCTGATAATCGGCTAGACTGGGGGCCCATTTAACAAAGCCTTGTCGTGAACAGAGCCCTCTGGATACCTGCCCCCCCCCCCCCAGCAAAGCGATGGTACAGGGAGAGACGGTCGGCGTTTAGAATTCTGGAGGAACTGGCTGCGACCCCTGAGGGGCAGCTTACAGTAGAGCAGAAGGGATCTGTAGCATGGGGTAAGAAAACTGTCGGCTGCAATAGCTCGGAGAGAGTCATTGTGTCTTAAAGACAGAAGTCCCAGGAGGAGCTTGAAGAGGGCGGCAGTAAGCGGGCCAAAGTGCAAGCAGGCATGGCGTCGGGTGCTCCAAAGGAACAGAAACTAAAACTATTCAGTGAACTCCTGAAGGAGCACGTGTTGATGCTAGCCGTCATTGACAGATGTCAGAAAGATGGAAGCATCACGTTGGAGAAGTGTCCCGGAAAATCCGGGATCCCCCTCGTCCTGCAGAGATGCGGGATGTCACCAAGGGCCGTTAAGCTTACTGCGTCCTCGGACCAAGGGAAGCTTTAGATTGGCAATCATGCTGATCAATAAGGAATCCCTGGCCTCCATTGCAAGATCTAAGGGAGTGATCAACTTTGTTTTCAGGTCGATCACTCTTAAAGTTGTTAGGAAAGAGGTAGTCGAAAGGGCGCGGAAGACGAGCCTGTGGGCGACGGCGAATGGACCCGGCAGGAGTCGGTCAAGTGGGTCGAAGGCGACCAGGGTAGTTGTTTCGATATCAAATCAACGAGCCAGATGACACTATCCTGATGCAGGGAGTGCAGGAAAAGGTGAGTAAGGTAAATAACAATGGTTAGCATTGTTCAAATAAACCTACATCACACGAAGGCTGCCTCAGCAGCTCTCGTGCTCAGAGTGACTAAGTCGGATCCAAGAACCTTAGATTAACAATAACAGGATCTGTGGCTTCAGAATGAAAGGGTATAAATTACTATACTCAAGCAACTCTGAAAAGATCAGATCATGTATTTTAGCGAATAGTAATTTGAATATTTTTCTTCTTCCACAATTTAGAAGCGGGGACGTTACAGTGGTGAGCGCTGAGGTTGGCTGTGAAAAAATATGGCTAGCCTCAGCCTATGGATCGCGAGACGGAGGTTCCACTGGATAACCTGGGAGAACTGATCCGGGAAGCAGGTCAGAGAAAGGTAGTGTTATACTTGGATGTGATGCAAATGCGCATCACACAATCTGGAGAAGCACAGACATTAACGAGAGGGGTGAGTTATTTTTTGATTACTTATTAAATACTAACCTTGTAGTTTGCAATAGTGGGTGTGAACCAACATTAATTGTTAAAAATCGACAGGAGGTTCTAGATGTGACCTTTGCGCCAGAAACAATTTTTGATATGATCAGTGGGTGGAGAGTGGCGAAAGAGCACTCATTCTCTGATCACCGATATACATATTACGTATAACCTCAACATCAAACTGGCTGCCGGAAATTCTTCAGGAATCCCAGAAGGATTAACTGGAACAAATATGGGAAGGTGTTGAAGGAACTATTGCCGCTGGATGTTCCTGGAGTTCTGGTGACAGTAAAAGAATTAGATGGCATGGTTGATATTGTCACAAAGGCATGCAATCTGTCATTTAATGCTGCGTGTCCCCTGATAAAACCTAAGGACAGGCAGAAACCGACATAGTGGACCATAGAGTTGGGAACCTATCGAAGAGCGTGTAGGACAGTCTTTAATAAGGCTAAGAACATAAGGGTAAATATGAGATTGGGATTCCCATAAGGAAGACCTGAGAAAATAAAAAAAGAGTTGAGGAGGGAACAAAGGGGGTCTTGGACACTCTTCTGTTGTAGAATGGAGGAGGTCTCTGAGACTTCTCGGCTTAGGAAAATTATATCTACTAACCCAACCAGTCCTAGTTACTTAATTAGGCCGGACGGGTTATGGACAGCTTCAAGTGCAGAATCATTGGAGCTTCTCATTTAGACCCATTTTCCGGGAAGCATTGATGTCTCGTTGGAGCGTGAAGCTCATCGAGGAACACCTTTAACGGGTGTGGATGGGATCCTGGACACGAAACGAATCCTGTGGGCGCTGAACGGTTTTAAGCCTTATAAATCGGCGGGCCCGGATCAGATTATACCAGCAGAGATCCAAAGGAACTCTGAAGTTATCCTCCTCTGGCTGGAGGATATCTTCAGGGGATATCTGCAACTGGTCTATATTCCCAGGAAATGGACGGAAGTCAGAGTGGTTTTTATCCCGAAATCGGGAAAGAGATCATGGAAGGGTTGTAATTTTTGAAGGTGGATTATCCTATAAGTAGGTTGATAAATCAGATGCTGGTAAGCAGGATTATAACCTCGGAACTGGGGGAGTCCACCATTAGTAGACGGGTGGTTAGAGGAACTCCGCAGGGAGGAGTAATGTCCCTCTTTCTTTGGAGTGCAGTGGTAAATGGATTGCTGTTGGAACTGGAGACAGAGGGGATGGGAGTTGTAGCGTATGCAGATGATGTAGCGATGACTGCCTCAGGCAAATATCTGGATACGATTAGGGGTGTTATGCAGAACGCACTCCTGATCGTTACAAAATGGGCTGGCAAATGCGGATTAGAAACGGCATTAGACTGGCTTTTGCTGACAGAGCGAGATTTCTGTTCATAATCTTGGATAGTAAGCTCAGCTGGAAGCCTAACATTGTTGAAAGGGTGAATGAGGCTAATGTGGCCATTTACTCGTGTAAGAACGCCTTAGGAACGGGATGGGGTTTAAAACCAGAGGTGGTACACTGGCTCTATACCGTAGTGGTAAGACCTGTGCTGATGTACGGAGTGGGTATGTGGTGGTCAGCTCTGGAGAAGGTGACATATAGGAAGATGATGGAGAAGGTGAAAAGAACGGTCTGCATGATTATAGGCGGGGCGCTTAGGTCAACACCTACACGCGCTTAAGAGGTTATGCTCCACTTTATTCAAATCGAATTTTTGGTAAGCAGATGACAGCCAATGTGGCTACGAGGCTTTCAGCGGTCTCTCAGTGGAAGTGCCTTCCAATGGGACACTCGACGACAGTTAGATCACTAAGGGGAGAACAGGTGAATCTAGATTATATTAAACCAACGTTGTGCTTCGATAAAGGTTTCCGGATCATCTGCCCTTCGAGGGAACCCGGAAGGAACGGATCAATACTGGAAAACGAGGTACTGCAATTTTTCACGGGTGGCTCCAAGCTAGACGGCAAAGTAGGAGCCGGAGTCTTCAGTGAGAAGCTCAATGTTAATATTTCTGTTCGTCTCGCTGACTACTGCAGCGTGTACCAGGCTGAAGTGGTGGCCAAAGGAGAAGTCGTGACATGGTTGAAGCATAACGTGGTATCCGTTAGGGATGTCGCGATTTATGTAGACAGGCAACCGGCACTCAGGTCAATTGAGGCGGTTTCTCTGAAGTCACGGGTGGCGCTGGATTACCGATCATCTCTTAATAAGATGAGCGAACATTTCAGTATACAGATAATCTAGGCACTCAGACGTCACGGGAAGACCAACTAGCTAGGTACGTCTGGTGAGGCCTGCAGCGCTCAAATCGCCGCTCAGTAAAAAAAGCAACCGCCTTGACAGATGAGAGGTGGACCAACACTCTCACGTGCAGGGTAGCAAAACATATTTGGCCAAAACTGGACCTGCGGCGCTCCAAGGCACTAATACCCCTGGGAAAATGAGATTTATAATTGGTCGTAGGGATACTGACAGGACACTGCCTTTTTAGGGAACATGCGAGACGGCTGGGTCTAGAGACAAATTACTTTTGTAGAATTTGTATGGACGAAGAGGAGGAAGAGACGTTAGATCACTTCCTATGCTCGTGCCCGGCACTATCATACAAATCATACAAAAGACGTAAGTACTTGGGTGTGTACGACATGGACAGCCTTTCTGAACTCGCGGACTGTGGGGTGCGAATATTTTACGGTACATCAGTAGCTCTGATTGGTTTCAGCGGGAATAAAAGGAGATTGGATCCTGTGGTATCACAATGGGTCATTATTAGCCTAAGTGTGCAATAGCAGCCACTCTAACCTAACCTAACCTAACCTATGTCATTGGTATTATATTTGGGTCATTAACGCTCTGTATTATTTAAGCACTAATATTTTGTATTACGTAAACGTCGAATAATATTGAGAGGGAGACCAATCTGTACCCCTTGTGCGTGTGTGCGAGCAACTGAGACATAGAACAGTATTTTTGATGTGTTTACTTGTTGTGGTGCGTGCAGCTGATGCGGGTGAGAGGAAGTATGCAAGTGACGCGCGCGAAGGCACAACAAAAATATTCTTCCATATTTTTTGATGTGGTGCGAGAATTAATTGGTTGAATCGTCTCATTTTGGTTGTATAGTACAAAAGTCGGGATCGTAATGTGATAAAATAAAGTCGACGAAAACTAGATTTTTTAAAAGACATAAAATCTTAAAAATTTTATGCTTAATTTGTAAATTCCTTTTTGTTGGAAAATTTATGACGAAATTTACAGTATCAGAAAATACATAACAGTGTTCTGTTATTTGTTAGTACTAAATAAAAAATCGCTTTTTTATGAAGAAAGAGAAGAATAGGAAAGAGTTCAAGTGGTAATTTTCCGTGAACGATCATTTTCTTATGAGAAGAAAATGCTGTAAATTTTTAGAAAATAATAAAATGTCCAAAAATACAAAGCTCATTGTGGACAAAAAACTCAATGTATACAAATATACGAAAGAAAAGTGAAAATTACAAATCCAAAACGAATACATTAACAACGGTACCATATCACCGGGCATCCCGTATTTTTCAACGGGTATGGCATATTTATAAACAGAACCGTCAATTCAGTGGGTGGCCGCCACGCGACTACTCAACATGTTGGTGCTTATCAGTGACAACCGCAACACACAGGTGACCAGCCGAGGCCACAGTCGTTTTCATTTATAAAAGGCGGGAATACGCCCAACATTCCAGTGGGAGCCGGGATTCAACTAACAATTTTTTTTTTTTTATTTAAATTTTTTTGATTTCCCATTTTTCTATTTTATTTATTTTCAAATCTTTATGTTGAATTTTTTAAAATTTTATTATTTTGATTTTACTGTCACAATGGGTTTCATTTTCAAAATTATTGTACGTTCGGCGGCCGTATGATGTTTTCGATTTATTTCATCTTTGGTTTCCGCGACTATTTTTAAATTTTTTTTTCCTCTTTTGATTATTGGTTTTGCTTTGATTTTTGAATAAAATTATTTTATTTTATTTTTTTTTTTTTTTTGGTTTGTTCAACGATGAATTACTAAATTTTATACGGTTCGGTATGTTGGGAGGGAATTCCATTCTGTGCCATATTTACAGGCTGGGGTTGTCACTCTCCTTCATCCCCTTGGCACAGGGCAAAACATCACCATGAGAGTGGCTCCTGCGTACTTAGTTGAAAACTGCGAGCCATCCGTAACAATTTCTCCGAAATTTAAGCGGGAATAATAATTTTTGATTTTGTAAGACAGAGTTTATCAAAATTACGTAATATTTAATCTTTAGCTTTATAAGTCCAGTGTGGCTTATTCGACATTTATGCACAATCACAGTGAAAGAAAGTCGAGTGCAAGATCAATGATACTTACAACACAAGTGATTGAAGTAGAAATATTAATGTATATTGCTGTGTTTATGTGTATTTGTCAGTCGTAACAAAAAACTTATATTTTTAATTTCATTTTTATTTTTACAAGTGTTTGATTTTTATTTCTGATTTTGAAATCTTAATGTAATTTTTCGAAAACGAACTCTTAGGTTTGCGATTTTTTATTCTTAAACGAATATTAGGTTTTTATTTCTGATTTTTTAATTGATTAAATTTTCGAGTTTCCGAATTTATTTTTTTAACTCGACGTTTAATATCCTTGTCTATAGTTTAAAAAAATTGTAAAGATTGTTACTCCCCGCGTACTGCTAGGGCTGGATAATTATGAGATTGGGAATTATTATTAAAGTTTGTTAATCATATATTTATGCGAACTCTGGTTGTTCAGCGTCACTGGATTTTTAAAGCTATATCTCACATGCTTCATTGGTCTTAATCTATTATATTTTTTGGTATCCCTTGAATGCGGGATTGACACAATAATCGACTTAGAAATAATTAATACAATATTAAAAGCCACATATGTGATTCGACAGAGTGTCAATTGCCCTATTACTTAAAAGATTTCCATATGTGCATTTAATTCTAAGCATTCTATTTTAATCTCACAATTATATAACAAACAATTTTTCTTTTATATCATTATACATACACATAATCGAGAGCAATTTATTTATACAAAATTTTATTCCAAAAACTAAATATCCTTATAAATGCCATCTGTGCTCCTTCATTCATATATGTATATTGTATATAGTACACATATGTATCACACATATATACTTAGTGTATTAATAAAATGTTTGTATACTAAGAAAACAAAATTCTTATACTGTAAAAAATAAATAGCATAATTTACCATTTTACCATTTCTAATTTAATCACATAAACATAATATAAAAATCATATTCATATGTTCTGTGTCTATAATATTGCTCGCCTTATATCCAGTATTAATTTATAAAATATAAATAAATATGTGTAAAAATGTCTATATACACACACACTACAAAAACGTACCAAACATACTTATTAAATAAATAAGAAGAAAGAATAAATCCATATTTATTTTATATGTAAGAAGAAGAACTATTGCAAAGTGTTTATATTTTATATTCCCAACACTAGATTCTCGTCCCCATTTCTCTTAAGAATTATAAACAAAAGCATAATAACTTAATTTTTCCATTTGTGCTTATATGTTTCATATAATTTTTCATTTCCTTCACTACGTTATTTGTTTATCATCTTTCATTTTGGAAAAATTATTATTATTATTATTTTCTTTACTAGATTCTTCTCTATATACGCTTAGAGTAAATATAGTTTGTTACCATGCTCTTATGGTTTTTTTCGCTTGATTTATGTTTAAGATGTTCTGGTTTTGGAGTCTTTGTTTAAAAAAAAGGATACAAGCTACGTTTGTGCTCTATTTATCTTTGAATAAGTATTTCATTTAATGTCTGTTTATAGTAGAAAAGAATACAGGAATTAGGAAGCTTTATGCAATGAGACTTTTAAGTAAATAAAATAAAATAAGGATTTACTAGTCTAACGTGTTTTGAGGCTGAGGATGATTTTTTATATAATTTGTACTTATACTTTTACTTGTATGAACCATCTTTCTAGTATTAATGATTTAACTAACAAATCAAACAAACAAAACAAATAAATTATTACCAAATGCCGAGTAAAAAGTACATATTATATTCAACTATCAATTTAGGTAAATAGCTTTTATATTATTCCGTTGATTTCTGTAATTTGCGCTTTTTATGTGCAATTGAAATTTTATGGTTCCAGCGAATTTTAGGTTTATACCAAAGAAATAGACATAATAGACATAACACTATTTTACTATGGAAAAATATGAACTCATTTTTTGTACCTTGGTTCGCGATAAGGTAGGAAAAATTCGTTATTTTTATTTGAAATAAACAATTCTTGACTCACAATAATGGTTTGACGGAAAATTTCAACAAAAAACAGTTACCTAACATAACATCATAACAATTTCAAAGAAATTTTTTTTCCTACCTTAAATTTTTTATGGGAAACAAAATTTTTAAATATGAATATTAATATTTACAATTAATATTCATATTTAAAAATTATGTTTCCCATAAAAAATTTAAGGAAGGAAAAAAATTTCAAGGTCTACGCAATGACAGTTCTGGTTATATTTGTATTCTGTATTTATACGGTATCACTTTTGTCGTTTTTTTGCATGTCGTTTATTGTATGTTCAAAGACATCAACGCACAAATAAAAAATATATTCATATTATGTTAAATTTAAATAATCAAAATTATCGAACACTATCAAATTCTAAGTAAATTTACATTAAAATTCTACATAAAAATCCCTAGTTAATTTTATTAACATTTTTCCAGAAAAAATAAATCATTTCATAACCAGTGCACATATGCACTTATATAGAATTCAATTGGACTTTGCGTATTCCAATACGATTCGCATAGATCGTTAGTTAACTTTTTGAACACTCAACAGATTTATTAAATGTTAATTCTAATATTTTAATTTTTATCAGATATGGTCCAATCCAAAGGATTTTTCATGATTTTTAAAAAATCTCATACTGCGACAAAAC
Source organism: Nephrotoma appendiculata (assembly GCA_947310385.1). NCBI lineage: Eukaryota > Metazoa > Arthropoda > Insecta > Diptera > Tipulidae > Nephrotoma > Nephrotoma appendiculata. The sequence goes on from OX371223.1 coordinate 326,951,835, forward strand.
TCTTTTTACCAATTTAACGAATTAATCCATTGCAAATATTTGATTAAAGTATTTGTGGCTGATAACAAACCTATCAATATCGTTGAAAGTATTAAATTGAAATTTTAAAAACTTTTTTACTAACATAATGAGCAGCATTGAGATTTTTATAGAAGTACCAGACGTTATTACTCGTGTTTCCGGTTTATAAATCGAAAAGTTAAAATTTGTTTGAATAACATTGTGTTTATAATGAAAAACATTCTATAGCGACACAAGAAATACAACAACAACAACACAACAAAATGGCAATAATAAAGCAATAAATTTTCTTCGAAATTGGTCAACTGCATCAAGAACAAATATAATAATTCTCGGTTTATTATTGTAAATCGATGTGCTGTAATCTGGATGTATATAGACGAGTTGGTTATATTCCGGTAACGGATATACTGGTAACTGGTTCTGTTTTTGTTTGTATAGAAAACAAAGAAACTTCAAAATCCTTATAAGGTTGTCACTGTTGTGCCGCATTGTCTACATGCGTAGTTAGTTAATATTTAACGTGTGTATAGGCAATATGTCATTAAAAAAATACCGTCGACAACGTACAGAATGTAGACAATGTCGGAAATTATTATTTCTGTAGCAATCGGACAAATTTGATGATTTCTTTATTAATGAAACCACTAGCTGACCTGTGACTGAATAATCAGTCACGTGAATACATTTTGTTGAATTTTTGGTTAAGAAATGATTAAGAAGATTTTTTTAAGATGTAAATTTGATGCACTTTTACCAAAAATAAAGTAAATTCATATACGTGGTTAATTTTTAAATCTTGAACGGCAGGCATGCGCTCAAATGTACACAGTATTACTTACGTGTCACGTCAAATATTCATATCTCAAACAGGAAGCGCGCGCGGGATCACATGATCACTTACGCGCCCAAACTAAATATTAAAATCTCAAAAGGGAAAAGCACACAATTGCTGAGGCAAACTTTAATCTAAATATTTAATAAGAAATGTAAAAAAAAATAATAAAATAGAAAAATACATTAAAAATTACATGCGCAGAATTTCTACAAAAACAACATTCTTTGTTGTGATGCGCCCATCCTGATCAGCTGATTGATCGCCTGTCTCAACGATAAATACCTTGAGTCCGTCAAATGAGCGGCATCGTGAAAAGGCCACATACAGCTGACCGTGCGTAAATACGGGGGCCGGCAAGTACACTCCTACCTTCTTCAAGCTTTGGCCCTGACTCTTGTTGATGGTCATGGCGAACGCGAGCTGGACCGGAAATTGGAGGCGAGACATTTTAAATGAGAAGGTGCCTTCCGAGGGTGAAAGCTTAATTCGTGGGATGAGAACGCGCTCGCCTTTTGAGAAGCCAGTCAGCACCTCACATTCCAGACTGTAGCGGTTTATTTTTGCGACGCGCATGCGTGTTCCATTGATAAGACCCTTCCTAGTGTTTAGATGCCTCATCAAAAGAACGATCGCGTTTACCTTTAGTGGGATGGCATTGCGCGGCAGTCCGGACCCTTCAATCTTGTTGAGAAACTCGACGGGTAGGCGGAGTTCCTCATTCATGTCATCACTCTCAACTTTATCAACACTATGTTTGACTTCTTGTTCGCCGGGCAGGAGGTCAAGCACCTGCTTATTGATAAGCGCGCAATCATCATTCTTGGGTGCAAGGATGGTGCGCTCCTCGATGGTTCCGGCTGGTGTTGTGTTGATGTCACCATACACGAAATCGATCACACTTTGAGGAAGTCTGCTGGAAGTGTGATTGAGTCAGTTCGAGCATTGTCGTTTCCAACAGAAAGCAAATATCGCGCAAACTCGTGCTCACCTTCATCGACGCGCATGTTCTTGGTGAGTGTAAACTTATATTTACCAATTTCCAAAGCGGGTTCAACTTGATGATCGATTCGCAAGTTCGCGCGCGTCCCGCCTTCAGGTAGTAACTACACATGAGCAATTCGAAATTTATTCGCGTGCCGACAGTGTTGCAACTTTGAATCTGAATCGCGTACCAACTGTTTTAAAACTTTGAATTTGAATCGCGCGCCACTAATTTGAACAAAAATATTTGCTTTTTGGTCGTCCCATAAAATTCTCAAATGTTGCAAGATTTCACGCGCACAAATACTTGGAAATTTTCTGAAACCGCCTGAGGTACCCATTTCGGGTACTTTCCGGTGGAATTTTTCCGATTTTTCTAGCCCACGCATAGCGCAATATTTATGTCGACCTACCCTGAAAAAATCTAACGGATCGGATCATAAAATTAAGCGTATTAATATAATAGATAGATAGAAGATATAGATAGAAGCTGACCTTCGACTGAATAATCAGTCACGTGAATCCATTTTATTGAATTTTTGGTTAAGAAATAATTAAGAAGATTTTTAAGATGTAAATTTGATGCACTTTTATCAAAAATAAAGTAAATTCATATACGCGGTTAATTTTTAAATCTTAAATAGATATAGAGTGTCATGACAAAATTGTATTTTTACACTCACAACTATTAACACCAAAATGTTGGTGTTTTGTTTACAATTACAAATTTTCTACTCATTTTATCATCACAGTGTGTCATCACAAAAACATCGGCAATTTTAATAAATTTTGTCATTGTCACGGTGTAATGCGCATGATCATAAATTCAATATAAACATATTTTGTCATGGCATTCTGGCGTTGTGACAAAATTTTGCTGAAAACACCTGAGGTACTCGTTTCAGGTACTTTCCGGTGGAATCTTTCCGATTTTTCTAGCAAAGGCACACCGCTATATTTATGTCAACCTACCCTGAAAAATTTAAACGGATCGGATCATGTTTACGGGTCATTTTGGCGTTGAGTTTGAAAAAATTAAGCGTATTAATATAATAGATATCAGATAGTAAATTTTGTCTTTCCTAAAATTTAAAACATATGATTTAGAGTATACTAAACTCAAATAATATATGGCGTTAACAATGAAAGAATTTACTTCCTGCGTGTAATAATTTTTAGCTTATTGTATTTTTCTAAATGTTGTAATAAATGCTACTGTGCAACTTTACTAGATAAACAAATTTCTTGTTTGTAGTTATTGTAAACTTTTAACAAAATTCAACATTTATATTCACTTCGTGCTTGTAATTATTTGATTGTACCAAGCTATTATTAGTAAAGAGTATTTGTAGTATAAAGAATAAAATCTGATACTCATTTGGATTATGGTTTCAACCCTAGATAAATACTTATTTTGTGTGTAATTTTACTAAAGTTTACAAGATAAACTTTAATGTTCACTTCCTGCTTGTAATTTTTTGATATTTAAATTAGTTAAAATTTTAATTTAAAATGTTGCAAATATATTAAAATATCCAAAACTTTAATTTTATATTTATATTTTAAGTCGATTACGTTATAAATAGCCTTTTCAATATAAGAATTCTCTTCCTGCATGTAAAAATTTTGAATTGTTTTATTTGTGGTAATGCTTAAATAAATATTTAACTAAAACTTTATAAAATAAGTATTTTTCTTGAATGTGCTTCATTTAAAAATTTTTTACATTTTTATTCACTTCGTGAATGTATTCCTTTGATTAAATAATATAAGCCAAAATGATTGCATATTTCCAATGTGCAGTGTATTGAAATAAACCATGCATCAAAAAATATCATATTAGTTTAAATATCCAAACGATGCATCTTGTTTTTATTCATTAAACTCATATAAGTAATATATGGCTTTAACAATGTAATATAATTCACTACCAACATGTAATAATTTTTAGCTTATTCTATTTTTGTAAATGTTGTAATAAATGCTAAAGTGCAAATTTACTAGATAAATACTTTTCTTGCTTGTAGTTATTGTAAACATTATAGAAAACTCAACATTTATATTCACTTCGTGCTTGTAATTATTTAATAGCACCAAGCAATTCTTAGTAATGAGTATTTGTAGTATGCAGAAAAAAAAATCGATACTCATTTGCATTTTGGTTTGAACTCTAGATAAATATACTCTTCGCGTGTGTTGTTATTTTCCACAATTATGCAAAACAAATTTGAATTTTCTCTTCGAGCTTGAAATTGTTTGATAATAAAATTAAATTTCAAAGTGTTGCAAGTATATTAAAATATCCAAAAATGGCAGTATGTATTTATAATTTGTACATGTAATCATTTGATTACTTAATAAGCAAAAGGTAGCCGAAAGTTTCCAGCCGAAAGATAATGCAGATTATCTTTTACTATTTTTGAATACAGCAAAAATCAGTCATGAACACGAATTAAGGATCGGGTTATATCATTCGGGTGAAGGGGAAATTATTTCAGTTTAAAGGAATTTAAAAATCGATAGGAGCGAGAGTATAAAGAGAGTTGAACTTTCGGCTGAAATAGTCAAGACACTATCTGCATTATTTTTCGGCTGGCAACTTTCGGCTAACTTTAACCAGGTCAGTGTAATGAAGTAAACCATGAATCCAAAACTATTATTAGTTACTAGTTTAGATAGCCAAAAGATGCATTTTAGTTTTAAACTTAACTCAAATAATATATGGCCTTAACAATGGAAGAATTTACTTCCTGCGTGTAATAATTTTTAACTCATTTTATTTTTGAAAATTACACCATGTGTGTATGGGATTAATTTAAATTTTTTTGCACAATTAATATTTATATTCACTTCGTGCATGTAATCTTTTGATTATTCAATAAGCCAAAATGATTGCATTTTTCAAATGTACAGTGTATTGAAATAAACCATAGATCAAAAATTATCATATTAGTTTAGATATTCAAAAACTGCATCTTGTTATTTACAATTAAACTCATGTAAGTAATATATGGCTTTAACAATGTAATATAATGTTAGTGTGCAACTTTACTAGATAAATAATTTTTTTGATTGCAGTTATTGTAAACATTTTAGAAAATTTAACTTTTATATTCACTTCGTGCATGTAATTATTTGACTGTATCATGCTATTATTAGTTAAGAGTATTTCTAGTATGGACTATAAAAAATTCGATACTCTTTTTCCTTTTTGGTTTGAACTCTAGGTAAATACTCTTCCCGTGTGTTGCTATTTTACATAATTATGCAAAATGAATTTTAATTTTCACTTCGTGCTTGTAATTGTTTGATATTTAAGTTATAATTTAAAATGTTGCAAATATATATATATATATATATATATATATATATATATATATATATATATATATATATATATATATATACATTCAAAAGTGGCATATTATATATTTATAATTTTAATCAAATACGTCATTAATACCCTTTTCAATATAAGAATTCACTTCGTGGATGTAAAAATTTTGAATTGCTTTATTTATGGTAATGCTTAAATAAAAAATTAACTAAAACTTTATAAAATTAATTTGTTTCTTGTATGTGGTTAATTTAAATTAATTTGCAAAATTAACATTTATATTCACTTCGTGCATGTAAACATTTGATTTTTTAAGAAGCCACAATGATTGCATTTTTCCAATGTACAGTGTATTGATATAAACTATGGATAAAAAATTATCATCTGCATCTTGTTTTTTTTAATTAAACTCATATAAATAATATATGGTTTTAACAATAAATAATAATTCTCTTTCTGCATGTAATAATTTTTAGCTTATTTTATTTATGTAAATGTTGTAATAAATGCTACTTTCCAACTTTACTAGATAAATAATTTTCTTGATTGTAATTATTGTAAACATTTTAGAAAATTCAACATTTATATTCACTTCGTGCATGTAATTATTTGAGTTTGCAGAGAAAAATAATACTCATTTGCATGTTGGTTTGAACTCTAGATAAATACTGTTCCCGTGTTTTGTTATTTTACACAATTATGTAAAATAAATTTTAATTTTCACTTCGTGCTTGTAATTGTTTGATATATTAATTATAATTTAAAATGTTGCAAGTACATTAAAATATCTAAATGTGGCATTATATATTTATATTTTAAGTCAAAGATGCGTTTTATTTTTAAAAACTCAAATAATATATGGCTTTAACAATGGAAGAATTTGCTTCCTGCGTGTAATAATTTTTTGGTTACTTTATTTTTGTAAATGTTGTAATAAATGCAAGTGTGCAACTTTAATAGATAAATAATTTTCTTACTTGTAGTCATTGTAAACATTTTAGAAAATTCAACATTTATATTCACTTCGTGCTTGTAATTATTTGACTGTATCATGCCATTATTAGTTAGTGGTATATGTAGTGTGCAGAAAAAAAATTCGATAGTCATTTGCATTTTGGTTATATTACACAATTATGCAAAATAAATTTTGTCTTTATGGTGACAAAGCACATTTAAACATGAATATTTTCAGCTATTAATAGGAGACAGTAGATTTTCACGCAAATATTCACAAATACACATGGATAAACTTCTTGATAAGAGAACAAGTGACCGAATAGATTTCGTTACGATCAACAAGAAATTTAAATTTTCAAATGGGAAACAAAAAATGTCAGAGCAATGACAGGCCTAGACTTTATAAGTAACCACCAACGGGAATGTCACAGTAACTAATTAAGCCGACCACTGTAAAATGTATATCAAGGCAATTAGAAGTCACCGACAAATTAAACGATGATGACATAAGAAACATATTCCATGAAGCACAGATCAGTGATTATACAAAGAAAATTGCAGAACGTCTACAACTCAAGTTTTAACACATTCACGACCGAGGTGCTGCTCTAGCCTGAGGTGGCCACAAACCAGGTTAAAAATTACCACAAATTAGCTAATTGAATATATATTTTATTTATGTATTTTGTGGGGTTTGTAATTTTATTAATAGTATAGCAAATATATGGTTATATAGAACTTAATTTCGTTGTAAAAACCACAAGACGCATATATGCATGCTATGGTCGTCAACGTGTTAAATGTGTGAACAATATACGTCTGAACTAAAACATTAATACGAACATATGGATCGATAAATCGAGCAAATGACAAATACTAAGGCAACACGCTGAAAACATTTTCAGCAGCAATAAGATCTGCAAAATGGGAAACGTGTAGCACGGTGGAAGAAGATGTATGAAACAACATCGTTTTTGCATCAATCAACCATTGCAGTTAGTACAAATTTGAATGACCACTCAGAAATAAAAGAAGAATACGCCAAATAGAGTATGTATACCCCACACAGCTGATCTGGGAGTAATCCGCCATTAATCTGCATATAAAAAACCGATTTTGTAATAGAATATTGTCCTGTCATTCTCACGGGCTAAAAACATTATGGAAATGGAGCAGGAAAGCGCGTGTAGCCTTACTACCAAAAAGGCGAAGAAATGCAGGAAACTGTAACTAGACCTTTCAATGAGGTGCTAAAAGAGCATTTGGTGATGGTGGTGTCATTGAAAGAGCCTACGAAAACATCTTGTTCATCATGATCAAGCATCTGATAGTAGCAATGTTAGTGGAGGAGTAATAAATGCGGTAAATAATCATCTTAAATTTGATGTAGTAGTACTTTGCTTCTGTTGAGTCGGGCTGGATAGAAGATGACTTTGTGTTGCACAGCTTCGCGGGTCATGGAATGCGACATTTTAACGCTGTTTTCAATGATTTTTATAGCATAATAAACTTCGTTTTTCATCGTTAGATTTTATTAAAGTTAAATCTTATCCTGATTAATCTGGACACTCATAACCACACACCACTTTAAAATTAAATATTTAAACGAATGTGAATTGGATGATGTTGTTAAAGATGATTTCAGATATGACTCTGGGAAAACGAATCATCTTTCGTTAAACAACTTTGACGAAAATGTGAATTGGGTAGCATTATTTGATAGGTTTAACATTTCGATAGCCGCGTCGTAGTTTTATAGAATTGTTAGGAGTCAAAATCAAAGAGGAAGTATACAAATTCGTAAAAAATTTGCAGTTCGGATTCCAAAGTATCGCTAAGACTGATTAAAAAAAAATTTAAAAAGCTGTCTAAGTTCTTCACGAAACCTGGTTAAAAAAACCTGAATATTCAAATCAGGCTGGCTGGATGAGCAATTCTGAAACCTATTTAAGGTGCACACGGAACCTGAATCCAAATCTCTGGGAAGGCGAGATAGAGATCGTTTACGCTTAAACTCAAAATAGTATTTCAAAAATTCTTAACAAATTGACTATTCTGATTAGAGAGTTTCAATCAGACTGGCTAGTGTGCTAGGTGCTCCAGGAACCTGAGTCAAAATCCCTAGGTCCCATTTCAAAATTGAAGTACTAAAGTTTGGAGGAAATTTACTACTCTGGTTAGGAAGTTCTAATTAGGCTGACTGGATGAGGAATTAAGCAGACTATTTTATGTGCTAATGGAGCTTAAGTTCATTTCTCTGGAAAGGAATGTCAATCACCATTTGCCATTTACGAACGAAGGCTTTCAGGATAAAAAATTTAACATCTTGTTTTAGGTGCGCGCAGAAAATGAGTCCAAATCTCTTGGAAGATGCATTTCTGGCCGTTCACTATTCTCACTCTAACGCAAAATAGAAATACAAAAACTTGTAGGAAATTGTGTGCCATGTTTAGAAAGTTTCAATTTGGCTGGCTTGATGAACAATTTAACCACCTATTTCATTTGCAAACGCAACGTGGGTCTAATTCTCTGGAAAACGTTGCTATTTCCGGTTTACCACTTTCACTCAAACTGTTAATAGAAGTTCAAAAATTCTTATTCAATTTGCTGATCATTTGTTAAGGCCATTTAAGCACAAATTGAAAGTATTAAATAGGTTGCTAAATTGCTCATCCAGCCAACCTGATTGAAGCTCCCTAATCAGGTTGGCAAATTTGATAAGAATTTTTCAATTGCTATTTTCAGTTTGAGCGAAAATGCGCGAAGGTTATGGAACTGCTCATCCAGATAGCCTGATTGAACTTTTCTAACAGCAATTGTTTCATTAATTTTGTTATTTAAATTATGAGTTTGAGTGAAAATTGTGAAAGCCTTTTTTGGAGATTTGGGCTTAGATTCCATGAGTGTCTCAAATAGGATGCTAGATTGTTCATCCAACTAGCCTGAATAAAATTTTCTAACCAGAATACCAAATTTGTTGTTATAAACGACCATTAATCCGCCTTCTCAGAGATTTAGACTCAAGTTCCATGTGCACCTGAAATAGATTGCTAAATTGCTTGCTCAACCAGTCTTAGTAAAATTTCCTACCCAGGACAGAAAATTTTCTACAAATTTTTGTATTTCAATTCTGAGTTTGAGCGAAAGTGGTAAACTGCTAGTAAACCGCCTTTCTAGCAAATGAAAACTCAGATTACGTTTGCAATTTTAATAGGTTACTGAACTGCTTATCCAGATAGCCTGAGTGGAACTCCCTAGACATTACAGCAAATTTCCTATGAATTTTTGTATTTCTATTTTGAATTTGAGTGAAAACGGTAAACGGCCACTAACAAGCTGCACCCAGAGATTTGGATTCAGATTGCGCAAACACCTTAAACAGGGTGTTAAATTGCTAATCCATCGAGTCTAGTAAAAATTTCCAAATTATAACAGAAAACTCCTTACGAATTTTTGTATTTCAATTTTTAGTTTGAGTGAAAATGGTAAACGGCCATTAACACGCCTGCCTTGAATAGGTTACGGAATTATTTATCCAGATAGACTGATTGAACCTTCATAACCAGAACATCATTTTTTTACTAATTTTTTAATTTAAGTTTCAAATTTGCGTGGAAATAGTAAACGGACATTTTTGCGCCTTTTTAGAAATTTGAACTCAGGTCTCATCCAGATGGCCTGATTAGAACTTCTTAGGCAGGACAGCAAATTTTCGAAGAATTTGTATATTTCTATTTTGAGTTTTAGTGAAAATAATAAACAGCTACTAACAAGCCGTATCAGAGATTTGGACTCAGGTTCCGTGTGCAATTCAAATAAATTGCTAAATTACTCATCCAGCTAGTCTAATAAAAACTTCCACACCATGACAGAAAACTTCTTACGAATTTTTGTATTTCAATTTTGAGTTTGAGCGAAAATGGTAAATGGCCATTATTAACACATTATTGTCACGCCTTCCCAGAGATTTTGACGCAGGATCCATTTGCAACTTGAATAGGTTACGGGACTGCTTAATTATATTAAAAGACCCTTCTCTTCATATATGTATGCTAGATTTGCTTCCAACAATAATTATAACATAACCCAGTTTAAATTACTCACAAATCGTTAAATAAATATATTCACATATAAAATAAGCGGAACATTTGAAACTTTTGAAACCTGAACCAATTTCTTCTTATCTGAAATATAAATGTCATAATACCTATATATGTATGTGAAAATATAAGATTTAATAACAAAAAAAGTATCAAACTTTTATATTTAGACAAAATGAAAAGCTGTGTGACAGTCTCCTAATGAATTAAAATCTATGAAATTATTTCAATGCACAATGCATTATTTTGTAACGACGAAAAATTAAAAATAATTGATAAAACAAAAAGAATGTTTAAAATATATATAACTAAATAGCAAGAATATATTATGTGGAGCAAACAATTTTTATTTTTTGTGTCTCCCATTTTTCTTCTGTAATTTCCTCTATGATTCAGTTTTCCAACACAAAACTTTATTTATATTTCCGTTTATTTCTTATTCAATTTTCATTATTTCAATGTTTGTCTATAGTTTGTCTTAGCATTATTATTATTATTATTATGATTTTAGCTATTACTATCATTATTTTATTCTTGAAGGAAATATAAAAACAAAAAGACAGTAAATTGAGATAAAATTAATAATAAAAAAAGGAAAAATTATTTAAAATAAAAGAACAATGCGATATTTAAATAATACAAAATTTTAAAAATCGGCAACAACACCCCAAAAAAAAAAAATATATATATATATATATATATATATATTTTTCATTGAAATTTCCAAGGAGGAAAAATGGTTCAGCTTTTCCACTATGCTTTCAACTTTTTTTTGTTTACAGTGATTTTGTTCAATGATAATGAAATACGAAACATACAGTGGCAACATTCATTCGCCCATCCATTGTGTAATTCCCGTTTATATCGATATGCGAGAGTGGAAAATCTACATATTTTTTTTTGTTTTTTGTTAGTGTGGTATATGGAATGTTTTGATTTTCCTTTGGGAGAATATGAAAAACAAAACAAAAAGTTTTTTTTTCAGATTTTCGTATAATCGTGTATAAATACGACGAGTACACATAGAATACAATCGGCTAATTGTGTAGGCGCACAATATTCTTTAGGTTATTCAAAAAGAAAGACACAACAACAAAAAATTGAAACAGTGATCCCGACGTGATTTTCTTATAATTTTCCGCATCGTTCAACATGAAAATTTATATGGGAAATTTCATGACCGTATCTGTATTATATGCCGGCATAGTTTTAGATAAAATCACGGAGATGATTATGGTTAAAAAAAATAAATTACCAAATGCTAATGCAGGTCGGATGGTATAAAATGATTTTATACAGTAAATGATTATATTGTTCCTGATTATCTTTAATACCTTGCTGTATCCTAGAAGTACGTTTGGTTCCCGTAATTTAATAAAGAGCTGATAGCATGGAATATTACACAGCATGTTATTATAGTATTATGACTGCAGTTGTTTGTTTTGCAAATTATTTAAATGGTGGCAGCTATAGTCAAAGATTGGAACCGTCGACATAAATTGATGTCATATATCAAAATTTATAAAGCCATTAGGTGTACTGGTTTTACACAGTTACTTTGTATTAGTACATATGTGTGTTATGTATTTAAATCCAATTTTAGTGCTCGTTCATCTATTTTAAGAAAATTAACCAATAGTAATATGTCAAACCAAAGGAGGTCAAGTGTGTGATATTCTTACATTAAATATGAATCTACAGCAATGAAATGCCAAGTAGAAAGTTACTGAAAATGATTGAATAACATAAACTTTAACTCGACGATGATGATAAACCATTTGTATGTGAACATTATAGTTCACTCCATCAATGTTTCCTAAAATAAATCAGAGGCAGTATAGGTGCATCTAGATAACCGAATCAATAAAACATTAAAACTTTATTCCATGAAGAATTTCTCTGCAAAATTTTATCAAAATCTGTTGCGATTGACGATCTTTCATTTAGGGCTAATGTCAAATGTGAAACGGAGAACTGGGATATAATGATTTAAAAATGAGTTAATTCATAAATATGATCTTTCGAGTGAGATCTAAAATGTTTAATTTACGCTTCATTGAAATAAACGGTACACTGAGAAAACTCATGTTCAGAAACGACATAGTTTATACATGTTTCGAATATAAAATAAATTTGAAAAGACGACAAAAACAATTTATATCCTAATTTGAAATGTTTTATTTAGTCTATTTTAAGTCCATTTAACAAATAATTAATAATTGCGATGAAAATATTAAGATAAGATAAGATAAGATAAGATAAGATGTTTACAACGCAGGGCGGCTGTTAAGCTGGTGACCTATAACATACTTCATGCTACGTATGCCCATGTCTAGATGATCACAAATTTTCCCGAACAACGCAGCAACTGAATTTCTTGAGCACATGCATACTACTACTACTGCATTCGAATATCACCTAATTATTCGAGGAAATCTGCGACATAAAACACGATTCGGTGTCCGAACTGACTAGGAATCCTGAACCTGCGAGGGTCTCTAGTACTACAGGATAAGGATGTGTTAAATGTTCTAACTTATGAGAAAATCTACTTGAGCGAACTGTCGTTTATCCACAATACAGATCGGTGTTTCTCCTCATAAGTGCACCATCACCATTTCCAAATTCCCGTGTTAGTAAATATTTATTATATTATGTAAAGTTAGAAGGTTAGTTGGATTTTGTTGAGTATCTTCCTTCGACTCACCATGAAGATGAGGAGGGTATTTTGTCTGAAAATTGAAACCTAAATATGTTTGTAGTTATATTCTCCTTGTGATTCCATCTTTGGTAGTTCGAGGATATCACAAACAACATTCTCGTGACTTCTAAGCAGCAGTATAAACCTTTCCCCACAAATTATTTCAGGATATATTTCCACCTCAAAATTCAAAGATATGCGCATCCATCCATAAATGGTCTCCCTCGCCAGACATATTGAATTTAATTAATTTTTCGAATAAATTTTAGCACCAATGCGAGGTTCGAGCCAGCGACCGTAACACAACAATAAAAAAGACAATGTCTAATAAATACATACGTTAAATTATTATTATTACGCTCAAAATAAGAATAACAAGAATGCCACTCTAAAAATATTCCTGATTTCATTATTGATAAAAAACGGAATTAATTTGATTATTTTAGAAGGTTACGAAATTATTAGGGAAAACCATTTTTGCAAATGATTACATATTGGGCAGCCCATTATATCGCTTTTCCAGCCAGAAAAATATTTTTTTTTCCTTTCTCAATACAAGTCCACCACACTCAACTGCGTGTGCAAAAAAATGACAGGGTGTAATGTCTTCCAGACCCCAACGGATCTCAGTCAAATCGAAATTCCTTTTGAAAGAAGTATCACAATTCGGCAACACACAAATTACACAACATACCAATTACTTGCTTCCGACATATCCTACGATTAACACAGAAGTGCTACTTTTCGGACGAAAATAATCCAAGAGTCATGCACACACATGCACACATAATCCAAGAGTCATGCACCAAAACACCTACAAAAACTAATCTCCGACATGATTCACTCTCACCCACACAACCGTGATGGCAAGCCGGAAAAGGGATATGGAACTTTGATAGTTATGATCACACCCATCCACCGATTCACACGGCAGAATGGTTCCGCAGAACACCATGCAAATCGAAAGCGGGACTCTTATAAAAAAACCCGTGTAAAATGAGAAACCTTACAACTTGGATGAACGTGAGAGCAAAAAGCAGCCTCGCTATACAAGTGAAAGTAACAAAGGTACCTGTGCACCTCCACACTTTACACGACACCTGAAAGAAATGGTATACAAATACTTTACAGTTCTGTGTTATATGTCAATGCATTTCACCGTTTGCACCTCTGTTTATCTATTTCACTCGATCTACGTTTACATTTCCATTTATTGCAAAAAACCATCCAGCTTTCCCCCCACCACCATGTGACACGTTGGTCCATTTAAAGAATGTTCTTCTTTATACATTTCATAATTGCACAACAAAAATTCCAAAAAACTAGTTTCCATACAAAAAGCATGTACCGTACGTATCCCAGTCACTCAACCATAACATTCCTTCTTCATTCACATGAGGGCTAACAATTCTCTCACTTTAACGTAAAATATATACATAAAACAATATAAAAATAACACTAAAACCGTGCAAAAGGGAAGTCGTGCAAAAGGGAAGTCGTGCAAAAGGGAAGTCGTGCGAAAAAAGTACCGTGTAAATCGAGGGATACGTGTATTTAAATATCAAAGAATATAAATACATGTACATATATAAAAATAATAATATGGAATATGTAACTAACAAGAGACGATAGTATACTCTACAAGGATAACAATTACAGACTTGTTACTGTAAAGCTTCTCCAAACTTTATTTTATTTTTCATTTTCACCTTGTTTCGTTTTTATTTACTAAAATATTTATTCCATTTACACACAATACTATGATATTCGCTCAGGAGAGCAACAACAAAAACATTCAAAATCCATGGTACCTAACTCATTATTACACGATCGCATAAAAATCTAATTGTTTTTTTTTACGAAATAACCATTCACACACAGGCACAAGCGGAAAGTACATGCATATATAATTATTATGTAAGCAATACCAATATATTGATTGATGTAATATATAAAAAAATATAAATATGTATATATAAATGAAAAAGAAAACTTCCCTGACTCATATATTGTGCATCAATCGTTTACCCACACATAGAGACACAATAAAAATATATGTATAAAACGTCGTATAAATTGCAAAACCACATTTTCAATGGATCGTGCCATGTATATCCCGTTACACAATTAATATACACGTCTCAATGTATAAATAATGCACAATATCATTATATCACTTGTATTTATTATTAATTTAACGTAACACAAACAAATTAAAAATTAAAAACACAAATTTAATTTAATTTTTTATTTACTAAGAAGAAAGGCAAAAACACGTCTTTCTCCTTCGACGATCAATCGCGACTCCTAATAATTGCGATGAAAATATTAAATATCAAAACTAGGATTAACTATAAAAATATAATGCAGTAAATATCATGCAGATTTTTTTTATAAACATTAGATACGAAGAAGTGAAGACTGAACCGTCGATCGATAAAACAGATTAAATTGCAGACAATTTTGACATTTATACTGTTTATATTGGAGGTTGAACCTAGGTTCAACCTGGGTTGAACCTTCAACATAAACACCAAAGGTTAACTTGGAGTTAACTCGACTCAATCCAAAAAATTTCTTAGGTCGAGTTAACTCTGGTTAATATAAACGCCCAGAGTCGAGTCGAAAAACAACAACAAAAAATAATCAGTAAAGTAAAAAAATAAAAATGGCGATTTTTCATATTTTTCTTGTACGAGCACGTCTGTATCTAAATTCGGCAGCATATTCTTGTGATTTTAGCGATTTTTTATTTTTTGAAAGTTCGAAAGAAAATGTTAGAATGATTTTTTGCAAGAAAAAAATTTGAATGATTTTGTCAGTTATAACCTGGTTTCGACTCAACCTCAAGATAACTCTCCAATATAAACACTAGAAGTTAACTTCAAGGTTAACCTAAAGATAACTACAAGTTGGCTCGACCTGGGTTCAACCTCCAACATAAACAGTATAATTTGGTCATTGAGAGTTAAAAAGAAAGTTTCAAGCGTTTGTTGATAAGAAATTAAAACTGAAGTGATTCAAATTGAGAATAACTTAAGCTCTTACGGTCTGACTGATTAAACCTTCAGTTGGCAAATTAAAATTAAAATCAACGCCAGACACACAGTATATAATGGAAAAATGGTGTGACGCACAAATCTGTATATAATGTAAATATGTTATGCTTGGAAATATATTTTAGAAGCTAATAATCGACGTTTAGTATGAGCAGTTGACGTTGCCTACGTTATCGATGGACCAATCACGTAAAAGTTAGTAAATCAACGCGCAAACGACCATCTTGAGTGTGGCAAAACCAACTATTGAAAAAAAAAATTCAACACAAACAGATCAAATGTTTTAAAGCATAGAAAGAAGAAGAAAGCCATGGTCAAAGACTGGTATTAACTATGGATGAAAAACAAGATTGTTAGGTGGCTGCTAGAAAGCTTTTCAACGCCGTAAGTTTAATAATCAAAATGCAGTAAAGAAGTTTTTAGATCCTTCACCTCCTGAAAATACCTTTAAAAATATTATGCAGGGCGACAAGTGGTATGAAAGTTTTCTCAGACGACATCCAAATCTATCGGTTTGCACTTTAGAAGCAATTACAAATGCAAGTTCGAAAGTAGCAGAACCAAATATCCGGAGAAGTAGCAGAATCAAATATCAAAATTTTATAGTGGAAAAACTTACTTCAATATCAATGAGGGTCCTTCTATAAAATCTTCAATGATGATGAAATCAATTTTTGAATATATGTCCGAAAAGTGGTACAGTGGTTGCTCCTATAGATCCTAAAAATTATTGTTATTAATTATTATTAATTAAGATTAATTAAAAAATGTGTACAAAACTGATCGTAGCCAGGCTACAGAAAACTCACCAGTTATGTTCAGTTTTTCCGCCGCTGGGCTTACAGGATCTCCGTTAAATATACAAATAACTATATACAAAACAATACCGATTGATGTCATCAATTATATTCCGTATAGGTTTAAATGGTTGAAATCAGTTTCTGGATGGATAAAAACCGAAGTTTTTCATCAGTATATCAGGGATATTTTCCATCCGAGTGTTCTTGCTGTAATAATTTTGCTATACGTAATTATTATTTTATAATTATTATTAAAATAAACACTCAATGTATTTTATAAATTTCCTTTATTAATTTATCTGCTCTCAACTTAGCCATTACACCCTTCTACCTCACCTTTTTATTAGCGCTACCAACTTACAATATATTGTATCTGCCCATGAAGCATTGTTGATGGAATACGCTGCTTAAAACGAATTGTGCATATATTATTACACGCTCTCTTTTTTTTTTAATTTTATTTATATTAAGTCTAAATAACTAAAGGATCCAAGGCACTACTACTTAACTGTTATATTGTTATATATTACCAACCATATCTGTGAGGCGGTTTAACTACACGATTACTTCGTGTTCTATAATTTTCAGAATTTACTATAAAATTATTTACTTCGGATGATTCACAATTGTTTTCTAATTTTACTTCTGGACCCATATTACCAAGTTCTTTATGTCCAGATTCATGGCTACCGTTAACCCGCTCATTTGGTAATTTAGGTTCATCTGTATTGTATTCAATTGGTTGACTTTGATTTTCAGTACTTACATTTCCTGATGGTTCAGTTTTGTCTTTCATTAAGTTTCCCATTAATTTACTTGAATCACTATTAAAATGTTCTTCTACTATCAAATCACTATCATTAACTTCCTTATTATTAGTTTTCTTAATAAACTTACGATTATGTCTAAACTAATTATCAAAGCTATAATGGATGTCCATCATGTAAAAGAACACAACCTAACCCATCCTTTGATGCATCAGTTTGAATAATTATTGGTTTTATTTTTGAATCATAAACTACTAAAACCGGGTTTGAAGTAACAATTTTTAATAAGTTATCCAATTCACTTTCATGTTTTCCGTACATTTAAATTCAACATCATTTCTTGTTAAATCTCGTAATCCAGCTGACAATTTTTTTTCTTTATTAATTTGTAATTACAATTTTTTACAATGTTCATTTATACTTTTATACAAAAAATTCTTGTTTTTTTTATTAAGTTGCTGTAACCCAAAGGGTTGTATGCAACTACTTTTCAATTTTACATTTAGACCAAACTGTTTTTTAGTTGGGGCTAAATATCACAAATAAAAATTTAAATAGATAAATAAATTAAATAAATTATACTATTGCTTTAATTTAAGTATACTAAAATATTGAATTCAAATTATTCGCTATGTATATAGTTTCATTAAACATATTTTTATTTAAATTCATAAACATGTTTGTTTGTACTTTGAAATTTTTTAAGGTTCTAATATTTTGAAATTCGGTAGACAGCTTGTTATATAACGGAATTCCTCTATATAATAAATTGCTTCTTGTACAGGTATCTCGAGCGAGAAATTCTCTTAACAATAACGACGCATTTCGTAAGTTATAGCAATATGTGTCCCGTGCTTTCACAATGATTAGATTATGTACAATTAAATTGTTTAAAATGTTATACACATACAATATCAATTCTAAATTGTTCATAAATGGCAAGGAACCGAATTCTTTGAACAATTCAACTGTTGGGTAACGTATTGGTACACCCTTAATTAACTTTAAAGCCCTCTTGTGGATAATTCCTAATTCATTCAGTTTAAATTTTGCTACTCCACTCCAAAGAGGGTTTAAGTATAATAATCTGGAGTTAATATACGCATTATATATCAGTTGCAACTGTTCTCGAGTTAAAAAGTTCCTTATTCGTTTAATAACAAACACGTAAGGACTTATCGATTTTTTGATCCCATCTACATGATTCTGCCAATTTAACATGTTATCGATTGTCAATCCAAGATAACAATATTTAGTCACTTTATCAATTTTTGTGTTTTTATACAGGACTTGAAGATTGTTATCTAAGTCTTGATTACCAAGTATTAAATTATTTTGTTTTTTCGGCATTGAGCATCAGACGATTTAAATTTAAGCAAGTATCGATTAAGACCAGATCGTTATTAATCATTGAAAATAGACTATGTTTTGAGTCCGCTGCATAAAATATAACACTATCGCCTGCGAAAAGTTGCAAGGTACATTTAAGTGGCAAATTAAAAATGTCATTAATATAAATTTTAAATAGCCAAGGTCCCAAAATAGATCTTGGTGGAACGCCACACAACGTTGTTAGTTCATCACTTACAGTACCACCTTCTGTTTCCTACCATGTAAATAGTTTTCAAATAATTTCAATTGCGTCGTGTTAAATTGCAGTTTTTCTAATTTCAGTAGCAGTATTTCATGATTAACACAGTCAAAGGCATTTTTGAAATCTAGAAACAGACAAGCACAATTCTTTCTAACATCTAAGTTTTTTCTAATTAAATGGGTTAGATTAGAGCAAGCTGATAAAATACTTGATTTTTCCTGAAATCCAAACTGATACTGATTTAATATTTGATTGCTAACCAGAAAATTTTGAAGTCTTCTTAGAATTAATTTCTCAAATACCTTGGAGAAAACTGGTAGGATTGATATTGGCCTGTACCGTTCAAAATTAAGTTCATTTCCGTCTTTAAATACGGGAACAATTTTGGCTGTTTTGAGACAAGCGGGAAATTTACCTGATTCTAAATAATTATTTAAGAATTTGGTAACAGATTCGCCAAATTTTCCAACGAAATATTTAAGAACTTTTGTCGAAATTCCATCCAAAGCGTTAGCCGCTCTTGTTTTTAAAGTGTTAATAGTTGTTATTAGCTCGGCTACTTCAATAGGTTCAAGACTAAAGGGACTGCGAATATCATAATTTATATTAGCAAAGTTTTCAGTCCGAGGAACACCCATTCCACTCATTAATGTTTGGGCTACTGAAGTAAAGTTTTTATTAAACAAGTTTGCAGCTACTCTATCACTAACTAAAGCACCAAGTTCATTCTGAATAAATTTTTTTTTATTGCTGCAATCCTTTGTTGAAAATAATTTTCCTAAATTGCTGCCAAAGAAGAGTAGTGTTGTTATTGTTTATGCTTAATTCTATCAAATATCCATAATTAAGCTTTTTAGCCAGTTTTATTTGATTCTTAATTAATCGTACTACTTCTTCATATCGAACTCGCAAATAGTCATTTGTTGGAAACCTCTTTGCCAATATCCACAGTTTGCTTCTTTTTTTAATACCTTCGCTTTTTTAGTTATAATGTGACTATGCCGCGTAACTAACTTCCCTAATTCAGTAATGAAATTCTCGAGATTCGACAATTTGAGTAACTCATTCCAACTCATATCGCTACTAAATGATTGAAAATTCAATATATTGTAGGTTGCGTTCTCTACCGATTTTCTAATGCGTATCTTACTTATTTCGGTTATGATAATTCGATGGTCAGTTAGGTTGGAGTCTTTGTACGTTAGATGGTAAGTAAAATTAACCAAATCCGTAATATAGTGATCAATTACTGTTGCAATTCCGTTTTGCACCCTAGTTGCAAATTTTCTATCAATCGAATTCAGAATTACAAATCCTTGAGTATCCATAATAGTTCTATAATTAATGACTTCTGATTCATCTTCATTAATCAAATTAATATTTGCGTCTCCAAACACTAGTTTCGTATGAGAAGCTAACAAATTTTCTAACAACTCCATAAATGTAGCTTGAGTGTTTTTTGCGATCGGTAAAATTCAAATATATTTATACAGTTTAGAACTAATTTAACGCCTAGAAACTGCGAATAATCATGATCACGCTGGTAGAGTAATACCGATGGGATGGTTGATCTAATATAGATGGCACACCCTCCGTACCCATCTGGACGGTTGGAAAAATAAGAATTAAATCCCGGTATATTATAGAAATTAACTAAATTATCTGTTAGCCAGGTTTCTGTTATATAACTATAATGTCAGCATTGTGTTGGAGTGCTATAATTTCTACATCAGCTAATTTGTTTCTCAAACTTCTAACATTCAGGTACGCTACCCTGAGATCTGCATTACCATTACTACTAACACCATTATGAAATAAAATATGAATGACGTTTTGCGAGATGCAGTTGTGTACATTAATGTCACTATACCCATAAAAGAAAAGTAAACAAACTTTAAAAATCAAAATATTTGTGAACCAGACAGGAATAATTTGTGTTATACAATACAAAAAGGTAATAAATTATTAGATTATGTTTATAAATCCAAATAAAAATGTATATCGAATGTGTTTTATCAATTATTTTTAGGAAATTTGTAAGCGACCGAAAAATTGATGCGATCAGCTGTATGTAATAATAAAATAAACAACAAAGTCCCGGAATTGGCAAAGCTGTTTAAATGTGATGCAAGTACCGAAACAATTGTGTATTTTAGTAAAAATAAAATCTGAAGTTAAATTAAAAATTGAATTTGTTTTAATAATGAAATGTGCAAATATTAATTTATTACGATGATGGTTCACTGGTGCGTGTGACTTCTGATGCAATGATATTCTTATTCTTGGCAATATCGTTTCGTGACCTGGTAGACTTTTGTTCCATCCGATTTACGAAAAAATATATTTGTGTCGCTTACCCATAGGTACTTCCAGTTGTGTTGTTTTTTAAGTTGAACTGCCTCATGATACAAAAACTTTTGGAATGGTGTTAAGTGATGTCGAATAAATATTGGTTTATGCTTTACAGCTTCTGTAGTGTATCCAATTTCACCAGCTGCCAGATACTTATTTTTGCGCTTCTCACGAAACAATGCTTGCTTTACAGAACAATTTGTAAAGGTGATGAGGATGTTATAATCATTCCGATTATTGGCATGATGCTCTTTGTTATTGAGTGATCCCTTTACCTGCTGAATATTGTGCTCGATGTCTTCCAAATTATACTTTTTGAGTATTCTGTTAAAAACGTCTTTTGCTGGTTGATTCTTGTCGGGTAGCCCCGCCAGTATAACATCAGTTTAAAGATGTGTTTGTGAGCTTTTGTCCATTGCAGCTTCCATGTTGTTCGATTTCATTGGACAGCTCTTTATTGATACCTTTCAGCTCAGTGATGTCTTGTTGAATTTTATCAAATTTCGATGATAAGTATTCTTGACTTTTGAACACTTCATCTATTCTTTCATGTAAGGCCTTAAACTGTTCATTAAATGATTTTGAAATTTCGTCCAGCTTACCACTGGTTGATACTGTTTGGTGAGATGTATTCGCAGGCGTATCATTCTTCTTTCCGCTGATTTTGGAACTGCATTCATTGGAACAAGTCCATTTGTTATTAGATGCTGCTCTAGTAATATGTTCGCCGTAGAGCTTTTTTCATGCTGGATGAAAACACTTTCCACAAATCGAGCATTCAAAAACAGACTGCTTCTTATCAATATTATTAACACAGATAGCACATTCTAGGTTTTCCGGATAGTTCGGATTACTATCTGCCGATTTATAGTATGGCATAGTAACTAATACTCAGATTGACTCACGAAAAATATTTAGTTTAATTAATGTTTTAATTTTATTTAATTTAATATTTCAAACACAAAAAATTTTTTGCGTCTTCTTAATTGACAGTTAGACAGCCAGATAATTTCGGTATAAATTTTGCCAAGTATTTGGATAGTCAAAACACCCGCATTACGTCATGTTTGTTTTCTGGTCATTTAATTTTTGTAATAGCTTCTAGGTATTTTCTATCAGGTTTAATCGTCCCGTCTGCTAAAATATGCCCCATAAATTTAACCTGAGATTTCCGGAAATGAATTTTTTCAGAATTAAATTTTATACCATTAATACGTGCCCGTTCTATTACTAAACCTAATATTTTATCATGTTCTTCTTCGTTTTGAGCAGCAATGCCGATGTCATCAAAATCAATTACAACTCCAGGTAAATCACCGAATGTTTGAACCATTTTCCGTTGAAACA
Source organism: Nephrotoma appendiculata (assembly GCA_947310385.1). NCBI lineage: Eukaryota > Metazoa > Arthropoda > Insecta > Diptera > Tipulidae > Nephrotoma > Nephrotoma appendiculata. The sequence continues at coordinate 326,974,689 of OX371223.1, forward strand.
TTTCCGGTGAACTGTTAAGACCGAAAGGCACACGATTAAACTTATATCTACCAAAAGGAGTCATAAATGTAGTCAAATCCGAACTTTTCTGATCTAATTCCATTTGCCAAAACCCACTACACGGCTAGAAATTAGACGTGATTTTTAACGTCTATTAGCTTACACCAGCGCGAATTTAACCTAAAGACGTTAGGGTTATTAAAATATAAGACTCTTTTCGTGACAGGTAGTTTGTAACGAATATGGGACGTGAAAAATAATTTAGCTATTAAATGGTGTCTAAAAATTGTATAATTTGGAATGAAAATACAGGTAAACCTCGCTTAACGAAGGGATTCGGTTCCTGGAAATGCTTCGTTAAGCGAGGATTCGTTAATCGAGGTATTAAACCAACCTACCAAGTAACAATTCTAGACTCGACCTAATAGGTTAAGATACTCTTTCATTAAGACGAAATTTGCTCGCGGCCAGTTTCATTTTTGACGTGTTAAAAAAACATCAACGTCGATGAAATTTCCAATGCTGTGGTTTTAAATCAAGGACGCACTCGACATGCAAAGTACTTAAAACAAGTTCAGCAGCTTACCAACTATGGAATGAATAAACCAATAAATAGAGCATGTAAAATTTTTAATAACCGTATTGACGCTTACAAGCCAGGTACTAACTTGACAAAACAAACATATAAGAAAAATTTTAAAATCGCAATTTAAATAAATTTTTGTTTATAACTATAAGGGACTGTATGTTTGGGTTGCTAGCTAACTACTATTGGTGAGGAAACTTAGTACTCCGAGTCAAACCAATCGTAGGTTTGTATGAACCCGTAAGAATAAACTTAGCAAGAACATTTAATATTTAATTTTTAAGTATCAAAATAAAAAAAATAATCAAATAAAAATTTGAAAGAATAAGTTAGCGAAATATTTCATATCGAAAATGTATTACAAATTTGTTATAAAATAAGAATTTATATATTTAACTATGCAAAATTACTTTCATAAGAATATTTTTACAATATATACCTTGTTTGGTAAAATTTAAAATAAAATAAAATAAATGGTTTATATGAGAAATTATTAGTTTGGTTCCCGTAGTGCAAATATAATAAAAAATAAGTTTTCAGTACAAAAATTCAGTTTTATTTAGGATAAAATAAATAATAAAAATCGTAAAATAAAAAATCCAAAGCATATCATAAAAAAGAAAACTTATAGGGCCCATACACGACACAATCATGCATGCGCAATTGTATTGTACATGCTGATTGACAGTGGTATGGTATTGATTGAATGATTGCCCATGCTGATTTTGTGATTGTCGTGTATGTGTAATTTGCTCAGTCTAATGTTTTAACTCGTGTGTGTCGTATTACAGTAAATATGGCAAAGTTAATAAATAATAAAGAATTTAAGATCCTCGCACGTTTTTCCAGTTGCTAGAATTTCGAATGTCCATATCCACTACGTTTTTATACCACTCTTTCATCCAAAATTGTCTATTTCTTTTTTCTCGTATTGCTAGTCCAATTTAAATCGCTACGCAAGCTTCTTCATACATATTTTAAAACTGATAAATGTGGGAAATGCATGTATCGTGACTCGTAAATGGAAAAATCATGATTGCGCAATCACACGATTGTACACGCATGATTGTGTTGTGTATGGGCCATATAATGCTTATATCGATTGTAAGTATTTATCGATTGTAAGTTGTTTTTTTTAACTCGTCTAACATTTGTTTATAACACAACATATTCTTTTGAATTGCGGGAATCACAATGTTACTTCTATTTTAATATGGATGATTATTTCTGATAATCTCATATGTTTCATCCATTTTTGAAATAAATTCATTCAGAGTGTGGCAGCTTAAATTTTTTTGTGGCTCTTCGTCTTCTGTTGATGATTCAGAACTTGATTCTGCGGGCTAGTCATTTAACAAATCTTTAATGCCTTCTTCGTCCACTCCTTTAATACCGGCTTGCGTTGCCATTACCACAAAAATGAAGTAAAAGAGACGGTTTTTTTTTTATTGTATTGTTAATTTTTTATTCGTTATTCCGAGGTATGTATTCGTTAAGTGAGGTTTTTGTATCAAAAATTTAAATTCGTAGATCCGAGGTTTCGTCAAGCGAGGATTCGTTAAGCGAGGTTTACCTGTATAATGAAAATTGACTACCCAAAATAAGAAAACTATTTACCAACGAATAATAACTGAGGTATTTGGTTAAACACGAAATTAACTCCCTTATGCCCGGTTGCACAGAAAAATGACTAACGGCTGGTTAGTTGTGCGCCAGTTAAATGTTTTATATGAAATCTGTTTTCGTAATCAGAAAAAAATCAACACAAACTTGATTAAATATATTTTATTCCATTCATATATTTAACGATTAGTTAAAAAGTTATTCAATCAAAAATGGTCGTTTAAATATTTATACGCAAGCTAAATATTTCCACGGAACAAAATATATTTAATCGAGTTTGCGTTGACTTTTTTCTGATTGCGAAAACAGATTTCATATAAAACATTTAACTGGCGCACAACTAACCAGCCGCTAGTCATTTTTCTGTGCAACCGGCCATTAGAGTAATAAAACACGTAATAATACTTTTATTTTGCGTCAAAACCAAATTACTTTAAAATTTAAACAAAACATCAATTTAGTGCCAAATTTAGCGATAATCGAATCGTTAGATATATATTCAGTTGACCGTCATTTTAAATATCATTATGTTAACAATTTCGGTCTTTTTAAAGTAGTTCTACTTAGATGTATAGAAGACTCGGCATAGAGTATAGAATTCGGTATAGAATTCGGCATTTGTTCCTGGTGAATTCGTAACTAAGTTTGCATTATGATACGAAAATATTTTATTCTTTTTAACTGCTTCGTGTTAGAGAAAACAAATGGTTGGTGATGATATTTATCGCCGCACGTCGAGCACGTTCTTTTATACTTTGATTGTTCCGTATCCTTTTAAACACTCTGGCCCATTAAGTAAAATTTTTAAAAATAAAAATTTTTTTATGTAATAAAAATAAAAGTTAATAAGCTAATAAAAAAATTTAATTTTAGCTTCAAAACTTAGCCCTCTAAGAAATCCTGACTTTTCCATTCTTCTAGTCCAGTTGTAACAGTAGTTGTGGTGGTAGATCCGTATGGACTAGGGGATGAAAACTTGGCCTGACTTCTATCAAGCCTAAAGCGTAGTTGAATCTATGTACAAACTCTTTATACTGAGTTTCCTTAATTTTGAATCCTCCATAATCTACAATTTTTAATAGTTTTTCCAGAGAAACGCTAAATTATTTCACTACTAAATAAATAATCAAACTCCTCTCGATTGTAGTTAGTTACACTACGTCACTTCACTACAGTAAAATTAAGCATTGATTTATGCAATTACATTTTATCTAAGTTATTTGTTGTTTATCGTAACATTGAATATTACCTGTATCAATAATATTCCGATCTGTCGGGAAATATCAAATTTATTTATCGTGAAAGAATATTATACAAAAATTATCACACTCGTGGTATTTGAATTAGGCTGAGGATAGCCTTATTTTACGCATTCACTTATTCAAATTTAATTCACTACATTCACTAAAAACCACTAAATATCAATTTATCACATTTTTTTATAAATCAATTTTAACACAAGTCTTGCTGTTTTAACTCTAAAATTCCAATTGCAACTGAAAAAACTACAATCCAATTTTAGTAACCGAAAATATTAAAACAAAAAATCAAGATAATCCACAAAATTGCTCAGAGAGGAACAAATGGTTGTAAAATGACAATAAAAATAACGTCCCTTGATCGTTAAAATAAAATTTTTTAGATTTATAAGTACTAAAATTTAACATCCTCGGTTTTACTGGGTCGTCAATTTGACCCACCCTTTTTGTTCAATTTGAACCATGTTTTTACGTTGATCTAGGTAAAATATTGGTAATATAATTATCGTAATTTAAATAAATATGTTACAATTAATATTTTTCGCTAGTGAAAAGCTATCGAAATAAAACTTTATTTTCAGAATTTGACTAAGAAAGAATATTATCGCATCGTATACTGGAAGAATGTTAAAAATAACGTCTAATTTTTTTACATATTGTTTGACTATCCTTGTTTTAACCCCCGAAATAGGCAAGACCGTCCGAAATTTTACCGTGTACTGAGATCAAGAAGCGTGAATATACGTTTATTAGAAAAAGAAGTAGTGAACTCCTAAATAGTTGGAATCAAAAAATGTTCCCTTTTAATGCACTCATTCAGTGATTTTGGATCAAGACAAACCCGCAGTTTGCCATTTGGCTTTTCTATTATCTGTAAATTATTAACCCAGTCAGTAGGATAATCAACAGGTGAAATAACTTTGTTCTATATCATCTGATCAATTTCCACTTTGAGTTTATCAACCAATGATAAGGGTATTCGTTTCTTTTACCGCAAAACAGGCTCGCTGTTTTCTTTTAATTTTAAAATGCTCAATTTCAAGGAAATTTATCCAAACCCAAAAACACATCTCGATTATTTTCTAAAAATTCATTTTTATTTTGTGGTAAACAATTAACTGAACTTATATCTACTCGTTTAATTAAACCAAATTGAACACAAGTTTCAAGCCCAAGTACAGGTTCATAATCGTCATTCACAACAATAAAGTGAGCAGAATGTTCAGTATTCAAATTCATATCAATGCATGCTAATTTAACAGTACCAAAAAAAAAATCTAATTTTATTATTACTATAATCAAAAATAGAAAAATTATTATGCTCGTTATTCAATTCAACTTTATTTTTTTTTTATTAATTTCAACGGAACGCAATTTACATCTGCTCCAGTATCAATTTTAAAATTAACTACTACATTTTTAATTCTATATGCCTTGGTCCATCGCTCGTTCATTCCATCAACATGCTTACCCATACTACTGAGATCACGACTCCAATCCAAATTATCCTGGTTGCTAATTAATCTGATTGAGATTCCCTAGTTGTTTTCCAATTTGCTTTCCGTTTTAGTTTGCTTACAATATTTCCGAAAATGACCCTTTCGGCCACACAAATTACATGTAACACCATTTGCTTTGCATATGCGCAAATGTGTTGGCGTAAATGGTTGTCCCCAATTGTAACATCTACGACCGCCTTGAACTGCATTTACTAATTCAACTGTTTTCTGTCCAGTTAAACTGTTTACACTTTGAAGATTTGTATTTCGGTCCAACAAAAATTTATTCGTATAGGCTGCTTCGAGTAGTTTACATGTTTCAATTACATTTTTCAATGGTTCATCTTTACCATCAAGCAATTTTAATTGTAATTTTTTATCATAAACACCAATTATTACGCGATCCCGAAGCATTCGATCCTCATACGATACACCAGCGAATGATTGTTTTTCCTTTTGAACAATTGTGTTAAATTTAAATGATTCCATTGTTATAATTTTTCTTGGAATACAATATTGATCAAAAGCAATCGATTGTTGATTTCCTATCATGCTTGTAGTTGAGCCATCATTTGGGAACATTGTATTATATATATCCATTGCTCGTGGTCCCATCAACCATAAAAATGTAGTAATCTTTTTGCTTTCGTTTTCCTCCATTTTTCCATTGGCCATCATGTACATTAAAAAGGTTATTTTCCATATAGGCTACGTTTTATCTAACTCGGAACAATCCAATTCCGATGGCATACGATCTCCGCTTAACTGTGTCACTTTTCCACAAAATTAATTAAAATATTTTTAATGTAGCACTTATTAGTATTTCTTTTATTATAATCACATCAATTCCACGATGATTGCCAAATTAAGTTTACTCTTTTTATAACTTGAAATAAAGTTCAATATGGCGCACTGCTTCACTTTTACTTTTTATTTTCACTTACAAACAAAAAACGAAAATCTTCACTTCTGACACCATGTAATACTTTCGCTATACGTAATTATTATTTTATATAATTATTATTAAAATAAACACTCAATGTATTTTATAAATTTGCTTTATTAATTTATCTTTGGCTTTGACGTTCTTGTCGAGCAGATCTGTTTTTTATGTCGTTTTTAATTTTTAAATACAAAATTATATATTTTGATATTTTAAACGATATTGTAATCTAAACGTGGATCATGGTCGCTATGGACCCTTTTGAATCAGCTGCAGTGGGCTTATCTTCGATTGATATATATATATATATATATATATATATATATATATATATATATATATATATATATATATATATATATATATATATATATATATAGTATGGAATCGGACTACCAGAGATGAAAATTAAGAAAATGCAAGACCAAAATCAAAACATCTATGACACTGCATGTCTCATTATAAATGAGCTAGTAAAATTATTGTAAAGAAAATAAACATATAAATAAATAAAGATTAAATGATAATAAATGATTATCTGCTCTTAACTTAGCCATTACACAAGTAATACCATTCTACCTCACCTTTTTATCAGCGCTACCAACTAACAATATATTTTATCTGCCCATGAAGCATTGTTGATGGAATACGCTGCTTAAAACTAATTGTGCATATTATTACAGTTGCACATAACAAGCAATTTCCCATTATTTTATATTCGATGGACACCGTACCGACTTGAAACCAACGAGAAACTAGAAATTATAATAATTTACTCATCTACTTTGTCAATTTACTACGGACGTCTCCATTTTTAAGCCATTAAAACAGCTGGCAAAAAACTGTATTGAATTAAAAAAAGTAGCATAGATAAAAATCTCACAAATCCTCTTTTGCTCTAATCCTGAAAACAGACCACAAAATCGATATACAATCAATTGTTATTGGTTTTCGAACATGTGCACTCCAGACGCAATTTACTACACGAAGTGTTTAAGGAAAACCTCCGTAAATAATAAAAATGAATATTGATTCGTAGAAGCTTCATAGTCATCGACAACGCCCTTCCAACATAATTATGAAAAGGCAACAAGCTGATATTGAAAAAGATAATCACATTAGACAGCGAAACTTAAAGAAGGAAGAAAAAATTAAGTAAGATTTATCTAAAGCCGAACGTAAAAAAAAGACTGATCAAAACATCAAAAACTGGTCTTTGAAAAATCCAAAAAAGAAGTGTTACCTTTGTTTAAACTGTCTTTTAAAGAAACTATTAGAATTCTTATTACTAAGATATTTTGTTCTTATTTAGGCAGCAAAAACAAATTTATATTAAAAACTATAGATAAGTCCCTATAGTTTTTAATATAAATTTGTGGCAAAAGTAAACAGCCCATTTCTGGAACAGGGTGGCCCACTACTGGAAAAATTATAATTTTTCTAGTCTACCTATTTTTATATAATTATTCAATTTAAAATAATAAACTTTCATTGCAGTTCAATCGCTGATGAAATCATAACACATGCTTAGTGTAAAATTCTAAATCAGACTCATTACTGCATGACTCGGTGAAAGGAAGAAGGAAAAAGTAAAACCCGACTAACACCATACTCGAATTAAGGAATCGTTGGAAAATCAATTTATTTTACGTGGAAAACCTGTCACCTGAAAACATATAACTTCCCACAAAAGTCTTTTGTCTAGTATTGCCTTCCCACAAAATTAAAATATTAATTTAGTATGAAGTATCGGAATACGTACAAAGGGCCGAATGTCGAAGGGCTGAATGTCGAAGGGCCGAATGTCGAAGGGCCGAATGTCGAAGGGCCGAATGTCGAAGGGCCGAATGTGTCGAAGGGCCGAATGTGTCGAAGGGCCGAATGTCGAAGGGCCGAATGTGTCGAAGGGCCGAATGTGTCGAAGGGCCGAATGTCGAAGGGCCGAATGTCGAAGAGCCGAATGTGTCGAAGGGCCGAATGTGTCGAAGGGCCGAATGTCGAAGGGCCGAATGTGTCGAAGGGCCGGATGTCGAAGGACCGAATTTTTTTAGAAATATAAATTTTAAATTTGTTTTTTTATAACAAAATAAAATATTTTTATATTTTATTATTTTTCGTATTTTTTTTTATTTTAATATTTTGTAATTTTTTTTTTTATTAAACATAAATGAATTTTTTATGAATTTATGTATTTTAATATTTTTCATCTTTGAATATTTATGAAATTCCACGTATCCGGTCATCGATACATTTTGGTGAAGGAAAATTTTAGGAAGGAAAAATCTTCGGCCGGAATTTTGAAATGAAGTAATTGTAGATGCTAACGGCTTCCATAACTCTCACGGGCACGCGGGACGTCGCTGGGCTCCCCCCTGCTTAGCCCTCCGAGGGGCTTTAGATTTCAATTTCGGGGCGTAGGAGCCGGGATCTTCAAACATGTCGCACTGCGTGCCACACGTAGGAGCGGATTATATAGAATCTATTAATGACACCTACGCTCCTCCCCGTTAGCCCTCCGGGGGTCTTTAGATTTTAATTTCGGGGGGCGTATGAGCCGGGATCTTCAAACATGTCGCACTGCGTGCCGCACGTAGGAGCGGATTATATAGAATCTATTAATGACACCTACACTCCTCCCCGTTAGCCCTCCGGGGTCTTTAGATTTTAATTTCGGGAGGTGTAGGAGCCGGGATCTTCAAACATGTCGCACTGCGTGCCGCACGTAGGAGCGGATTATATAGAATATATTAATGATACCTACGCTCCACCCCGTTAGCCATCCGTTGGTCTTTAGATTTTAATTTCGGGGGGCGTAGGAGTCGGGATCTTCAAACATGTCGCACTGCGTGCCGCACGTAGGAGCGGATTATATAGAATCTATTAATGACACCTACGCTCCTCCCCGTTAGCCCTCCGGGGGTCTTTTGATTTTAATTTCGGGGGGCGTAGGAGCCGGGATCTTCAAATATGTCGCACTGCGTGCTGCACGTAGGAGCGGATTATATAGAATCTATTAATGATACCTACGCTAAAAAAAAAATTAAAATAATATACAAAAAATATTAAATATTAAATTTTGTTGTTTTATCTATAACTTGTCACAAAAAAAAAATAAATGAAAATGCCATAATTTTCCCGGAAAATGTGATAATTTATGTGATAATTTTTCCACTAAAAAAAACACAATCCTACAAAAACACAATCCTACAAAAAAAAATTTAAAAAGGTTTCATCTTATCCGATTTTCGCGATGTATACGTCATCTACACTAGAGCTAAAATAGTTCATATGTACAAAATTCAAATTTATTTTATTTATAAAAACATCTCTAAGATGGCAGTCAATCAAATTACCAATTTTTTAGTTAAAATTATAACCACCTAAAAAAAATTGTAAGAAAACTTAATCCAAAAGCGGAAAAAATTATAAATAATATATAAAAATGGAAATTTATCCAACATGGCGTCTGATAAGTTTACATTTATAGTTAAAATTATGACCATTTTGAAAAAAATGTCGCGACAATTAATTTTGACTGCGATACTAAAGGCTAGCCAAAATTAAATTAAACAATTAAATTAAATAAAAAAATAAAAAAAATATATTTCTAAAAAAAAAAAAAAAATCAAAAAAAATTCGACCTTCGACCCATTCGACCCTTCGACACATTCGGCCCTTCGACACATTCGGCCCTTCGACACATTCGGCCCTTCGACATTCGGCCCTTCGACATTCGGCCCTTCGACACATTCGGCCCTTCGACACATTCGGCCCTTCGACATTCGGCCCTTCGACATTCGGCCCTTCGACACATTCGGCCCTTTGAAATTCGGCCCTTCGACATTCGGCCCTTCGACATTCGGCCCTTTGATATCATACCGAAGTTTCAATGGACTATTCTATCATTAATGTAACTCGATTACGTCACATGCTGAATCTAACGCACACATTTGAATCTGACCCATACACTATATCATAAATAAATGGGTGTGAATTCAGACATATAATAAGCCATCTATCAATTTTCAAAGTGTTAAGTGCCTAAATTTGTACTATTGGTAAATGTAAAATGTTCAACTTCAATTTTGGTATAATATTCGAGTATCTCCCTCGTACATTATACGTTCAACAGCGAAATTTTATTTCACACAATAAATTTTTAGATTCAGTCAGCAAAAAATATATTACCATTTCTGTTATCAGTAATGCACAGTTGAATAATAATAAATATACATGTCATTGCACTATAGTGCACATTTATAGGAGTATATACATGTGTACGAGTTCTATAAACAATTTATTTTTAAATTAGCAAAAATTTTCCTAAATGGAAATTTATTTTCACAATCATTACAATACACACCTATATTTATTGTCAGTTAGGAAGTATAAAAAATGGAGGGATGAATATGTTGTGGGCAACACCAGATTTTCTTTTATCACAAATGTTTATATATACGAGTAACTATACGAGTATATAGATCCCGAACATAACACACTTGATTTGCAAACTAAACAAAGAAAATTACGGGACTTTTGTTAACACGGTTTTGTGTAATCAAGAATGATCATTGCATCTTAAATTTCAGAAAATCAAGTTTGCTTCATTCCTAATAGTCAACCCGCCCGCATTGTACGTAAGATATGAAAACATAGCTTGCATTGGCCAAAAATCTAATTTTTATAAAAATTGTTGCAGGAATTAGGAGTACATGGTACCGGAAATTTTATTTTTTAAAATTTTAAAATTTTGAATGCAGTTTTCAATCTGATTTTGATGATTTTTAATGTCGATAAAATACATTTAGGGATGCTTCGGTAGGATACAGGACTCTCTTTTCAATTTGTTTCTGAATGATTTTGATAAAAAATTGCACTGAAAAGAGTTTCCTAATTCCAGGAAACGACAAATCCTGATTTCTGAAAAATCATTTTAGAAAGGTTCACTAGGAAGGGTCGAGTTCAATTTGTTTTCGAATACAAAATGACTAGAACGCTTTTGATAAAAATTGATGTGCCAGAAATCAGTTTCGTTAGGTTTTTTTTACTCATGGAGGTTCAATGTGGGGTTTTGGGTTTGCATGATTTTGAATAAAATTGGCGAAACCAGGTTCTCAATTGCAAGGAAACGATTCCAGGTTGTTCCAATTTTTGCACAGTCATCTGAAGTTTTAAACAAAATTAATAAATATTTTGTAAGAGTGATTTTTGAATGCACGAAACCGATCGCCTTTAAATGTGCCCCTATTTTAGGTTTTAGCGAGCATTTTGAAAAACTGCAATCGGGAACTAAAAAAGAGCTTTAATTAACCGTTCATGGAGAAATTTGGTATGAATTGTATTTTAAAATGAATAAAAATAGGAAGGAATATAGTACATCGTACGAGGAGAAATTCTAATTTTGTTTTAAAGTGTGTACAAAATTATTATGGGACGAGTATTGCAGAAGCATGAAAATAGACAATATCCTAGCGGTGATAAAATAGTCAATTTGGTTTCGTTGTTGATCTGTGGATTCTATAATGAAAAAAACCAAACCAGCTAAACTTTAGGAGTACTACAATATAATTTCAGAAAAGCTTGTATATTGTCGTTCTCGCTAAACGAGGCAATAGCTTGTTTTATCGTCCTCGCTGAAAAATAATTAAGTACGGAGAAAAAGTTTTTCGAACAATCTTTAACAAATATAGCTCGCGATTTGAATTAAATGTAAGATGTCGTAAAAAGCTTCGCTAGCCACGAAGAAAGAAGATTTCTGTTTTTAGCAGTTGACCATATGTCAGAGCATACGATATGGTTAATCCTTCCTCAAACATAAAGAAATGTCGCACACACTCTAGAGATTTGAAAATCACATAAAATAATCAAACATTTTCATGAACACTTCAACATATTTTACTTCGTAAACAAAATTAAAAATTATTTATGTTGTTCAAAACAGTAATTGTTTTCAATATAATGGCTGAAACCTCTCGGGTAATCAGAAAAATTTTGAAACATCACAAATTTCCAGTGAAAATTAGTGAATCAGTAAAATATACTCTTTCGATAATCGAATCATTCATTTTGAAAAAAAATTACTGTCATCGTGAAAATCCAACCAGTTTCAACATATTTGCATGATTCTGATTTAATTGAAATTTTATTATTTAGTAGGAAATTGTTGCCAAGCCTTTCCTTGAATATATTGTACTATATTGTATATTGCACCCAGATTTGTGCAAAGGTATTTTTTGGAATTATTAAAAATATTTAACAATACGAATATTCTGGTAAATCTGTGGAAGTGCTGGTAAAAAAATTGTTGCCTATCAAAACCTTCCAAATGATATGTCACATGATTTTATGGTAATGAGAAAAATGTAACTACTTCCAGCGCCACAAAAGTCGTTTAGAGTACTAAGGTGCTTCAAATACATTTTGTAACAGTCTTTAAGACCTTTTCATTAATATGCCACTTGTATTTTTTCAATATCAAAGGAATAATTTGTCACAAATATCGCAAACGAAGGATTTGTGAAATACATAAATTGTTGAGAACAAAATTGTTGTTTCATCTAAAAACTTTTAAATAATAACTCTGTTGATTTATATCAGAACGAGAAAAAAAATTTGTTACCACAGAATAGTAGTTTTGGGTGCCAAGGTAGTGCAACAAATTTCACTTCATTCTACTAGACTTTTCCAACAATTTATACAATATAACAACTGATTCAGAGATAATCTAGTAATTCATCGATCTAAAATTAGTTTCATGGTTGATAATGAATAACTTATTGATTACTCCTTTCACCATAATTTCTTATTCTAATAAGAACTGCCCAGCTTCACCGGCCTTTAAAGCCTTATCGTTATGTTGTTGGTGTCCAACAAACGACAAACGTCTACATAGATGACGTATTCCATCATTGTAATTGAAGGTGAATTTATTTGACTCGGTAGCAAAATTTTCTGCAGAAATTTTGCTGGAGAATGAAAATCGAAGAGAGAGAGGGAGCAAAAACAACCAATCAAATTAGCTAAATTGGTTATTTTTCGTAAACAAATTTCCCCTACATTTTATTTTGAAAAACTGGTTGCCCCTTCGGAATAAAAATTTTTTATTCTGTAGTTAAATTTGCTGAAGGCAGGCAACTTAACAAAAATTTAATTTTGTTAAGGTGCCTGCCTTCACCAAATTTAACTACAGAATAAATAATTTTTATTCCGAAGGGGCAACCAGTTTTTCAAAATAAAATGTAGGGGAAATTTGTTTACAAAAATATAACCAATTTAGCTAATTTGATTTGTTGTTTTTGCTCTCTCTCTCTCTCTCTCTCTCTCTTCGATTTTTATTCTCAATTTTGCTACAGAGTCAAATAAACTCGGCTTTCATTGCTCTATATTTTGACAGTTTTGAATATTCGCTTGATTTATATTTTAGTTTTGTTTCTAATTTTCATTAACATTAAAAACATTAACCAATTTAAACCAACTTGATTTAAATTTTATTGAAGAGGTAAGAAAACCCGAGCGAGAAGTAATTTATTTACTGAAACCCCCGGAATACAAAAAAAATAATTTGCAGAGTGCAATCTGGGGCGAGATTTCTAAATATTTGCATTTTGAAGCTAGTGTATATATGTTGTGGTGGAAAAATCTTCGAACTAAGCATAGGAGATTGCTTAGCGTGAAGCCAAAAAGTGGCAGTGCGAGCACAATAAAGCGTCACGGTGATGCCTTCATAATTAGAAACCTGGAGTTTCTTCTCGAAAATGAAGATGACAAAGAGCCGGAAAGCAGCTACAACCTCGAGGAATATCAATCGGCCCCTAGTTCAACCAGAGAAGTAACAACAAAGAAGTAAGCTTCTGAAAATGACGACGAATTGCCGATCGTGTCACTCCCGTAGTAGGCGATCTTATTTGTACAATACGTGAAAATATTAAAAAAACGCGACGAATATGTGGAAGAGCAATGGAAGCTTATAAAAGGGAAGGAGAAAAAGGAGTTGGAGGAAAGACAACGGCAGCAAACAGAAAACGATAATAGAACAAAAAGTTTCGTTCTACATTTTTTGGAGAGCTCTGAACCGACTTTTTTTTCGTGGGATGCTTTAACCCAATTGGATTTTATTAAAGTGTCACCCATTTTAAAGGAATTCACCCGTTTCGAGAAAATAAAAATCCAAAATAATAAATTATTTTATGCTACGACGATTAGGTAGGCCTACTGGGGGAACGCCAATAAAAAAGAGCATTATTTCGCAATTTCCACCGTCCACAGTCATTTCGCAATTTCCACCAGGCGGCCCCAACTATTGGATGAGTTATTGGAAATTGTTGGTGTGGAAATCTAAATATGGATAATTACATGGATGGTTGATTTATTAATATGTCTGTCCGGATATATCCATTTACACATTACCCAAGAGGTAGGATAATTAATGAGCTTTTTAATGAAACCTATCGTTTTGTCATGGAAGAATGTTGTTATTTGCACAATATAGCTTAAATTCATCACAAATTTATGATGTCAATCTGCATCGATTAGCCCGCAATATGTGACCCATTCCACTCAATTCATCTCACCATCTACCGGGTCTAAAATTTCTACTAATTTCGCTATCTACTAAATCTTGAGTAATATATTAAGAATTGCTCTTATCCCTCAGCAAATTCTGTAGCACCACAGTTGCTTTTATAATTGAACGCACTGTTACTTTGCTGACCAATATTGGACGTCTATAGTTTCTCTATTGACTGAGCAGAATACCGAACGCATGTTCAACAATTCTTCTGACTCTAGAGAGGCGATAATTAAAAACGTTCTTATCTTGAGGTAGGACAGACGTACAACGGCCAGGATAAGGTCTCATCAGATTTGTAAGGAGCAGGAAAGCTTCATCTCCTACAAACACGTATGATGCGTCAATATTTGAACCAGTCAGGTTATTTGGAGCAGGAAAATATAAATTGGCACCACCATCCATCAAAGAGTTGCCAAAATTGCTATTTCTAATCACTGTGCTGTCACCGGTATGCCCACTTGGTCCAACTATACAACAATTGTAAATTTATAGTTCGCATCACACACAGCAAAGAGTATGATGCTGAAACTATGCTTATAATTGCGGTAAGAAAGCCTATAGTGAATAAAACGAATATACATATATATTTTTGTCTAAGAATATATATCTAAAAATATAGTACCTGTACAATAACGTGCTTCCAGTCCATTGCACCTATACAATGGGGAAGTACCATTTATCCTCATATTATCTGGCTGTGTTTAACTAAAATTCTTCGTTGAATTCAGGAAAACACTTCCGTTAAGGACTTTGAGAGATGTAGTGGCTTGCCCAATGCGGTAAGCATACTTACCGATTGAGACCATGCTATCCCCACTAGCAAGGTATATCTAAACATGGTAATAGAAATTTTAATTAATAATTTGATCACATATAAATTATATTTCCAAATAACTTACCGAAGAGTAAGAGATAATTTTCTGCAGAAAAATTTGCTGCAGTTTAAATAGTTGTTGTGCTGGAAACACATGGACAGAATTCTGAAAGCAGAAAAATTAGAATAAACAAGTTTATATGGTGTGAAATACATGTATTTTATTTTGCGATCAGAATTCTGACTCATGTCATATCGCACTCATATCTCTATTTCTAATTTTTCTGCCTCGCAGTAGGCTGCGCGACGTAAAAGAAAACAAATCTATGTCCATGCGATTTTTATTTTATTATTATTTTATTTTGACGCATTACCATTGAGTTATCAATCAAAATGGAGGAAAATATTATAGATAAAATAAAACAAAAAAGCAATCAAAAAATTCTGCTATAGTCAAGAAAGACGCTCATGTAGTTCACTTGAAATTCTTCCGGCAGCGCTGCCGGAAAAAAAGCTGCTCATGTGTTTACAGCATTATTCCGTAGAGGTTATAAGATTTACAAAATGAAATGTGGGGAAATTTGTTTACAAAAATATAACCAATTTGGCTAATTTGTTTGGTTGTTTTTGCTCTCTCTCTCTCGTCTATTTGCAAAATGCAGAAAATTTTGCTACAGAAATAAACACAACTTTAGTCATGCAGTTGAAACTAAACTTTCAATGGCTTGATTACCTCACCTCGGTCTAAAAAGGATATCTGGCAATAACCCAGAAAATTATTCAGGAAGCATTTTACCATGTGTATATTGGTCTTCTTGACACAACCTTAAAGTTGGATACCATAGGTCCCTCCACCAGAGAAGATATTGACAAAAAATCAAAAATAAATAATTTTGGAGGAAAAGAGTACTGAATCCAATAAGAAGTACTTACAAAATCTTATTCTTTACCGACTTCATTTCAGCAACTTCACAAAGAATTTTCAAGGCAAATTGAATTAAGTCTGATTGAAATAAAATCAAAATAATATTTTTCAGGAGCCAAGTCTCAAACTCAAACCATGTATTCTTGCACTGCTGAGATTGGGCAATATTAAGTTAAACTAATATTAATAGTCCCGATATCCATTACAAAAAGTTCCTGCAAATCTATCGTAACTTTGGGTAATTTGGATTCTATGGTTTTACTTAAAGTAAACCATGTACAAAACCATTTTTTGTTTGGCAAGCAGCGGGATGTTAACCGCTGTTGTAGACCTGCATTGCTCGTTTGGTAGTAAAACCTTCTTATTGATTCATGTTAAAGATCTTACCGTAATCTCAGTAATTATTATCTTTAATCGTGGAACTTAGGGCTGGAACGAGTGGTGCTAAGTAAGTCCTAAGTAATTATGGATCGCTTTGAACACACAATTGAACCCTAAGTACGTTAAATTCATGTATATGGCAGCCTTAAAATTAAATGTGAAACCCTGTTGGTTCACGTTGGAGTGCTTATTCTAATAAGAAATCATAAAGCAGTTATCTCAATGAATTATCACACAAATTACCGTTGTTAAAACCACTTCATTATTTTTTTTCTTTTCATTGAAAAATATTAAAAATATTTGGCCTAGGGCCGGTTTTAATCAGTATATCTGAAAATTATTACTCGACCTCGCTATGGATTGGGATCGAAAAATCTCGCCTAATAGTTTTTCGCCAAATACTAATTTTTCGTTAAATTAAAAAATTGCTTTTAAAATAAAGATGCAAACATTTTAAGAATTTCTGTTTCTGTTCACTTATAAAAGAGTAGTAATTTCGTGATTTTTCTATGCAGTTCTGATGTGTTAGGATCCAAAATAATTAACCGACTAAATCCTCTACAGCAGGAGTAGATCTTAAGAATGAAAATGTGCGTCTCCCAATATTAACCATTTTATGGTAGAATTACTAAATTTGGTGATTATTCAGACTGAAGAATTATTGAAGAATTATTTGACTGAAGATTATTTAGAACTGTTGTCTCATATTCCAATTACTAGTGATATTTCTTGAACATTCTAAAAAGTACTAAAATGTGTTTGAAAGTATCGAAGTACTTTTCAAAAAGTACTGTATAATAGACAATATCATCCCTGGTTCATACTGGTTCGAGAATTTGCCTATTAAGAAGCAATTTATTATGTATTGTGAGCTCAGAATTTCTATGCAGATACGAGCCAGTATATTTTCTGATATTTGAAGTTTACCTCTACAGTTTTCTTCTTGAAGTGTTTTTGCCATCTTCATCATTTGTATCGAGGGTTATTCCGAGGTGTTAAGCTGTTTAATTTTAAATCGTTTTGATATGTCTCGTAGCTTCTCTATAAAATTTTTTTGTCTCGTTTTTTTCATTTGCTTGCTCCTTTGGCGACGAACATTCTTCAGTCTGAAGGCTGCAATAATTATTTGAACTAATTTATGCAAACCACATTTTGGTTGCTAATTAAATCATAACCTGGAGCTTTTCTGGTATTTAAATTATTATTGAAAGTATTTTTTAGTTCCAATAAATTTGGAGCAGCAAATAGAGTTAATTTGTATTTTTTTCTTTTAGCCCAGGATTCGTCGTCGTAAGTGGTAAGTGGTACACGCCGTTTGCTTTTTTAAGCAATATTTTTACAATAAATGATAAGTAGATAATCTATAAACAGGAAATTCACTATCAGCTCAATTAATAATGTAGTGTTGGGTAGTTTTAGCGGTGAATTCAATGGCAGAATCCCGAGCTAAACAAATTAGAATCATAAAATCCGTTGTTGTACATCACCGGTATGCGGACATCCAGACAGAGAAAGATGGTTTTTGAACGACGGTCATTTTTCAATGTACTTATCAGGATTTAAATGACTTGCTCTTACTTACAAACCGATATTTATTCTGTATTAAAGCCAAACGTTTCCTACTAAATTTCTATTTCTTTAGTTAAAGATAGTTAATTTTTTGGTAGAATTTTACTGGACAAAGAAATACAAGCTACTTGTGGATAATTTACGAGTACATAACTTGATGTATAACAAGTTTTAATTAAAATATATATTTTGAAATTGATCATTGGGCTTTATCCTTTATGGGTTAAGTTTAAATTTTTCTCGTTCAAATAATGTTAGTGTTTAAAACCAAAACTAACACACATTTTCAAAAATATGCATATAGACAAGTAGAATACAAATACCAAGTGATCTCTGACCTCAATTTAAAAACTACTTTAGTAATTTTGGAAAATTCACTTAATTTTTTCTACTGTACGTCTTCTACTTTATTCATTATCTATTTGTAACACACTATGCAAAACTTATGCTGTTGTAGGAGAATTTCTTTAGAGATCTCTTTCCAAATTTTCTCCATAATGACATATAGAAATAATTCATTAAAAGGGTAAAGATTATTTTAAATATACGTTTATAAGATGTGGAGATATACTCGTATGTCTCTATTGAAAATTTCAATTTTCCTTTATATCAAATTTAAATTAAATCGTTTTTTAGATGTAAGAATTAGGACATGTCTATTACAGAAATTATGTGTGTACATTTCATAAATTATATCGGATATGTAGAAATTATGAAAATGGCTAGAACATTAAGAATTTTTGCAGCTCTCGTACACGTAATAAATTTCTTCGGACATTTTTCTTTAATGCACCTTTAATCGCCTACATACATTTGACGTTGATTTAAGTACGTTATGTTTTGTTAACAATAACGTAATATGCAACCTAATTACATGTGGCTTAATATCACACAATAATTCATGTTCGTATGTGGTATATGTGCAAAAGTATTTTTCCTTTAGATTTATTGTGAATTATAGGTTTTCCTTTATATGTATTTCTTCACCATAATTTTTCATTTGAACTATGGCTGCGATGTACTCGTATATAGCGTTGGCTAGGGCTACACATACAGATGTACTTAGTAGCTGTTAGGAAATTATGTTCGTACCTAGCCAGACGGTATTGTAGAAAAATTAATGTTGAGCATGTAACAATGTTTTCATTGTGGTGAACATATTTTAACAGGAACGGACCACTAAGATTAGTGCGGTGTGGCAAAAGAAAATTAATCACAATTAATATTTTATTTCTTTAGAAGTGGAAATTGTAATAAAATATTATGCCACTATATTTGCTATATAGAAATTTAGTTGTAATTTGCTATATTAATGATGTGCTGTAATTTATATTGGTAAAATTAGAAAAAAAATTATTTTTAAAGGATACTACATTAAAGGCTTCGAAAATGGGTCATATAATATAAAGTAAATTTAACTGACATACCAAATTGGTCATAACAAGGTGGTAAGAGAATTAAAAAACAAATTTCGTAATGAAATTAAATTTAAACAAATTGGTGAATTAAACCCGCGCGTTGGATACATATTTTGATTATCATGAAGAATAAAATTTTATACGTACTTTTACTGAGATTTCTTACAAAAAAATTAGATTTTAATAAGATGAATGTCGGTTGAGTGAATATGTTCTAAATATAGCTAATCATATATAGCTTTAATGTTTTGATGAAGTGTAAAAGATAAAAGAACACCCTGACGAGCTAGCTTCATCTTGTAAAATTTAAAAACCAATCAGTGCAAAGTTAGAAACTATTTATCTGTGGGGGCTGAGTCAACCACTAAAAATAGGGTTAAAATTGTTAATGTAAAATTCAGAGCTTTTTATGCGCTTTCAATTCAAGGCTAATTTCTTTTTTTTTAGTTCCCTTTTAAAACCATAAACAACTGTGCTTGTACGTAATCGTGTACACGACAAATTCGTTTTAAATCGCAAAAAATAAATATTTACTGGTTAATTTGTTCCGATTTATAAACTCACGAAAAGTGTAACGTTTGGTTTTTGATATTCTACCCCCAATTCTGAATTAATTTTTCATTTGTACGTACTTAAGACATTGATAGTGATATCGTGGTAAATACGTTACCATCAATGCCTAAACTATGTACAAACGCCAAATTCTTTTAAAATTTCTAAAACGATATATTTTAATGTGGGATATGACACACCGATTAATTGTCCAGTTCAAATTGATTACGAGCAATGCAAGTAATGCATTAAGTAAGAAAGAAACGGTAGATTAACTGTGGAAAACGCATAGTGGAAGTTTCATATTTTGAAATCCGGCCAAATTACATTTTTGTTATTTTAACGGCGAACAGTCAAGGTCAAGTTATTTAAATCCTGACAAATATGATAAAAAATAACACTGGTCTAAAACCAAGTTCTCGACGTTCGAAGGTCCCTGATCAAAAAATTCTAAAACAAATCTCTCCTTTGTGTGATCGAATGGATGAACGGACAGATGATATTTCAAGAACGGCTTATTTGCGATTCGATTTTTTTTTCGCCAATCTTCTTTTATTTTTAATTCGGTGCATTTCAGTTCTGTTATAATCTTAGTATTAAAAACTACCGTTGTAGCGCTGGAAACAAAACTTTTATTATTCCATATCATGTGAGGCATAAAACAATCTTTTTTTTTATGTTTTAATCTATGCAATCTGTTCTGGGGCCGAAGCACTCCCAACTCTTTCGCAGTTCACTTATACCGTCCTACTTTACGCATTGTTTGCCAGATCGAGGACGTACGGTTATAGGTTCGATTTACATAGAACCATCTGCACATTGCATTGCTCCATGCCAGCCTATAGTACTGGCATGGAAGATGGGTCGGCCCATGATTTGTGCACTCCGACAGCGGGTCAGAGTTGTGTTCATTACCATCATCAATCGTTATCAAATGATGAAAAATCACTTTTGCATCCTGCCTCTATCGGGATTCGAACCCGGTATCTCCCGATCCAAACGCCAAAGCTTTAACCACTGTGCCGTTTGGTTGGTAAAAAAAAAAAAAAAAAAAAAAAAAAAAAATCTTGATTAAAAGGGTTTGGAAAAGTAACAAATTTATTACCAACACTTTAGTTTTACAACTCCACCGCTTTGGCGCTGGTGACACGTTGATATTTAGGAATAAAATGTATTATTATACAACAAATAAAATAATACCGACCAAATGGCACAGTGGTTAAAGCTTTGGTGTTTGGATCGGGAGGTACCGGGTTCGAATCCCGATAGGAGCAGGATGCAAAGTGAAATTTCATCAACAGATTTCGATCTGTGGTGAAATGTAACACATCTATTACCCCCTGCAAAACCCATGGGCCGACCCATCTTCCATGCCGGTATAGACTGGCATGGAGCTTGCAATGTGCAGATGATCTTAAATCGGTCATATAGCCGTACGTCCTCGAGTTGGCCGGAAGGCGTAAAGTAAGGACGTAAAAAGCATAACCGCGGAAGAGCAGGGTGAGCCTTGAACCCCAAAACAGATCGCATAGTTAGCAATAAAAAAAAATAAAAAAAAATAAAAAAAAAAAAAAAAATTAAATAATATACCTGAAAATTTTTTACAAAAGCAATAAGAATCAGAAAATTATTCTTGAGACCGGAGTGAAATAATTCCTAAATAAATCCTAAGTAAAAAAATCTGTATATGTATTAGTAAAATACATCAAACATCAACATTTAGGCGAAACTATATTTTACATAGCAAGAGCTTAAAGATTTTCTTTCACAACAAAAAATATAAATATTTG
Source organism: Nephrotoma appendiculata (assembly GCA_947310385.1). NCBI lineage: Eukaryota > Metazoa > Arthropoda > Insecta > Diptera > Tipulidae > Nephrotoma > Nephrotoma appendiculata. The sequence continues at coordinate 326,996,617 of OX371223.1, forward strand.
TAAAGTTATATATGCATTTGTGAATAATTGGTCTTACCGATAGCTTTAACATATCAAAAATCATTACAATTATATTTAAAAACTAAAAAAATATGGTTATATTGGTATAAAACAAGAATAAGCTTAAAATATAAATAAAGGGTTATCCAATTCAAGCTTGATAAAGTAAACTTAAAAAAAACACACAAAATATTCGGAATGTATTGTAATTTTTATTTCATTTTACAGATTGATCCTTGCCATTTTTAGTTAAACAAGATATCATTCAAATGTCCTCCACGGGACTTCTTACAGGCCTTGATTCTTTTGAGGTAATTTTCAATGACTTTTCGGCACATTTTGGGCGGTATCTCGGCCGTTACCTTACGAATATTAGTTTTCAATTCGTCAAGAGTTTGAGGATTGTTTGCGTAAACACGATCTTTCGCGTAGCCCCACAAAAAGAAATCCAAAGGCGTTAAATCACAGGATCTTGGAGGCCAATTGACATCAGCCAATCGAGAAATCAAACGTCCAGGAAATTTCTCTTGCAAAAGATCTCGATTTGCTCGTGTTACGTGACTGGTTGCTCCATCCTGCTGGAACCACATATCGTCAAGATCATAATCTTCGATTTTCGTAAAAAAATAATCGGCTAACATGCGGCCATAGCGCTCAGAATTGACGGTAACGGTTCGTCTATGGTTGTTCTCAAAAAAATACGGCCCAATCACACCACCAGACCACAATGCGCACCAAACAGTGACTTTTTCCGGGTGTAATGGCTTCTCTACAATCCATTGTGGATTTTCTGAGCCCCAAATTCTACAGTTTTGCTTATTAACGTATCCACCAAGCGAAAAATGAGCTTCATCACTGAAGAAAATTTTGTTCGAAAAATCAGCATCAGCAGATTTAATAATTTTAACGCGTTGGTCGATTGTTAAATGCTCCATATTCTTAAATGGCAGAATGTCAACTAAATAAATGACAGCGTACTTGACGTTAATCTTTGACAGATGTCGGTATACAGATTTCTACTTTATCAACCTCGAATTGGATAACCCTATATTATTAAACCTGCTCAGAATCCATAAGAATACCAGTCTAGGAAGTGGTCGTCGATTTTACTATGGTTTAATGCTAGATTTATTAAATAACTAGGTCAATAGCAATATGCAAACAACCCAAACAACCCATAAATTTTCCGGAAAAATTAGTGGAACACTAGGTTTAATATTCAAAAGTTGTGCAGGTAAAAATCGAAGTAAAAACCCTCAATCTTAAGACACTTCTAAGAGGTTACAACTTTCAGAGTAGGTGTTTTCAGCTTGAACTAGATCCAGTCGAACTAGAAAACATGAGTTTTCCATAAAAATTAGGGGAACACTGGGTTTAATATTCAAAAGTTGTACAGGTAAAAATCGAAGTAAAAACCCTCAATCCTAAGACACTTCTAAGAGGTTACAACTTCCAGAGTAGTTGTTTTCAGTTTGTACTAGACCCAATCGAACTAGAAAACATGAGTGTTCCGGAAAAATTTGAGGAACACTACAATATGCGACAATAACCACTTTGTCTTAATCATAATTGATAATGAGCAAAAACTAATTACGTCGTATGACCCTTTATCACCGGAACGGAAGTTGAATTCATTAATTCAAAAAGCGCAGAAATCCATATACACTTTAAAAGAAGCGTGCAATTTTCCGTTCTGAACCAGCATACTCTTTTCCCTTTCAAAGAGATGGCCACAATTGCGGACCATTAATCTTATACGCGATTGATTATGGGTTTCAAATAGTAACTATCGTCCTAACATTCACTCTGAAATCGACAGCAAATATTTTAGTGAAATTGCTGCATATCGCATCTATTTAAAAGAAATAATAGGCAGCAATTCTGAATGCATTAAATCGAATTGTTTAATATGTTTTGAAACAATTAATAATATTGAAAGTACGAGTACTATCGAATGTTCGCAGTGCTTGCGAAAAATACACGAAACTTGCAATTCAGATGGAATAATTTCAACCATCGATCGGGTATGCAAATTTTGTGATAATAAATAATTAAAATCAAATATGAAATGCGATTAACAAAAAAAAAAAAAAAAAATCAAAAAAAAAAAACAAAAAATTAAAAAACAAAAAAAAAAATATAAAAAATATAAAAAGCAAAAAAAAATTCAAAAAATAAAAAACGCAAAAAAACAAAAACCCTCTACGGTTACAGTCTTGACGTGGCAGACCGGCTTAATCAATGCATCTAAAGAGAAAACAACGCAATCTTTAGCTTGAAACTAATGTAACCAGTCATAGCAATAATGATAACCTTCTGGGCCATGTTTGACCATTCCAGAACTATGAAAAAATTCTTAAAATCGCCTTGAACATAGTCATTTAATAGATCTACCATAAAAATACAGTGAGATCGATGACCACCTCACAAAATCTTCTAATTGTATTCAGTGGAAATCCGAAAATTTAGTTACTGCAAATATATTGGTTTATAGTCGGATTTAGTACTTATCACAAGTATCATAGGATAAAGGATTTTTATATGGCAGCCTACCTCTAAAACTTTTGAATATTAAACAAAGTGTTTCCCTCGATTTCTCGGGAAACTCAAACTAAAAACTCCCTTCCCAAAAGTAATAACCTCTTAGAAGTGTCTTAGGATTGAGGGTTTTTGCTTCGATATTTACCTGTACAACTTTTGAATATTAAACCTAGTGTTCCCCTAATTTTTCCGGAAAACTCATGTTTTCTAGTTCGATTGGGTCTAGTACAAACTGAAAACACCTACTCTGAAAGTTGTAACCTCTTAAAAGTATCTTAGGATTGAGGGTTTTTACTTCGATTTTTACCTGTACAACTTTAGAATATTAAACCTAGTGTTCCCCTAATTTTTCCGGAAAACTCATGTTTTATAGTTCGATTGAGTCTAGTACAAACTGAAAACACCTACTCTGGAAGTTGTTACTTCTTAGAAGTGTCTTAAGATTGACGGTTTTTACTTCGAATTTCACCTGTACAACTTTTGAATATTAAACCTAGTGTTCCCCAAATTTTTCCGGAAAACTCATGTTTTCTAGTTCGATTGGGTCTAGTACAAACTGAAAACACCTACTCTGAAAGTTGTAACCTCTTAGAAGTGTCTTAGGATTGAGGGTTGTTGCTTCGATTTTTACCTTTACAACTTTTGAATATTAAGCCCAGTATTCCCCTAATTTTTCCAAAAAACTCATGTTGTCTAGTTCGACTGGGTCTAGTTCAAACTGAAAACACCTACTCTGAAAGTTGTAACCTCTTAGAAGTGTCTTAGGATTGAGGGTTTTTACTTCGATTTTTACCTGTACAACTTTTGAATATTAAACCTAGTGTTCCCCTAATTTTTCCGGAAAACTCATGTTTTCTAGTTCGATTGGGTCTAGTACAAACTGAAAACACCTACTCTGAAAGTTGTAACCTCTTAGAAGTGTCTTAGGATTGAGGGTTTTTGCTTCGATTTTTACCTTTACAACTTTTGAATATTAAGCCCAGTATTCCCCTAATTTTTCCAAAAAACTCATGTTGTCTAGTTCGACTGGGTCTAGTTCAAACTGAAAACACCTACTCTGAAAGTTGTAACCTCTTAGAAGTGTCTTAGGATTGAGGGTTTTTACTTCGATTTTTACCTGTACAACTTTTGAATATTAAACCTAGTGTTCCCCTAATTTTTCCGGAAAACTCATGTTTTCTAGTTCGAATGGGTCTAGTTCAAACTGAAAACACCTACTCTGGAAGTTGTAACCTCTTAGAAGTGTCTTAAGATTGAGGGTTTTTGCTTCGATTTTTACTTTTACAACTTTTGAATATTAAGCCCAGTATTCCCCTAATTTTTCCAAAAAACTCATGTTGTCTAGTTCGATTGGGTCTAGTACAAACTGAAAACTCCTACTCTGGAAGTTGTAACCTCTTAGAAGTGTCTTAGGATTGACGGTTTTTACTTCGATTTTCACCTGTACAACTTTTGAATATTAAACCTAGTGTTCCTCTAATTTTTCCGGAAAACTCATGTTGTCTAATTCGATTAGGTCTAGTACAAACTGTTAACAGCTTTTTTTTTAAAGTTGTTACCTGAGGACAACGTTTTCACTTCGATTTCTCGAATACCATATCATTTCAATTTATTTCCATATTCTGTGGATAAATATACATATTTAGTGTTTTTTAATTACGGCTGATAATAAAGATTTTATCATTGATCTTGTTTTATTTTCATTTTTTAATTCGTGTGAATTTCATCTTTTAAAAATTGTTATATTTCTTTTCCCATAATAAAGTATTTTACATTGTTAAATTTTATTATTAATTGGAAACGTTGTTCTTGGGTTTTGGACAAGTTAGGACAAACTACAAGTCCATAAAAATTAGTTTAATTGCAATGATAAGCTTCTGAGCCATATTTGGCAATTCCAGAACTATGACAAAGTTCAAAAAATCACCATGCTCATATCTGACTGATCTAACATAAAAACATAGTGAGATCGATGACCACCTCCAACAATTTCGACTAGTATTCTTTCGAATTCCAAGCAACTTTTAATAATAATATTCATTTTTAAGCTTATTCTTACCTCTTGCCGATTTATTCATGTTTTATTATATTTTTAAATATAATTGTAGCAGTTTTTGAAATTTCAAATCTATCAGTAGAACCAATTATTCAAAATTACTTATAACTAGTTTCGCCTAAATGTTTGTTTTTGGTATATATTTACTAATACACAAACACGATTTTTATTTAGGATTTCTTTAGGAATTATTTCATTCCGGTATACAGGGGTGTGAAATATTTCCTAAACCTTTCCTAATTTTTTTTTTAACTTAGGATAAAGTTAGGAAATATTTCACGCGCATTTCTTCAGTCATTTTGCAAAAAATGTTTAGTGGAAATTTTCGTTTTTCTTATTGTGTCAAATTTCCGGGTTGGTGGTGCATAATACAAACAAATATCGATCCCAGTCCTCTTTCGTAAATTTAAAATTTGTTGGTTTACAAATCAGTTGAAAATTTTAGATGAATTATATAATTATGAAATGCCAGCATTATTAAATGTTTGGATTAATAAAAGTTCTCACGTATTTGCTGAATTTGGTTCAAGAATTGTTTCGCGGATATCACTTTGTAAGTGCCGTAGAATCAGTAGCTCGCGTCATTTGCTTATGGGTAAATAAGCAGGCAATTTGCTTAATTTTAAACCCAAGTGTTTTAAAGTTGGCATTAATTCGGAACTAAGTTATATAGCACTTGACCCCAATACCTGGCCTACTGGTATATGCTTATTAGACAGTTCAAAAGGAAAAAATTTCGGTGTATAGATTCAACAATAATTTAATAAAGTATAATTTAGTTAATATAAACGCTGTTCCATGTGATAATCAGTTAAATATTCATTCTAGTATTATATTTGGTCATAGCTTAGTAGGGCATTTTGATGAAGTTTGTATTATGTTAGACATGCACAAATTTGACTTTCTTGCTTTAGCTGAAACGTTTCTTAACAGTACAATTACAAACCGGTCACTTCACATTAACAACTACAAAATTATACGTTCTGATCGTGTGAATACACGTTGGGGTGGGGTTTGCACTTATTTCCGTGAGTTTTTAAAAATCAAAAAATTATTTACTGGTACTGGTTATTTTGTCGGTACTTGAAGGATGCGGTGGTAATATTCTAATTTTGATTATTTATAATCCTCCACCAACTCGTTCTGATATTAATAATTTACAAATGATTTTTTTTTCAATGTTTGTCTCAGTATGAAAAAATAATTTGCTGTGGTGACTTTAACTATAATATGTTAGTTAGTAATAAATTTACTGATTGTTTAAATTTATACAACTTGTATTATTTACCGTTTGGATCAATTAGATTAGAAAATACCTTATTGGATTTAATAATTTTATATAAATTTGACAAAGAAAATATTATATCTTTTGGATGGCTTGCAGTTCCTGCCATATATGATCGTGATTTACATCATGGGTTACAAATGTAATCATAGTACTACTACTGCTTTTGTGCATATTATTGATGATTTATCATCAATTTTGGATAAGAGAAATTCATTTGTTATTTTAGTCCTTTTAGATTATTCAAAAGCATTTGATTGTGTTAATCACATGCTCTTGCTTCAAAAATTACATTTATATTATAAATTTTCGGGTTCTGCCATTAGTTAACTTCATTCTTATTTGAGCAATCGTAAACAATTTGTTAAGAATGGTGATGATGTTTCTGATATGTGTGAGGTAATCAATGGTGTATCTCAGGGTTCTATTTTGGGGCCTTTATCCTTTTCTATTTATATTAATTTCCTTCCTTCGTACATCCTAAATTGGTAGCGACTTTTTAAGGTGAGGTGAGATTGTTATGCAACTTAATGCTGACCTTAAAAATATTTCGATGTGGTCTAAACATAATTCACTTCACTTTCCATTATTGCGCGTAAAAGTAAAACATTATTCCTGACTATAGGTAATTCACTTAATATGGTGCTCAAAATATTCTTGGATAATGATATCACCTCATATAATCCCAATATTAACAACTTGGGATTTATATTATATTCTAAACTTAGTTGGAATGATCAAACTAGCTCATTGTGTCAACGTGTGAATTATATAGCTTGTATTCACTTACACTATTTTCTGTGGCACACAAATTTTGGTCTATTTCTGATTCAAAATGGATTTGTTTACATTTTTTGTCTTTTTTTTGAAAAAGGATCAAAAATAAAATCCAAAAAATTGGTTGAATTTTTTTTTGATCCATTTTCAAAAAAAAGACAGAAAATGTAAAAAAATTCATTTCGAATCAAAAAAATATCAAAAATAGATCAAAATTTGTGTGCCACAGAAAATAGTGTTAGATTAATAAAAAATGGGTCCCATTAATCTACGTAAATTCCTGGTTAAAAGTTTAACATATATTTCTTCGTACCTTTCTGTATCGTGTAATAGCCGTTATTATCCATTCATGAATTTGTACTTTAACATTTTATTGTGCGTTGGTGATTTTGTTTATTGAAGTACCAAGGCTCAAAGCAGTTTATTTGGACAGCTCTATATTTGGTTTAAAAGTTTAACGTGTATGTAGTCCTACATTTTAACATAGATGTTTACCTTTTTTGGAGTATATCTAAAATTGTACTAAGCCAGCTAAATTATATACAAGAAATATCCATTTTTTCTTATCATACAGTTTTCCGGAGGAGGACGTCATTGCCATACATAAAAACATCAATTGAAATTTTTCAAATGTGCGTTAAAAATGAAGCACCTTGGAGCCGAAATGGTTGAATTCAACACTGAAGAATATTGATCATATACACGGTGTAGAACTGTAGACAATACGGTACAATACTGAGCTCTATTCAAAATTACATCATTAACTAAAAATTATTGAAACATATAGAATCGGTGACTATAAATTGTATTCATTAAAAGTCAGGAAGGCTAACCATTAAGAATTTTCGGAAAAAAATGAAAATATTTTATTGTTGAAATTCCGGTTCAAATTGATTATAGGCAATGAGAATAATACGTTAAGCAAGAAACTAACGGTAGGTTACATGTGGTAACCGTGTATATTGAAAGCTTCGTATATTTTGAAATACGACCAGATTTTGCAATCGAATCTGGATTGGAGGCAAATAGTCTTATTTTATTGCCACCACCAAAAATCTCGTGCGTAAATGAATGAACTCATACGCACGGGCAGTTTGAACTTAAAACTGCTATCTTTTAGCACAAATTTTGAGCTACTATTCCTCAACACGAATAATACCACCCCCAATTTAGTACAGCTGCTACACTTTAAGAACTTTAGATTTTAATAGTTGGCCCGGAAAACTTTCTTACGATAACCATTGACGAACCGATTCAAATGAGACCTTAACCAGATTTAACACTTTAAACGATAAGATTTTACTAATTTTTAAAATTTCCACGTGAGTTTCATACTCCCAAATTTTTCCGATCTCTCAACATAAAACCACCTAAAAAACTCAGTCTTAACAATCGACGAAGAGCTGCATGAGATTTTTTTTCAGACATAACGCTTTAAACGTTAAGTGTTCACAATTTTTTGAAATTTGAGTGCGTTTGAGTCTTCTAAATTTTCCCGAACTCCCAAAATAAAACTTAACCTGTAAAATGTTCCAGTTATTAATTAGTAGTTGTTTTTTGACACCACGTTTCTTACCGTTCTTAAAATTAAAAATAAAAATATTTAAACCATTCTTTTAAATCAAGTTGCAACATATCGTTTATATAGAAATTGATGCGGACCGGACCTAATATAAATTATTTCGGCATAAAAACCAAAAATGCATTCACAAATCTTTTTCAAATAAATTTATGTACTTAAAAACTTGTTTAAAGCAAAGGCGGATTCAGTGTTGCGTTCTTTCATTCCTTTCTTCTTTCTGAAAATTTTTAAAACGAATTTCATTGGTTTAAATTTTTTTCGTCAACTTAGATTGATTTAAAAAAAAATTCAGAAGGAACGAAAGAACGCAACACTGAATCAGCCTTAGTCATTATACCTTCTTTTGTACAAAACAAAATTTTTATTGTTGATATTTATTTGATTAGCATCAAAAAAGCCTAATAAACAATTTCGAAAAAATTTCTCATACATTTTGGATATTGCAGTCAAAATAGAGATAGGTTGGTAATTATTAACCATCAACTTTAGCTAACTTCAAGAGTTGTGGAAGTATACCACTACACTTGGTTGCATACACAAAATTCTAGTACGCCAAGTTCCTAGGAACAATTAATAAAAATCCGACTAACCGTAACAGATCAAAACATCCCAAATAGGATCTAATCGAGAGCAAATTATTTTTCACAGTTTAGAGCAGATTTGACATTGCTCGCAAGTGATAAAATTTCAGTTAATCACGCAGCGTTCTTAAAGTAGAGAATAGATAATTACACGCATATAGAACTAAGAAAGTTTTCCTGTCTTTTACAAAACGTTCTTAATCAATAATAAAGTACAGCATTCTGCATAAACCTCAATCGTGTTATACATTAATTTCAATTTATTACCTATTTTCTGTTTTCATCATTTTTCACCAACGTCAACAACAACAACAAAAAACGAGAGAAAAAAAATTGTTACAAAAAATATTCCAGTCGGAATAGCAGATGAGCCAAAAATAACGAAAAGTTTCAATTTCCTTCCATTAATTACAATATCTTTCCATTTGATTTCCTATATCGGGCCAGATAAGAAAAATAAAAGAGGAAACCAAAGTTGTTTTATACATTTCAGTACACAAAATATTAAAATGATGTAAAATATTGTCAAATCGACATTATTCTACCGCACGAGGCGGGGCGTATTTAGGAAATCATCAACATGAAGAAAAATACAAAAAAAAATTTTAATTACAAAAAAAAAATATTTCGAAATGGCCATAATATAAAAGGAATAAGGTAAACGTTTTTTTTACAGGTTATACAAAAACGAACGAATTTTTGTGATGTATTACGTAATAGCCTTTTGAGTAGTAATAATTTTCCTTTTATTTACGGGAAAACCCATTATTTCATTTTTTTATGTAAGTACACACATGCCTTAACTTCAAAGAGAGTACATAATACACAAAAAAAAATTAATTCAATGCTACAAAAGCTTTTTACGTATAAACAGTACGTTCTCGGTACGTATATACTACTGCTAGATTAGTACTCTTGAAAGCTTTAATATCCGGAATAATAGTTTTTCAAACTTGAGATTATTTTATATACATATAATATTTTCATTCGTGATGTTCTGATTTTACAACAACAAAAAAATCCAGCATTTTTATAATAATTGCGGTTTAGAAATAAATAAAAGGATTATTTTTGCGCAACAGTGGCTTAGGGAAATCAAGTGGAACATTTAACAAAAATTTTGTTTTTGTAAATATTAAAAAGTATTATTATATTTATGGCATTTATTCGCAGATTTTTATTATTTCTCGTTTGGTTGGGTTTTCTCGTCATAACTGGCCCCCTCGGGAACGTTAAACTTCATTCACAGTATACATTGAAACTAATATACTTTTTATTGTATATATATACATTGTACTCGTAAATAAAACATTTTAAAGCGATAAATAAGTGTGTTTTGGTAAATGATTTATGTATGACATGCTCGGCTATCCTAAAATAGTATTTAAAGTTGTTCCAAGGTTGTAGTTATTTTCATGTGCGAGTAGGGAGAAGCGGAAATCAAATTTGGACCAAACTACTTATCTCAATCAAACCTATACATGACCGACCAAATGGCACAGTGGTTAAAGCTTTGGCGTTTGGATCGGGAGGTACCGGGTTCGAATCCCGATAGGGGCAGGATGCAAAAGGGATTTTTCATCATTTGATTACGATCGATGATGAAAATGAACACAACTATGACCCCCTGTCGGAGTGCACAACTCATGGGCCGACCCATCTTCCATGTCAGTACTATAGGCTGGCATGGAGCAATGCAATGTGCAGATGGTGTTACGTAAATTGGACCTATAGCCGTACGTCCTCGATTTGGCAATCAATGCGTAACGTAGGACGGTAAAAGTAAACTGCGAAAGAGTTGGGAGTGCTTCGGCCCCAGAACAGATTGCATAGATTAAAACATAAAAAAAAAAAAAAAAAAAAAAAAAAACCTATATATGGATTACGTACTTTATCGCTGCAAAAAGAACATGTTTTTGTTTAATTCCTGACCTAATCCGAATGAGATTTAGTTTGAAGTATTAAAACGATAAACGAACGAAAGTAATACTGACGCAAATCAAATTAACAAATTCAATTGAAATTATAAAAAATAGAGGGGTGAATATGCCTTAGCCAACACCCGACTTTCTTTTACCACGAATTGTGATTTCGAAAACACCACTCCCGATTTCAAAAGCGAAATATTAAACTTACCACCCTAACAGTTTCATATATGTCAGGACAAACATATATTTATGTCAGGACTTGAAGATTGTTATATATACTATAGGTCTTGTTTATCAAATATTAAATATTTTGTTTTTTCGACATTGAGCATCAGACAGATAATTATCATTGACCATAGACAGGCCGCGAAAAGTTGTGATGAACCTTTCAAAGGCAAATCAAAAATGTCGATAGTAAAAATTTTAAATAGGCAAGGTCCGTTTATAGTTCCCTGTGGAACGCCACACAACATGATTAATTTGTATAACAATATCGGCCCAGTCGCCCTATTCTGATAATTCCTCGGGAATAGGAAATATTTTCTTTTTGTAAATGTTATACCCAAAACATTTTTCACAATTCTCCGTTTTCCAAAAGTTATTTCTGGCGATTGGGGAATACAATTTCGATAAAATAATTTAATTATTCGCTTTAATATTGCTATAACTAAATACAATAAATGTCTGTTAAATAATATTCCAATTTAATTCTTTCCTAAACTAGTTATGGAATGATAAACGTCAAAACTGCTGTAAAAATCTGACCTCTGTCTAGATTTTGGTTTGTTTATGTGAATATTTGGGTTGCCACTGGTGAGTTCCAAATATTCACTGAGAATTAAACTAACTGTTGTATTGCGTTTATAATTCAATTCAATTCTAGTTTTATTACTTCAATAAACCGGGTTTTATACATAAAATATTGCTTACGCATGAAATCGACAATAATTATATACAACAAAAGTACAATATAAAAAAGAAAGAAACATTAAACCTGTTGAATTTGCTACAATATACAATATTCCACCCGTGTCGCTACTGTGTCATCGACCGCTTGGAATATTGTGTTATTGCGCATGTTGACATTGATTCAACATATTCCCGGGCCTACTGATGGCATACCTCTGTTAAACCATGCTTTCGTTGGCTCTCTCTAGAGGAGATGGCGGCCGGTGGTTTGCAATGCATCTTCCTCTTAATTTGTTTGCTATCCAGATGACTCCTATTACTACAGCACTCCCAAATAGAATGTGAATCATTGCGTAATGGTGGATATGATGAGCACTCTGACGATGAAAGGTAATCTGTTCATCACCTTTCAATGATTCTAGCTGATCATCCAATCCGGTTGTTTCTGGTGTGGTTAGTAAATTCAATTGATCCACCTCGTTTGCCTTATTTTTGACCACAGCACTGAATTCCCATAGGTTGTTGGCCCTATGCATTAAATGAGTCGCCTGCTGAGCAAATTTATTGATATTGTGTTTAGCTGTTCCGACAGCAATTAATTGAACGTCCGAGTCTCTGAGCACGCAACCGGATTCGATTTCCACTATACCGGAACCTACGATAGTATAAGATTGGATTCTAGACCCACATATGACATCGATTGTGATTTCGTTGGGTATCACATATATCCACTGATTGGCAGCGTGAAGTTTGATCCAATGATTACTAGCTTTGGTTGACCTAGTGCCGCATACGGTGTCCAATTCGTTCTTTCGTTGTAGTATTGCTACCTCACATGACGTTTGATTTGACGGAGTGTTGATAATTTGTGATACTTCGCATAAGAGATGTACAGGTTTAAATACTTGACATTTATGTACGTCTTCTCTGGTTAATAATGCGAAGTGTTCACGCCGATTGTCCATTGCTATATAGTCAGTGGAGCTAATGATTTGTGACTGAGTGCTTCCATGGACAATGTTGGGAATTGGGACTACAGCTATTAGTGTATAGTCCCACACGAACGATAGTGGTAACGTGATTTCAATTATTACATTTTTTTGAGTTTCTCGGCTGCGGATTTGCATGCTTTCATACACATGGTGGAGGTCGTGAATGTCGTGTCCTGGTAGAGTAATGGTTACCGGCACGTGTTGTCGAATGAATTGTAACTCTTCTTCCAACTGACTTGGAGTGAGTATGGAGGGATGCAGGACATCTTGATGAGCATGATAAATCACGTTGAGTAAGCCTTGTTGCGTGTCCTGGAGGCTCTTTAGAACTAGCATCATTTCAAAAATAGTCATTAGCGTAGATCGCACTCTGTCTTCATACGTTCTATATTCGTTTAACTGCAACATTTCCTGCCGCAAACGATGTTGATCTTTAATTAAGTTGTTTATAGATGCCGTGGTGAGGTTTGTGTTATGTTTTACCAAATTGATGGTGTTATCCACAATAGTTGTTTGATTTTTGATGAGAGTCAAGAGATAATTTTCGTCACTGTTAATTTGTTCAAAATAAGACTCATACTTGTCAGCTTCTCGCTGGGTGAGTACTCCAAATAGGTCCCCTAGTACAAGGCCCACTGAGTCACCGAGCCCTCGCTTCATCCGTTTACGATCCTTATTACTTTCAAATAACAGCTCGTTGTCTGCTATCAAATAATTATATTGAAATAAGAGTTGCTGAAGTATGATGTCACATTTTAAACCGGACAGCTCCCTACAAACTGATTGTAACTCTGTGTGGGCTCTTTTAAAGTTTTCAATTTCCTCCCAGTAGGAAGATAAATTGTATTGAACAACTAATGTCCATTTTGTCGCCACAATCTCCAACTTGCCCAATTTCTCGAAATGTATTCCAATAGAATGATTGAACGGACTTATTTCGATGTTGCTGCTCACAAGACCGAATAGGCAGCACACTGAAAGGATGGCTAGTGCCATGTGGTTCATTTTTCCAGTCGCCTTGGTTCGACGGTGAGGCTGTTGCCTGGATACCAGTTTGCTGTTTTGAGTTGGAATTGCACTGGCCTTCCCGGTGGTTGTTTCCCTGAGCGTTGCAATGGCCTTCATAGGTAACATCTCACTTGAATCGTCGTTGATAGGAAGTTTGCACAGCTTTGTTATTGGTCGTTTGTAGGTCGCGTCTTTACACTTTACTGTTACGATTCGTACCAAGTCATCTTTTCCGGCGTGAGTGTCTATGATCCGTCCCAATTTCCAGCGAGTTGGGGGTAGTTGATCATCCTTTACCAATACTAGATCGTTTATTGCCAAATTTGGCTGGGAGGTTTTCCACTTGCTCCGTTGTTGAAGTTGGTGAATGTATTCAGAAGACCATCGCTTCCAAAAGTCTTGCGCCATTTTTTCGACCATGTGCCATCTCGTTCTTAATCCTATGTTGCTGATAGTCGCTTCCGGCATCGCCTTAAGAGCATCTCCAATGAGAAAGTGTCCTGGTGTTAGCGCTGTTGTATCTGTCGTGTCGTTGGTTAATGCGATCAGCGGCCGAGAGTTGAGAACCGCTTCGATTTGAGTGGTGAGAGTAGTTAATTCTTCGAATGTTAGAGTTAAATCTCCTATTACTCTCTTAAGATGAAATTTCACGGATTTTATTCCTGCTTCCCAGATTCCGCCAAAATGTGGGGTATGAGGTGGTATGAAATGCCATGTCGTTTCATCACTGGCTAACATGGCTGCTACGTCGTCAGGTAATGTGGTCATCGCTGAACTGTACGTCTTCTTCATTACGGAATTTGCACCCACAATATAGGTTCCGTTGTCAGAGAATATATCCGTACAAAGCCCTCGTCTAGAAACGAATCTTTTGTAGGCCGCTATGAATGCCTCTGTTGTTAGGCTGCTCACTATCTCAATGTGTATGGCCTTGGTTGTCATGCATACGAATAGGGCAATGTATCCTTTATAGGATTTGTTACCCCGACCCTTGGTGGTTCTTAGCTGGATGGGTCCTGTGTAGTCGATTCCCGTTTTAGAAAACGGTCTTCCCGGGCTCACACTTGCTGATGGTAGACTACCCATTAGTTGCTCCATGTGTTTTTGTTTGTAGCGAAAGCAGGTTATGCATTTTTGTATCACTTGTTTTACAGCTCGTCTCCCATCGATGATCCAATACTTCTGCCTCAGCATTGCAAGGGTAAGCTGTGCGCCACCATGTAATGTGTTTTGGTGGGCTTCCTCAATTATCCGTTGAGTAATTATGTTGTTTTTGCTTAGAATTGCAGGCTGTTTGCTGGCGGTTGTCAAATTGGAGTTTTGGAGACGTCCCATCACACGGAGTAAGCCTTCGCCGTCTAAGAAGGGGTTTAATGAACCTAGCTTACTGTCCTTTTCTAGCTTTCTGTTCTTGCTCATGCAGGTGATTTCTGGCCCGAAATCTTGGTCTTGGGTTATTTTTATAATTGCTGTTTCTGCTGCCTTAAGTTCATTACCGGTTAGCCAACCCTTGTTACGACTTTCTTGTTGGCAATTATTTATGAATCGTAGACAATATGCGACCGTGCGCTTGATTTTACTGAATGTGGACAGCCTGTTAAATAAATCTGCAAGTATGTGTGACCCTTTTATTACCGTCGCCAGCACTCTCTTTTCTTCCAGCTCTGCTTGTAAATCTGATGGTGGGTCCGGAACGAGTTCTTCAGTATTCCACTGCGGTGGCATAGTTGTTAGGAAGCTTGGTCCATGCCACCATAAGTTGTTGTCAATGAGCTGCTTGGGTGTTATGCCACGTGAGGCGGCGTCCGCGGGATTTTCCTGAGACTTCACGTGATGCCAAGTTGTTGTTGATAGTGTCTTCTTAATCGTCGAGATTCTGTTTGCCACAAACGTTTTGAAGCGGCTTGGGTCTCCCTTAATCCAACAGAGTGTTATTGTTGAATCTGACCAAGCGTATGTATTAACGTTCTCAAGCTTCATGGTGTCTTGAACGTGTTTCAGTAATTTTGCCAATAATAAGGCCGCATTTAACTCGAGGCGAGGGATTGATAGCTTCGTTTTGCTTGGTGCAACCCGTGTTTTGGACATTAATAGCTGAGCTGCTGGTTTACCGTTGTCATCTACTGTCCTACAATAAACCACTGCCGCATAGGCGTGCTCTGACGCATCAGCAAAACCGTGTAGCTCTGTTTTGCATCTAGACGTTGTACTGAGCCATCTTGGAATTTTTAATCTTGATATCTCATTCAGGTCATCTTTGTAGTTCTGCCATTTGGCACTTATTCTTTCTGGTAGTTGTTCATCCCAGCTTATTCCGATTTTCCAAACATCCTGCATCATGATCTTGGCCATGATTGTTGTCGGCGACAGCCATCCTATGGGGTCAAAGAGCTTTGAAGAGTCAGATAGGAATGAGCGCTTGGTGTGCTGGTTGTTGGTTAGTTGCAGTCCGGCTATATCGAATTCAAAAATGTCTTCCGCCGGGTTGTATAGTATTCCCAACGTTTTAATGGTGTCATTTAATTTTATTTGAATATTTCCGTTGGCCTGTTGCTCTCTAGGAAGGCTTTGCAATATTTTGGGAGAGTTGGATGCCCATTTTCTCAAATTGAATCCACCTTGCGCTGTGAGGGCTTGCAGATCTTGCAGCAACAGTAGAGCTTCGTCAATGCTGTCTGCGCCAGTAAGTAAATCGTCCATATAGAAGTCGGTCATCATTATTTTAGCTGCTTTTGGGTGAGTATTGCATCCTTCCTTGGCTACTTGAATCAATGTTCTTACCGCTAGGAAGCTGGCAGCGGTAGTTCCGTACGTTATTGTTTTTAGCCTATATGCTTTTATCGGCTCGGAAGAGTCCTGTCTCCATAATACTCGGTGATAGTCCCGGTCGTTTGTGTTGAGCCAGATTTGACGGAACATTTTCTCGATGTCGGCTGTCATGACAATCTTGTGCTTCCTCCACCTTAGTAGTATGTCGGCCAAGTCCTCTTGTAGTTTGGGCCCGGTCATCATGATGTCGTTTAACGAGACCCCAGTTGTTGTTTTTGATGATGCATCAAACACTACTCGAAGCTTGGTCGTTGATCTGCCTGGTTTGATAATGCCGTGATGAGGTATGTAATACGTATTATCGCCGCGCTCCACTTCTGGCTTTTCTTGTATCAACTCCATGTGGCTCAAATCTATGTATTCTTGCATGAATTGTTTATATAATTGTTCGTATAGGCCGGATCTTTGACGAATCTTCTTTCGATTTGGGGAAGTCTGGCTACTGCTCTTTTTCTAGACTCGCCAAGTTTGACGTGATCGTCCTTAAATGGAATTTTTACTATGAATCGTCCATCTGTGTCCCGACTAAATGTTGATTGGAATGCCTCCTCAACTTGATTTTCTTCCGCTGTATGGCTCCTTTCTTCAGGAATGCTATCAACCTCTATAAATAATTTTAGTTGTTCCTCGATTGACTTGGTTGTCACCATGGTTGTTCTTGTTTTGGTGTTTACGTTACTCAGGCTGCCAATTACGACCCATCCGAACTCCGTGTTCTGTGCCATTGGTTCTCGATGGTCACCTTTGATAATACTATTGGTTATTATCAGTGGATAGTAATCTGCTCCAATTATGAGATCAATCGGCTGAGCTTGATTGTAGTATGGGTTCGCTAACTTTATGTTATTAAGATGGGTCCATGCTCTAGTGTCAATATCAGCTTCAGGTAGTTGTTGGGTTAGCTTGTTAAATATTAAAGCTTCGATGTCTAAGCTAAAGTCTCCATCAAATCTTGGCACAAGCTTAATGTTGATTGTATGCTTGCACATTCCTGCTTCGCTACCGCCAATGCCTGAAATGTTAACATGTGTTTTTCTCTTTTTGATGTTTAGCAGATTGGCAGCTCTCGATGATATTAATGTAGCTTGGGACCCTGAATCAATTAACGCCCTCAATGTGGTGAGATGTCCAGTGTCTGAGGCTACTCTGACCATTGCTGTTGGTAGTAATACAGGCCCTTGTTATTTAACTACTAGAGTTTGTGTGATCCCCATGTTGGTTGATGCCTTGTTATTACCATGCAGAAGAGTGTGGTGATGTCCTTGGCACACAATACATCGTATTGCGGATCTGCATGGGTTACCTATTGGATGTCGTGTTAAACAACGTATGCAGGTAGCTGTTTCACAGACCAACTTGCTTCTGTCTAGCGTTGGCATTAGCTTGAACTGATTGCAGTCTTGCAGCAGATGCTTTCCTTGGCATCCCTTTACTATACACTGGCTGTCTACGGTTGTAGCGTGTACCCGTTTCAGTGGTACCATTGGTTGCGGCTGTGCGCTTACCACCTTGTTGAACCCCATAGCCTCTAGCGATTGGAATCTCCTTTCTATGAAGCTGAAGAATTCGTTGATTCGATTAGTTTCTCTCGGATTCTCTAATGATGTTTCGTAGAGCCTAGCGGTTTCCGGATCTAGTTTTTTGCCTAGAATGAACATCACTAGGGCTTCAAACGGAGAGTGTAATTTTAACTTGTTGATGTTGTGTAATATTTCAACTGTAGTGTCATGCAAATTACGAACTGCTGCCGCTGATGGTGCGTGTATTGTTGGTAAAGTTAATAATGAGTTGAAATACTTATTTGCTAATAATCTGCGGTTGTTGTATCTTCCTTGCAGTATTTCCCAGGCCTTGTTGTAATTGTCACCAGTTGTTGAGAGGTGACTGATCAACTGGGCTGCTCCTTTTTGTAGATTTGCCTTCAAGTACGTCATTTTGATTGTGTCCGCCAGCTTATTGTTGTTGTGGATGAGCTCGATGAAAATATCGTTGAAGGAGCTCCAATGGTCATAATCGCCATAAAACGTTGGTAGTTCTATCTTGGGCAATTGTACCTTGACTTCTCCAGCCTGGTTCGAAGTCTCTTCTTTGCGCTGCCATCGCAATGTTGTTGAGTCCACTCTATCCTTGAGCGCCTCATAGTAGTTGTTTTGGAAGTAGGGAGCTGTTTGCTCTTGCTCTTCCATTTCTACTAAGAGGTTTATGTGCAAATCGTCAATTGCCCCCATTTCTTGCGATAATTGAGCCATTTTTAGCTTAATGAACTCCATTGGAATGTTGTTATTGTCCAATGCTTCTTCAATTGATTCTAATTTTCTATGCATCATCCTCATCAGGACATCTTGCTTCTTGAGCAGCTTCTGGTTGTTGTATGCCACCTCTTTACTAGAATTTTCAGACTGATGCTGGTAGTCCTTACTGGATGATTCAGATGATAGGTTATTCTTGTTGGTTGATGAAGTTTCACCTCCTCGGTCGTTGTTATTTGACTTCATGTTATTTGAACGTGTTGGCTGCCGGTTGTTGTGGTAGCTCGAATCTCAATGTAAAATTCCTTTACAACGTGACATTTATTGTCCGCCGGTTGTTTTGGCGGCTCGAAGGACCATGTAAAAATCTGACCTCTGTCTAGATTTTGGTTTGTTTATGTGAATATTTGGGTTGCCACTGGTGAGTTCCAAATATTCACTGAGAATTAAACTAACTGTTGTATTGCGTTTATAATTCAATTCAATTCTAGTTTTATTACTTCAATAAACCGGGTTTTATACATAAAATATTGCTTACGCATGAAATCGACAATAATTATATACAACAAAAGTACAATATAAAAAAGAAAGAAACATTAAACCTGTTGAATTTGCTACAATATACAATATTCCACCCGTGTCGCTATTGTGTCATCGACCGCTTGGAATATTGTGTTATTGCGCATGTTGACATTGATTCAACAACTGCTATAATAGGGAATAATTTTTTGTTCCAATTTTTTTCCCCCAAAAGCCAGAATACACTTGTGGGGAAAAGGGAATAAAACTGCTACAAAATTTTAGGTTTCGATTCCCCGGGAATTACCAGAAAAGGGCCGCAGATCAATTTTCCAATATTCAAATGACATTGGCGTTTTTCAACAAAAATTTCAACAATTTATTTATTTTATTTTAAATCAAACTTGCGCAACAACAAGGTTGCCTAATTAAGTTCGTTGGTAATATAAAGTTTTAGCTCGAATTACAAAAACAAAAATGAACAATTCAATATATATAAACCAACAGAATTATCGGCAGTAATAATAATAATAATAACAAATAATATAAAATATACTTAAAATAAATAATAACTAACTATAGTTAGGTTAACTCAATTTAATTAAATGCATTTAATGCATATTAAGTAAAATTGTCTATAAATTTTTAAGAGTTGAATGTTACGATTTATTTAATTAAATTGAGATAACCCATCAATCCCAACGTGATTTAACATATTATAATTAGATTAAATTAAGTTTAAAGGTTTCAATCAATTAAAATCCTTCCAATATTGTTGAAACAAATAAATTGATTTTAATCACTCCCACAGATAGTGGTATGTTATTCCATAAAATTGCACCCGAACAAGAAAGTTTTTAACATGAGAAATATGGTCATAGCGGCGAAGATCGAATATGTACCGGAGACATCCATTAAACACTCTTGTAATTTTTTCATCAAAGAAGAGCTCAACTTCGAAAATATAGTGTTTCCAGCAAATGGCTCATTATCAGTACAAGCAACAATCTAGTATTCCGTGGAGTTCCCAGACGTTTATTGCGTAATAAGCGTAACATATTATACATTTTCTGACAGATTTGATCCACGTGCTTATCCTAGCTTAGGTTTTTGGACATAAGAAATCCTTTCTTAAGTTTAATTGACCGACACAGATCATAATTGATTTTTTCCCCAAAAATGATTGCTTGCGATTTGGATGCGTTAAGGTTAAGAGCATTCTTAAGTGCCTATTTATTAATCATGTCAAGATCATCACTAATTGATTCAAAGTTAATAGATGGCAGGTTGCTATTTGGTACTTCTTTAAAAATTTGAACATCATCCGCAAACAGATGGTGACTACAGTTCAAAGATAGCCTCGAAATATCGTTAATATATAGGGAAAATATGATGGATCCCAGTATAGAACCTTGAGGAACACCAGATGATAAGGGTAGAAGGGAAGATTTGCCCATCGAGGCTACTACATACTGAGACCGGCCAGTCAAATCAGACAAAATTAGTTTTATTGATTCTTTTGATAGGCCAAATTGTTTTTTTATAGTTAAAAGCCTTCGAAAAATCTAGAAGTACTAAAACAGCATAATTATTCTTATCCAAACAATATCCTACGAAGTCCGATACATAGAACAGTACTGTGGTATAAGCGAAAACCTGATTGGTAGTCTGATAAAGTCTGAGTTAGCATTAAGTGCGAGTGGATTTGGACAGCTAAGATCCGTTTGAATGATTTAGAAATGGCCGATAATAGTGATATATGCCACATAACCCCTGGCATTTTTGGGTCTCTTTGCTTTGGAATCGCAATTACAAACTTATCTTCCCGCAATCAGGAAATGTCTGTGTATTTAAGGCGAAGTTGAAAACGTGGACCAACAATGGTAAAATAGCCGGTATACTATATTTGATAAATTTTAAAGGCATACCATAGGGCATTTAAAACTTGATCCTTATTTACCTCTGTGAATTGTAATGCATATGGGGCATGGTTCGAATTACCGCAAGATGGATAAAGGTAAAAAGCTCGAAGGTAAAAAGCTCGAAGAATGAACGGTGCGTAAATTTGTAATCAAAGCAACAAAAGCAGAATTAAGCTGACCAGGATCAAACTCCTCACAATATCCCTCATAATCTTTACTATGGATACCTTCGTCGTTTAGATGGTTCCAATTCTCTTTGGAACATCCAGACATACGAGAAGATTTTCAATGATTTCTCGATTCAACAATAGATGTTCTATATCGATGTCCAGTTGAATGATATCGCACTGAAGGTTTCTATAACTACGAAAGATGATAATTTTACGGATGACATTTAAATATTGAAATTAGCACCAACCAATTCATGGTCAGCGACACCAGCACACTGAAAAATATCACTCGGTTGCAATGACTTTATAGGATTTTATCAATTAATGAACCGTCATGAATTCTCTTAGGTTGAGTTTGTGAGGTATATAGGTTAAAGTGAGTAATCAATTGTTTGAGATTTCTAGAATCGTTTATATTGAGTAAATTAACATTGAATTCTCCCAAAAAAATTATATTATTGAACTCTTCGTTCAAAGATGAAAACACCTCCTCCAGATTGTCAAGAGGTAGTTCTCTATGGTGGATATGTATATCCTACTCCAACAGCCAAATTAATTGAACCCAGAGTACATTAGACAACCAAATGATCAAGGTTCAAGCACGAATCCTTGTTCAAAAATGTGATTTTACCATATCTTGCAATGTCACTTCGAATATATATTGCAACACCACCCCGATCTCTGACAAATCTGTTCTGTCTGAAGAGTTTATAACCATCAATTTTAAAGGTCTTATTACTATGATGAGTTTTCAGCCATGTTTCCGAAATACCTATAACAATTGACAGTCCATACAGATTGACTGAGATAACTTCATTCTAAAATTTGCCCATAAATACGCTTTAGAAGACCTAAACTAGTTCTAAACCACCAAATACAAACGCAAAAGTGTTTCGATTGGTAAAAATTAAATTACAATGACATTTAGGAGAAATATTGAAATATTTACGCCATTAAATTACGTCATTTGTCAAAAAAACTGTTTAACTGCCCATACTGTTTGATTGATCGGTATATGCATATACATAAGCTTTTTTCAAATTTTGGAAGATCCCAGTGGTTTTGGCTGAGATCGATCCACCTGAACTGCCAGTTTCTATAGGAACGTTTTTGGAAATATTTTGAAAAGTGAAAAGAATTCACGAAAAGTTTATTAAAATAAAAATTCAAAGTAAATTTCAAACAAAATTAGTTGAGATCATATTTAAATTTAACCGGAAATGACGAGCTTTAAAAAAATACTTAATTTCTAAAAATTTCTGTACCAGAAGTGGTAGCTTCCGTAGAAGCTTTTCAATTTTTGCAGTGAACATTAAATTTTCTATATGTTTAATACATGTTTGGTTTTCGGAAATTTAGGAGTAAATAATGACAGTTTTTAAATTATTTCTTTTTAATTCGAATTAAGTGTACATTTGTCGTAAAAGAAAGTTGTATGTTGGCCACAACACCTCCATTTTCTCTACTTAAAAAAGTAATGTGGTAAAATTACCATTGTACAAATAAAATTGATTTAAATGGCCACCTAATATATCCTTATCAATAAATAGCCATCAAATTTAAATGATTTTTTCATTAAAAGTGTAGTAGAAATAATATAACAGAATTCTTTATGTGCAACTAGCCTAAAAATTTAAAATTAGTTTGCTATTATTAGCAAGCTAGTTCAGTTTTCCAAAATTTAATAAAAATTTGACCACTTTACAGCCCAAATGAACGTTTGATCGGCATCAAACTTAATGCTTAAGTTTACTCGACAAAGTTCGAGATGCTATTGAACTATTGAATTTAAGCCAAAATGGAGCCGTGACAAGTGACAGCTTCCATATGAGCGATTTTTGTCACCGGAAGTGGAGGTTTCCATACGAAATATTTCGTTGTTTGCATGCATTATGAAAAGCATGTCATTTACGATAAAACCCCAGATCAGTTTTCCAAAATAAAAGCGAAAATGGCGTTTTTGTCAGCAACTAATTTTCAATAAAATGTTGGTTCATGTAGAGCCCCCGTATATAATTGGAATGATATGCATACTTTAGTTTTTTACATAAATTGACAGATTCCAATAGTTATTGGTCGCGATCGGTCCATCGGAAGTTACAGCTTCCATAGGAGCTTTATCGTTTTACGTAAATATTTTGTAAAGGGTAGCCTTTACGAAAAAAAATTATTTTTTAACGAAAAAAAGAAAAAATCTATTTCATCAAAATTAGTTATCGGTGCAATGAAGATGAAATTCTCAATTTTATCACATATTTGATAAGTTGTCGCCCTCGTTAGCTTAGTAAGTAGTGTGCTTGCTCTGTGACTCGGGGGTCCCGGGTTCGATTCCTGGTGGTAACCAGCAAAAAAGTTGCGACTGGGTGTTTTTAACGTGTCATATGTTATTTATATATGTTCGTCCATTTTCAGATTTTCAGATTTACAGCCATAGTAGTTACGGCTTTGTCCTTAATATTTAATATTTATTCTATTTTTAAGTCCGATACCGGTCCGTATCAGATTTTGATTTCCCACAAAAAGGTCGGCATCTATATCGCCAAGACGGTTTAATTGTTCGGGGTGAAATCTGACATTTAAGCTTTTTTAATAAATTGAGTGAATGATGTTTAGCCAACATCGGTCAACCGAAAGAGAAAGCGTTCAAAGTAAAATTTTCGTTGTTTGCAACTATTTTGAAAATTATTATTTATGACAAAAATAAATGAAATATTTATTGAAAATAATTTTGCAATAATATCGACCTATATCAGACGAATTTTGCTAAAAAAAACCGTATTTCAATAAAAATTCGGTTTTTGTACGATTGAGGCCATACGATTGACAGAGCGAGAAGAAGCTTTTTCACAAAATAAGAAGTCCGAGTGAATTTTGGCAGGGCCAACTAGATTTCTATAGTGCCAGTATAAAATATTTATAAAAATTTCTATAGTGCCAGTATAAAATTCAATATCTTATTAAAAGATCATTTTATAAGTCAGCTCACAAAATAATTATTTTTGGGGTATAGGGCAACAACAACAACAATATCGTCGACCAGCCAGATGGTCAATACCGGTCTATTGCCCAATAAATATTTGGTCTATAACAACCCATTTCACTGAGCTGCAGCACAACCAGATAACCGAGACCAACATAGCCGAAAAATAAATCGACGACAAGCACATGCGTAACCAATATAATCAACACGGCCGATAGAACATGGAATTTACTGAAGGAAGGACTATATAACTATATGTAATTTGTTATCGGAATTTACTTAACAAGGACTAGAAACCCATATGTAATTTATGTTATGACTAAAGTATATATATAATATTTTTATGCGAATCAAAGTATAAATTTTTTGTATTTGTCAAAAAAAGTTGTTGTTGTCAAAACAAACATGGCCAATAATAAACAGGAATTTACTTAACAAGGACTAGAAACCCATATGTAATTTATGTTATGACTAAAGTAATTCAAATTGTTGGATTATATATATAATTTTATGTGAATCAAAGTATAAATTTGTTCTATTTGTAAAAAAAAGTTGTTGTTGTCAAAATCAAAATGGCCGATAGAACACGGAATTTACTTAACAAGGACTAGAAACCTATATGTAATTTATGTTATGACTAAAATAATTCAAACTGTTGGATTATATATATATTTTTATGCGAATCAAAGTATAAATTTGTTGTATTTGTCAAAAAAAGTTGTTGTTGTCAAAATCAAAATGGCCGATAGAACACGGAATTTACTTAACAAGGACTAGAAACCTATATGTAATTTATGTTATGACGAAAATAATTCAAATTGTTGGATTATATATATATATATATTTTTATGTGAATCAAAGTATAAATTTGTTGTATTTGTCAAAAATAGTTGTTGTTGTCAAAATCATAAAGCCGATAGAACACGGAATTTACTTAACAAGGACTAGAAACCTATATGTAATTTATGTTATGACTAAAATAATTCAAATTGTTGGATTATATATATATTTTTATGCGAATCAAAGTATAAATTTGTTGTATTTGTCAAAAATAGTTGTCAAAATCAAAATCATAAAGCCGATAGAACACGGAATTTACTTAACAAGGACTAGAAACCTATATGTAATTTATGTTATGACTAAAATAATTCAAATTGTTGGATTATATATATATTTTTATGCGAATCAAAGTATAAATTTGTTGTATTTGTCAAAAATAGTTGTTGTTGTCAAAATCAAAATGGCCGATAGAACACGGAATTTACTTAACAAGGACTAGAAACCTATATGTAATTTATGTTATGACTAAAATAATTCAAATTGTTGGATTATATATATATATTTTTATGCGAATCAAAGTATAAATTTGTTGTATTTGTAAAAAACATTTGTTGTTGTCAAAATCAAAATGGCCGATAGAACACGGAATTTACTTAACAAGGACTAGAAACCTATATGTAATTTATGTTATGACTAAAATAATTCAAACTGTTGGATTATATATATATTTTTATGCGAATCAAAGTATAAATTTTTTGTATTTGTCAAAAAAAGTTGTTGTTGTCAAAACAAACATGGCCAATAATAAACAGGAATTTACTTAACAAGGACTAGAAACCTATATGTAATTTATGTTATGACTAAAATAATTCAAATTGTTGGATTATATATATATATTTTTATGCGAATCAAAGTATAAATTTGTTGTATTTGTCAAAAAAAGTTGTTGTTGTCAAAATCAAAATGGCCGATAGAACACGGAATTTACTTAACAAGGACTAGAAACCTATATGTAATTTATGTTATGACGAAAATAATTCAAATTGTTGGATTATATATATATATATTTTTATGTGAATCAAAGTATAAATTTGTTGTATTTGTCAAAAATAGTTGTTGTTGTCAAAATCATAAAGCCGATAGAACACGGAATTTACTTAACAAGGACTAGAAACCTATATATGTAATTTATGTTATGACTAAAATAATTCAAATTGTTGGATTATATATATATTTTTATGCGAATCAAAGTATAAATTTGTTGAATTTGTAAAAAAAAGTTGTTGTTGTCAAAATCAAAATGGCCGATAGAACACGGAATTTACTTAACAAGGACTAGAAACCTATATGTAATTTATGTTATGACTAAAATAATTCAAACTGTTGGATTATATATATATTTTTATGCGAATCAAAGTATAAATTTTTTGTATTTGTCAAAAAAAGTTGTTGTTGTCAAAACAAACATGGCCAATAATAAATAGGAATTTACATAACAACGACTAGAAACCTATATGTAATTTATGTTATGACTAAAATAATTCAAATTGTTGGATTATATATATATTTTTATGCGAATCAAAGTATAAATTTGTTGTATTTGTCAAAAATAGTTGTCAAAATCAAAATGGCCGATAGAACACGGAATTAACTTAACAAGGACTAGAAACCTATATGTAATTTATGTTATGACGAAAATAATTCAAATTGTTGGATTATATATATATTTTTATGTGAATCAAAGTATAAATTTGTTGTATTTGTCAAAAATAGTTGTTGTTGTCAAAATCATAAAGGCCGATAGAACACGGAATTTACTTAACAAGGACTAGAAACCTATATATATTATGTAATTTATGTTTTGACTAAAATAATTCAAATTGTTGGATTATATATATATTTTTATGCGAATCAAAGTATAAATTTGTTGTATTTGTCAAAAATAGTTGTTGTTGTCAAAATCAAAATGGCCGATAGAACACGGAATTTACTTAACAAGGACTAGAAACCTATATGTAATTTATGTTATGACTAAAATAATTCAAATTGTTGGATTATACATATATTTTTATGCGAATCAAAGTATAAATTTGTTGTATTTGTCAAAAATAGTTGTTGTTGTCAAAATCAAAATGGCCGATAGAACACGGAATTTACTTAACAAGGACTAGAAACCCATATGTAATTTATGTTATGACTAAAATAATTCAAATTGTTGGATTATATATATATTTTTATGCGAATCAAAGTATAAATTTGTTGTATTTGTCAAAAAAAGTTGTTGTTGTCAAAATCAAAATGGCCGATAGAACACGGAATTTACTTAACAAGGACTAGAAACCCATATGTAATTTATGTTATGACGAAAATAATTCAAATTGTTGGATTATATATATATTTTTATGTGAATCAAAGTATAAATTTGTTGTATTTGTCAAAAATAGTTGTTGTTGTCAAAATCATAAAGGCGATAGAACACGGAATTTACTTAACAAGGACTAGAAACCTATATATGTAATTTATGTTATGACTAAAATAATTCAAATTGTTGGATTATATATATATTTTTATGCGAATCAAAGTATAAATTTGTTGTATTTGTCAAAAAAAGTTGTTGTTGTCAAAATCAAAATGGCCGATAGAACACGGAATTTACTTAACAAGGACTAGAAACCTATATGTTATTTATGTTATGACTAAAATAATTCAAATTGTTGGATTATATATATATTTTTATGCGAATCAAAGTATAAATTTGTTGAATTTGTAAAAAAAAGTTGTTGTTGTCAAAATCAAAATGGCCGATAGAACACGGAATTTACTTAACAAGGACTAGAAACCTATATGTAATTTATGTTATGACTAAAATAATTCAAACTGTTGGATTATATATATATTTTTATGCGAATCAAAGTATAAATTTTTTGTATTTGTCAAAAAAAGTTGTTGTTGTCAAAACAAACATGGCCAATAATAAATAGGAATTTACATAACAACGACTAGAAACCTATATGTAATTTATGTTATGACTAAAATAATTCAAATTGTTGGATTATATATATATTTTTATGCGAATCAAAGTATAAATTTGTTGTATTTGTCAAAAATAGTTGTCAAAATCAAAATGGCCGATAGAGCACGGAATTAACTTAACATGGACTAGAAACCTATATGTAATTTATGTTATGACGAAAATAATTCAAATTGTTGGATTATATATATATTTTTATGTGAATCAAAGTATAAATTTGTTGTATTTGTCAAAAATAGTTGTTGTTGTCAAAATCATAAAGGCCGATAGAACACGGAATTTACTTAACAAGGACTAGAAACCTATATATATTATGTAATTTATGTTTTGACTAAAATAATTCAAATTGTTGGATTATATATATATTTTTATGCGAATCAAAGTATAAATTTGTTGTATTTGTCAAAAATAGTTGTTGTTGTCAAAATCAAAATGGCCGATAGAACACGGAATTTACTTAACAAGGACTAGAAACCTATATGTAATTTATGTTATGACTAAAATAATTCAAATTGTTGGATTATACATATATTTTTATGCGAATCAAAGTATAAATTTGTTGTATTTGTCAAAAATAGTTGTTGTTGTCAAAATCAAAATGGCCGATAGAACACGGAATTTACTTAACAAGGACTAGAAACCCATATGTAATTTATGTTATGACTAAAATAATTCAAATTGTTGGATTATATATATATTTTTATGCGAATCAAAGTATAAATTTGTTGTATTTGTCAAAAAAAGTTGTTGTTGTCAAAATCAAAATGGCCGATAGAACACGGAATTTATTTAACAAGGACTAGAAACCCATATGTAATTTATGTTATGACGAAAATAATTCAAATTGTTGGATTATATATATATTTTTATGTGAATCAAAGTATAAATTTGTTGTATTTGTCAAAAATAGTTGTTGTTGTCAAAATCATAAAGGCGATAGAACACGGAATTTACTTAACAAGGACTAGAAACCTATATATGTAATTTATGTTATGACTAAAATAATTCAAATTGTTGGATTATATATATTTTTATGCGAATCGAAGTATAAATTTTTTGTATTTGTCAAAAAAAGTTGTTGTTGTCAAAATCATAATGGCCGATAGAACACGGAATTTACTTAACAAGGACTAGAAACCTATATGTAATTTATGTTATGACTAAAATAATTCAAATTGTTGGATTATATATATATTTTTATGCGAATCAAAGTATAAATTTGTTGTATTTGTCAAAAATAGTTGTTGTTGTCAAAATCATAATGGCCGATAGAACACGGAATTTACTTAACAAGGACTAGAAACCTATATGTAATTTATGTTATGACTAAAATAATTCAAATTGTTGGATTATATATATATTTTTATGCGAATCAAAGTATAAATTTGTTGTATTTGTCAAAAATAGTTGTCAAAATCAAAATGGCCGATAGAACACGGAATTTACTTAACAAGGACTAGAAACCTATATGTTATTTATGTTATGACTAAAATAATTCAAATTGTTGGATTATATATATATTTTTATGCGAATCAAAGTATAAATTTGTTGTATTTGTCAAAAATAGTTGTCAAAATCAAAATGGCCGATAGAACACGGAATTAACTTAACAAGGACTAGAAACCTATATATGTAATTTATGTTATGACTAAAATAATTCAAATTGTTGGATTATATATATATATATATATATATATATATATATATATATATATATATATATATATATATATATATATATATATATATATATATATATTATGCGAATCAAAGTATACATTTTTTGTATTTGTCAAAAAAAGTTGTTGTTGTCAAAACAAACATGGCCGATAATAAATCGGAATTCACATAACAAGGACTAGAAACCTATATGTAATTTATGCTATGACTAAAATAATTCAAATTGTTAGATTTTATATCGATTTTTATGCGAATCAAAGTAATTGTGTTGTTAGAGCCAACTAGATTAAGATTCGCTTTGGTTTTGGCTAACGTCAGTGCACTGAAATTATTGACAGCTTTCATAGGAGCTTTTTCGTTTGCCAATGTTTTTTACATGTTACCGGAAACAACGAGTTTTGTTTGATGGAAAAAAAATTATTTCATCGAATCATCATCTTTACAATCCAGGCGGAGTGACTTTTAATAATCAAGCTTCATACTTAACCTTCTTTCATTAAATCGCAGATCCTTGGAATATTTGTTGGAAATAACTTTCAAAAATGAATTGAATAATTTAAATAAATGTGAAAATTAAATTTTAAAAGAGAGTTGACGTTGTCGGTGTTCCGAATTTTAAGCAGCAAAAATGTCTTTCGATTATACAAGACAATTTTCGAAAATTTAGGAAAATTTTGTTTCTCTTTTTAGAAAATAATTGTGGTGTATTCGAGAATTATATAGATATTCGTGGTAATAGAAACTTTGGTTTGGACCACAACATATTCACCCCTCCATTTTTTATATCTGTTTCAAACATCATATGCAACATTTTTTTGTATTTTTGTTAAAATGTGTAACTTCATTTTTATTTTCTGTTAATTTGTGTAGCAACACTTAATAACTGTTAAATAGTTCACTCCGGTGGAAGTGGCAATCTCCATTAGATCTTTTTCGATTTTGCAAATATTTAACATTTACGAAAAGTCGGTTAAAAGTTAAAGATTGTTAATTAAACTTCAAACAATTTTTTTTTCATACCATTTATTAATTTTTACAGCAAATGATGAGTTTTTCTAAAAAACAAAATATTTTACACAAAAATTTGCCACCTTCACAGTCCAAGCAAATTGCTTATTGGAATAAAACTTAATACTTGAACTTTTTTCATTAATTAGGAGATCCTTGCGAATTTTGATTAGGAAGTGGCATCTTTAATGAGAGCTTTTCAATTTTCGCAATTGTTGCCGCAAAGTAGAATACAATATTCTGTACCAGCAAAAAGTTGGTTTAAAAACAATTCCAATTTGGAATTACATATAGTGGACTGTTGTTCTAAATTTGTCATAGGAAGACCACAATTGTTGAAATAGTAAAACCTAATACATATATAATTATCTCTTTGTATTAAAGTATGTACCTATAGTAAATTTTGCTCACGGTCCTTGTTCATTTTTAGATTCTGGCAAAAAAATTAAAGTTCAGTGCGTATAAAAACGAAATAAAATAAAATTAAATATTGTAAGGACAGCCGTTGTAAGCCTTTTATTTCCAAAAACGCTATTTACGTTCAAAAAAGCTTGAACGTCTTAACATTGGTGACAGCGGCGGGATACATATTCCCATTTATAGTGATAGTGTAAAAGCTATTTTCTTCTGCGCCCACAAGACGCCATTACATCGAGGTAGTCTCAAAAAGAGGATTACAACTTTATTACGGACCATTATAGCAGGACCAAGACGTCCTTCAATCCAGATACACGTGGTAAATGCGGATCGAGGTCACGAGATTATACCTGAAAACAAATGCGAGGTCGTGTTTTGAGGAATTCTATTGGTCAGTGAAGCCACCACTTCAGAGTGTCGGTTTTGTACCAAAAATTAGAGCGCGAGCAGGCGAGGTGACCAATAATTTTGTGTATACATATACTGTTTAATATACTATTTTAAGTAGCAAAATAAAAACTTCCGGTTGAACCGGTTGAATATTTATGATGATGGCGCATACCTCACCTCTTCTGTTCGCTTACTTTTGAGCAGTGAAAATTTTTCATTTTCAAATATTTAAACAATATGAAACCGCATTTGACACATCAAATAAAAAAAAATTATAAACAAAATAACGTGCATGCGCTCAAGCAAACCAATATTAATAAATTAACCACTACTGTGTTTTTCCGATTTGCTCACCTCCCGCTGTCATTTTTGGTACAAAATCTAAACTCAGGTATTTATAAAAAATGTACAATCAATAACAACAGAGACACCTAATCATTCGGATAACAATAAATTTTTGGTGAAACTTCCTACGTGTGAGATCACTCCTTTTGCAGGGGATCGCAAAAAATTTTTCACTTTCTACGAGTCGTTCATAAATTAATACACAGCAACCCTAGTCTTTAGGATTTTGCCCGCTGTGGATATCTTAAATCGTTACTTTTAAATCCTGCAAGCAAAACTATCGAATCATTAGAATTAACATCAGAAAATTACGCAGAGGCTCTAACACTATTGCAGAACTGTTATCAAAATAAAAAATTAATTTGCGAAGATCAGCTTCGGGAAATATTCTCACTTAAATCTCACTTAAAATATTCGAAATCTGCTCGATACCGTTAATTCCATTCCGCGTGCTTTATATTCGCTTCAATGCCCTACACCACATTGGGATGATTTAATTTTATATATACTGTGCTCAAAATTAGATCCGAAAACTCGATCGGAGTGGGACGACGTAGCTCCTACTGAACGAACGCCAACTCTTGATGACCTAATAAGCTTTCTTAACAAACGTTGTCATGTGCTGGAAGGTCAAGTGCCTCGTTCAAATAAACTCTACTCCGCTAATATGCATACTCACATACACGAACCTACTCAAGGTCACTCAAAAAATATTCCTCGAGTCTCAATGAGCTGATCATCTGCTAGCATCGTGTACTTCTAGATTCATCTGCTTTCAGTGCAAACAACAATTATTAATTTATTATTGGCAAAGCATTACTTGATTCAGCATCTCATGCTCATATTTTCACGGATTCTTTCGCTGCTAAGCTTGGTCTGTAGCGTAAACAATCCGCATCATCCATTAAAGGAATCAACAATTAAGCCACAGCAAGTATGTTTTCCATCAACCTTAGGATTCGTTCCTGTATCTCTGAGTTTACCACTCATTAAGAAGCTCAAATTTTATCGATCATCACAGGCTCGCGGCCCTCAATCGAAATCAATACACTAAATTGGCAAGTTCTTAAACATTTTCGTTTAGCCGATCCAAACTTTGCCAAACCACAAAAAATTAATTTACTAATCGGAGCAGAGTTGGATTGAACTCTATTATCGATCGGCCAAATCAAGCTTGCTACAAATTTGCCACAATTACAAAAAACACAGCTTGGATCGTGGCTGGAAAAATAACTAATCTAGCGCCTGCTCAGTCATATTCACTCGCGGCAACAACAACTGAAGAGCCAGCATTAAACGGCTAGAAAGTCACTTTATGGAGAACACTATACTATACGTGATGATTCTGGTCGCTTCATCGTCGCCTTAACTTTAACCTCACCTTTAGCTCACCTACCACATTGGTGAATTCTCTAGTAATGGCTACGCAAAGATTTCCGAACTTGGAGAAACGATTAAGTAAAGACTACAAGCTTAAAGAATCGTACAGCAAATTTCTCAACGAATACGAAAGCCTGATACATATGGTTCCTGTAACCGAAGCTGAGATTGCAAAAGTGAATTATTTCATTCCACACCATTGCGCCTTTAAAATCGACAGCTCCACAACAAAGATTCGTGTTGTGTTTGACCTGCAAAGTCGGACTCTGGTCAATCCTTAAACGACATCATGATGGTCGGCCCAGTCATTCAGAGCGATCTATTTTCTATTTTGAATCGTTTTTGCACATATCGATACGTGATTAGTGCCGATGTAACTAAAATGTATCGCCAAATTCTCATGAAGGAATTTGACACTCATTTACTATTCATTGTGTGGCGTAATGCTAGCAGCATCTTCATATTTAACCACAAAGTGTCT
The DNA here is from genome assembly GCA_947310385.1 of Nephrotoma appendiculata. Lineage (NCBI taxonomy): Eukaryota > Metazoa > Arthropoda > Insecta > Diptera > Tipulidae > Nephrotoma > Nephrotoma appendiculata. Next base: position 327,030,457 of record OX371223.1, read on the forward strand.
CAATGTATTGGCTGAAGTTAATCGCTCCAAATATACTGAAGCATCTGAAGCAATGGATATATACGTAGACTATATACTTACTGGCGGCAGTTCAATTATCGAAGTAAGAAGAGTTAAGGACAATATCGTTCATATCTTGGAAGGGGCTGGAATAACATTGCGAAAATGGTGTAGTAATGATGAAATCTTGATTGCAGATGTTGAGAATACCGATTGAGACTCATATCTCTGCATCGACGATTCAGATTACGTGAAAACTCTTGGTTTATATTGGATTCCTCAAATGAATCAATTTCGGTTTCAGGTAACGAAATTTGACACAGGTCTGGCCTATCACAAAGAGAACGAAGTTGCACACATTTTCGATCCTCTGGGATATTCAGGACCTGTAATAACGATGGGAAAGCTATTTATACAAGACTTGTGGAAGATAAAAATCGATACTGAGAAGCTTCAGATCACAATTAATTGAACTTAACAACATACGGATACCACGATTTCTTCATTATGACAAACATTCTGAAGTTCAAATACACGAATTTTCAGATGTGAGCGAATTAGCATATCGATATATGTACGCTGTAAAAGTAATGATAGAAAACTATCAAGCCATCTATTGTGTTCTAAATCTCGGATTGGTCCTACCAAGAAAATATCACTTCCCATGCTTGAACTATGTGCCGCTGATTTACTGTCAATTTAATGAAATGCGTCATACCAGCTATGAAAGTCCAGAACCCAACTATATTTTATTGGACAGACTCCACGATAGTGCTCCATTATGGATTGCTTCTGAATCATTTCATCTAAAAATATTTGTGGCAAACCACGTTTCCAATATACAACTATCCCCAGGAAAACATCCGATTGATACTACATTGCATCGAACGAAAACCCAGCTGACTTAATATCGTGAGGTTTACAACCATCAACGTTATCAACTTCTTCGTTCTGGTTCAATGGCCTTAGTTCGTAATGAGGGCTCATGGTCAAGACTGATACCACATTTCCTCGGATGAAGGAAGCTTCTTGAACTAAAAGTTACAAAGTCTTGTCTGGTTGCACATGCCATTGCTTTGGAGTTTAATGATATGTATAGTGCAATTAAATACAGGCACAATTATCGATCGTTGTGTAACGAGATCGGCTTTATGCTACGCTTTGCTGACAATGCGCGGGTATCAAAGGAGAAGAGTAAAATCAAGCCAGCATTATCCAATGAAGAAAGAGATCGTGCCGAAACAAACCATTCAACAAAAATTCGACGCTGAAATCCTTGCCCCCGTTCCGCGACCAAAACGGTATTATTCGGGTCGGTGGCCGTTTATCCCATGCCACTCTCTCCTATTCAATTAAGAATATCCTATCCTTCTCCCTTCCTCTCATCCATTTACTTTACTATTATTCAAACATTTACATGTAAAATTTCAACACGCAAGCTCACAAGCTCTTCTAGCAGCTACACGTCAACAGTTCTGGCCTTTCAGTAAGTGGACGACGCCTTACACAGAAGGTTGTTTATCAATGCTTCACCTGTCGACGAGTTCAGCCCAAAAGTACTGCTAAACTTATGGGACACCTACCAGATAGCCGAATATCCATATCACTGCCATTCACCAATGTCGGGATTTACTCTGCGGGTCTTTTCATCTTCATTACAAGCTACGACGAAAGAGGCCGGCCAAGGCATATATTTGTATATTTGTATGTTTGGTAACCAAGGTTGTACACTACGAATTGGTGACCGGTTTTACAACATCAGACTTTATAGGAGCCTTGAAGCGCTTTTTTTAACAAGAAGCATTTGCAAGCACATATATGGTACGACAACTAACTTTGTAGGTGCCAATAATTAGTTGCATAAATTTAACCTGCTAGTTGTCAGCCAAGGCCATAAAAATGAGGTATCGAAGCTGTGCGTGGAGGACAAAATTACGTGGCACTTTGCTCCACCCTATTCTCCCTATTTTGGGGGACTATACGAAGCTGCCGTAAAATCCGCCAAACATCATCTACGGCGAGTAATGAGGCATGCCTCTTTGGCATTTGAGGAATAAAGCCGAGGCCGTACTGAATTCCCGACCACTATAACCGATGTCAAATGATCCTAATGATAGACCACTGACACCGGGCCACTTTTTAATTGGTCGACCCCTTACAGCGATTCCGGAACCAGATGTTCAAGATCAAAACTTATGCCTAACTAAACGATGGAATCTAGTACAACATTTACATCAGCATTTTTGGGCTCGGTGGTCATCAGAGTACCTGCTGCATCTACAATAGCGCAGATGGTGGGCTAATTCTTCAACCATTGTTTCATGGGGTGAATAAGTGTTAATCAAGGACGATAACTTGCCTCCTTTAAAATGAAAATTAGGTCGCATTACCCAACTTCATCCGGGGAGAGATGGAATTACAAGGGTCGTGACAATCAAAACTAGCAACGGTAAAATAAAACGAGCGATTACCCACATCTGACCTTTGCCCTTTGAATTACATATAGGGGACTGTTGTTCTAAATTTGTCAAAGGAAGACCACAATTGTTGAAATAGTAAAACCTAATATATAATTATCTCTTTGTATTAAAGTATGTACATATAATGAATTTTGCTCTCGGTCCTTGTTCATTTTTAGATTCTATCAAATATTGTAAGGACTGCCGTTTTACGCTTTTTATTTCTAAAAACGCTATTTACGTTCAAAAAAGCTTGAACGTCGGCAATGATGTTGAAAAGTTTATCATTTATAAAAAAACTTAAAGCTTAAACTTGCAACCAACGGGGGTTGACCCTGTTGGTTTTCTGAAATCACAACAAGGCAACGACCCCTCCCTCCCTCCATCTTACACTGTCTAAAAAACATTTAACGATTTTGAAATAATTTCCGGTGCTTGCAAAGCGAAAAACACTTTGTGCTAATTAATGTATAAATCAATATGTGTCTGCAATCCACTGCACAACCATCCCCTATATAATCATGAACATAAACGTTAAATTACTGGTTATTATTACACAACATATCTTTCAATCTTAAATATACATAAAACATATATTTATATGTATAGAGCTAAGCTATATACAGAAATATTTTTGATTGAATTGCTACAAATTTTAAACGAAATAAAAATTTTCTTCTTATCTTATCAAATCGAAACGAATTCGTGACAGTTCATTTATACAAAGCAACAACAGTAATAGTAGCACGAAGAAACAATTTTCAGTCATTTATCATGAAAATTAGACATACTCGGTATATACGTATTTGTATATGTATTTATGTATATTCGTATATGTACACTGGAAATGTATGTTTGTGTCATTTTATGCTTCATGACTTTGGAAACCTTGGGACTATCATTAATGTTTTAATTTTACGTAATGCATGCTAGTCCTACGTATATTTATTACATAATATGTTTGTTTTATGTACCAAATATTAATATTTTCCCATATTACATATAGAACGTAAATCCTTAAGTAAAATTACCGTATTAAATGTATATAGGAGCTTTTAAGCATACAAATGATTAATCGGATTTGAATAAATAATTCTATTTATATATAAATCAACCCATAAATAAAGAGGTCTGCACAAGTTTAACGTAGCATTTACACATATGCTAAATATGTTATATGTATATCATGAGTGCGTATTCAAATGAGCGAGAAAGCTTAAGAATTTCCGGAATACGCATTTTGAGTCGTATATATACACACAGCTATACACTATACGGTATTTCCTCCCATTCGCACAAAAATACAACAACTATGGAGTTCCCTCTATAATAAAATTGCAAAACAGGAAAATAAATAAAGCACAACAATAAAGCTTTTACTTTGTATACATACATAAATGTACGACGAGTACAGAAAAGAAATCGGAAGTTTAAAGGTTTCAACTTTTGTTTCGTAACAAGGAAAAAAATTATTTTTCCGCTTATCTTTAATTAAATCTACCCGAATTTTTAGACATTTTGTCTGGGAAAAAAACTATACACATTCATGCATACCAGAATATTCAATAAATCAGGCCATATGCCCATAAAACCAACCAAACCAAACACAAAGTTTATATAAGTAAACAACCAAAAGCCATAAACATAAAAAAAAAGTTCATTCTTACTGAACGTTATGACGAAAACTACTGTAGACGTACGAAGAAGTAAATGGGAAATTTCGTTTATACGAACGAGCCGAATACGATCCGGTAATATTTTAAAGAGGTTAATGATTGTATATTCCGATTCGGCGCGCTAGGCACTCAGGAGAATAAATTTCCCTGCCCGTAATGGTATAAAAACGAATGGTATAAACAGAACTGTCAACATTTTTATGATTCTCAATTTTCTCTTTTGTATAACATGTTGAATACAAGTTGAATTTGATTCAGTACTTTTTCTGCAATGTCGACCGAAATTTCCCAAATACTTTCATGATTCGGAATGGGAAGTAAAATTTTTTTTATATTTAGTTGGGTTGTGTGTATTCCCATTAAAATGAAATACCTGAATACAGCATTATATGTATACTTGTTGAGTTTTGTTTGAATAAATATTGTTTAGATTAAAGTTATTTCGGCATAAATTTTAGATGACTATATGTGTGAATATGGGTATGTACCTATTTAGGCATACGTTAATAATATTGCTGTATTCAGAATTTTGTGTACATTAATTTAAATTGATCACAATTATTTTAAACGCGGTAAGGAATCTCATTTTTCTTCAAAAATGTATTAGTTGCAAACCGAAATATACGAGTATCTAGTCATGGCAGTCACTATTCGATTTATTAGGTGTCCAAGTATTCCAGAGAAGATGCAACGCAAATAAGCAGGTAGCAAATAATTTATACAGCCTGTTTACATATAAAAAAAAGTTGTAAGCACCGAGTGATAGTACGACACATAATAATATTGGCCAGCTCATCAGATTATTTTTTCTCAAAAATTATATTAATGTGGAAGTGAAACATACAAAAATTAACTAAGCAAATAATAAAATGTTACTAGAATTTAATTTTTAGTAATTAATTTTAACCCCTGTCCGAATAACTGAAATTTAAAATGTCATTAAAGCTAACAGAACTCTTTCTGTAGAACATTATAAGATAAAACGCATAATTTAGAAATAATTAAAGGCTCTATTAAGAAATGTTCAGCTCCATCACTTCCAACTTCAAGAAAGGATGCTGCTGCAATTGGAAAAGTCAGAAACACCCAATGATTTTGTACCACTTGGAAGCTTAAAAGCTAATAATAGATAAAACTTTTGGTGTAAGAAGTGGTCGTGTTTGGCATTCTAATATCGGATTTGGTCCAATTTTTGATGTAGGTTCTGAACTTTTAAATGAAATTATTTAGAACGGGTCAAAAACGAGTAACGCCTCCACTTGTTTAATGTAGCAATTTTGCTAGGCCCATGATGACACTGGACGTATTTGTATGTGAATGCATTTTGATTGGCTTTCTAGTTTCGGATTTGGCCCGTTTTGCGATTTGGGTTTTACTATAGCACTAAGTGAAATAACAGAAATTTTGGTCAACAACTAAAGTCTAAACTCGTACACGAAGTTAAACAACCCCTTACAAAAATGAGAACTCCCTTAAACCTCAACCAGCCGAACTTAAGAGCTTAAGTTGTGCTCCGTTTTGGACCACTTAGAAGAGCGGTACGATACGACCACCAAAATTTTAGAGGTCAGTTGTTTATATTTGTGACGAGAAGTGGTGCAATCAGCGTGTAACTTCAGCTCTTAAGTCTGACTGGTTGAGGCATTAGGTAGCTTCTTGGTAGCTTGGTTTCGTACTGATAAAAAGTTGGTCTACTCATCAGGTTGCAACGACGAAACTGCAAAAATCCAACTCTTGCTTTGTACCAATAATACAAAACAAGATCATATCGATTTAACGAATTATATATCACTAAATCAGAAGCCACAGGAAATTCTCACTATGTATGTGTGTAACAAGCCAACACATATAATTAAGAAGAATTTTTTAAATCGTCAGTGAATTTAATTTGTTTTACGATTTTTTTCTGCTTTTCGGACAAAATATCATTTTAATGGACACCAATATGGGTGCATTAAAATGATATTTTGTCCGAAAAGCCGAAAAAAGTCTTAAAACAAATTAAATTCACGCACGATTTTAAAAATTCTTCTTAATTGTATGTGTTGGCTTGTTACACACATATTTACATAGTGAGAATTTCCTGTGGTTTCTGATTTAGTGATATATAATTCGCTAAATCGATATGATCTTGTTTTGTATTATTGGTACAAAGCAAGAGTTGGATTTTTGCAGTTTGGTCGTTGCAACCTGATGAGTAGACCAACTTTTTATCAGTACGAAACCAAGCTACCAAGAAGCTACCTAAGGGAGTTCTCATTTTTGTAAGGGTTTGTGTATCTTTGAGTACACAAGCGCCCTGGCCAGTGTTGCCAGATTCCGGGACTTTTCCCGTTTAGGGGAATTTTTAAGTCAAACGAGAAAATCCATATGTGGGATTTTTTGTACTTCCGATTTCAATAGTAAAAAACCAAAAAATTACATTCTTTATTCTAAATATTTTCAAATATTTGTCCATAATTCACATTATGCTGAAGAATTGCAAAAGTAAAGAAATGCTCATTGGGTAGTTTAATATTCTGTCAAATTCATTTTGTGTTTATTATATTCTTTTGTCAATCGCGCGTTAGGTAAGTCAAATAATAATTTTATAAATATTTTTAATTTATTAAATCGAACGAAACGGTTAAATATTATAGTAATGCGAGCAATGAGTAATAATAATCAATTAGAAGGCGAATCCGTAATAGATGATGAGGATGTCGATATACACGAAACACCAAAGAAAAAGAATAAAAATAAATTGCCTAGGAAGAGAACACACGAGAAGAAATATTTTCAGGAAACTTGGCTGCAAAACATCGAATACAAAGTATGGCTAATGCAAGTTAAGAATGATAAAACGAAAGCGTTTTGAAAGCTTGTAAAACAAATATAATTTGTGCGAGCACGGAAATTAAGCGGAATCACTCCGGTGAAAAGCACAATATTAATTTAAAAAATATGCTAGAAACGCCATCGGCAAGTGCATTTTTCAATGTAAATAATCATGAAAAGAAAATCAAGTCAGCTGAATTAAAACTTGCCGCTTTTATGGCTGTCAATATATCAATACAAATAGTTGATTCACTGGTCCCAATACAAATAGTTGATTCACTGGTCCCACTTTTAAAAAATGTATTCATTGACTAGAAAATCGCCAAAGATATTCATTTAGGGCGTACCAAGTGTACAAAACTTATCGGAAATTTGTTATGTAGAGTGGAAAACGACCACTTAAATAACGTCTTAAGCAAAACCAATTTTTCAATTTTTGTGGTTGAATCTACTGACTTAAGCAATAAAAAGAATTTCTGTGTTCTTGTTCGTTATGTGGAAAATAATAAAGTCAATACCCAATTGCTGCAATTAATTAATATAAATGCCACTGATTGCACCCACGCTAAAACATTATATGATCATTTTAAAAACTGTTTGCAAAATCGCAATATTGCATTGAAAAATATAGTGAGAATGGCGTCTGATACTGCGGCAGTAATGATTGGTCGTAACAATTCATTTTACAAATTGCTTCAAGACGATGTTAACCATCCAGTATTTTATTCAAATGGCATATGCCATTCAGCATCATTATTAGTGAAATCGGCGATGGAGGTACTACCATCAGATATAGAAATTTTCTTGAGAGACATAGGAACTTATGTATCGGAAAGTCCAAAAAGCGCAGCAGTGTTATGCGAGTTTCAGGAGTATTTTGAGAACGTGCAATGCAAAATTATATCACCAGGCTCAACTAGATGGCAACATTACATCAATTTTTTATTTATGAATACACTTTTACAAAACGGAAGAAAGCGGCTCAGATTTTGCATCATTTTGAAAATATTGAAATGAAAGCATACTTATTGTTTTTAAAGAACATCTTAAACTATTTCAACAGATTCAATGCACTTTTCCAAAGTAGCAGTGTATTAGTGCATAAATTATATGAAGAATCCAAAAAAATGTTGCTTGTAATTGCTAGAATGATTTTAAAACCGGAAGTTCTTCACGAAATAATGTCTGGCAATATTATAATTTTCGAAAACTTATAGTCAATAACCAAACAAAACTAACAGCGGATGAGTTTAATGTTGGCACAGAATTTACTGAGTACTTAAACACCGAAAAATCGATAAAAAATTCTGGTTGCTTTTCTAATGAACAAAAATTTAACGTACGGAATAATTGTGCTAAATTAACAGCAAAATGATTTTACAAGATTATACAGAAATTTTCCCTAAATGAGGAATTTTTTAAAACTGCCGAATTTTTAAATCCAGAAATGGCTCTAAATATTTTTAATAGAAAATTTTCAAAAACGCTTTCTGGTCTACACGCATATTTAGAACATGTGTGCGATAAATATCGTCTGGAAGATGAATGGGGTGATGTGCCATTCGAAATAGCTGATAATGAGAAACAAAGATTAAAAGTTCTGCCAGTTGAGGAGTTTTGGAAAGAAATATCGGGTATAAAAGCCTTAAATGATGATTGTGTTTTTCCCAATTTATCTAAAGCAGCTAAATTTATATTAACTCTCCCTCATTCAAATGCAGATGCGGAAAGAATTTTTTCAATGGTGACTGACATCAAAACTTAAAAACGAAATCGTTTTGGAGAAGATTGTTTAAATGCGCTGTGCGTATTCAAATCTTCTATGCAAAATAAAAACATAAATGCCGTTCATTTGATCCTGATGATAAACACTTTTCATTGATAACATCATCAAAATTAAAGTAGATATTTAATTTCGTATACGCTCATACCTTATTTATGCCTGAAGTTTCTAATTTGTGATAAATAATAATATTTATGTTACTTTTATTTAAAATAATATTGAATTATTGTAATTTTTATTTTTATTAAATAATTAAAAAAAAAAAAAATCAATAAAATATTTGAACTAAATAATAATTTTTATATAAATGGTTACGGGATTTTTCCTGGGAAATGGAACTAATACGAACGGGATAAATCGGGATTTTTTGGTACGATGACGGGAAATTTGATTCAAGAAAAATGGCAACACTGGCCCTTTTGTGGTAGAAATATTGTTAATAAATGGAATCTTTGTTTTCTGCTACTAAAACTGTCGTAAACATTGTATGGGTGTCCATATTAAAATGATATTTGGCCGAAAAACGGACGATTTTAAAAATTCTTCTTAACAAAATATTTTATTTTCACAATTGGAAATAGCATATAAAATTTTAAATTGGGGAATTGAATGTTAGGACCATGGATTCATAACAGTAGTAAGTAAGTATAGTAAATCATGAAATATTTTGACTTCGAGATTTTTAAAGTATTGCCCAGAACCATCGGGATGAAACTTCATACTTTTTTCATAAGTTGATGGAAGATTTCAATGATATTGGAGTAAAATAAGTTCATTCGAAGTGACAATCTCCATAGGAGCGTTTCGTTTTTTTCGTAACGTTTATCATTTAAGAGAAGATCGATAATAAACTAAAAAATTCCAAATTAAACTTGAAACCATACCGGTTTTAGTGGTTTTCGCTTAATTTAAGCGGAAATAACGTTTTTTGATAAAATAAAATAAACTGTTTTCAAATAAAATTCAGCCCTGATCTGCCCAGATTTGCCCAAATTTCAAACAAAATAAGTTTTGTTCAGATTTAGCGAAATTTGATAGAAATTTGATAGATTTTGCATTCACACTACTCTAAATTCGAAATCAATATTTACGTGAAAAAAGAATGTCGGGTATTGGCAACAACATATTCACTCCTCCATTTTATTGACATGAAATTATAAAAATTGTATTAATGACCTAATTATGTTAAATATTTAATTTACTTCCGTTGCCTATAAGTTCAATAGTAAATTTGTTATCTTATTTTGCAATGAATTAATTTGCACTGTGCCGTACCATGGATATAAAAAGCGCTTTCTCTTACTTCCGAAAATAATTTCTAGCCCTCTTACTTCCCATTATTATCCAGAAACACTGAAATATGTATATTTCGATTTTTACCAGTTCGTTCAATGTTTATTTCAAATAATCTACAAAACTGTTGAAATAAACGTTGCATGTGGTTCATCAAATTCTTAAATTCATCAAAAAATGAAGTAAAATCAAGGTTTTCGAATTCGCACTTGCCCAGTACTGAGGCGCAAAAAACAAATGATAAACTTTAACTTTTTAATCGTCATTAATAGAATCCATATAGGAAACGATTGCGATGGACGTCGGATAAGCTTGGATTCCTTTTAAATATCTTTCAACTTTGGTTTTAGAAAAATTCGTTTAGGGGGCCCTTCGGTAGCGCTTGGGTTACGTTTTTTTTTAAATTTATAAAAGTTTCGAGGACGAGGCTTTTATTATAAAAAAAATATAGAGGGAATTTTAGAGTGCATCTTGGCATACTGCAATGAATTATGATTACTTAAAATTTATTTTATCTCAGATTATTTGATGAAATTGGGAATATAGTATAAATTTTGGACAAGCCCCTGGAAAATGTTAATTTAATTGATCCAAAGCACCATTTTTACTCTGTTAATTTTTGTTAAACATAAGCTTCCAAAACGAGTTCCGGATACGAGTGTGGAAAATGAGTAAGTTTGATAAAACTCAAACGAATTTTGTAGAACTGTAATGAGATAACATTACATTCCATTCGTTTGTAAATGCATACACGTATGTTGTAAAATATAGTAAATATCGTAGTAAGAAAAATGTAAACATAAACAAATTGTGAAGTTCATTACCATTCATACATAAAGAATGCGTTATATATTTTTATAGTATTTCAAAACAATTAAATGATGAAAATTGATGAGTAAAGTAAAATTATAAATCGAAGTTGAACGTATTCTTTATGCAGAATAGGCAATAAACTAATTAAATATTTTGTGTATGGTTAGCTGTATAATTTGGTATATAAAGACCAAAATTTGTAAAAGAAAATCAGAAATAAATTGTACAAGCTGAGTTTAACCTCGCAATCAATTGTCTCTCAATTTTACCGCCTTACTGAAAACAGAAGTCGCATGTAAAAGTTGCAACAATAAGGTAAGGAGCACGGTGAGGGCCAAATACGCTGCTTTAGTTGATGCGTTAACTTATTGTTAACAGCTTCAGAAGCGCAGGCCACTCTTCTCCACATATAAATATCTCTAGCAATTCAAACTTCAATACACTAAAACCAAATCTATTATATGGCGATTTTTACATATTACATGACATATTACATGGCGATTTTGACATATTATATGGTGATCTTGCAATCCGAACTTGAACTTCAATCAGATGTCGTTAGCAGAATATAAAGAATACTTCACCAAGGAGCTATATCGTGACGATCCATCATTAATACCAAAAGGAAGCATAGAGGATTACATGAAGCAATCACTAGTATTTTCTGAAAAAAAGAAAATAATAACAATAGAAGAATACCGCGAGAGAGCAAAAAAAGATGGAATAACAGCAGTACAAGAAACAGCCCCAATTAAAAAGAAGAAACGTGGTGGAAAAATTTATAGAATTAAGAAAGAAAAGAAAGAATTATTTAGAATTCTTGATATATGTAGAACAGATGAAGATAAAAATAACATGAAAAAGAAATTAGAAATTTTAAATAAATTAAAAAAAGATATAATTCAAAATAAAAAAAAAAAATTGTAATAAATAAGTCATAAACATTAATAAGTTATAAGAATAAATATTTTTAAATGTATAATTGTTAAATAAAAAAATAAAAAAATGGGTAATCAACCGGCTACACCGGAAAAAGAGATACTTATAGCTCAAAATACAAATGGCAAGAATAATGAGCAAGAAGATAATTCAAATTTAGAATTATATAAAATAATTTTAATAAACCAAGCGATCTCCTTAATAATCTACATAATAATTAAGAAATTAAGAAAATTAATAAAAAGAAAAGTAGAGAAGCATGTAAATTTAGAAATAAGTAAAGCTTAAACAATTTTTCTAGTTAATGTTAAATGTATTGAAATTAAAAAAAATTAAAAATGAAGTAGATGAATTATTGAAAAATTTGAAGAAAAGTCCTAATAGAACATATAGTGAAAATTACAAATTAGAAAAACAAAATAAAATAGAAGAATATAGAGAAACAATTTCATGCATAATAAAGATTAATCCTGAATTAAAATATTTTAGTGAAGAAATTTGTATTAATTTAAATACAATACAAAAATACGTAGGCATAATGGCAAATTTTGATATACTAGTAGGTAAATATAAAAGTAATACCTGAATTTAATGGTAATCCGGAGGAAGTGAATAACTTCATAAATTTGGTGGAATACATTTCGGATACATTAAAGGAAGGAGAACAAAAAAAGTTAATCAAATTTGTAATGAAAACTAAGACATCGGAAATAGTTAAAGCAAAGCTAGCTAGTAGGCAATTTGATATAAAAACTATAAAAGAATTTAAGGCATTATTCTTAGATAATTTTATAAAAGTCAAAACAGATTTACAAATAATATCAGAACTATCAGCAATCACACAAGGTAATTTGTCAATTGCAAGATATGCTCAAAAAATTGATAAATTATTAAATGAACTAAATAATAGTCAGATCAAAAACCAAGGATCTGAGCATGCTGATATAATTAGAAATATAAATGAAATCACTGCACTAAATGCATTCATTAAAGGTTTAAATGAACCAATTAAAAAAATGTTAATGCGATTGCAAGGCCAAAAGATCTTTTTGAAGCTGAAAAACTAGCACAAGAATTTTACTTCTAAGCTGAAAATCTAAGCATGAATATTGTAAGAAATAATAATTTTAATAATTCATATGGATATACTAATCCTTATAAAAGAAAATTTAACTGGTCAAATATTAATAGGCGTTATCAAGGCAAACCAAATACAAATTATTATCAGAATCAAAATTATAATAGAAACATAAGGTATAATAATAGTAATAATAATAATAATAATAATAATAATAATAATAAATATCAAAATCCTTCACAAAGTAGAATATATAAACCAAATTATAATGAAAGATCAAGAAGGATCAATTTTTTTCGTGCCTCTGAAGGTACAGAACAACAGAACTAATAAATATAAGATAATAAATAGTTTTAAGATAAATAATAATGTAACAAACTATATAGATGTTAAAACAGAAATATCATATAATAATTTAAGATTTTTAATAGACACAGGTGCTGATGTGTCAATATGTAAAATTAATCATTTAAAATTAAATAATTATGAAGATGAACAAGTATGTAAATTAACTGGTATCTCAAATACAGAAATCTATACTCTAGGAACAAAAACAATGAATTTCGAATTAGCAGGACAAATAACAGAACAGACAGTTCATTTAGTTTCAGCAGATTTTCCTATAGAAACAGATGGAATTTTAGGAAGAGATTTTTTAATAAAACACTTATGTAAAATTGATTATGAAACTTTTACAATGACTATTTACATGAACGGAACGGACATAACTGTACCAATAAAAACAAAGATTCCGACTACCTCGAAATTACTAATTCCGCCAAGAACAGAAATTATAACTGCATAGAATTACCGATAGAAGAAGATTCAGTAATTTTGAATAAAGAAATAGAACCAGGAATTTATATAGCTAACACTATTATACCAGCTAAAGGTATAGCACACATAAAGATTTTAAATACAACTGATGAAGAAATAACTATAAAAGGATTCATACCAGATATAAGACCATTGACACAGTATAACATTGTAAAAATTAAGGCACATGCATTTAAGAATAAGGATAGGTTAGAAAAATTAATAAAACAATTAAAATTAGATAATATAGATAACATAGCCAAACGTAGTACATATATTAGACATTTGTAAAGAATATGCTGACATATTTCACATTGAAGAAGAAAAACTAACTGCAAATAACTTATATAAGCAAAGAATAAATGTATTAGATAACAATCCTGTATATATTAAAAACTATCGACTTCCACATGCCCACTTAGATGAAATAAATAAACAAGTAAAAAAACTACAAGATATGGAAATAATTGAACCATCTACAAGCCCATATAATTCTCCATTGCTCATAGTACCAAAGAAAAGCAACACGGATGATAAAAAATTTCGTTTAGTAGTAGACTTTAGACAAGTTAATAAAAAAATCATGGATGACAAATTCCCACTAACAAGAATAGATGACATTTTGGATAAGCTAGGCAGAGCTAAATATTTCTCGACTTTGGATCTAACGAACTCATTTCATCAAATAGAGTTAGATGAACAATCTAAACCAATAACAGATTTTTCAACTAACCGTGGACATTTTCAATTCAAACGATTACCTTTTGGATTAAAAATTTCTACGAACAGTTTTCAACGAATGTTGACAATCGCTTTAACGGGTCTTGAAGAACAGGCATTTTTATATGTTGATGACATAATAATATTTGGATGTAGTTTAAATCACCATAATCTGAATCTAATTAAAGTATTCAAGAAACTAAGAGAATACAATTTAAAATTAAACCCATCTAAATGCAATTTCCTAAGAAAAGAAGTAGTATACCTAGGACACTTAGTAACACCTGAAGGTATTAAAACAGATCCACGTAAGAAATCAATCATAGAGAAATATCCAACACCACAAAACGCAGATGAAGCAAGACGTTTTGTAGCTTTCTGTAACTACTACAGAAGATTCATTAAAGATTTTGCGAAAATAGCAAAACCACTAAATAATCTGCTAAAGAAAAGTACAACTTTTGAGTGGACAGAAGAATGTGATTTAGCATTCTCAACATTAAAAACAAAACTAATCAATCCACCAATTTTGAAATATCCAGATTTCAAACAGGAATTCATATTAACTACTGATGCCTCTAATTTTGCACTTGGCGCAGTACTATCACAATGTGAAATTGGAAAAGATCTACCAATATCATATGCAAGTAGATCATTAACTAAACATGAATTAAACAAACCTGTCATAATTAAGGAATTGTTAGCAATACATTGGGCAATTAACTACTACAGACCGTATCTATATGGAAGAAAATTTACAGTGGTAACAGATCATAGACCACTAGTTAGTTTATTTACACACAAGAATCCATCATCAAAATTAACACGAATAAGATTAGATTTACAAGATTATAATTTCGAAGTACATTTCAAAGCGGGAAAAATGAATACAAATGCAGATGCTTTATCGAGAATTCAGATAAACTCTGATACTTTGAAAGCCATGATACCAACAGAAGATGAAGTCAAAAATATAAAGATAGTTACGAGAAGTAAAACAAAGAAATTACAGGAAATAAACGAAAATAAAAAAGAAGTAGGAGAACAGGATCCAATTATACATTATGGCCAAATGCATATTTGGGATAGTACTTCTATAACAGATTTAAAACGAGCAATTAGATTGAAATTTGAAAATGCTAATATAAATAATGAAAGGATAGAAATTAGTGATAATCCATACTCAGAATTAGATTTGATTTGGAGAAACTAATATTGAAAATGAAGAAATCGGGAATTTACGAACTAGCTAGCGCTAGATGAAGATAAAATATTTGAATATATAAATAAAAATGAATTTAAAGATAAATATAATAAAATGCATGCAAAAATAGTGAAAAATGATAAGCAAACCAATATAAATATAATGATATATAAGGCGCCAAAAGAAATTAAAGATAAAAATAAAATGAATGAATTAATAAAAGAATATCATAATTCACCCCATGGAGGTCACGCAGGAGTCAAAAGATTAATTAGCAAATTAAAACAGAAATAAATATGGAAAAATATGAATAGAATGATAAAAAATTATGCCAAGCAATGTGAAAAATGTACAAGAAATAAACAAGTTAGAAAAATTAGGGAACCATTAGTAATTACAGATACACCTACAACAAGTTTTGAAACAGTAGCTATAGATACAGTAGGACCATTAAAAATCTCGAATGACTATAGATATATATTAACAATTCAATGCGAATTAACTTAATTCATTGAATCTTTCCCAATTGAAATCAAAGAAGCTAAAACAATAGCACGTGTACTAGTAGAGAAATTTATTTTAAAATATGGAATTTTTAAGAGATTAAAAACAGACTTAGGGACCGAGTATATAAATGAACTTATGGTAAATATCTGTAAATTATTAAAAATTGATCATATAAAATCAACACCATATCATCATGAAACTTTAGGTTCATTAGAAAGAAATCATAGAAGTTAACATCTCAATGTAACGTGTGAAATGCTGATTCAACTTATTATAGAAACATGAGCATCCGCCACGCGTATCCGGATAAATTAGTTCAACACCAAAAAAGTCGAATCAACAAATATTTTATAAATTTTCCATTACTGCTTTTGCTGAGGAAAGCATAATGTTTAGTATAAGAATATAATTTTTTAGATTGTAAAGTTAGTTTATTATCGTATTGTGAACTTAAATGTAACATTTTGAATTAATAAAATTACTTTTTTTAAGTTTCACGGATAAAACTCGTTAACTGGCGCCGAAACAGGGACCTGATAATTAAAAAGTGAATATTTAGGGAAAAAAGTGAAGTGATAACTTTTAAACTCAAATATTGTACCCCGTTGAACACAATAAGTTTGTGACAAGTGCTTTACTAAGTCGTATTATACCCAGGTGACCATAATACGCCTACCTCACATTCGCTTAAATTCTGAGTGCTACGTACCGTAGTAGGCTGTTTGTAATTGTAAACACTGACGGCTAAAAAGGAAGAAAACGGACCACCCAGAATAAATCAGGCCAAGTGTACATATTACCCGGAGTGCACTATAAAGATCTTCGCGGAAACGCTAATCCACGAATCACTCATTAGGAGATATCCTCGCCAATGAAGCACATAATAATTTTGTAAGTAATAAAAACAAAAGATTAATAAAAATTTTATACCGACATAAATAATAATAAAAGTGAATAAATATTAAGTGAAAATAATAAATTTACGTCTAATAAATTAAGTGCATATTAATAAATCTTAATCAATTATAATAAAAATGGAAAGACAAATAGAAGCACTACAGGATGCCGTAAAACAATTAACTGGAGCACTTAACGCTCACATAGAACAGGCAAAAATGATTGAACGAAGGCTTCAGAAATTAGAACAACCACGACCACGACAGGAAACGACTAACTTAACGTCACCTAAGAATGCGGAGGATTTAAAAGAAATCAGTAAATTACCAGACTGCGTTAAAGAATTACAACCGTTTGATGGCAACCCAACACAATACCTTTCTTGGGTTCATAGTGTAGAAAATATCTTAAGTGACTACCAGATCATGCGTGACAGACCAATCTATCGTGCCATCTTGCAAAGTATAAGGCAGAAGATCAGGGGGAATGCTGACTCCGCCCTAATATCATACAATATATTCGACGACGAATGGGCATCAATAAAAAAATGTTTGTCCCTCCACTATGCGGACAAACGGGATTTAAGAACACTAGAATACCAACTGGGTAATCTAATGCAAAGAAACAAGTCGATAGATGAATTTTACGCCAACGTCAATCACCAATTTTCCTTGATTGTAAATAAAATTAAAACAGAGGACTACTCGACCGACACAGTTACAGTACTCATAGAAACCTATCGAAACAGAGCACTCGATGTCTTTATTCGAGGATTGAATGGGGATTTATCGAAAATACTGATAATCCAGAAACCAACGACGTTGCCTGAAGCTTATGCATCCTGTCTAGAAATTCAAAATTTAAATTATCGGAACCTCACTGTGCATGATAGAAATTCGAACAATTCGATAACAGCACCTATCAATCAAATCTTCGCCCGAACGAATGTCAATCAATATGACCATCGCAGGAATCACAACCAATTAGCATTACCTCAAAAGAATCAGGCATACAATATCCAACATAGGAATATCAGAGCACCACCAAGGCCAACACAAGCCAAACCACCAGAGCCAATGGATATTGATCCGTCGACAAGCAGACAGGTCAATTACATAAATCGTCCAGTGCTACCTGCTCAGTTAAGTTCACCCGCATTCAAACGAGAAAACTCGTATTACAATGAGCCACGGAAACAACAGAGAATATACAATATAGAGACACAAGAAGAAGAGGAGCAATACACACAGATGGTAAACGAAAATACGGACATCGAAAAATCAACAGAATACGAAGAAAGTGAAGAGAATGCCGAGTTAAATTTTATGCTGGAAGCCTCTCTAGCATACCATACATAAAGTACCAAACGAGGAATGGCGATACGCTCAAATTCTTGATTGATACAGGTGCAAACAAGAACTTCATCTGTGATCAGTTAGCCGAAAATTCGACGGCAACCAATAACAAATTCAAAATTAGATCAGCCGGGGGGCAAATCGAAATCAGCAGAAAAATATGTGGACAAATTTTTAAGAGTGTCGGAATCAACACAAATATAGAGTTTTTCGTTCTTCCGGGACTAAAGACATTCGATGGCATAATAGGTGATGACACTCTAAAAGAACTCGGTGCAATTATCGATCGGAAAAACAACATCCTGACACTTAACTCAAACATTAAAATACCATTGTATGAGAAGCATACACCCCAAGTGAACAATTTAGAAATCCGAGATAACCACCTATCCACCGAATTAAAGAATAGCATACAAGTAATGCTCTCAAAATATAAAACGCTGTTTGGACCTGTAAACAATATAACACCCATAGAAACCACTGTAAGAGCCGAAATCAAGACAACAACAGATGAAGCGATCTACACAAAATCTTATCTCTATCCAGTTAATATGAGGAAAGAAGTCGAAGAACAAATCAACAAACTCCTAAA
This sequence comes from Nephrotoma appendiculata, assembly GCA_947310385.1. Lineage (NCBI taxonomy): Eukaryota > Metazoa > Arthropoda > Insecta > Diptera > Tipulidae > Nephrotoma > Nephrotoma appendiculata. The sequence goes on from OX371223.1 coordinate 327,049,406, forward strand.
GAATGGGATCATACAACCTTCAAGGAGCCCATATAATTCGCCTATCTGGGTAGTGAAGAAGAAATTAGACGCCTCCAATACACAAAAATACAGAATGGTCATTGACTATAAACGTCTAAATGCCGTCACCATCGCGGACATTTATCCAATTCCGGATATATCCAATACAATCGCGAACCTCGGGAACTCTAGATTTTTCACGACAATTGATCTCACCTCTGGGTTCCACCAGATCAAAATGAAGGAATCAGATATTCCTAAGACGTCGTTTTCCACCATGAACGGAAAGTATGAATTTTTGAGGCTTCCCTTTGGTCTCAAAAATGCGCCGGCCATTTTTCAACGAATGATCGATGACGTGTTAAAAGAGTATATTGGGAAAATTTGCTACGTCTACATAGACGATGTTATAATCTTTGGAGGCAAAACAGAGGAAGAACATCTAAGGAACATTGAAATGATATTTAGCAAACTCGAAAAAGCCAACCTACGGATCAATTTGGATAAAACAGAATTCCTAAAGACGGAAACGGAATTCCTAGGTTACATCATCACTAACCAAGGTATTAAGGCCGACCCAAAGAAAGTAGCTGCCATTAGTAATATTAAAATACCGGAGAATCTGAAGGACTTAAAATCATTTCTCGGATTGGCATCTTATTACAGACGTTTTGTGAAGGACTTCGCAAAGATAATCAAGCCACTGACAAATCTTACAAGAGGTGAAAACGCTCAGATTAAAGCTAATCAGTCGAGGAAAATAAAAATCAGTTTGGATCAAAATCAAATTCGGGTATTCCAACCAATCAAGGAACTGCTATCATCCTCAGAAATATTAATGTTTCCCGATTTCAATAAACCTTTCAACCTAACAACCGACGCCTCGGATATGGCGATAGGAGCCGTATTATCGCAGGGGGATATGGGCAAAGATAGACCGATCACGTATATTTCTAGGTCTTTAAATAAAACCGAAGAAAGCTACGCTGTCAACGAGAAGGAGATGTTGGCAATCATTTGGGCCCTAGACAACTTAAGAAATTATTTATACGGCGCGAAAAAAATTAAAATCCTTACAGACCATCAGCCGCTCACATTTGCTCTGAGCAACAGGAATAACAACGCCAAACTAAAGAGATGGAAAGCGCGTTTGGAAGAATATAATTATGAACTTGTGTACAAACCAGGTTGCACCAACAAAGTCGCTGATGCCCTATCCAGATTGGAATTGGAGGCAAACACGTTGTCCACAAACGAAACAGCCCATAGTGCCAAGGAGGATTCTACGGACCTAATAAGATATTGCGATGCTCCAATCAACGCATTTAAGAACCAGATCATATTTCAAAAAGGACAAGATATTTATGTCCATGAAGAGCCGCACCCATCATACCACCGACATTATATTAGCAATCCAGGGTTAAATAAAGACATTCTAAGTAAAATCCTACGAGAGAATCTAAATCCGAATACGATCAATGGGATAAAGATACCTGAGGAATACATCCCACTACTACAGGAAGTCTTTAAAGAGCATTTCTCAACTTACAAGATTCGCCTAACCCAGAGAACAGTTACGGACATTGCTAACGAAGAAAATAAGTTTGCGATTATAAAGGAGGAACATAAGAGGGCACACCGCAATCATATGGAAAATAGGAAACAGATTTTGGAAAAATACTATTTCCCTCAAATGGCTAGTCTAGTAAAGAAATATACTCAAACTTGTGACACATGTAACATCAACAAATATGATAGACATCCAAACCATGTGCAAATCCAAGAAACACCTATTCCTACGTACCCAGCTGAAATACTCCACATTGATATAATGGAAATCAAGAATGAGAAATTCATTTCCTGTGTGGATAAATTCTCTAAATTTGCTAAATTCTTTCGTGTAAAATCCAAATCCATCCCGCACATAAGAGACAAGCTGATTAAAGCACTACATTATTTTTCCGTACCTAGAATGCTGGTAATGGACAATGAAAGGAGTTTCGTAAGTCCCATAATCACTGACTACCTCAAAACCTTGGGAGTCGAAATCTACCTAACACCTACACAAAGGAGTGAAGTGAATGGGATCGTTGAGAGAGTCCACTCTACGATAATCGAAATTTTTAGGTGTCTCCAGAATGAATATAAAGAATTAACGGTGAAGGAGCTGATCAACATCGCGGTGGACCGGTATAACAATTCTATACATTCAGTCATTCAACAAAAGCCCAGCGACATATTCTTCGGAAGAACTCATAAGATTAACTATCAGAATTTAACGGATTTCAAGACCAAACTTAATGAAGACATAGTCGAAAGGATCAGGAAAGCACAGGAAACCAAAATCGCAAGAGAAAATACGAGGAGAAAAAAACCCAAAACTTACGAGGCGGGTGATACGATCTTCACAGCAATTAAACAAATCCAATCAAAAAATAAACCGAAATTTCAGAAAGAAACTGTAGCAGAGGATAACAATGTTACAGTTACCACGACTTCAGGAAAACGAATTCATAAAACCCAGATTAAAAATCTAACACAATAAATCACTCTATTTTCCAGATCATGGCTATGGGGCCTAACATTAACCTTAAACATCTATGAATACGATGCCCCAATAGTAACCTTAAAACAAGGGAATGGACGGATAATCAATGGAAATTTCAAACTAATCCATGTCATTAATTTACAAAATTATGAAGAACTAATCGATCGGATAACACCTACAATAAATAGCATCCAAGGAAGTAAACTTCGACCTCAACTAAATTATCAGATAGGACAAATATCCCAAGTAATTTAGGAACTGAAGAATCAAAAAGCAAAAAACAGAAGATCTATAGATTGGATTGGTAGCGCCTGGAAATGGATCGCAGGCTCACCTGACGCCACAGATTGGGACCAGATAGTGAGAAGTCAAAATCAAATAGTCGGCAACAACAACCAGCAGTACAAAATCAATAGGGTTTTGATCGACACTTCACAACAGATGCTTAACGAGTACAACAAAATCGTTGAACACCTGGATATGGAGCATGATGACCGAACAGAACAAATACTATTTAATCGACTTACGCTCATCAAGGAAGAAGTTAAAGAAATAGTTCGCGCTGCGCAATTAGCAAAAGGAAAAATTATCAACACCAACCTATTGGACAAAGGAGAAATCAACCGGGTGATCATGGAAATAGAAACTTTGCCATACTCCAATGATATAGAAGCGTTAGAATATGCGGAACCGATGATGATGGTTAAAAACTCTACAATCCTGTACGTCATAGCTATACCGAAGACGAGCAACCAAAATTATAATCATATAATCATAAGATCAACAATCAACCAAGACAAACAGATCTACCTGGAGTTCAAAGAGCTTCTGCTCAATCAAAATGAAATTTATGGAATAACAAAGGACTGCAACATTTTCCGAGACATAACAATATGTGAACAAAGTAAGCTGAAAAAACTAACTGAAGAGCACTGTGTTAGTCAATTAATTAAAGGATTGAGTGCCAGGTGTGATTTTCAAGTCAATAGCAACCAAGTTATCGAAACCCTAAACGATAACACAATTTTTCTGAATAACTTCAAGGGGAACGTCATCAGTAGCAACTCCAGTAAGAGTTTGGAAGGCAATTTTTTAATACAGTATCACAACGAAACAATAAACATTAACGGTGCCACGTTCACAAACAAGGAAATAAGAACATCCCAGGTACTGCCACCTGTGCTACAAACAAACATTACCGACAGAAGCATCAAAATCGATTATGGATACTTGCATAATTTGTATCTAGACAATATTAAAAAAGTTCAGCAACTATTCAGCAACCACAAAAAGGCTGCTTTCATCGACTTAAGCATCATAATCGTCATCATATGCTTAGTTAGCATATCTCTTATCAACAAAGCAAGAGTAAGGAGCCAGAGAAAGACCCTATTTATAAACAAACCAGCCCAACAGGAAGAGATTTCCGGTAACCTAAGAGGAATCCAACCCATTAAATTAAATTTTTGACCCACGAGACGTGGATCTTTGAAGAGGGAAGAGTTAACATCTCAATGTAACGTGTGAAATGCTGATTCAACTTATTATAGAAACATGAGCATCCGCCACGCGTATCCGGATAAATTAGTTCAACACCAAAAAAGTCGAATCAACAAATATTTTATAAATTTTCCATTACTGCTTTTGCTGAGGAAAGCATAATGTTTAGTATAAGAATATAATTTTTTAGATTGTAAAGTTAGTTTATTATCGTATTGTGAACTTAAATGTAACATTTTGAATTAATAAAATTACTTTTTTTAAGTTTCACGGATAAAACTCGTTAACTTAGAGTATTAAATGAATAATTGTTATCTTTCACAAATGAGTATGACTGGGGATATATGGATTACGTATTATGTTTTTTCATATAATACGACACCACATACTGACACAGGATACTCACCTTTTGAATTAATTTATGGAAAATTATGTCCATTACCAGGTGAAATATATAATAATGATGAACCAGTATTATATACTTAGAAAATTATGTAAATGAATTAAGATTAAGATTAAGAGTTGCGCATAAAAAAGCAAATGAATTATTGAATTTAGCCAAAATAAAAAGAAAGGAACAAAAAGACAATAAAGTTCAAAGCATAGAATTGAAAATAGGTGATTTAGTATACTTAACAAAAGAAAATAGAAGAAAACATGAAAGTCCATATTTAGGTCCATTTAAAATAATAGAAAGAAGAGGAGTAAATTCAATAATAGAAATTAATAATGAAAAGAAGGAAATACACAATAATAGATTAAAAAAATGTTATCATTTAAATTAAGTATTAAAAATTTTAAATTTTTGTAAAATATAAAATTTTTTTTTGAGGGATGAGGGTGTAATGAGATAACATTACATTCCATTCGTTTGTAAATGCATACACGTATGTTGTAAAATATAGTAAATATCGTAGTAAGAAAAATGTAAACATAAACAAAAATGTAAACATAAACAAATTGTGAAGTTCATTACCATTCATACATAAAGAATGCGTTATATATTTTTATCGTATTTCAAAACAATTAAATGATGAAAATTGATGAGTAAAGTAAAATTATAAATCGAAGTTGAACATATTCTTTATGCAGAATAGGCAATAAACTAATTAAATATTTTGTGTATGATTAGCTGTATAATTTGGTATATAAAGACCAAAATTTGTAAAAGAAAATCAGAAATAAATTGTACAAGCTGAGTTTAACCTCGCAATCAATTGTATCTCAATTTTACCGCCTTACTGAAAACAGAAGTCGCATGTAAAAGTTGCAACAATAAGGTAAGGAGCACGGTGAGGGCCAAATACGCTGCTTTAGTTGATGCGTTAACTTATTGTTAACAGCTTCAGAAGCGCAGGCCACTCTTCTCCACATATAAATATCTCTAGCAATTCAAACTTCAATACACTAAAACCAAATCTATTATATGGCGATTTTTACATATTACATGACATATTACATGGCGATCTTGACATATTATAGAACTCAGTTAGTACTATAAAAATATCCAATTGATATGGAGCAGAAAAGCCATTTCTTATCCTAGAGAGGCGTTTTTATACAGTTAAAAACTTATTTAATATAAAACCTGCCAGTGAATATAAAAGTTAAGTGTTTCTTTATTTGGTGATACAGTAATTTATCATAAATATAATTAAATTGTTTTGTGCTCAGAATTAAGGCAGCAAATGGTATTTATTTTGGCCTTGTCTATTGTATAATACAGTCTTGATTTTTACACTTTACTACAATTAAATAACATGTAAAAATTATTAATACTATAGATGACTTCCAATTTAATCAACCTTGGCTCATGCTATAGGTACTTCAACGGCTAAACAAAATTTGACAAGAAAATAAATTCATATCGTACTTGAGGTTAAAAGGTCCAATTGCCACATAAATTTTGTAATCAAAAACTAAGCAAACATTCGCTTTGTGCATTGTCCAAGGAGATACCGATGAAATCCTCGATTCTACGACAGAATTATTCTTACATCAAAATAATTCAATTTAATTTAATGTACTTAAAATCTACTCCCATAAAAATAATTAAATTTCTTAATTTACCGACTTAAATTGGAAAAGAAGTTCCGCAGATATGATTAAGAAAAGGACTCTGTATTTCATCAAAAACGATATAATTGAACAAAAAAAAAAAATATGAAAAAATAAAAAAATGAAACGAACGCTACACCAAGTAACACAAATTATTTAATACATTTACAGATCTAGAGAAGCTGGGTACATACTAAAAATATATACACGAAATTCAATTAAATATATTTTTTTTTATCTCAATTTGCAACAAAATAACATAAAAATATGTATTTAAGTGTTTGTGTATATAAATATTTTTGTTATATAATTTCGTAATGTTGGCGTAATACTCTTCCGCTAGCAGGAACGTATTGAAAATCTCAAAGAAATATTAAAAAAAAAAATATCGGAATGTTATTGAATTTATATATGATGAGTACAGATCTGATATGGTTTGTCATTTCGCATTTTATTATGTAAAGTTCTAAAATATCATCGTATATGTGTACGGTACATCGATATGTTTATGTTTCACTTTATGTACAGAAACCATGTTTCCGTCTAATATTAGAGTCCTTTTAGGATTTGATATAAAATCAATCTGGGACACATCCGTATTCGTTTAGACATTTCCTCCCAACAAAACATTGTATATATATGTATGTGTATGTAATAGTATATACGATTACATACCACTACAACAACACTATATATACTATATGATAAAGATAAATTGTTTGTGATAACCGAGAATGAAAAAAAAAACAAAAACATTCTAACCAAATCTAACACAGAACGGAAAAAAAATGTTTTATGTCCATGTTTGTATGGCTCTTCATTCAATTCATCTTCTGTACCATTTCTTGGATGTATCCATTTAGTATATTATATCTACTGAGATTTTACTGGTCGTTCGATTTTATTAAATTTTCTGACTTATCCATCTTGCAAATAACATAATATTTTTATTTAATAATTCGTTTTTACGAAATCATTTTATCTATCATTTTAATGCTGTATGCGCCTTTTGATAAAATAAAATTTAAATGCGAGCTAACTATATGATAAAGATTACAATGTGTATAAGTTTGATATTAAGAAATAAATAAAAATATTAAGAAAAAGGACTGGATTGAATAAAATCATATAAATCATACATTAACAAATATAATGGCTCACAGTTTATCAGAATTACATAGAAGGGCAGACAATAATTTAGGAATCTACGACAAAAATTGACATAGAAAAATCCCGTCAAGACTGATACGTGTTGATAACACGCTATGAGGAGTTATGATTACATATATGGTTTATTAATTTAAACGCAATCACAGTTTCCCCAATAAACTACGGAAACCGGAATCTGATTCCACGTTAGTACAAAAATTAACTTTCGATTAACCAAAATTATTATCAATGTTAGACCACATCCAAATTATATTTTTAATTAATCAATGTAGTAATTCTATTAATTGTAATATAATTTTTGATAATTTATTTTAACAGATATTTATTTGAAACTTAGATTTTATTTATTACGTACGGTTGTATGCACGGATTGAATCGAATGCCATCTGTTTTTACCAAATTATTTTCAAAGGCAAGAAGTGTCATCAAAAATGTGTATAAGTTCATAAACTTCCCAATGATTAATTTCCCAATCTAAAATGAGTACACGCAGCTGACGTGTCGTAACATTTTTGCTGGCCTTCAAAATTAACCGGATAAATTATTCCATGAAATATTGTTGTTTGAGTTATTTTAGCCACAACAAAAATAACTGATGAAATGTCAAAAATTTTGCTTGATTTTATCAAAACCTGTGGCACTATTCCCGGTAATACGGAATTGGGGAAATAATTTATTTGTACTTTCTGTTCAAATATTTCTTTTCCGTCCTACTGAGGATTATAGTTTAACGTAAATTTTTATAAATTGGAAATAATTTTTTCATATCTAAATATTCAAGGAAAAACATTCCCAATTTAATTTTGTTTTCAAAAAAATTAGCACTTAACTCAATAGAGAACTGTTTGTAGATCTGACGGCAAAAAAATTAAACTTAATGGGTCTATTTTTGTATGTTAATTTTTATTTTCATAAAGTATGCCGTGCTAAAATTTCATGTAAAAAAAACCCAATCAGCTTATTTTTAATGAGCTAGATGTCACTATCCCAGACATTTCTAGTTCTCAATTGAGGACTGTTAAAGTTGGGAATGTGACATCTAGCGCATTAAAAATAAGCTGATTGGGTTTTTTTTACATGAAATTTTAGCACGGCATACTTTATGAAAATAAAAATTAACATACAAAAATAGACCCATTAAGTTTAATTTTTTTGCCGTCAGATCTACAAACAGTTCTCTATAGTCCAGAAAAAAGTGTTTAAACGGAAATTGCATATATTAGATGTAAATAACTTAGTTTTTTGGATTTTCTAAGAGATGGCGTAACTTAAACATTCTTTTACAATGACACATTGAAATTTAGTTTGTCATTATTCGTGAAAGCTAAACAACATATTTTTAAATCCCGTTTAAACATCCGAATTTCGAACCAACAAAACAACATTTGCGGGAAACATTACTTGTTTGCTTTAATCAAAAGAAAAAAGATGCTGAAAGTTTTCGTTTGCTGCAAGAAATTTATGGTGAATATGCACCAACTCAACAAACTTGCAAAAACTGGTTTAAACGATTCAAAAGTGGTGATTTTAAGGTTAATGACAAAGAATGTTCTGGTCAACCAAAAGAATCCGAAGTTTAAGAATGGAAAGTAGTACTGAAGAAAGAGAACTTGCTAAATAATGAGCTTGGTTGTAGCCCGAACGAAAGTATTACTGGTGAATGTCAGCAACTGTTGTTGGTCGTTGATAGATTTGAACCATGCATTTAAAGAAAAACGTCTGATTCCAGCCATCAAACAGCGTAAAGTAATTTTGCTGCACGATAATGCTCGACCACATGTTGCAATCAAGTAAAAAATAACCGACCAAATGGCACAGTCGTTAAAGCTTTGGCATTTGGATCGGGAGGTATCGGGTTCGAATCCCGATAGAGGCAGGATACAAAGTGAAATTTTATCAACAGATTACAATCTGTGGTGAACTATAACACATCTATGAACCCCTATTGGTGTGCAAAACCTATGGGCCGGCTCATCTTCCATACCAGTATAAGCTGACATAGAGCTTGCAATGTGCAGATGGTTTTAAAATGGTCCTAAAGAAGTACGTTCCAGAGTTAGCCGGGAGGCGTAAAGTAAGGAAGTAAAGAGCACAAATGTAGAAAAGCAGGGTGAGCCTTGAACCCTAAAACAGATCGCATTGTTAACAAAAAAAAAAAAAATAAAAAATTAAGTAAAAATTACGCTGGAAGTGCTTAAATGGGAAATTCTACGGCATACTCCATATTCAGCAGATTGTACTCCATCAGATAACTACTTGTACAAAAGACAAACAATTTTTTTCCGATGGAATCCATAAAGATAACGATGGAAACTATTTTGATTAAAATAAATTTTTTCCATTTCTTAGAAAAAATGTGTTTTTTCAGCACAACAATAGAAAAAACTATAAGTTATACTCCCAATAAATTCTTTCACCAATTCCCTATCCCAAAAAATTACCAGAGTAGTGCCACTGTTTCGAAAATAATTACACCAAACATACTCACTCAGTCCCTCAATTCCCTATTCCCAAGAAAAGCCAGAATAGTGCCACTGCAGATACAAATGCAGTGAAAAATGTGTAGACTTAAGAGACATCTGTATTCTAATAAGAAAAATGCCAATTTCAATAGCTGCACCGTCTTCATTGCTGAAACCACATATCAATCAGATTCAGATCCTGCATTTTGGGCATTCCCAAGTCATCGAACGATAGCGAGCGCCATTGACGATGACCATCGTCATCTTTAAAAATACGTACCGATGATTCCACCTGCTCATAAACCGCACCAAACAGTGGTTTTTTGTGAGTGCCACATGCGGCAATTTTACAGTACGGTAATAAGTGCTCATTTAACCAAAAATTATATTCGTTGCTGAACAAAATGTTTCGCTACGGAACCCATTTTTCACTGAACACGAATTTTGATAATAAAGTTCCATAATTTGGAAACGTTGTTCTAGTGTTAGCCTGGAAAGCCTTAAACATGACAATGACAATGCAAACTTAAAACAAGTCAAATTCAAACAGTAATCCCGCGTGATAACCAAAGAAGCAAAAAAAATCACCTGATTTAAAGAAATGAAGGTGCGAAAATGTTGTGGCCAGCGCCGGTCTTTCTATTAACACGGAATTATGCAGATCTAAAATACACTACACTTCGTTTCTAAATCGAAAAATTAAACTTACCCGACTTTTGGTAAAACTTTATTATATAATCAAAAAACATTATTCCTTCTTAAATTTCTGCAACCAACAAGATCAACCCTTGTCGGTTGAAAATCTAATTTTTGAATTTATTTAAATTAAAATTAAAATTAATTAATTTATTATTTAATTTAAATTAAATTAAAATTCTTGCTCATTTTTTGTAACTGCGTTTTCCGCATAATTGTAAAAGTTGATAAGCTCTTATTGAAGCTACCACTTTCGGTTCACAGATCTCCAACAAATTTCACAAGGACTCTCCAATTAATGGAAAAAATTTAGGTATGAAGTTCTATTATTAGCAAAAACTGAAAAGGCGCATATGGAAGCTAGAACTTCCGATAGAACGATGTCAGCCTAAAATCACTGGGATATCCCAATGTGTAAAAAAAGCATGTTAATAAAATTACATTCCGATCAATAAATACACGTATAGTGATCGAATTTTCGTTGAAAATAATTTTTTGGTTAAAAACCATAATTTCCATAATTTTCAAAAACCATAATATTCAATTTGTTAGGTCGTAGTTGTTTTTCTCATAAAGCATATCCTTTTCAAAACATTTGCAGCACACGAAAAAATCTTTTAGAGGCAATCACTTCCGGTTGACCGATTTCGGCCAAACGTCACTTATCTCAATTCATCAGTCTATCTAAGCTGAACTGTGGTCGTTCTGCTGAGAAACCATTTTGAAAAAATTGAAAACTGATCTACCGATATTGTTGCAAAACTAATTTGGAAACTTTAATTTCTTATTCGTTCTTCCTATAAGTTAAATACTTTTCAAAATATTTGCAAAACAAGAAGAAGCTTCTCTGGCGGCTGCCAAGTACGATGAGCCGATTTATGTCACAAATCATTGGGATGTTTCAATTTACCAGAAAAGCTTAAGAATGAAGTTTTAACCGCCTGAGCTGTAAAGAAGCTACAGATATAATGGCACGGCACCACACACTGACACAAAGAAATTGTTTAAAATATTTGTTAGAACTTATATAGTTGAAAAGGGGGTTTGATGTCCAAAAACATTATTTTGTTGTTATTTGGATTGGTCTATCAGTTGTGAGTTATACCGTGTTAAGGGTGGAGGTCAACAAAGAGAAAATTCGCTATATTTTACAATTTTGCTTCGATAAAAGCAAAAACGCAAGTCACGCGGGTAAAATTGTGAATGGTGCCTATGGTCCCGATACTGTCGCAGCCAAACATGTTGCCTATCCTTGAAAATATTGAAAAATTCAGAAATATCGACCACAAAATAGTTTTGAACCATTTGCATAAGGCTGGTTTCAAAAACAACCTCAATGTTTGGATGCAGCCGAACTTGGTGCAAAAAAATTTGATGATCCGTATTTCTATCCGAAATCGAGCCATTTCTGTAGCAGATGATGACTGGTGACGAGAAATGGGCCACAGACGACAATGTCAAGCAAAAGCAGGATTGACCGCCAGGAAAGATTTACTTTATGTTTGGTGGGATTAGAAAGGAATCATACTATGAACTGTTGTCCAATAGCCAAACGATCAATTCTGACCTCTAACCACCAATTGAAACCGACTGAAAGCAGTAACCGACCAGAAAATGCCGGAATTAGCCAGTAACAGGACATCACCAAGCCTCTAGACGTCCATGATCCTCTCCAAGCTTGGTTGTGAGGTTCTTAAGCATCCAGCTTATATTTCGGACGTGGCACAAAAGCTTAAACTTGCCTGGTTTGTGACATCCACTTTGGTGTACAAAAATGTTTCAATATGTAACGGTAACTCTCATTGATCACCAAAATATCCGCACCAAACAATAACTCGATTTGGGGATGCACTTAAGGTTTTCTTTGAATGACACGAGAATATTTAGTATCCCAAACGCAGAAGTTTAGCTTGTTAACGTATCTGTTTAGATGGACATCTTAACCTTCGATTATTAAATTTTTTTATTTAATTCGGCATCAATTGCTTGCTGCTGAAGCATTAAACAGGTTATTAACGGAGCTGCAAAATATGTAATATTCGTGTTCAAAATTTGATGAGCGCTTAGATGGCTATGCAGAAATATAAATTTTTGGAAAAAATAATTGCAAAAACCCAGTGGAGGCCACAACTTCCTATGGCAAATTTCGGCCAAATATTACTGAACCTCCCAATTTATATTAAAAGCTTAAGTATGCAGTTTCATACAAATTAATACATCTACGCAGTCCGTACAAAGGTTGAAGTTTTGCACGGCTTTCTATCAAAAATCGTCATTTCCGTTTAAATTTTGGAAAACTCACCTAAATTGTTGCAAAATTAACTTTTTGGTTGGTAATTTGTTCTTTCGCAATCGTTTTTCTCATAAACGATATGTTTATCGAGATATTTGCGCAAAGCAAAAAAGCTCTTATGAAAGGTATCCAGCTAAAAAATATCCCGAACTCCCAATTTATCTGAAAAGCTAATGTTTCATTCCAATCAGTCAGTCCGTCTGGGTTGTAGAAAAGCTAAAGACATTTAGTTAGACGGTACCACACACGCACGCACTCACAGAGTCCAAATCTCGAAGTCCAAATTTTTCATGGTTTAATGGCTTCATGGTTTTCATGGTCAAAATACTCCTCTTGTTCGTCAATTTTCTAAAATCTATCAACTCAGGGCCGATGCCCACCGACGAATGTCGCTTGTGGAAAACATTCGTTTTGATCAACATTCCCAATATTCGAAATATGGAAGTTTTAGCAAAGTTTTATTTCTGGTGTGCCGGTTTCCACAGGATAAAACTCTGAGGCCTGGTCTCCGAAAATTCCGGTGAGAAAGGCTTAATTATGAATTTTGATTTCTTCTGAATTTCTTAATTTTGCAATAGATTAAACTGTGACATAAAATGACAAAAATTAAATAAGTCATTTTATGAAAAAAAAAATTATTTGCTGCGTGAGCAGCTTCCAGAACCCATTGAGAACCCAAGATATCCACTTAAAAAACAGATTCCACGACCCAGCAGAAAAATAAAAATGCTTAACTACGAAAAAACGCAATCGTGAACAGTGGTACTCGCAGAGTCGCAGATGGTACTTTATAAATCACAGCTGTTCAGCCCTTCTTTGAGGCTTTTGTATAAAATTTAGTGTTTACCGCGTACCAATGGAAGGACGCTAAAGACTGGAGCGCTAACTGAAATCTTGAACATCAACCAATTAAACACGCTCAGAGGAAACGTATTAGATCCTAATTTTCATATACAGCAGCTAAAATCGACATATTGTGTGACGCTGATATACATTTTGATCTTTCGGACGACGCCCATAGTCGGAACTAGCAATCTTGTGCTGCAGAAGACGAAACTTGGTTGGATAACGGTCGTGTATTTCAAGGTGAAGCAATGGAACAAATTAAATCGTTATCCATTAAAAAAATATCGATGAAACTATTCGTCAATTTTGCTGAATCGAGAGTGTTCCCGAATCAAGGCCAAATTATAATGAAGAGGAAAAATTACAAGCAGCTCGTCCAATCGGCGACATTCAGAACACCCGAAGGCCGCATTTCGAAATTATAATGCAATATAGGCAGCTGTGCTAGGAGATTTGGAAAAAATGTGTCGACAGATGCTCATCGATAGTATCGCAGAGCAATACCGTTCAAATCTTTAACGTGAAAAAAGGTCACATAAAGCATGGCATTTGCATTGTTTATGGCCACTAGATGCGAATTAAGAAAAGTTTCGGAAACATCACGTGTGAAATTAACTATATATCAAAACGTTATCGGAGGATGAAGGATCGATTAAACCAATGACGTGGCGGTCTTTGACTAATACGAAGAATTAGGCGGTATATCAAAAACTGACAAAGAAGTTCAGAGATGGATAGTCACCACAAAAGCAGTCAGTATTCACGTATTTGGTCACGCCATCAAATGCGCCTACGCCTACTCTCTTAGAGTACAACGAGAAGAAGAACACAGAACGAGCTAGGATTCGAATCACATTTGATCTGTTAGCTTGCCTCGACTCGATTAAATCGGAAATGAACTCAATCATGCTATGGATAGATACCAAAAATAATTTTGATTAACTGTCCAGTATTGACTGGACGATGGACTACGTTTATCGCCAACCGCAAGATATTTTGAGATAGCAAAGGATGAAATTCGGTTGAATACTGTTATTATTTCGATAAAATTCATCAGTATTTGAAATATTGTCACTTATCTAAAGAAAACTGATAAACTTAAGTGCAAATGAAATAACTCTGCAGACACATTACATCTGTCGATGAAATAATATTGTAGAATGAAAATGTTATATTCACCTATCAGATGAAATTTAACAAAATGTCTATAATTTAACATTCTCAAAGATGTGGCACGAGGATAAAATACATCTAGTATTTATGAAAAGAATAGTAAAAAGAAAAAAAAATTGTGCTTTACATCTGTAACAAGATCCCATTTTTTTATACAATTCATTTCGATTTAAATTCGATTACATCTAGTCATAGATATAGAAAAATAGTAGAAAAACTATTAAAATCAATGGACAACTAAACTAAGAAGACAAGAGAAACGCAGAAGAAAGAGATTCTAACGACATCGGAAATCATTTGGGAATATTTTTATAACAAGTGAAATCGTAAGGAAAAATTTAATTTTCCTTCTGTAATATAACGGTTTTGAAATCTGTATGCATGGAGGAATAAGTATTTGATTAAATAACTTTTTTTAATTTTCTGGTAATTTAAATCAATTTAAAACAATTATCCAATTGAAAATAAAATCGAAAATTTTTTTTAAGTTACAGACACACTGAAAATCAAGAGCCAAAATAATGTTTGAAATGAATTAATCAGAATGCCTATTTCTAGCATTCCAATTAACCGAAACAATTGTTTTATATCGATTCCTAGAATATTTGTTTGTTAAGCTTTTAAATGAGGGAAATTTTTGTAAATGGCAATCAGCTTCGCAACACCGATATTTTGAGCCACTTATATTTAAAAAAAAAAATATTATTTTTCATTTTTTTATGTTTTTATTATTATTACTTGCACTGCACGGACCCCTATTCTTGAAATCAGTGGAATTTTCCGCATTAGTATATAATTTGCTTTAAAATTCTTTATATTTTTTATAATTTTTCGCCAGCTATGAAAAATGAAATTTTTCATACAAAAATAACACAAGCGAAAACGAAAATTAAAATTCCGCTGCTAATTTTTATTTTGCCATACGCAGTTTAGCTAATCTATCTTACGAAATTTATTTTAACGCCATATTTAAAAACACTTGATACGCAGCAACAAATGCAACAACAAATACAAATAATTATGAAACGTCAAAAATTAAGCTTACTTTCATCGTACCTGCAAATAAAAATGCCGCGAAAAATGTGTAAAGATGTGTAAAGATAAACAGAGACATCTATACTTTACATACCAATTTCATTAGTTAAACTGCGTATGGCAAAATAAAAATTAGCAGCGTAATTTTCATGTTCGTTTTCGCCTGTGTCATTTTTGTATGCAAAATTTCATTTGACGTCAGCTGCGTACTAGACTTTAGTAGGGCGAATTAGTAATAAAAAACTTACAAACAGATTTGAAAAAATGATTAAGAATAGGGGCCCAGGCACTGTGGACCCTGTTTTTCTCGCGACGAACATTCAAACGATCTAAGAACGTAAAGCACATATAGCAGAAGTTGTGGTACAAAATCTTAACAAAAAATTAATTAATGAAACAATGAATAAATTGTAGATTGTACATGTTACATGTTATTTCTCGCTACCCAAATTCATTTGTTTGGAATTCTTACATAATTTCTCCTAAGCTCTATGTGCAAAGTACAATAGAAACTTTATAATCATACAAAAATATAAAAAAGCTCAAGTGACTCAACATTTTGGTTTTGTATAAAATAAAAGGCGCACATATTATTATGTTATTTAAAATTGTAAAAAGTTGTTGTTGTCGGTGTTTTTTTTTTATTTAACAAAATCATCCAGCATCCAGTTAGATATATAATAATTTCTCATAGATAAAATATCCACAAGCTTAGGGAATATAAAAACAACAACAGTAGTAAAAATAAATTTTCCTTATTCTCGTATTTTCCCATATGCTCTATATACGATTCCTTTTAAATAATAGTTTTTTATGTTATTTGGGAAAATGATAAAAATTATTATGTTTGCTGTACATAAACATTAAATGTTTTTTTTTGCAATTTCATCATGATTGTACATACGTACAATACGGTCTGTGCATAATATTTGAATCTTTTCGTTCCGTTTTCGGGCCAAACAACAACAAGAAAATAATATGTCTGAATTTTGGATGATGAAAGATGAACATTCAGTTTGAGAGTTGGAAATTTTTTAAACCAACAAACATACTACCTATATGTAATATGCATAATATTGTGGGGTTACGTTTGTTTGTTTGTTTTTTATCATGATACATACCAGGGATTTTAGATTAATCCGTATTTTGTAATGTTGAAATATTTAAAATAAAAATTGAATTTCAGATACCATCATGCTCGTACATTTATCATTTACACTACATACGATTTTAATGGTAAAGAACGGAATGCATATGAACATTATGTATAGAGGTAGGTCTTAGAAACAGTAATTTACATATTTATTTAATTTCTTTTTAAATTTAATAATAAATAAATTTTAAATTTCATCTTGAGCGCAAACAACTTAATTACACATAAATAATAGAAATAATGCTTCCATGGTATATTTTTTTGTTCTTTCCTTATAAATACATATACCATTACACACATACAGGACATCCAATTTAAAGAATTTTTTAATTATTTATATTTCGTTTGGTAGTCTTGCAAATGAATGCATTCGGGAAGTTTAACTATAAATTTGATGCCGAAATTCTTTGCAATTCATTTTTCAATATGAGAAAGGACTTATAAGAGAATGGCCTCTCAGCACTGCAACCTTAAGATCTATTTTAGTTTAGTTTCTTGATGAATGCTAAAATTCCAGGCCAATTAATAGACCGCTGTATTGCGCAACCTGCATTAGTTTGAGGACCACAGTGATTCTGGAATCAATTTAAGTAGGTTGTAACTATGAAGCTTTTAAATTTGATTCATCTCAAGATACGCGTTCTAAACTGCTGATTGTGCTTTCACCCAGTGCGTAATATAGCAAATTAAGTGGCTTTGCAAATAAATCCTTTTTTAATGAGTAGGACGAGCATTGCTGCTTGGTGGTTCGTGAATATGAACATGGAAGTTTTTTTTCTAGCTTGTACTAATAAACTCATGTGTGTAGACCATAATTTCCGGCTTCTTACTGTGGATTGGAGTATATACGAATTTAGCTTGAATCAAAATCATTACAAGTTGATACCGCTTGCTTCGGTTTCCGGAATTCGTGCTTCCTGGATATCATAAATTAAAATCCGTCATATACTTGCGCTATTTAGATAAGCGCCTATAGCGCAATCTCAACATACGGTTCAACTTGGGATTTTTACCAACTGGTTCGGTTTAAGGAACTCGTGGTTAATAGGAATTATTAATATAAAATAGTCTCTAAAATACGAGTACTGGGCCATTAACACAATAACATCGAGTTTTATTATTTCTGATGTAGTTTTGTTTAGCTGTCAAAGAAAAACCATGAACATTTTTTGTTTGGAGTTATTAAATGAAATTTATTTATAATTTTGTTGTATTAATGGAATCGAGCATCAAAATTTTCATAAATAAAAATGATGAAGTAACACCAGGGGGGCTATTATGAAATTTTTTTTCGATTTCGTAAAATACGAAATCGAAAATTCGATCCGCCGCGAATATTCCTATTATGAAATTTTTTTGATCGTACAATTTACGACCATGAAGTTTGATGTTTTTGTGGTTTTAGCTAAAATTTCAACCATCAACAGATTTTTCAGATGGGCAGTCGGCATTCAGTCGGAATTTAATTCGTTTGTAATTTCACTCCACAAATGTTGGGTAGTCACTTTATATTGAGGCGCATTTAAAAAATGTTTGACTATGCCAACATTTTTTCCACAAAAAAAAATTAAAAGTCTAATTGGCGACCATTGGTAATTGACCTACAAAAACCACAATAATAAAGTTTCAAATAAGTTGTAATAAATTAAACTAGTCAATTTTTATAAAATAATAGTTTTAAAAAGTAATTAAAGTATTTTATTTTAATAAAAAAAATAATAAGTAGCTATACACTTATGTTTTCGTAAATACGATATTCGTCACCTATTGAGCAGTCGAATTTTGACATTTGATTTTCGTAAAATACGATTTCGTTTTTTTTTTTTGGTTCATAATAGGGCGGATTTACGATTTTCGAATTTTACGAAAGCAAAAAATTTTCATAATACGAATTTTCGTGGCGGATCGAATTTTACGAAATCGGAAATATTTCATACTATAGGTCCCCCAGGTTACCTTATAAGAGAACGGCCACGTGGTAGTTGAATAGGCAATATATTTAAATTAACATATTTTAACTTAACTTCACTTTTTCCAAACATCCACGATTTCCCCTGAAAAACGTGCAGAATCAGAGGGCCTACTATTGCTTTCGAACGTTTTCGTTGACTACGCGC
This sequence comes from Nephrotoma appendiculata, assembly GCA_947310385.1. Taxonomy (NCBI): domain Eukaryota; kingdom Metazoa; phylum Arthropoda; class Insecta; order Diptera; family Tipulidae; genus Nephrotoma; species Nephrotoma appendiculata. The sequence continues at coordinate 327,068,457 of OX371223.1, forward strand.
TACCAATTTTTTTGTTTAAATTCAAACAATTGTACTATATTGAATAAGAACTCGTTCATTATCATTTTCATCGTTTTGATATCGACTACTTTTTGAATCGTTAATAAACGGACGTGATATATATACAAAAATAGTAACAATTAAAATAATAATATTTAGGAGGATAATTAATAATAAAATATTTTACAAATCATGTAAGTCAAATAAATGCATGTAAATGTTATACGCAAAATTATGTTATTTACTATTTAGGGCCACACAAAGACGTCAACACACAAAGTCTCAGCAATATGCTATCCTTATTGAATTTTTGGAGAAGCATACATCTCTCGCAACGGAGAAAAAGGACACAGCTAATGGAAGGAAGGAGAGTAATGATTTGTGGATTGAGATTACTAAAAATTTGAATGCTGCCGGTCCACCTACCAACGATACAAAAGGATGGAGAAAAGTAAGCAGCGTTATATTTTAATTGTATTACTTGATGTATAGTGTACATCATTTATATAGGTGTGGAATGACTGGAAATATATAAGATTCGGGCTAAAGTGACCCAGAATAAATTAATAAGAACTGGCACAGGAGGATTAAAATGAATGCAAACATTATGAAGTATGCTGCAAACGTTAACAATCTGGCAAACTTTCTCAGGACTATAATGTAACTCTCTCGAGGCTAAAAGACACCGAAATCTTCCTTTTAATAGTCCAATGCATCTTTCCATGGTATTCCTGGTTTTTGAAAGACATGTATTGTATCTTGACTCCGAAGTATCTTCACCAGCAGCTCTACAAGGAGTCATCATCCATGGTTCAAGTGGATATCCACTATCTCCTAGGAATATGGTATACATATAAAATTATATCGCTTATTCTTTACTTATAATTATTTGAAAATTTAATATAAATAAGAATGAAATTAGCGGTAAAAGGCAAATTGGAACTTAATATACGTACCTAGTAACCAAGATGTTTTGTCATTTAACCAACTTGCATTTAAGTAAGCCTTTCAGCGCTTGGATTCCATATCATTGAATCGTGACATGAACCCTCATAACGAGCATTCACTGTTCTGATTTGCAGTTTATAATCGCAAATCTAATGAATGAAAAATTATCTTACTTATTTAGTCTTAAAAATATTTAAATCGTTACACTTACAAACATAACATTCATTGAGTGGTACCCTTTTCGACAGAAAAAAATATGTTCACTATCTTTAGGTTTTACCATTTTAATTTGGGATCCATCAATACAGGCAACCACACCAGGAAAACCACACTTTTTAAAGAATTCCATTTTATTCTTTCTTTTTTCTTTCTCAGTCATTACCAACGAGATCCATTCCGAACATAAATTTTCTTGCAGTATGGTCAAAGTTTCTGCAATTACATTGCTCGTACTTTGTTGTGAGAGTCCTATGTGGAAGTCTTGCCCCACACTTTTTTGATAACTCCCCTGCGCAGAAACCGCAAAGTTGCTGCAAATTTTAGTATTGGGGGGATTCCAGCTATTGTTGTTTGTTTAAATTGATTTTTTATTTTTCCAAATACATACTTAAATGCCTTTTTAGATAATCTAAACAAATTTTTGAATCTACAGACTTGTAGTAACTATTTTAATATAGGATGATTTTTTAGTAATATTTTTAACATGAAATGTATATGTATATAGGTACAAAAATTTAACTTACTCAGTTTCATTTAAAGATAAAATATTGGACTTCTTTCTAATATTTTTTCTTTTTAAGTAAACGTTGCAATCGTTATCACTACTATCACTAAATACATATGGAACGATTGAATCCATCGCACTAATTATTATTTTAATTTTAATTGTAAAAAATTATTATGTAATTTATATTATTCAAAATTAATAAAACAACAACGAAAATCGAAAACATTTTGTGTGACATAAAAAATGTACTAAATTCAAAATATTACTCTGACAACACCTAAATAATTTTGGTACTAAAATTGTTTTGATAATCGAAAGCAGTAGTACCGAAACTAACGAAATACGATAGCAAATAGTTGAACGATTGACGAAAATGAACGAAAACGTTCGAAAGCAATAGTAGACCCTCAGAATTTAAGCACAGTGATACCTCACTCCATTTCATTCAAGAGACTAAAATTTCGAATTGATCAACATTTGTTGTCGTCCTATTATAGGAATATTAAAAAATAATCAAATAATTAATTTAATAACACGAATTTAATAATAGTATTGTTTAAATTAAATTTAATTGTAACTCACGTTTCCTTAACTTATATATTTATCCTTTTTTATTTGATTCTATAATATGAAACGTGATCTTCGTCACGTTGAATGCAGTCGTATACTAACTTTAGTGTCAATCTCAATAAACGGTTCAGAGTAATCAACTATACCATTGAAGCAAGTTCATACCAACTGGTTCGTTTTCCGAAACTCGTGGTTCCTGGGAACCATTAATAAAACACTGTCTCTAATATACTGGGCTACATGCATATAAAGCGATAGCGTCAATCTCAACTAACAGATTGACTTGGGTTTTTTATTACTTTATATTTTTTTATTTGTTTAATTATCACAATTTCTGTTATCTTGAGCTGTGTAATTTCAATAAAAATAAATGTGAGTAAAAAAAAATAAGCCTTTGTAACACATGAACGGTAGCGCCGACGTGGTCATAGAAGCTACTTGTGCCATGATGCCTCAGTTTGCTCATGTTCCTAATAATATTCATGGGGCAGCTTTTTCCATGCTATTTATGTTTATATTTGATAGTTTGTAGAATGGACCTTATTGGTATCTAATGTGACTCACATCCTCCGCTGCTCTGGTTAACGGGTTGCTAAGTCGCTGCGAGGCATTTCATCTGTGATATTTAATCTTAAGTCAGCCAAGGAATGTTTTATGCTCTGCATTTAGTTTTCTAAAAAAATAATCCTTTCATTGGCAATTACAATTTAGAATTTAAAATAATTTGGAACCCAAAAAAAAGTAAAAAAATATCAACCGTTTGACTTGAAGATCAAAGGCAACCAATCAACATACGAATCAATTTGGGATTTTTAGAGTACAAAATTACTACTAAGATAAGTCTATACCAAGTAGTTTGATTTTGGGAACGCATGGTTCAATTAATTTGTTTATAATATAGCTCGAAAAGAGAATATAGCGCCTCAACTTACGGTTCGACTTGGAGTTTTTATAGGGTAAGCACCAACCATTAAGGCAAGTTGACACAAACTAATTAGATTTCCGGTACTTATGGTTTCTGGGATCCAATGATGGGCGAAGTAGATTACACATTGTAGTATAGTACGTAGTTTACATGACGATGGTTTGCGTTCCTGACGTCGACAATGTAGACAACGTCTTCAACCTAAAAAATGATATTAAAAAGTCAATTTTCTTTCCTCAATTATTTAACGTTAACCCGCACTATGAAAATACGTGGAAATTGCACTAATAATTATTTAAATCTAGTTTTTACTTTTACAAGCATTTGATAAATTAAAAATTCGAAATAAAATTAAAATCGCTAAACTAAAGGCGTCTATCTAAAACTATTGAATAGTTCAATAGAATAAAGGGTTTGCGCGTCATCTTTTATGAAAAAGACTTATTTATCTAGATATTGACGCGGGTTAATTTTAAAACCGTAAATTCAGAATACCGTTATTCTCATATCGAAATAAATTATCCGGTGGAAAAAAATTGCAATAATTGCGAATTTTCGAGGCGAGCGGATAAAAAATATAAATATTGAAAAATATAAAAAAAAAAAATTAACTTAAAGAAGAGGCATCTTGCGAGGTGTGCAAAAAATCATTAAAAAATATGACTGCGCAGAGACTTCAAAACAAAGAAGTTCTTTTGAAATAACTAGTTTACCATAAGCACCACGTTTTATAAGATTTTTGTCAATGGAATATGCAGGTTATGTGTTAGTTTCAAGCGGGGTGTCCATCAAAAATCAGCCATTGTGCGCCTAACAGGAACACCCCGACTGCGATGGGTGTGACGAGAGCGATAGATCGAAACGGATAACGGGCCATAGTGCAGGCGGCAAAATCTCTTCATGTGGGATGTGAGAGCTAGAGTGAGGGGGGGGAGAAAGAGAGAGAGAGAGAGAGAGAGGATTTTGTAATTCTAAAAATATTTTGTCTTTGTTTGTGGGAATTGGTACCAATTGTGTTTATTGTGACACCATGCCCGTTACTCCACTAACTGCCATAGACGTAATCAAGTAGGTTAGTGTACCTTTAACTGTGCCGGTGCTGATTTATATTTGTTGAGCAATGCTTCGATGTATTCGGCGAATACTTTATCCTCGTAATTTCAAGAAAGATTTTTTTACCGAACCACAAACTGATTACCGCCTTGTATCTACATCCTAACCTTGAATTTTGGGCCGAACATATTCTTCGAAATTACCCTAGAAAAGCTATTCAGCTGAATGGCGATGGTCAATATCCGGAATAACTATATTCTCAAAAATTAATTTTAATACTTCTGGTAATTCACATAGAGAAATAAATACGAGTAACCAAGGTCTCAAATGAGGAACAGATTAATCGTCAAAAATGAGGATGATCAGGGTCAGGGTTCACCCCTTACAGTTCACCCACAGAATGGTGATCGATTTATCTGGCCAAATGACGAAAGATTTTATTGAAAAAACATGGAGAAAATCAAACATACACAGCTATAACCTCACCAGACACACCCCATACCTTTATTCATATCTGACTGGTGTCTATCTCATTCTCCAAAGAACCAAAAGAAAACCCACCTAGCGTCATGGCTGTATAATTATAATTGGCTGGATATATGATTGGCTTAGCTACACTGTAAAAAGTTTGATCAAATTTAAACTAAAGATCAATTAATTTTATTTGAATTATTTCAGCAATTTCCATACAATAAATGAAGTAATGCAATTTTTTGTTATTTATTCAATAAAATGTGGATGTTTTTCAATTATTTGTTTAAATTTCATCGCGAGTATGTTGTATATTTAATTATCGTTGGAAATTAAACAATACGTTTGTTGAACTTTGAATCTGTTGATAAATTTTCAGTAGAAATGTTGAATAAAATCGTTTTGTGGTAAATTTTAAACATAAAACTATTGAATAATCAACAAAATTCTTTACAGCTAGGTGACCTATTGTATAAATTCAGTAAACCTGAAACCATATAACTAGAACTTCAGAACAAACGTAAAAAGTAAACAGCCAAGCCAAGTAAAGTGGAATTAAATTAGTTTGATTAATATTTTTTTAAAGTAAGTACGAAATAAAATATTATTATAATATTGCGATAATCATATGTCAAAATGTAGTATGTATTATGTCGTATCAAACAAAACTGAGATCATTCGTTTTGAATAGTAGCAAAAGCACGCGTCTGTAAGGATACGGTAAAAATTTGTGTAATATTTTTTCGCTTATTATAATTCGTTTCGTAATATATCATATTTTGCTACCATATCATTCAGATTATTTTTCATATTTTCAGCAAATTCCCTTGGATTGTAAGGAATTAAGTTGGTCCTTGAAACAAGCGGATCTGAAATAACAGAGGACGATATTCTCGAATATTATATGCTGTTCAAAATAATGTGAGATTTATATTGGTAAAATTTTACGAGGCATGGATGTCACTACCACTGCCAACAATAATAAGTGAACCGCATAATAGTTCAATTATCACACCACAACATCACGAAGAAAATCAAAGCTCCGAAATATACCTCGACGATTCGCCATTATTTATTTTTACGCCTCAAAATAAAAATATTAACTCCAAAGATGTTTATAATGATGAAATAATATCAATCGTCACCCAGTACCTCGGATATGTCATTAGCTACTATTTTAATTATGAGTAGTACAGCAATGTCTTCATATTGTCATCCACTGACCACACTGAAGTCGCTGAACTATTCAAAAATTTTGATTTGAATGGAATATCATACAGAAAATATATTTTAAATACAATAAATTTAAAATTAAAAATAAATTTTGACTAAATATCAACAATTTTGAGTTTGAATTCGAACAACGAGTGGTTGAAATTAAACAAATTATATGAAAAATTCAGCAGATATCTTCTAAAAATTCAGCAAATTTACATACCTATTTCATCAACTATTGTTGAAAATAATGGTTAAATTGTTTCAATTTAATCATAATTATGTTTAAAAAGTGTTTAAATATAATTTATATTGTTTAAATGTAAACACATTTTTGTTCATAATTCAACAATATTCAAAATATTATTAACAACTTTTTAATCTAAATTCTCTCCTTCAAAAGTTGATGTTTAAACAGGAAGTTAAATATTTTTTACGCGTTTAAAACTACTACAATAATTGAGTGTAATTAGTTACACTCAATTATTGAAGTATAATTCAACTAAATTTTTTTAGAGTGTAGACTGAAATTATTTTTCTCGAAAATCTTGAATAGTGGACAATTTTATCGATGAAACAACGAAAAAGCAACATTTCAACTCTATAACCTCATGAAACTCATTCCAAAATTATACTCAAGGGTAGGCTACTTACTTAGTACGCTAGTTAGGGTCACAGTTGATCGAATTGGTACATTCAAATTGGCGTTCATCTGGCAAAATCTTGATATACAAACATTTCATTAGTTGGCGTGACTGCATAGCCTGCGTCTATTTTATAGAAGTCTACTATTGAAATTTTTTGGCTGCAACTTGAAGTTGATCTTCTTATAGATACCGGCTAGCTTTAACAGTATGTTGTGCATATTCCTGAAAATAAATCAGGAATATATATACAACATACTGCCAACTTATTTGTTTTATATTAATTTAAAGGATCTTGAACAAAATCTTGAAACGATGTTCGTTGATTTACCAACAATATCTAATATTTAAGGACAGCAATATTTAGCACACAATAAATGAGAGATCGGAGATTTCTTTTAATAAATGTTATAAGTTTTTTGTAAAATTATGAGACACGTTCAAATGAATCAAAAAGTTTGATGAATCAGAAGCCGTATCAATGACGTAACTCGCAGGTCTTTTACGTATCCGGATGAAGCAGCGTATCAAATGAATATATCCCACGAAAACAATTTCTTGTTAAACAGTTATTAAAACACTTCGTAAATAATGGTAATTTTGTTTTTGCTTTCGAGCTCGTGCAGAATTTCGGATGTTACTCTCTTCTTAGACTTTCTGCATGCGGGAGAGGGCTCTGCGAATTTGACTACTGGGGGCCTATTTGGGAAATCGAATTCGATGAATTAATCGACATTTTCAAATCATCGGTATTTGGAACTCGAATTGGAATTTTATTTAAACGAAAACGTATAACAACAAACGATCGAAAATTTCCCATATCGGGTAATTCGATTATAAGCAATAAGTCTACGATTATGAACGAATTTTTAGTTTAGTTCACGAAAGCGAATAAAAGAGCAAAATTTAGAATAGAATTTTTGCATAACTATTGAACTTTTTTTTGCCTTAAAAAATGTAAGATTATACATGTTAAATTGTTCAAGTTTCACTTCATTTAAATAATTTTGAACGACGTTTTGAAATTTTGCGGAAATTCGTGGACCTTTAATTTCCTTGAATTTTACGGCAACTTAAAGTGAAACTTGACAATTGTGATAGTTGGAAAGTAGTTAAGATGATTTTATTTTGTAAATCCTATTGCACAAAAAGATATACAAATGTGTAGGCAGGGCTTAAGTTCATCCACGAATTCAATTTTAAATTCAAAATAAGCGGCTCAGGGATGAAATTGGGGCGCGATTAAATAGTCATGAGCCGCCGATTCGATTCTCCGCTGTTTGGAAAAATCAAACAAAAAATATAATTGCAAGTAAACGACAAAATGTTGCAAAGGTTTAAAAAAATTAAATTATTATTACAGGTATAATGATTACCAAATCATGTTCGAATCGAATTGATCAATCGAATCGAAAAGCAATTCGAATCGATTTCCCAAATAGGCCCCCTGGTGAACATAGCAAGATTTATGTGTATAGGAAAGTGTTAAATAATTATATATGCAGCTTAACACGAATCCGAATGTTCATCACACCAACCTGTATGCGGGGTTGAATGATACTTCCAACTAATCTCCAACTTAGAGAGAAAGTGAGAGTCATGAGAATAACTCCCACACACATGCATACAAATAAAATATATATGCTTGTTACTTGTTACAAAAAGGCTTTTGATTTTTTGTTCCTTGCGCCTAAAATTTACGAGCACATTTTATACGAGTACAAGTGATTTTTTATTCGTTGCTGTCACATAATCATCTTATATATAAAAATATGAATAATTTTCGATATATGTATGAGTAACATAAAAACAATCACCTAAATCGATAATTTTTCCGAAGTTTTTCTTTTAAATTGCTTAATAAACACTTGTGTGGCATACAATAATAAATGTTTGAGAATATTTTTTAAAACTTTTTCTTCATTTCAAGTAAATTAACAATTGTTTTCCTCTTTTCTGTATATGTTACATATCATCATACAATGATGGTGTGCTTCTACTAAAAAAATGGAGAGTGATGAATATGTTCTTTCCAACACCCGACTTTCCTTTATCAAGAATGTATACATAGATTGATTTCAAAAGCGAAATATTAAACTTACCAAAAATCTCAGATAACCAACAAGGCCTTGTTGAGCCATTCTTGTGGAACTAATTTTTACATTTATTTAAATCTTTTAATTCTTTGTAGATTTTTATGAATACTATAAACTGTTCACCATTATTGAAAAATTTCCTATGGAAGTAAAAAAAGCTCATATGGAAGTTGCCACTTCTGCTTCAAAGAGTTACTCAATTTCGCAAGGATCTCTTTATTTATGGAAAAGTTTGAGTCCAAATCCTAATCAGAAATTCCCCTGGACCGTATGCTAAATTTTAGCAAAATGTTGTTTTTTTATAAGCAGAAATTTTGTTTAAAACATACTCGTAACTTAGATATTTTTACGATTTTAATATTTGTAAAAAACAAACACCAATGGAAGCTGCTACTTTCGGCTAAAAATCATTATGATCTCCCAATATATGGCCCGTTTATTTTGAAAGTGGTTTAAGTCCACTTGAAAAAAAAATAACTTTGATGTGGAATGTTTTACGGAACAAAAATTGATAAAATGTATTAGTAAGTAGAGTAATCAAAAGTTAGACGGGTTGTAAAATGAAGTTTGATAACCCGCTTCAAAATGAGTCGTAATAGACTTTTTATTGCTAATTAAAAACCTTATTTTATATTTAAATACAATTTTTTTTGTATTGTTGTCTCGAACTGTAATGGGATGCTACGGTTGGCCAATTTCGTTCTAGACTCATCAACCACTTCCACTCATTAGTCCCTCGTGATGCAATGTCAGCAGGATTTTCCTTAGATAGTACATAGTGCCACTGACTTCTAGGCACTACTTCCATGATTAGCGACGTGCGATTACCAATAGAAAAGTTCCATCTTCGCGGATGATCTGATAACCTAACCAATACAATTAATTTTTGAGTTAGTCCATGCAAATACTTGAACCTGGTGATCCGCAAAATTCTAGCCGAGAATTTGATTAGCTTCATCAAAATAAAGTCTCCACATAGCTCGAGTAATATAGCCTGCTGCATCTTCAATACGTAGATAGACTACTACTGCATACGCCAACTGGTTGAAGAAATGAAAAAACATAGAGGATTTTGGATGGTTTCAAGTTTAGGTAAATTCAATTTTATACCCTCCCATTGTTGACTGCGATATGTGCTGGGATTTCATCATACCACTTAATGCTTTGAATCCAGAATTTTTGGGAAAGTATCTTCATAGCTATAATCGATGGAAATACCCAGCCCAAAGGGACAAAAAATTTGGAAATTTCAGAGAGTAAATGTTGCTTGGAATACATAGTGCTTGAATATATGTTGATTACGAATGAGAAAACATCTCTCACAGGATTCCATTGAACACCAAGAGTTTTGATGGTCGTGGTATCGTCGTCAAAGGTTAACATGGTAAGTTCCTTAAGTTCATCAGGAATAAAAAATTTGATTTCCATTTCCTTAGACAGAAGCCAGCTCCCTCGTGACATAGTTCTTCAAACAAGTTAATGGCGATATTAGGGTTTTCGCATTCAGAAAGTAGATCATCGATATAAAAATCTCGTTGTATGATTTTGGCAATAGCCGGATGATTTTGTTTGTTATCATCAGCTATTTTTTGAAGTGTCGTGACAGCCAGAAATGGTGTACACGACATTCCATATGTGACTGTGTTGAGTCGGTAAGTTTTAATTTCTTTGTTTCTCCAGTACGTAACATTTTTACGACATCTGCGGAAAAAACGATAGGGTGCTGGCTAAAACGAGTTACAGTAGTGATAATATCATCTTGTAGAGTGGGTCCTGTAAGTGAAATGGCATTAATTGATAAGCCGGAAGAAGATTTACCGGACCCATCGAACACGACTCGCAGTTTTGGTGGTCGAGGTATCCATCTTTTGAACTGCATGGTGTGGAAGATAAAAAACGTGTTCATCAAGTCTGGCTATTTCATTACGCGGAACTTCTGTCATACGGCCCAATTTCAAGTATTCGTTCATGAATTTTTTATATTCATTTGCCAGCTGCGGGTTTCTCATGAAACGGCGTTCCATTTTTATAAGTCAACGCACAGCTGCCGACCTTTTATTCACTAATTTGCCGTGTGATGTGATAAATGGCAGTCGTGCAATGTATCTTTCCCCAACTGACTGGGTAAAACATGATTAGCACAATTGGTCATATGATTTGTGTTTTGATTCTGTTGGAGGTTCCTCAAGATCCCAAAACCATTGGAGAGTTTTGTTCACATCATCATCAGTGATTGTTGCTAGAACCGACGTGGTTGAAGGGTTATCATGTACTTGAGGCCCTAGAAGAATCCACCCAAAAATGGTTGACTTTGCATATGTATGTCCTGATAAAACGATTTTTCCCGGTTGCATTAAATCGAAGAATAAGTCATCACCAAATAAAATATCTACTTCTCTTGTAGTGCCGAGATAAGGATCAGCCAGTTCCAGTAGTGAGGGCAACTGTTCCCCAAATAATTTACCATGATCGACAGGATGGAGGGTAAGTAGCTTCGGTAAGATGTAAGCGCTGAAGTTTATGCGATGAAAACATTGAAGATGAAAACATGGACGACGCGTTGATGTTAAGCCGCAGGCCATTTACAGCAATTTATGATGAATATGACCGAACGAGTCGCAGGCGCTGAACTAGTTTTTCCGATACGAATGTAGATTGCGAACCTGAGTTGAGCTATGCATTGGCAAAATGATTATTTCCATTAAAGTCACGTATGTGAATGAGAGCGGTCGGTAATGACGCAGGCCGCGAATTTGAAATGATGCGTGATTTAATTGGAGAAAACGGTTTTGTAGTTAAAGTGGCCATGTTTTGAATGTGCGGTGGATTCATTTTGTACAGTGGTTTTAATTCATTCAGTGATATTAATTCTTGACGATTTGTATCGCCATTATGATAGTTGAATTCGTTGACAGTGTGAAATCATTTTGATGAATGATTGGCGGTTGAATGGTGTGATGGTGATGAAGAGTAACCCGCGAATGCGTATATAATTGAGGCTGTTCAAGTGGTTTTAAATAATTCGATGCATGAGGCTTAATGGTTGATTGTTGTTGTTGTGGATAATTAAACTGATTTTGAAAATTCATTGGTTAGGACCCATGAAGCAATGAATTATGCCGTTTATTGCAGATACGACAATTGGACAAATCAGGGCATTCATTGGACTCTGCGAAAGTTTATACAATGAAAAATACGATGATTTACATTTCAAGATGGGCACAAGGACAAATTTGAATTTAACGTCATTGTTTTGAAAAACGGTTGTCCCCTGGAATGTTGGTTTTGCTGTAAAAATGGTTGGTTTCGTAACCCCCGATTGTCAATTTCTATATCATCAAGCCCGTCACATCTGGCATTTAACAATTTGAAAAAATCGGGAAGTGTTGGAAAATCCATTCGGGTGTTTCCTTTGACCATAAATGTTTTGTTTCACTATGCAGCTTACGTAAAATAATTTGTATCAACCATGCGTCTCGATACTCTGCTCCGCTACCCTTGGTTGAACGAATATCAGATGCCGTTCCACTCATTGCTGATGATAAATCAAATGATATACTTTACAAAATATTTGCAAAAAACGAAAAAGCACCTATCCAAAGCTTTCACTTCTGATAGACATATAGTATTTCGACCAAAAATTCAATTAGATCTCTTGAATTGTGGAAAAGGGGCGCAATTTTGGCTAAAAACAGTTTTCTTTTGTCAAAATTCATCATTACCGTTTAAATTTTAAAAACTGGTCCGGGCCAAAATAATTTTGGAATTTTCATTTTTTTCCTAGAAATTGATAAATTTTTCAAAATATAACGAAAAGTTCCTATGAAGGCTGACACTTCCGAGGGAACGATTTCGACCATAAATCATCTCGATCTCTAAATTTGTCTGCGGTCTGCAACGAAACTACAAACATTATATAATTCATAGTTCCATTCAACTGCAGACGCATGCAAACACGAAAACAAAAAGAAATTTTTTTGAAGACCATTTTATTGCTTTCGTAGTTATAGCGAATGGTAAGGTCAGAATTATTCTGAAATGGTCCGAATTTGACATGATTACTATACTTTATTTTACTACGTAAAAGAAAGTTAAAAAATTTTGAAAATGAGAAAACGATCAACAAAACAAGGTGACGATAACGACGAAGAAGAATATTTTTCCTTAGACGAAAAGTATAAAATGAAAAGGATATAGTCGATTGAATTTAGAAAGCGTTATGTATTTTTTGATTGTGTGTGTGTACATATGTGTGTGAGGTAAGACGGTTCAATAAAATTCAATATATAGATTCGTATATGATTACTCGTATAGAAATATTGTCACATGTGTAAAGCTGTTTTCTGTAAAAAATTTCGTTTTAGTTCTAAAGATTTATATGGGTGATTGCCCTTTCTTAAGGTTTCAATTTTGGATTATAAAAAACATAAAGAAAGAAACTAAAAAGAAAATGAAAGGAAACTCATTCAAATAATATTTTAAACGTGATAAATTAAAGTTAAATTGGTTGCGAATTATGTTTTTTTTCTGTGAATTGAAATTTAATTTTTGATGTGCTTTTAGGTGCGTGTTGATCCTATTAAAATGTTTATTATGTAATTTTAACATTACCTTTTTGTACATTATAAAAACTAAAGTCCAACAACACGTATTTTGGGGAAAAATCGTGCTAATTAAATAGTTTAAGTAACTTTGCTTTAGAATAGACGTGAAAAATGGATGTGTATGAGTTTTGTGCTGATGTTGTTTCAAATACAATATGAGAACAGAAATCCAACCCAAAAATTTATTTTCAGAAACAATAAAAAATTGGAATTGAGAATAGGGCGTTAAATTCCGGAAACCATATGGCTAGAACTTCACGCTAACAGTGCGTAGTAAAAGTAAGTTTCGATTATGGAGATTAAATAGTTTTCCGCTCTTTTTTGTCCTTTTTTCCTAAGCTATCTATAATAACATTTTAGGATATAAAGGGGCTTTAAATGTTGTTGAACTGGAATGTTATACTATTCGGTAGTCTGAAAAAATAAGGCCCTCATAAAATCTTAGCAATGGAATCAAATCCACAAAACGTCCGAATGAGCTGTTCTGTGCTGTTCTGCTTCAAGGTTGGTTCGAAGTAGGACGAGAATGTGGAATGTTCTGTAAAAAAAATGTAAGATTAATATTCTATTTCCTAGCCGCAATTTTATGAACAGTTAAAGACATTTTGCTTATACGTAAAAAGTAATCTCATCTAGTATCGAGACGACATATTAAGTTAACATCTAATTAAAATAAAATTAACAGATGGGCTAATAATAGCGCCTCGAGAGTAATATTCAGATTTTGCCAAAACTATAGATAAAAATTTCACTTTGGATATAACATAATATGCAGGATATTATCATCCAACCATTAAAAGCGTTTTACGTATCTTTCAACAAATCCTGTTATATCTACAATATACAAAATGGTACAACATACTCCAAAACATAATTTTATAGTTTTCCGATTTTCAATTAATTTTGCAAATGTTTAAAAATTAAAGAACAGATTTTATTAGTTCTGTATTTAGCTTGGGCTAAAATAATATTAATAGTACAAAAAGAAGCCGAAAATAGTTTTCAAAGTTTTTCAAACCATTTATAAAACTATTCCGTATAATATACAAAAAAAATATTTTCCGTTTACTCCCCAATTTTACCAGATTTTGTTGGAAATTATATTTTATTTGAAATACCTGAAGGAAAGGAAAGAAATAAGAAAAAATTTAAAAATCCAATTTTAATTTTCAGTTTTTTTTTTGCTTCTTTCCGTCTCGAATAACAGTTCAAAGTAACTTTTTTTCTTTTAAATGGATTAAATTTCTATTAAAAGTTATAGAGACACTTTAACATTAAAAGAAAATAGTTTTCGGTTCATTCTGTGCCTTTAAGGGAACGCTTGTCTCTTATTTATCGTTTTCATCCAGAAATTAAAGGGTTATCATTTTCTAAATAGTATGTAGCAAACATTGCTTACTAGTTTGTAGTAGCCCAAACGGCCTATACCTGCAAAACCATTAATGCTTAATGCTTCTCGTCAAAACTAAACATCTGTGCACTGATTCTCTAAAAGACGCGATAATGTGTAAACGAAAAAACAAACAAAATCACATAGGATTGTTGTTGTAATTTGTGTAAACGCGGGTTCACGTACGTGATCAAAAAATGATTCGCGAATCAAGCCAATCAAATCGTTGGAATTTCCCCGCCTGAGATGAAATATTTTTATCTTTGGGCAAATTTTTGATCGCAAGCATCCAACATAGAAAAAACAAAAAACAAATTATGAGCAACAATGACGCTCATTATATCCCTTTTTCTACAAAAAAAAAAATTGGCTAAATTTAAGTCCAAACCACACAAGTGTGTAAGTAAAAAAATAGTACGTAATGGCTTTTTGATAAAAAATTTCAGTTGATTTGAAGTACAATCAACACAATTGTGTGAAAGAAATGCACAAATGGGTAAGTTGGTTCAAAACACATACAAAACATGATAATTTTGTCTTACCCACAAAATTATGTGGGTAAGTGGGAAAACGGATAAATAGTTTTGCTATTTTTCTGACATTTCTATATGACTCACGTCAATATCAAAAACAAACAAAACACGCGCCATTTTCATTTTCGGCATTTGGTGTTTTAATTTTGTCGTGCGTTTACATAATTAACAAATTTTAATATTTAATAAATGTATTAAAATTGTGAAAACAATTTGTAATTTTGTGCGACGATTTTCAAAATATCTTGTGTACTAAGATGTTGTGTAATTGCGGAATTATTACATTGAATAAAATTCGGAAATAGGACAGCCAGTGTTTCAGTGTTTGAAAACTTAATTTTAAATAAGCGTTTGACAGCTGTAGTCATGTAAGTTGTTTGTTTAAATCACTAAATTATCTCCATTTAACTTTTGAATGAATATTACAGCAATAATTTGAGCGATTTGGACGTACTACGAAGGATTCGAAAGGTGCAGATATAGGGGACCAGCTGGTACAAATGAATTTAACTAGCCACCGTAAAATGATCACATCGATGCACGGCGCCAATTGTAATCCCTTACCACAATAAGCAGAAAAGTGAAGGGTAGAGTAATAAATAATTGGATTGGCTAGATCGGACAAGACTGAATTAAATCAATTTTTTTCCACTTTTGTCTTTATTTTATGAAAAATGAAATACATATTTTATTTTATATTTATACTATCGCATATTGTTCGTATAATAATTTTACGCCCATTCAAACCGTTTTCTATTAAATTGCGAGCAAAAGTCCCAGGGTACGATTCGTTAGAATAATGCTGTTGTTAGAATTTGAAGCTCATTGTATCTTTGGGCTCGGAACTTTACTTAAATCAGCGAAATTGTGACACGGAAACGGATTGCGGGCATCTTGAAAACTTTTCATCAATTTATCACTCATTCATTCGATTTGTGATTTAGCAAACTCAACCATAAACGAATGTTGATGAAAAATGAAATGAATGTTTTTATTTTATTTTATTTAATTATCAGTCGTCACCACAGCCACACGCAACACACAAATTAAAATGGTTGAAAATGACAAATGGAACGTCAAGTAAAATAGCTTAATATTTAGAGCAATAGCTTTTGTTTCTAACTTCATATTGTGATCAAATTTTTTTGATCACGTACGTGAACCCGCGTTAAAGTCGAAAAGCTTACTATGGTTTTCACATTTACACATTATCTTGCATTTTAGAGAATCAGGCTACTGGGAGTCAATTCGCGTTCAATGAAATAATGAAAATGAAAAGTTTTTTCCATTGGCAATCTAGTAGCTTAAATTATTCGCACGTAAATTTTAAATTTTACTGTGTGAAATCAAAATTAATTATGGGGAATGCAAACCTACTCGATTGCTAATGAAAAAAACTTTCCATTTTCATTATTTCACGAAACGCGAATTGACTCCCTGGTCACTAAAATCCTGTGTGGTCGTACCGTTCACCTAAATGTTTCAAACATGGAACAACTAAAGCTGTTACGTATTCCCTGCTTGATGCATATTTCACTAGATGATCTTTTTTATAATTTTAACCAGTGTTCAAAAAGAATCTGATGAGAAACAACTCAAAACTTTTAAACTACTCATTTGTTATAACATATGATGAAAAATTCCTTAGTCTATGTTTCACTACGATATAGTACATCGCAAATAAACCCTCCTTGAGGAACCAATCCAATCGTAACAGTTGGAACATATGATAATGGGAAAGTAAAAATCGTGTAATCCACCATTCATACCAAATATGGTCCCAATTTTCTCAATCAGTGTATAAGCTAGAAGGCCTCGATAAATATATAAAATCAAGTGAAAGTAACAATGCACTAACAATGCAAGAAGTAATACGTAAAAAAGTAATACGTAGTGGGAATATTGACGATATAGGACAACAAAAATAATGTACTTCGCCAATGCCAGAGCGCAAGATGAGTATGCTGTCTGGCGTTCTTTTTACAACGAACATTTTCGTAACATCGAGAATATATCAAAAAGAAGTTTGTACGTTATTTATCTTGGAATGATGACTGGAAATATGACAAAGAGTAACAATATTATGTTATCCTGCAAGAACTATTGAGATACTGGATGTATATAGGACCCACAATCTGACATCCCTGGAAAATAAGCGGGAGCTTTTAAAGTGTTAGTTTATTGGAATCATCTTACGCCTAGACGCCCCAACTCTTTCGCGGATCGCTTTTTACGTCCATACTTTTTTCTTCTTTTTCCCAGCCAATTCGAGGACGTATACTATTAATTGCATAGCTCTATCCCATGCTTTAATCTATGCAATCTATCCTGGAGCGGAAGCACTCCCAACTCTTGCGCAGTTCACTTTTCCCGTCCTACTATACGCATTACTTGCCAGATCGAGGAAGTACGGCTATAGGTCCGATTTACGTAGAACTATCTGCACATTGTATAGCTCCATGCCAGCCTAAGTACTAACATGGGAAATGGATTGGCCCATGAGTTGGCACTCCGACAGGGGGACATAGTTGTGTTCATTACCATCAATAATTAATTTAATTATATTTCTATTGCGATTGCTATTCTTCTTGCTATTCTAACTAAATAAATCTACCTGAACACACAAAGGTCCCTGAAGTGTTGATATACCCGTTTTTTGTTAAAATTTACTTATCAACTTCTTCTGTATTAAAACGAGCATTCATGATGAGATTATTTGGATTATCGCCCAATTTGTGAACTGTAAACTGTTAGAAATTAGACGTGATTTTTAACGTCTATTAGCTTACGCCAGAACGAACTTAAGCTAGAGACGTTAAAGTTATTAAAATATAAGAACCTTTTCGTTTTAGTTAGTTTGTAATGACATGCCACGAGAAAAATAATCTAGCTATTAAATGTTGCTAAAATTTTGAATGAAAATGTAATGAAAATGGACTACCCAAAATAAGAAATCTATTGACGAAAGACTGAGATATTTGGTGAAACACGAAATTAACTCCCTTAGGCAATAAAATACGAAATGGTACTTTATTAATAAATTATTATTAAATTATTTTGAAAGTTAAACAAAACATCTATTTAGTGTCAAATTTAGCGCTAATCGAATCGTTAGTTATATCTCCGCCAGTTGATTGTTATTTTAAAATATTATTATGTTAACAATTTTGATCTATTTGAAGAAGTTCTATTTAGGTACACGAAATTATACTTACCAATAACAACAACAAGTAGTCAAGATTTTCATTGATGTATTGATAAAAGAAGGGTCAGTTACAAAATTTAAAATTTTATTTGTTTTTTTTTAAATACAATTCTTTATTTAATTAAAATTTATTTAGTTTATCCAATAGTTGGGTATAATTTGGCACTTGTTTCTGTTGTATTTAAGTTTCCATAATGACACGAAAATATTTTATTCATTTTGTCTGCGGCTTTTGTAATTGGTTCATAAAAAGCTTCCTTGATTTGAAATAATTACTGACAACAAATGCTTGGTTCGTCTTGTTCTTTTAATACTTTGATTAGTTCGTCCAATTTTAAAACTCCCGCCTATTAAATAAAATGTTTGTTTGAGTTTCGAAGTAAATTTTTGAATCCTGTAATCAATGAAAGATAAACAGTTTTAATAATGAGACTTTTGCCTAATAATATTGAATTGACTAAAAGTCGTTGTTGGGATTAATTTTTCAATAAAGCCAGAACAGTTTTTCAGTAAGAATTTGGCGCGAAATGAAATAAATACAATTTTTACCTAACTGAGCCAAGCAAACTTAAAAATCTAAAATTTTCCGATGGTAAATCTCAATTTTCTGATTCTCATTTGAGAAAATTTGAGTTTCATAAGTAAAAATAAATTTTCCGATAAATTTTGAAATTCGTATATGATCATAAACTCATGACAACTTGAATAATTTCGAATGATTCCTTTGCACAATTACAACCTTTCTAAATTCTAAGATATTTGGTCACTTTGAACCCATAAACTGGTTACTTTCAGATTTTTTTTTCTTACTTTTGATCAGGATGTTGAAAAGTAACATATGTTCATCAATTCAGAGGTTAAAATTTTCGGTTTTGTCATGATTTTAATTTAGTAATATGTATTTGTTTATTTCAGAGTTTTAATATAATCATTATACAACAATAAAATTAACATATTTTTATAAATAGATGTATGAATGTCTAAAATTATTAATAATAAAAACAAAAAAAATAATAATAATAATTAACAATTCAACTCTGTAGGAGCTTTTGAAATGCCGGAGCATTTGTTTTAAAAGCACCATTTCATACAAAATCCAACAAGAACAGAAAAAACACAAATATAATATTTAGAAAGTATTTAAAACAAAAAAAATGTACAAATTTATGTGCAGTGGAAAAATTATACAGTAAAATAAAATAATAATTAAATGTCAACTAATAAGTTAAATGTTCATCAAATCAAAAACACAATTAAAAATAATAATAATATGATTTCATGTAGTTACTTAACATAAAAAAGTATCTTCTATGTCAAACCCAATAATCCATTCCCTAAATTTTTTATTAAATATATTAAATGATGGTAATAATATTATTTCTGTCGGTAACTTGTTAAATAATCTAGGTGCAATATATGTAAAAAATCTTCTACATCCTTCCTTCCTTGCAAATGGAACTAAGCATAAATTGTTTTTTTCTCAAATTTAACATTTTTTTTACTCGCGTTTTTAAATACTCATTTCTTTTGTAAAACATCTTCAATATTTTATATACAAATAATTTAGGTAGAGGAAGGATATTCAATTTATAAAATAATGACTTCGTTGTACACGTTCTTCGTTTTCTTGAAAGATAGAACTGTAATTGCAAATTTTTGGAGTTTAAAAATTATATCAATATTGCAATTATATGTACCCTCCTCCCCCCCCCCCCCCCAAATTGTAATATCATATTCTAAAATTTAATTAAACATAGCAAAATATAATAATCTATGTAATTTTTTGGGACATAGTCTACGCAATAGGTATAATTTTCGAACGCCAAACGATAGTTTAGTTTTATTTACATTAATATGATTCTTAAAAGTTAATTGGCTATAAATTAATAATTCAGCATAAACTTAGATTTCTCACTTAATATTAATGAATGTATTGCAAACCATTTTCTTAAATTTACTAAATCATTTTCGATTAAATTAAATAGTTCGCCTTGCGATTTTTGGCTATAAGAAAATGCAATATCATCAGCAAAAGCTGTAATAGATCCATTAAACTTCAATTTTAATAATGAATTTAAATAAATCAAAAATAGAATGGGTCCAAGCACAGAACCCTATGGCACACCATTATTACATACTAAAAACTTACTATAAAAACCATTCAAAAGTACTTGTTGTTTTCTGTTACTTAAATAACTTTCAATCAGTTTCAGAATAATCCCTCTAAAACCAATATTATACAACTTATCAATTAAGATTTTGTGATCGACCAAATCGAAAGCTATTTTAATATCAATGAACAATGTACCACATTCTTTGCCATCATTATAATTCCACGCATTATTGGGTCCAGAAAACAAACTACAGCATCTTCAGTATGACTTCTTTCTAAAAATCCAAATTGTAAATTATTAAAAAATTGCCTCTTTTCTAAAAAATCAAGTATTCGCCATTTTAGGATTTTCTCAAAAATCTTCGAAAAAACTGACAAAATTGAGATTGGCCTGTAATTTACCAAAGTAGTCGGATCATTACTTTAAAAATTAGTATAATTATTGAAATTTATAATTGATCCGGAAAACACCTGTGTAAAACTAGAATTCAATATGAAGGATAATGGCTCACAAATAAACATTGCAGCCGACTTCACGACATTACTATAGTTATATTATCAATACCACTAGAAAAACTATTCTTTAAACTAACAATTGTATTAAAAATTTCATTTGGATTAGTAGATTAAATAAAACATGAAGTTTCTTTAAATGTACCGTTATATAGAAACAGTTCTTCTTCCTCTTTAGTAAAAATTTTATTTACTCGATTCGTTCCCTTTAAATTATCAACAATTTCAACAAAATAATTGTTTAATACTTCAAGTAAAAGTTTCAACTCAGTTATATTATTTCCAAACTGATATTTAACCTCTTTAATAAATACATGACCTTTTTTCTGACCTGTTAGTTCATTAATAATCTTCCACTGATCCTTTAAATTTGATTGATTATAATTAAATATTTGATTATAATAATTATACTTTGCACTATCAATTTCTTTTATAACAGTTTTTTTATATCTTAAATATTTCTTTTTTAAATCAACTTTTTAAATCTACATCAGCAGTGCAAAAATTAAATGTTAAAATCGTAGCCTTTAATGTTGATTTAATATAAAGAGCAGTTCCCGCGTTTTTGTTGCTTTTATTACATTTCACATAAAAATCATAATCCGGTAATGAATCATATAAACTAACATCCGTTTCTTTTATAAAAATTTTAGTTAAAAATATAATCGATGGCATAGAGCCTAAAGTTGATAAATTAGAAATAAAATTGTCTAAATTTTTATGTATGCTTCTAATATTTTGATGAACCACCCAAAATTTACAATCCAAAAATATTTTTAGACCGATATTAGTAACATCTGTAATGTTACTTATTAAACTAGTCATTGAGAATTACTTTTCAATAATAAGATTAATATACATACAAATTAAGAACTTTTATATGCATTTACGAAAATTTTAAATTATCAAGATCACTAAAAGACTTTATAAATATTATATTGAAGCTGTCATCCTTCCTCAAATGAATTGTGCCTTTTCTAATACTACTTTTCTACCACTAAACAGTACTTAAAATTAAAATCTACTTTAAATTTAAAACATTCATTGAACAATTTTCTTTTATAAATATTTAACCCATTTCTAATAAAAATTGATTTACCCGAAACTGCATTAAATCCAATATCAGATTGGAAAATTTTCTTTTTTTAAATTTTTTTTTATTGTGTTACATGCATCAATAATATTCCGAAATGTGCACTAGCACATATTTATGTTTATTAAAAGCGACTACTTATCAATAAACAAATATTGCACATTTTTCGCTTTATATAAATAAAGATTAGCACGAGTTTAGGTATTGTAACTTTTAAATTGCAACTGAAAATTAAAAATGTATACTTTCATTTAACCTTTCACGGAAACAATTAAATCCAAAAATCAAAAGAATCTACAAAATTGCTCATAGAAAGACAAATAATTTTAAAATGACAATAATAATGGCGTCTTTTGATCGTTAAAATAAATATTTTATATTTATAAGTACTCAAATTTAACGCCCTTGATTTTACTGGGTCGTCAATTTAACTAACTAGTTCTAGCTAAATTTGATCCTTTTTTGGTAATATAATTAACGTATTTTAAATTATTAGTTTACAAATAATATTTTTCAGTAGTGAAACACTAGCATAATAAAACTTTATTTTACGAATTTAACCAACACCGCATCCCCAATAGAAAACTTATGACTTTTGCCTTACAGAAAACTATGAAAAAAAATTTGAGAACAAAAAAAAATCGTTCGTTAGGTTGGTGGTGTTAAAAGCGTTTTGGGTTTAATGCCAATTATTTATTATTATGATTCAAATGGAATGATATCCAAATTAATATCTCTTGATACGTATCAAAATATAAAATTCTGACTAGCAACATTTTTTTGTGGATGTTAAAAATTCATATTACAAAATGTTGTATCAAATAAATATAATGAAGTATGGTTCATTTCGAATTTTATGCTTTCTATTGGGTATGCTCTTCATAAGGTAAAAGTAAAAGGAAAAAGTCATAAGGAAAAGTTTTTAGCATTGCGGATGAGGTGAAAGAAAGAATAGTATCATGTCGTATACTGGAAGAATGTTTAAATTAACGTCAAACTTTTTTTTTTTGCATGCTGTTTGACTATCCTGATTTTAACCCCCGAAAAAAACAAAACGTCCATATTTTTACCGTGTAATTACTGAAAATATATCGAATTCTGGCTTATACTACAGATTAGTAATATAAACAACAATTTACTCAGACAATCTAGTATCTTAGTCCGATATTTATAATTAATTTGTAATCAATCCTATTAATCCTTTCCTAATATTGGAAGCCAAAGAGTTAATTTTTCTTTCAAGATTTTTGAAAGTTTCAAGCAACCCGTAAAATAAACGTGATGTATTTAACCACAGTTTTTAATGGTTTTGCGGGTATTGTATTTATTTATCAGTTACAGGATCAAGAGATACAAGTATTCATGAAAATTTGACCAAACAAAAATTATAAAAAATTTATGAAAATGTGATTTGAAATGAAATTTGAAACTAAATTGATCCAAAAATAGGAAAAACGTAATTCAAATTATACAAAATAATGATGAAACCTCAAAAAAATTTGAATTTTGACTGAAAATCACAATTTTGATCCGTAGTAATTCAACAAAATTTTTGAAACTTGTTGATTTTTGGATTTTCTTCATATAAATGTTTTCCATAATTTTACGTTTAGTAGGATTTTATCCCATGTAAGGTATTACAGCGTCATCTATGGATATTGAGTGAACACTTCTTTGCAAATGATTAGTCGTCGCACTATTTAACGAAATATAATCATGGGTAGCCTCAATAGTATGCTGATACACCCTCATCCTTAAATTTTATTTACTTTGTCCAACATTTTATTTCACACATGAACATTTTAATTTATATATTAAATATTCTTGCAAAGCTTTTGAAATTTCGACTAAACTAATCGTCTCCCAACGAGTTGTATATAGTATATCATAATTTTATATTACTTTAATTTGTTCAAACAGAATGTTCACGTATGGAATCGAAATAAAACGTTTACGGTTAGTTTAAATGCTAAATTTTGAGTTTAGCGCGTATTATCTTAATAATTTCCGAAATGTTATTTTTATCAAGTGATAACCGTTCCCGGATAACCAATTTTTATTAAAACAACCTCCAAACATTTTGAAAATTGAGAATCAAATATAGGCATTTCAGATTAAACAAAACCTTTTGCAAATTAGGTGAAACATTTTACAATTAGAAAGAAGGTGGTGGTTTCAGTGGTTGACACTTAGGCCAATTTTGGCCCATTGTGAATATATGTGAACCCATTCACCTATATTCACCTGCTCATACAGCTATACAGTATACCACCTGCACATTGCAAGCTCCTGCATGTCAACCTGTACATTGACGTGGACGGTGGGTTGGCGCTGAATTCTGCATTCCATCAGAGGGTCTAAGTTGTGTTTATTAACATCACCGATTGCATCATCGATTGTCTGGAAATAAAGTCTGGAAATGGAGTCTATAAATTTGCCAAGAACAATAGCCTTGCACAAATTGTTTTTTCTTTTTTTTTTCAAAATATAGTTTAACTAGCTGACCCGGCAAACGTTGTTCTGCCTAAAATAATTATTTTATTCCAAGGTTTGTTTTGATATGTACTTTAACTATATGGTAGGGATTTTTTTTAATAAGAATGAAAAATCTATTATTATTAAATCCATTATGTTATTTTAAATGCCAATTTTATTTTCATATACAATGTTTATCTAATACAATGTTCGTCTAATCTTAATAAATAATAATTTATTGTAAAGCGAACGTGTGCAAAATATTTCTTGTTTCTCCATTTTTGGCGTATACAAACAAATTGTTGGGCTTACCAACTCTGGAGCAGGCTGCATATAATTGACCATGAGCGACGCATGAATTTTCCAAATCCAAGCCGCAGACTTGGATCGATTGGCTTTGAGATTTGTTGATTGTTATTGCATATGCCAGATGCATTGGAAATTGTAAGTGTTTAAATGCAATTGGAGAATCTGTTGGAATGATCGGGATTCTTCGCAATAATACATGCTCTCCTTTAAACTTGCCATTGACAGTTGTCGATTCAATAATGTTACCTATATTTTTTTGACAATCAACCGCGTTCCATAATTTTGGTGCATTTAGGTTTCGTAGCAGTATGATTGGTGATCCAATTTTCAAAATTAAATTATGTGGTGAAAGACCTGGCAAATCAAGTGAATTCAAAAGTTCAGTTGGTAAATTTGCTCCTTCATCTTTTTTTATCACAGTGTTAATTGATTTGAATGAAAATGACGGAGATTCCAATATGTTTTGAATGTTTATATTTATGGTATCAACGACAATATTTTTTGCTGTTAAAATTGCCCTTTTGGGCAGCTATCGGTGGTTTTTGATATTATCTCCAACGTTTGGAAACACATTTTGAATTAATGCTTCTCTAGATGTTACAATCATGCAAAAATTACCTGGTAACTTGATAGTCTGGCTCATTTGATTTACATTAATTTTCCCTTCACCAATATCAAGCTATTGCTTTGAGAATAGCTCAGCAGATGGATCATTTTGAAGTTGGATACGCATATTTGTTGTTAACTTCAATTTCTGCTCCAAAGTGATGAAGCTTTGAAACAGGCATTTATTTCATCTGCATATAGGTAGAACGTGGGTTAACTGGAAATATTTGTCGAAAATCTCCTGATAACAATATTAGAGTACCGCCAAAGATTCGGTCGTTGTAATTCAAATCTTTCAACGTATACGAATTAAAGCTTCTAATGAATGTTTATGTGCTATTATACATTCATCCCAGAATATAATTTGGCATATTTTAAGCACCTTAGCTATACCTGAATGCGATTTAATATTGCATAATGCATTTTCATTTGCCTGTATATTTAACGGCAATACAAGTGCAGAATGAGCAGTTTTTCCGCCATCTATAATAAATTAGCAGCAATACCTGAAGAAGCGATGGCCAAAGCAATCTCACCTTGAGAACGTATTTTATCCAAGATGAGGAAAATCAAAAATGTTTTGCCAGTTAGTGCCACCTGGAGCATCCAAAAACAAAAATCCGCCTTCTTTTGTAGTGACTGCAAGCATTACCGAATCAAAAACCAATTTTTGTTCTGCCAATAATTATGGTTCATATGTTTCAATGTACTCGTTTAAATCATCAATAATATATGATTGTTCTTGTTGTAAATTTTGATTAAATAAATCACTTGCCAGACGATTGGGTGATGGTAGTCCCAATGTAATGTGTGATTTATTGGAAATAATCAGGCATAAGTGTTCCAATTTTATTATACATTGCTGGTGTATAATTTAAAAATGCATTTCCATGAATTGTACGTTGTGCATGTAAAATATTCTCACTCAAGGCGTCCTTATCTCCCATAGTTCGTTTTGGGTTAAATCGGTCCATAAATAAGAATTTCGAAAAAAGCAACCCCCACCTAGGGGGGTCTAACACAAACAAAAACCATCCGGATCACCACACAAACATATGGTGTGAGTATAAGTTAGATAGCCTTAGCGGTTCAGGCGTGATTGTCGGTCATACATAGGCACCAACGTTTTTATATATTAAGATAAATATTGGAAAATTTCTGCATGGGCTCAACAAAACCGTGAAAAATTGATATTCATCGAAGAATCCGGTTTTAATCTTTGCGCCGAAGGTATGCAAGATTTAAAAAATACAAAGGTTCATAAAATATTATCAAATTTGACATTCAATTGAAGTAAGTTTTGTGGTTTCCTATTAGAGCTAATTTCAAAATTGGATGGTACCAATTATTATTTTATAATGACTAATGCCCAGATTCATAAAACATCATCCATCAACAACAGCAGTGGAACCGATGACTTAGAACTATTTAAATAAAATAGCTTTGTTTTAATTTAGAGAAAAATTCTGTGGGTTTCAATTTATTTGCAAAATGTTTGATTTAATTCAGTAAAAAGTTTCATTATAACTGTAAAATGTTTCACTTAATTTGCAAAAAGTTTCGTTTAATTTGCAAATGGTTGCACTTAATTTGCTTAAGGTGCCAAATAATCTGAAAAACTATACATCGTCTGACAACCTCAAAATTTGTTCAGCTGGCAAAACGGCTGTATTATGGAAGGAAGACCTGTTTATTGTGGAAGCCAAGATTTATAATTTAAATATACCTGACCACTTTTTTTATGATACCAATGTGTACTCAAACTTCCATTTTCATTACGCATCACTACAACATTAAGAAAAGCTAAGCGATTATCAATTTCTTTTGCACTTGTAATTTTAAATGCGGAGTAACATTTTATGCATCCAAAAAATATCCACTGCCGAAATTGGTATTGGCGAATTAATATCTTCAACTAATCTTTAAAAGAAACTATATTCAAAGCTTCTTTCAACACTTCGATTTCAACATATTCCATTAATAGATTTGCCGCAGTTGTACTAACCGCAGAACCAATAGGAGAACCAAACAAATATTTAAAACATCTTCCATTGAAACTTGATCTAATACAAAGTTTCAAACATCTCTAAAATTGGTTTTATTTCTTTCCTAAACTGTTTTAACAAATTACTCACTAAGAGGAGTCTGCACTAGCAAACAGTGAGGCTACGTCTAAAGACACTAATAGGTAACATGTTGGTAGGATTACAGGCATTGTACAGGATAAGTGCTGCGTTGGTTAATGCTTCGGCACTTGGACCAGGAGGTACTAGGTTCAAATCCGACCAGAGGCTGAATGCAAAGGGAATTTAAAAAAAAATGAAAAATTATTACCA
Source organism: Nephrotoma appendiculata (assembly GCA_947310385.1). Taxonomy (NCBI): domain Eukaryota; kingdom Metazoa; phylum Arthropoda; class Insecta; order Diptera; family Tipulidae; genus Nephrotoma; species Nephrotoma appendiculata. Next base: position 327,096,283 of record OX371223.1, read on the forward strand.
ACGAATCATTTTAAAATTTTAAACGAAAATTTTGATACCCAAATAACTGCCAATCGTCAGTTATTTGGGTATTAAAATTTCTCAACGGATTTCCATTTTTGTGCACTTTTGGTAGGGCATACAAACGTGGTAAAGTAAATATTTTAACAAATTTTAAGTTAAATTTTAAGTTAAAGATGATAGATTATTGAAATTTAGAGAAAGTGGGCAAATCATTAAATATCATTAAATCCAAAAAAAACAAATTGAATGAACACCCCGAATCGTATATTCGTACTGAAAGCTGATAAAGGTAACGTAGCCTTCACATTCAATCCTCCCCGGCCCAACAGCAGATGTTTCCTATATTTAAATCTGGAATTTTCCCAATTTTTACCTTTGCAATGGTCACTTTATGTCGCCACTACACGACCGAATATTTGCGACTGCCTTCGCGAGGTTCGTATTCGTACTTACAGAATTATGTTCAGTTGGGAATTTTTTAAACCATGACATCTTTAAAATTTGATTGCACAATAACTCCATATGCACTATTATATTTGGTCGAAATTTTTACAACCTTTAGTTGATATTATCCCCCCAAAAATCAAGTTAACAAATAACAAAGCAGCAGTTCCAAAAGAAAAGGTTTTTGTAAACTCAAAAAAAGTCCATTTTGTACCGTTACCAAAGAAAATAAGAGAAAACTTATCGGTAGCGTAACTCATTGGTTATTTAGGATTTTTAAGAAAACTGTAGATGATGACCGCCGATAAAAACGAAAAAATACCAACCATTCTTTTTCTCAATTCAATTAACGTTACGGTATTCATTGTTTGATCTCTTAAAAATTAAATGTAAAGTGAAAAAAGTAATATATTGTTTATCCTAAAGGAGGAAAATGAAATAAAGGAAATCAATATTAATTTCGAAGAGCAATTGAGAGTGTACAATATTTTTTGTCCGTCCGTCTTTACCCAACACAAATCAGCTCGATGGTTAGCCACGCGAGAACATGCCACGTATAATAGTCTGTGTGAAAAAAAGAGTGTGCCCAAATCTAAGCCGCAAACAGACATCGTTAGGCCTTGCAACTTATTGATTGTCATTGCGAATGCCAATCTAATAAGAAATTAACCGCGTTTGAAATCAATTGGCACGTCTGTCAGAATTATTGAAATTCGTGGCAGCAAAAGCTTTTCGTCTCGGAATTTGCCATTCAAAATGATGGCTTCGGCCATTTAAAATGGCGGTGAACTGGTGGTTCAAATTCCGAAGTAAAATATCTGTATATCCAACTTTCAGTCGTAGAAGGTGTGATGGCATGCCTGCAGCAAATCCAGTGAGTTCAAAAACTATGTTGGATAATTTACACTATCATTGGAATCGTAAACTTTCTCGATCGATTTGTATGATACCAAGCCGTCTGGCAACGACTGTTGTATATCTTGAAGTTTATAATCGTCGACGTCCACATTTGTTGCTGCTAAAATGTCTCTTTCTGCCAGCCACGCAAGATTTATGTGTATTGTGGGCGTACATCGAGAAATATGCAGTCAATGAGAGCATTTTGCGAATCAACGATTGTGCAGAAATTAATGGGCAACTTTATGCAACCAGTATTTTCATAGAGAGCAATTTGTCCGTTGCCGATATCTAACAATTGGTTCGAGAATGTGTCAGCGGATGGATCTTGTAGCATTTGGACTCGCATATTTATTTTTAGCTGGACTTTTTCAACATTACGCCACAGTGGTGATGATTTCAAGCAGGCATTGATCTCATCAGAATACGATGAACGTGGAATGTCAATATCTGCGATGTTAATATTTAGCGTAAATGTTTCTCCGCCATTATCAGTATTTATTCGACGATATATTGGATATCCGTAGACTTTTGTGACCGTGTCGTTGGTGAAATTTTTGGGAAAACGCTTTGTAATGTACTGCCATGCAAGGCGATAAACGATTCAGATCACCTCATGTTTGTGGTAACAATATCGAACAGAAGTTGATCAGCAGACGGATCTTATCTTCGCTTTTACCATTCAAGCGAATACATCCAGCAACGTGTAGGACCGAATTCGTGTAATTTTGTAAGGAGCTCATTAAAAACTTCAATTTTTGTTTGTATACACGCGTGCTGTAATGTCATCACGATATATATTGCATTTTGGCCTGGCAATAGCAAAGATGTAATTTCCTACCACTTTAGATTACATGTAAATGTGACAAATAAACACGGTCGTCCGTACTCGAGCACGAAAGTCACGTATGACGTGAACTCCCTACGTACGATGATGGTAGAATGATAGAGTTACCAATTTTGGCGGTGTCGTAGGAATGGCAGTCGCTCGCTCTTTACCTTCGCGTACATATCGACCATGAATTGTTAGCACACCTCACGACATCGCAGAATGACGTTGTACTGACCGCGTCGAATCATCATATACGATCACTTTCTTGTTTTTTCGGCTCCTGTATAACAACATATTCATAAATATTAATTCAAAATGAGTAATGATGTTCAAAATGAATGAATTGTGAATGATGTAGCGGGATCACGCTGTTTAATGCAATAATCATCTTGTCCCTTCCAGATAATTAGCGGATATTGGAGAGCGTCGTATGAACGGTGTGTGTCGACGATGAACTCCAGATTATTGTTTCTTCTTCGAATCACGATTTCTCGCGTCGTTATGCGGTCGTCAACCATGATTCGAGCATTGCGTGCTCTCCAGCTGATGTTTTACCAAGATTCATGACAATAGCGTGATTGTCACTTTGCAATTCGTACATGTGTGATATGAAGAATTTCGATAATTCATTGTGCTGAATGAGCGTCTAGTTCGCCGACTACTAGCCTGGCATTAGGCGAATTGAGGTTATTGTAGCCGAAACGTGCAACAACACGATTGATGTCCTCACACCCTCCATGAAGTAGATTTGTAAAAATGTATGTGGTTCGTTTGGCATTGGCAGCAATGAGTGGTACACTTGGCCTTTGATTTTGAAGTATGGTGAACTATTTATGTTGTTCCGAATGAAGTCATTTGGAAGCATGAATTGAATATGCTAAAGGAGTTCAGGAACAGGTTTAAATCTGGATCCGTGCCGATGAGCAAGCCGTTCAATGGTTCTGGTATAGTTTCTCAATTTCTAGTAATTGAGCTTTTCCTGATGCGCAACACATCCCGGCTGACTCATGTTTTAATTTGAGCGTATGACAATGGGGACATTCTTTGTTCATAGCACCAATCAGCACTTTCGAATGCGAGACGAAGAAACGAAGCGGATGTAAATGCTCAATGTACTTATTGGCGTTATCGGTAATTTGCTCTGCGTGTGTTAACAACAAACCGGCGCGCTTGTCTCCATTCCAATTGTCGTTGTTATGTATTCGATCAGCTCGTGCCTCTTGTGATTGAAAGGCATGCAATTGCGACATGCTCACAAGCACATTTTCGTTATCTTATTAGATTCGTTCGACTGTTCCTTCTTCTCTACTAATTTCCATGTTTTTTCGTACGGTGGCCCAAATGGGCCGTTTGCGTCTTGCTATAGCAGAGTTCACGGTAATACATACACACAAATAGACAAAATTGTTGTACTTGCGGATGAAAAACGGGATACCGATAATGTATTTGTTCTTTTAGTATTTTTCCAACCGTTTTACAATCATAAAACACGTATATATTTCTTATAAATTAAAATTAAATCATACAAAATTATGCATGCACTGCGTTGTGATACATAATGAAATGACAGAAATGACACAACGCTTCTCGTAAATGACTTACGTGTATATCGATATGGATGAAAATTCGATGAGGCGGACATAGCGCAATCTGTCATTCAACAACATAAATAATTAAGTCTGTTTGAAATACAAACGACGGTTAAGTTATTGGATATTGTTCATACAAAAATAATAAAATCGCGATTAAAAAATGGGAGGGTGGAAATAGAAAGAAAACATGTTTCTGGATAGGGACATCCTAATCACCTAGCGGTATGAAATATACTTAAGGACCTATTTATTTTCATCCCTTTCGGCGGAGTGTGACCACAAACACCATGACATGAGATTTTTATAAATTAGAGGTAGTCTACTCAAACATATAAAATTTCTAAATCCATGGACAATTCATAGACTTACTCGTATATTTAATAATGAACTATTTGCATAAGCAAAACTAACCGAAACATGAATTCGAAACAATAAACCATATACTTACAGTTTTTGTACTGATACTCCTGCTGCTGCTATCCAGTTGTAACGTTTCCATCTTAATCTTTTTTATGCAGAACAGTTGTATGAAAAAATAATTTCACAATAGATTAATCCATTTGCATATGTTGGGTTGTTGTATTGTACAAAAACATATTCTAATATGATAATAAAATACTTCATATTCAGCTCTGCATTCACCAGTACAAAAACAAACTACTCGGTGTATATTTTTTCTTCTTATTTTGTTAAAAATGTAATCCATCTTACTGATATAAGTAAGGAGTATATTGTACGTATAAATGTACAGTTAAAAGTTTAAGCAAGGAGAAGGATCTTTCATATTAATAATAAATTCATGTTTTATAGATACCAACCAGTAATGTGTGATGTACTATTATATGCACCTAAGTATAAGTACATTATCCAAAGTAGCAACAACAACATCAAATATAATGCTAGAATTAAAAGTGTTATCATTTACAAACATCTTATTGCTGAACGTTTTTTTTATCCTTGGCTATGTATAGCATTTCCATCCTGTCTTCCTTTTTATACATTTTTATTTAAAACTAACGTTTATTTTATTATTATTTTCATAAAAATAATTCCATGTTGTTATTATTAAAATTTTCATTTTTAACACTTTTATAAAATTGTTACACTGAGAAAAGTTGATGAGTACTACTTGAATAACAAGACAATACAGATTAAAATAAATGTGCAAAAAAAATTTATTGTTCATATTGCTCATTTTATAATATATTTTAACCTTTTAAAATATTACTACCAATTTAGGAGCATTTGAAAATCCACAAACGCTGGTATGTATGTATTTCCAAGTTAATTTTGCCGAGAATTTGTTAGCGGAATCGCTCTGTGGAAATGTTTTAACGAAAATTCTTTGTTCAACTGTCAACTTTCAATTTCGACTACGAAGATTATACTTCAAAGCACTCTTTTCGTATGCCACTTTTAAGTAGTGTAAAACCTTCTCTCCAATGGTGTCTAAATTTTCGTCTTTAGATGTGACAGTAAACGAATTGCTGCTATCGGGATCAAGCAAACAACGTAGTTTATACTCCGACCCATGCATTACCATATATCGTCCGAAAACAAGCAAATGTGGGTCAAAATTAGTTGAAGAATGAAATACTACTCCGAAGACCAGCTGCCACTTCTGGAATGTGCAAATCCCAATTTGTGTGTCGATCACCAATGTACGATTGTATTGCGGTCAAGATAGTTATGTTTACACGTTCGCTCGGATTGCACTGGGGTGAATATATTGGTGTTTTTTATGTTCAAATTTATTCAATAACTCTTGGGATTGGTTTGATAAAAATTGTTTTCCATTATCCGCAGTGATAGTCTCGGGCTGCACCGAAAATAAATAAAAAACGTTTTGTTCGAGGTACTCGCAATGTTTTGCCTATTCTCAATTCCCAAATGTTCAGACGGCGTCGATTCATGTGATTATTGAGTTATTTCCATTCGGAAAAATCGGTATTATAATAGCGACCACCATACGATAAGAAATTAATAATTTGCCATCTTTTACTATAGTAAGTTATGAGGGAAGATATTTAATTCGTTTGACCCTATTAACATACGACTCCTATTTAAAGGCGTCCGATTCTAAGTCGATGTGCAATGGGTATGTGACAACAGCAATTAAATTATCTTTGATGACTAGAGAAATTTTGAAATTTTCGGAATGCTCGGTTCATCACTGCTACCACCGTTGTTTAAAAATTTAACTATGACCTCACAATAAGCTCGATATAATGCACCTATGCCACCATATTTTTTTGCACCTTTTTTGTATCCGATTTCAAAATCAAAAGCCTCAAGCTTGAGGTTCGATCTTGCGAGTTGGCCGGACAAATCTCGCTATTGGTCTTTCAGCTCTTTCGTCGTCAAGTTGATAAAATAATGTCTGTGAAGTTAGCCCGTAAACGATCCCGGAAAAACGCGATGGCAACACTAACATACAAATATCACGACATTTTTCAATGTCATCCCGAAAAAATATTTATATCACGATATTTTTGAATGTCATCCCGGAAAAAAAATGTCATGACAGTTTTTTACTGTATCAATTCATAAAAATTTATAAACAATTTGTTTGAAAACTGATGCCAACCCGGAAAAGATTATGTCACAATAAATTTTCTAACAAGAAAATAAATAATTTTTGAAAACTAAAAACGTGTATAATATCAAAAAAACATGAAATGAAATATAAAGTTAATAATATAGGAAAATTAAGTACAGGAGTAGGAAAACAAAAAAGAAACCAAAATAATAATATAAGCGGCAAAAAATTCTATGATTTAGAGCAGAGCCACCTTAATATAAGAGCCGTAAGATTCCGCCATTTTTTCCATGAGCTTTCCATAGAGGGGAAGCTTTTTGTTCTTTTTCATACCAATCGGTGTATTTTAATATTTTTTTTAGAATCTTTTTTGTATATAAAAACATTAATGCTTCGTTTCAATTTTTAATTTGAATGGTTAGCTCAATATTCAGGAAAAGCATATTCTAAAATTGAGTCATATTATGTCGAATTAACGCAAAAATATTCAAATTAGTCTACCACAAAAATTTTTTTTATTGTAGAAATAAGAATTTGTTTATATGTGTTTGTAAAAAATTAGTATAGAGAGTTCCATCAAAAATTTCAGCATTTCTTTCCCAAAACAAACGTTCGTTAAAAATGCTTTTTGAGTAGCTATGTAATATGGGGGTTATTATGTTCTGCATTCTATTACAGCATTGTTGATGAACAATCTTCGAAAACTGTTTTTTCGTTATTTGTTAAAAATTGCATCGCAACAAATTCGCAGGCTATACTGTTTCATCCTGTAGTATAAACAAACCGGAGCAAATGAATAAAAACATTATATTATAGAGCTTTTCGCAATTAATAAACCAATCAAAAGATGTCGCTAAGTATAAATTAAAGTTAAATATTAAAACCTAAATGTTTGTTAACTAAAGTTTTGACAATTTATTATGTATACTGCCTGGTTCAATAGATTATTGAGATCTCCTGGAACTGAAAATAACCGAATACGAACGAATTGAAATAAGAAAAGAAAAAATTTGGAAAAAATGTGACATTTTTCTATTATTGTTTTTCAGCGCGCAGCAACTACGATGATAAATATTTTGCGATGAAAAGCTTTATTTATGCCAACCGAACAATAAATAAAATTTATAATTATTTTGAGTTTTGTTAATTATGTTAAATTATTGTATTAAAGATTTCGCGCTTAGCTTACAATAATAATGGTTTATTTTCGTAAATAGTTATTTAATTATTTTACGCTTTTCTGTAATTTCAAGTAAATTTATTACAGAGACATCTGTAAACGGATATTCAAATTACAGAAAGCTCAGTTCTGCAATCGGATAAAATTGAAGTTATTTTCGTTGTCATGACATCGTTGATTTTTCGTATACAAAAATAATTTTCGTAAATAGATTTTTTGTAAAAATTTGATTATATGAATAATATTATTGTTTCTACATGGTGATTCATAAAATTTCGTTTCAGCTCACGTTTTCTCTTTAATTTTGTTATAAATGGGGAATGTTTAGATTGCTATTAAGTGCATCGTTCATCTCAAAAATTCTGATGTGCATGTGACCAGAATTTACCAAATAAGTTAAATTTTTATAAAACTAAATTTTAAATTGGATGTAAGAGCAATCCGCGGCAGCACCCTTTAATATCTTACTTTATAAACTTACACAACTAAACGGAAAGCTCATTTTTATTGAAAATTAATAAATTTATGTTCCGCTTTAGTTTAAATTTACCAAATAAATACTACATTATGATGGCTGATTTTCAAATATGTGTTCTTTGAATAGTTTATTAAAAATATAAAATTAAAATTTAGATGATTTGTTTAGTTTTTTATTCATAAATTCATGTTCAAAAATTTTCCAATTACCACGGTTTCATATAGTAATTCAATAAAAGCTTCCCCTCTACTGAAAGCTCTCTTTTTAATATTACGGCTCTTCAAAATCATAGATGGCTCTGTTTAGAGTCGTTTGAATTTAAATAACATAAGGCAAAAAAATCTTTGATTTAGAGCTCCGACTATAGGTCATTTGAATTCGTAGAAGAAGTGCATTACCAGAAATCGGACTATAAGGTTTTGTAGTTCAGGGATTGGCCTGTTTAAATAATAATAGGCAGAAAAATTCTATAATTGAGAGCCTCGCTATAGTCGTTTGAATTTAAATGACAAGAGGCAAAAAATTCTTTGATTTAGAGCTCCGCTATAGCCGTCTGTGTTCCTAGTAGATATCCATTACCAGAAACCAGACTATATAGGTTTTGTAGTTCAGGGATTAGCCTGTTTAAATAATAAGAGGTAAAAAAATTCTGTGATTGACAGCCTCGCTATAGTCGTTTGAATTTAAATGACAAGAGGCAAAACAATTCTTTGATTTAGAGCTCCGCTATAGTCATTTGAATTCGTAGAAGAAGTCCATTACCAGAAACCGGACTATAAAGGTTTTGTGATTTAGAGATTGGCCTGTTTAAATAATAATAGGCAAAAAAATTCTATGATTGAGAGCCTCGCTATAGTCGTTTGAATTTAAATGACAAGAGGCAAAAAAATTCTTTGATTTAGACCTCCGCTATAGCCGTCTGAGTTCCTAGTAGATATCCATTACCAGAAACCGGACTATATAGGTTTTGTAGTTCAGGGATTAGCCTGTTTACATAATGAGAGGTAAAAAAATTCTGTGATTGACAGCCTCGCTATAGTCGTTTGAATTTAATTGACAAGAGGCAAAAAAATTCTTTGATTTAGAGCTCCGCTATAGTCATTTGAATTCGTAGAAGAAGTCCATTACCAGAAACCGGACTATAAAGGTTTTGTGATTTAGAGATTGGCCTGTTTAAATAATAATAGGCAAAAAAATTCTATGGTTGATTGCCTCGCTATAGTCGTTTGAATTTAAATGACAAGAGGCAAAAAAATTCTTTGATTTAGAGCTCCGCTATAGTCATTTGAATTCGTAGAAGAAGTTCATTACCAGAAACCGGACTATAAAGGTTTTGTGATTTAGAGATTGGCCTGTTTAAATAATAATAGGCAAAAAAATTCTATGGTTGAGAGCCTCGCTATAGTCGTTTGAATTTAAATGACAAGAGGCAAAAAAATTTTTTGATTTAGAGCTTCGCTATAGCCGTCTGAGTTCCTAGTAGATATCCATTACCAGAAACCGGACTATATAGGTTTTGTAGTTCAGGGATTAGCCTGTTTACATAATGAGAGGTAAAAAAATTCTGTGGTTGACAGCCTCGCTAAAGTCGTTTGAATTTAAATGACAAGAGGCAAAAAAATTCTTTGATTTAGAGCTCCGCTATAGTCATTTGAATTCGTAGAAGAAGTCCATTACCAGAAACCGGACTATATTTGTTTTGAAGTTCAGGGTTTAAATAATAAGAGGCAAAAAAAATCTGTGATTGACAGCCTCGGTATAGTCGTTTGAATTTAAATGACAAGAGGCAAAACAATTCTTTTATTTAGAGCTCCGCTATAGTCATTTGAATTCGTAGAAGAAGTTCATTACCAGAAACCGGACTATAAAGGTTTTGTGATTTAGGGATTGGCCTGTTTAAATAATAATAGGCAAAAAAATTCTATGGTTGAGAGCCTCGCTATAGTCGTTTGAATTTAAATGACAAGAGGCAAAACAATTCTTTGATTTAGAGCTCCGCTATAGTCATTTGAATTCATAGAAGAAGTCCGTTACCAGAAACCGGACTATATAGGTTTTTTAGTTCAGGGACTAGCCTGTTTAAATAATAAGAGGTAAAAAAATTCTGTGATTTAGAGCTCCGCTATAGTCATTTGAATTCGTAGAAGAAGTCCATTACCAGAAACCGGACTATAAAGGTTTTGTGATTTAGGGATTGGCCTGTTTAAATAATAATAGGCAAAAAAATTCTATGGTTGAGAGCCTCGCTATAGTCGTTTGAATTTAAATGACAAGAGGCAAAAAAATTCTTTGATTTAGACCTCCGCTATAGTCATTTGAATTCGTAGAAGAAGTCCATTACCAGAAACCAGACTATATTTGTTTTGAAGTTCAGGGTTTAAATAATAAGAGGCAAAAAAAATCTGTGATTGGCAGCCTCGGTATAGTCGTTTGAATTTAAATGACAAGAGGCAAAAAAATTCTTTGATTTAGAGCTCCGCTATAGTCATTTGAATTCGTAGAAGAAGTTCATTACCAGAAACCGGACTATAAAGGTTTTGTGATTTAGAGATTGGCCTGTTTAAATAATAATAGGCAAAAAAATTCTATGGTTGAGAGCCTCGCTATAGTCGTTTGAATTTAAATGACAAGAGGCAAAACAATTTTTTGATTTAGAGCTTCGCTATAGCCGTCTGAGTTCCTAGTAGATATCCATTACCAGAAACCGGACTATATAGGTTTTGTAGTTCAGGGATTAGCCTGTTTACATAATGAGAGGTAAAAAAATTCTGTGATTGACAGCCTCGCTATAGTCGATTGAATTTAAATGACAAGAGGCAAAACAATTCTTTGATTTAGAGCTCCGCTATAGTCATTTGAATTCATAGAAGAAGTCCGTTACCAGAAACCGGACTATATAGGTTTTTTAGTTCAGGGACTAGCCTGTTTAAATAATAAGAGGTAAAAAAATTCTGTGATTTAGAGCTCCGCTATAGTCATTTGAATTCGTAGAAGAAGTCCATTACCAGAAACCGGACTATAAAGGTTTTGTGATTTAGAGATTGGCCTGTTTAAATAATAATAGGCAAAAAAATTCTATGATTGAGAGCCTCGCTATAGTCGTTTGAATTTAAATGACAAGAGGCAAAAAAATTCTTTGATTTAGACCTCCGCTATAGTCATTTGAATTCGTAGAAGAAGTCCATTACCAGAAACCGGACTATATAGGTTTTGTAGTTCAGGGATTAGCCTGTTTACATAATGAGAGGTAAAAAAATTCTGTGGTTGACAGCCTCGCTATAGTCGTTTGAATTTAAATGACAAGAGGCAAAAAAATTCTTTGATTTAGAGCTCCGCTATAGTCATTTGAATTCGTAGAAGAAGTCCATTACCAGAAACCGGACTATATTTGTTTTGAAGTTCAGGGTTTAAATAATAAGAGGCAAAAAAAATCTGTGATTGACAGCCTCGGTATAGTCGTTTGAATTTAAATGACAAGAGGCAAAACAATTCTTCTATTTAGAGCTCCGCTATAGTCATTTGAATTCGTAGAAGAAGTTCATTACCAGAAACCGGACTATAAAGGTTTTGTGATTTAGGGATTGGCCTGTTTAAATAATAATAGGCAAAAAAATTCTATGGTTGAGAGCCTCGCTATAGTCGTTTGAATTTAAATGACAAGAGGCAAAACAATTCTTTGATTTAGAGCTCCGCTATAGTCATTTGAATTCATAGAAGAAGTCCGTTACCAGAAACCGGACTATATAGGTTTTTTAGTTCAGGGACTAGCCTGTTTAAATAATAAGAGGTAAAAAAATTCTGTGATTTAGAGCTCCGCTATAGTCATTTGAATTCGTAGAAGAAGTCCATTACCAGAAACCGGACTATAAAGGTTTTGTGATTTAGAGATTGGCCTGTTTAAATAATAATAGGCAAAAAAATTCTATGATTGAGAGCCTCGCTATAGTCGTTTGAATTTAAATGACAAGAGGCAAAAAAATTCTTTGATTTAGACCTCCGCTATAGTCATTTGAATTCGTAGAAGAAGTCCATTACCAGAAACCGGACTATATAGGTTTTGTAGTTCAGGGATTAGCCTGTTTACATAATGAGAGGTAAAAAAATTCTGTGATTGACAGCCTCGCTATAGTCGTTTGAATTTAAATGACAAGAGGCAAAAAAATTCTTTGATTTAGAGCTCCGCTATAGTCATTTGAATTCGTAGAAGAAGTTCATTACCAGAAACCGGACGATAAAGGTTTTGTGATTTAGGGATTGGCCTGTTTAAATAATAATAGGCAAAAAAATTCTATGGTTGAGAGCCTCGCTATAGTCGTTTGAATTTAAATGACAAGAGGCAAAAAAATTCTTTGATTTAGAGCTTCGCTATAGCCGTCTGAGTTCCTAGTAGATATCCATTACCAGAAACCGGACTATATAGGTTTTGTAGTTCAGGGATTAGCCTGTTTACATAATGAGAGGTAAAAAAATTCTGTGATTGACAGCCTCGCTATAGTCGTTTGAATTTAAATGACAAGAGGCAAAAAAATTCTTTGATTTAGAGCTCCGCTATAGTCATTTGAATTCGTAGAAGAAGTCCGTTACCAGAAACCGGACTATATTTGTTTTGAAGTTCAGGGTTTAAATAATAAGAGGCAAAAAAAATCTGTGATTGGCAGCCTCGGTATAGTCGTTTGAATTTAAATGACAAGAGGCAAAAAAATTCTTTGATTTAGAGCTCCGCTATAGTCATTTGAATTCGTAGAAGAAGTTCATTACCAGAAACCGGACTATAAAGGTTTTGTGATTTAGGGATTGGCCTGTTTAAATAATAATAGGCAAAAAAATTCTATGGTTGAGAGCCTCGCTATAGTCGTTTGAATTTAAATGACAAGAGGCAAAACAATTCTTTGATTTAGAGCTCCGCTATAGTCATTTGAATTCATAGAAGAAGTCCGTTACCAGAAACCGGACTATATAGGTTTTTTAGTTCAGGGACTAGCCTGTTTAAATAATAAGAGGTAAAAAAATTCTGTGATTTAGAGCTCCGCTATAGTCATTTGAATTCGTAGAAGAAGTCCATTACCAGAAACCGGACTATAAAGGTTTTGTGATTTAGAGATTGGCCTGTTTAAATAATAATAGGCAAAAAAATTCTATGATTGAGAGCCTCGCTATAGTCGTTTGAATTTAAATGACAACAGGCAAAAAAATTCTTTGATTTAGACCTCCGCTATAGCCGTCTGAGTTCCTAGTAGATATCCATTACCAGAAACCGGACTATATAGGTTTTGTAGTTCAGGGATTAGCCTGTTTACATAATGAGAGGTAAAAAAATTCTGTGATTGACAGCCTCGCTATAGTCGTTTGAATTTAAATGACAAGAGGCAAAAAAATTTTTTGATTTAGAGCTCCGCTATAGTCATTTGAATTCGTAGAAGAAGTCCATTACCAGAAACCGGACTATATTTGTTTTGAAGTTCAGGGTTTAAATAATAAGAGGCAAAAAAAATCTGTGATTGGCAGCCTCGGTATAGTCGTTTGAATTTAAATGACAAGAGGCAAAACAATTCTTTTATTTAGAGCTCCGCTATAGTCATTTGAATTCGTAGAAGAAGTTCATTACCAGAAACCGGACTATAAAGGTTTTGTGATTTAGGGATTGGCCTGTTTAAATAATAATAGGCAAAAAAATTCTATGGTTGAGAGCCTCGCTATATTAGTTTGAATTTAAATGACAAGAGGCAAAACAATTCTTTGATTTAGAGCTCCGCTATAGTCATTTGAATTCATAGAAGAAGTCCGTTACCAGAAACCGGACTATATAGGTTTTTTAGTTCAGGGACTAGCCTGTTTAAATAATAAGAGGTAAAAAAATTCTGTGATTTAGAGCTCCGCTATAGTCATTTGAATTCGTAGAAGAAGTCCATTACCAGAAACCGGACTATAAAGGTTTTGTGATTTAGGGATTGGCCTGTTTAAATAATAATAGGCAAAAAAATTCTATGGTTGAGAGCCTCGCTATAGTCGTTTGAATTTAAATGACAAGAGGCAAAAAAATTCTTTGATTTAGACCTCCGCTATAGTCATTTGAATTCGTAGAAGAAGTCCATTACCAGAAACCAGACTATATTTGTTTTGAAGTTCAGGGTTTAAATAATAAGAGGCAAAAAAAATCTGTGATTGGCAGCCTCGGTATAGTCGTTTGAATTTAAATGACAAGAGGCAAAAAAATTCTTTGATTTAGAGCTCCGCTATAGTCATTTGAATTCGTAGAAGAAGTTCATTACCAGAAACCGGACTATAAAGGTTTTGTGATTTAGAGATTGGCCTGTTTAAATAATAATAGGCAAAAAAATTCTATGGTTGAGAGCCTCGCTATAGTCGTTTGAATTTAAATGACAAGAGGCAAAACAATTTTTTGATTTAGAGCTTCGCTATAGCCGTCTGAGTTCCTAGTAGATATCCATTACCAGAAACCGGACTATATAGGTTTTGTAGTTCAGGGATTAGCCTGTTTACATAATGAGAGGTAAAAAAATTCTGTGATTGACAGCCTCGCTATAGTCGATTGAATTTAAATGACAAGAGGCAAAACAATTCTTTGATTTAGAGCTCCGCTATAGTCATTTGAATTCATAGAAGAAGTCCGTTACCAGAAACCGGACTATATAGGTTTTTTAGTTCAGGGACTAGCCTGTTTAAATAATAAGAGGTAAAAAAATTCTGTGATTTAGAGCTCCGCTATAGTCATTTGAATTCGTAGAAGAAGTCCATTACCAGAAACCGGACTATAAAGGTTTTGTGATTTAGAGATTGGCCTGTTTAAATAATAATAGGCAAAAAAATTCTATGATTGAGAGCCTCGCTATAGTCGTTTGAATTTAAATGACAAGAGGCAAAAAAATTCTTTGATTTAGACCTCCGCTATAGTCATTTGAATTCGTAGAAGAAGTCCATTACCAGAAACCGGACTATATAGGTTTTGTAGTTCAGGGATTAGCCTGTTTACATAATGAGAGGTAAAAGAATTCTGTGATTGACAGCCTCGCTATAGTCGTTTGAATTTAAATGACAAGAGGCAAAAAAATTCTTTGATTTAGAGCTCCGCTATAGTCATTTGAATTCGTAGAAGAAGTTCATTACCAGAAACCGGACGATAAAGGTTTTGTGATTTAGGGATTGGCCTGTTTAAATAATAATAGGCAAAAAAATTCTATGGTTGAGAGCCTCGCTATAGTCGTTTGAATTTAAATGACAAGAGGCAAAAAAATTCTTTGATTTAGAGCTCCGCTATAGTCATTTGAATTCGTAGAAGAAGTCCGTTACCAGAAACCGGACTATATTTGTTTTGAAGTTCAGGGTTTAAATAATAAGAGGCAAAAAAAATCTGTGATTGGCAGCCTCGGTATAGTCGTTTGAATTTAAATGACAAGAGGCAAAAAAATTCTTTGATTTAGAGCTCCGCTATAGTCATTTGAATTCGTAGAAGAAGTTCATTACCAGAAACCGGACTATAAAGGTTTTGTGATTTAGGGATTGGCCTGTTTAAATAATAATAGGCAAAAAAATTCTATGGTTGAGAGCCTCGCTATAGTCATTTGAATTTAAATGACAAGAGGCAAAAAAATTCTTTGATTTAGAGCTCCGCTATAGTCATTTGAATTCGTAGAAGAAGTCCATTACCAGAAACCGGACTATATTTGTTTTGAAGTTCAGGGATTAGCCTGTTTAAATAATAAGAGGCAAAAAAAATCTGTGATTGGCAGCCTCGGTATAGTCGTTTGAATTTAAATGACAAGAGGCAAAACAAGTCTTTCATTTAGAGCTCCGCTATAGTCATTTGAATTCGTAGAAGAAGTTCATTACCAGAAACCGAACTATAAAGGTTTTGTGATTTAGAGATTGGCCTGTTTAAATAATAATAGGCAAAAAAATTCTATGGTTGAGAGCCTCGCTATAGTCGTTTGAATTTAAATGACAAGAGGCAAAAAAAATTTTTGATTTAGAGCTTCGCTATAGCCGTCTGAGTTCCTAGTAGATATCCATTACCAGAAACCGGACTATATAGGTTTTGTAGTTCAGGGATTAGCCTGTTTACATAATGAGAGGTAAAAAAATTCTGTGGTTGACAGCCTCGGTATAGTCGTTTGAATTTAAATGACAAGAGGCAAAACAATTCTTTTATTTAGAGCTCCGCTATAGTCATTTGAATTCGTAGAAGAAGTTCATTACCAGAAACCGGACTATAAAGGTTTTGTGATTAAGAGATTGGCCTGTTTAAATAATAATAGGCAAAAAAATTCTATGGTTGATTGCCTCGCTATAGTCGTTTGAATTTAAATGACAAGAGGCAAAAAAATTCTTTGATTTAGAGCTCCGCTATAGTCATTTGAATTCGTAGAAGAAGTTCATTACCAGAAACCGGACTATAAAGGTTTTGTGATTTAGAGATTGGCCTGTTTAAATAATAATAGGCAAAAAAATTCTATGGTTGAGAGCCTCGCTATAGTCGTTTGAATTTAAATGACAAGAGGCAAAACAATTTTTTGATTTAGAGCTTCGCTATAGCCGTCTGAGTTCCTAGTAGATATCCATTACCAGAAACCGGACTATATAGGTTTTGTAGTTCAGGGATTAGCCTGTTTACATAATGAGAGGTAAAAAAATTCTGTGATTGACAGCCTCGCTATAGTCGTTTGAATTTAAATGACAAGAGGCAAAACAATTCTTTGATTTAGAGCTCCGCTATAGTCATTTGAATTCATAGAAGAAGTCCGTTACCAGAAACCGGACTATATAGGTTTTTTAGTTCAGGGACTAGCCTGTTTAAATAATAAGAGGTAAAAAAATTCTGTGATTTAGAGCTCCGCTATAGTCATTTGAATTCGTAGAAGAAGTCCATTACCAGAAACCGGACTATAAAGGTTTTGTGATTTAGAGATTGGCCTATTTAAATAATAATAGGCAAAAAAATTCTATGATTGAGAGCCTCGCTATAGTCGTTTGAATTTAAATGACAAGAGGCAAAAAAATTCTTTGATTTAGAGCTTCGCTATAGCCGTCTGAGTTCCTAGTAGATATCCATTACCAGAAACCGGACTATATAGGTTTTGTAGTTCAGGGATTAGCCGGTTTACATAATGAGAGGTAAAAAAATTCTGTGATTGACAGCCTCGCTATAGTCGTTTGAATTTAAATGACAAGAGGCAAAAAAATTCTTTGATTTAGAGCTCCGCTATAGTCATTTGAATTCGTAGAAGAAGTCCGTTACCAGAAACCGGACTATATTTGTTTTGAAGTTCAGGGTTTAAATAATAAGAGGCAAAAAAAATCTGTGATTGGCAGCCTCGGTATAGTCGTTTGAATTTAAATGACAAGAGGCAAAAAAATTCTTTGATTTAGAGCTCCGCTATAGTCATTTGAATTCGTAGAAGAAGTTCATTACCAGAAACCGGACTATAAAGGTTTTGTGATTTAGGGATTGGCCTGTTTAAATAATAATAGGCAAAAAAATTCTATGGTTGAGAGCCTCGCTATAGTCGTTTGAATTTAAATGACAAGAGGCAAAACAATTCTTTGATTTAGAGCTCCGCTATAGTCATTTGAATTCATAGAAGAAGTCCGTTACCAGAAACCGGACTATATAGGTTTTTTAGTTCAGGGACTAGCCTGTTTAAATAATAAGAGGTAAAAAAATTCTGTGATTTAGAGCTCCGCTATAGTCATTTGAATTCGTAGAAGAAGTCCATTACCAGAAACCGGACTATAAAGGTTTTGTGATTTAGAGATTGGCCTGTTTAAATAATAATAGGCAAAAAAATTCTATGATTGAGAGCCTCGCTATAGTCGTTTGAATTTAAATGACAACAGGCAAAAAAATTCTTTGATTTAGACCTCCGCTATAGCCGTCTGAGTTCCTAGTAGATATCCATTACCAGAAACCGGACTATATAGGCTTTGTAGTTCAGGGATTAGCCTGTTTACATAATGAGAGGTAAAAAAATTCTGTGATTGACAGCCTCGCTATAGTCGTTTGAATTTAAATGACAAGAGGCAAAAAAATTCTTTGATTTAGAGCTCCGCTATAGTCATTTGAATTCGTAGAAGAAGTCCATTACCAGAAACCGGACTATATTTGTTTTGAAGTTCAGGGTTTAAATAATAAGAGGCAAAAAAAATCTGTGATTGGCAGCCTCGCTATAGTCGTTTGAATTTAAATGACAAGAGGCAAAAAAATTCTTTGATTTATAGCTCCGCTATAGTCATTTGAATTCGTAGAAGAAGTCCATTACCAGAAACCGGACTATATAGGTTTTATAGTTCAGGGATTGGCCGGTTTAAATAATAATAGGCAAAAAAATTCTTTGATTGAGAGCCTCGCTATAGTCGTCGCGGAATGGGTTCAGCGAGAGCACCATCTAACAATGAAGGTTAAAATTTAGAAATGGGACAATGTCATTTAGTGTTGTAATACAATGATAGATGCCGCTACTTCTCCTTTTCGAGTTCAGTTTTTTTGGCTTCAATTTAAGTTCAACATACACAAATGTGTACGTAAATAATGACAGGTTGCAATGTCTTCCGTATTTTAACGGATCTTAGTTAAATGGGAATTCTTAAAAAAGAGCATAATAATTTGATAACACATAAATTATATAAGATATTAATTATTTGTTTTTGATAACATATTAATTATTTTATTATTATTATAGTTAGTGTTATTTTTCTGACCAAAACATAATTAAGCGGTATACACAAATCTGTATACTGGTCTTCAATTTATACATAATTCTATGTTTGACACATTCGTTTCTCGTAATCAAAATTGGCATACACAATTGTGTATACTAGGCAGGCTAGGTTCTACCCCTTTTCCTGTCAGCCATCACAATTGTGTGGGTAACGAAAACGAATCATACCATGACAAATAAAAGCTGCGTTTTTTATGAAACAATTGAGTAGAGTTCGCGATAGCTATTTTCTAATTGGTTCAATTTAAAATTAAAATTTAATTTTTTTAAATTAAATAATTTTGATTTAATAGAAATGTATGTATAACCAAAAAAATCAGTCATAAAAGTTGTATGGTTTTCTTGTAATATCGTTGTTCTGTATAATTCTGTATAGTAACGGAGTACTTCAGAACTGAGCAATGACAATGACATTTGTTTAATACCGATTCCGGACAATCATAGCGCTACCGTATTTTATTATTGAAACATGGTTTGCTAAGCCTCATTTTGTCTAATTGGTTTTATAGTAGATTAACTAAACTAGTTTAGCTAAACGCGTTTAGCTAAACCCTAGTCTGTCAAGGGTATCACAAACAGTTTTCGCGAAATAGCTCTTAATCATAGAATTTGTTTGCCTTTTATAATTTAAACAGGCCAATCCCTAAATTACAAAACCTATATAGTCCGGTTTCTGGTAATGGACTTCTTCTACGAATTCAAATGACTATAGCGGAGCTCTAAATCAAAGAATTGTTTTGCCTCTTGTCATTTAAATTCAAACGACTATAGCGAGGCTTTCATTCATAGAATTTTTTTTTGCCTCTTATTATTTAAACAGGCTAATCTCTGAACTACAAAACAAATATAGTCCGGTTTCTGGTAATGGACTTCTTCTACGAATTCAAATGACTATAGCGAGGCTCTCAATCATAGAACTGTTTTGCTACTTGTTGTATAAACAGGGCAATCTCTGTACTACAGTACTTTGAAGTACACAGTAATTTATATTCGTAAGTGTATTTATTATTATTTAATTTATTTATTTTATTTAATAAAATTATTTATTAATTAATTATTATTTAATTAATCTGGAATTTTGACAATTTTTAGAAGAAACCAAATTTTTGTGACATTGTTGTTGTTTAGAAATTTAATTATTACTTATTATATAAACAAACCCACTCGTTCATATAAAAATTATGTAATTTTTTATTTTGTCATCATGTCAGCTATACATTATAGCTATATATAGCGCAAGCTAAAATTTGTTAATCGGTTTTTATTTATAATGGCCGCCATTTCGTGTATTATTTTTCATAATAATTTTTCTTACTATCGTTATATTTTTATATCGTGATAGTTATAGTTTCATTATAATTTCTTTAATATATAATGGTGTTGCCATACTTAACTATAATCATTTTACGGGATGATTTTACGGGCTAACTTCACAAAGGTGATAAAATACTCCTCGTATTCCGGAACAACTCACATTGCATTGAATAAAGAAAAGTTTCACGGATTGACAAGAACAGGCGCGGTGGATAGTGCCAGTTTCAACTGTTGAAATGCTTGTTCAGCTTCCTCAGACCAGAAATGAATGTTACATTTTCAGCAGATCAAAGTGTTACATTTTCATGTAATTGATAGGGTATTACCTGGTGCATAAAGCGACACATCGTCTGGGGCGCGTTGCACAAACCGAATGGCATGACCGTGAACTGAAACAAAGGTCTGCCTGAAATAGTGAAACGGTTTTATCTCTGGAGTGCGGGTCTAACGGAATTTGCCAAAAGGCGTCTTTGCGGTCTAACGTTGAAATATACTTCGTTCTTTCCAACCAACCCAAAAGTCCATCGATTAGCGGTAAGGGATAGGCATCTTTCTTCGTCACTCTGCTCACTTCACGGGCATCCAAATACAGAAGAGCTTTACCATTGCTCTTACGCACTAGCGTAACTGGAGAAGACCATGAACTCTTCCACTCTTCTACCACTGCCAACGAGATCATACGGTCTAGTTCCTGGTTCATTACGCTGGAGACACTGCATAGTAACGTTATTTAATTACTTTTGCTTCTCCTACGTCGATTACATGGCAAATAATTTGTTCGTTTTCCCTAACCCTAGTTTGTTGTAAGAAGGCAATTTCTGATCTGAAAGTTCATGGTACACCGATTCAGACAGGTTATTATTGGTAGTGCAGGATGCAATTGTGTTTACGCATGATAATGTCGGAGTGATATGGAAAATGTTCCAAAAATCAATTCCCAAAATTAATTTGCATGTTCTAGTGATGGCACTATATGTAATCGCATTGCGTGAACTTTCTTGTTAAATTTCATTGGCACCATAATGTATCCGAAAATACGCTGTGGCTGATCGTCTGCAGTTAGTGCATATTAAATACACCGAGTAAATGGAATTGTTGGGTCTGACATGAATTTTTCCGAGTTTGCTCCTAAAATACTTAGCACCGCTATCTAATAATCCGTTGCAGATCACCCCATTGATATTTACTTTTACGTACGGTCTTTTATCCATATCCCTGGTAGAAATAATAGAACCAAGAATTTCTTGACAAATTATTTTTTTCCGATACCAGAACAATTTTATTCGCTGTCTTTTTATTCGCTATCGTTGTAGAATCGGATTTTCTTTGGTACTGGAATATTAGAGGCGGTTAACATTTGGTGAGAGGATTTATCATTTTCGAGAAAGGAATTGTAATCTTGTATGAAATTTGAAGAACTAGGATTATGTTTGTCCTAACATGGTTGGTATACTTGTTGTATGATTGGTGATTACATTTTTCGGAGCTCCACGATTCCCAGTTCTCCATGAACTCCACTATGCGTTTCCCACAGTTGCGCTTCACAATTTCGACATTTTGGCAGTGTATAGTTCCGTTTAATCTGCATTTCGTACAAAACCAACTCTTTGGAAGTTCAGGGCAATCCGGATATGTATGTCCAATATCGTCATAATTATAGCAGATAAAACAAATTATTATTATTAGCAGGGCTAGAGACTGGCTGGATTCTTTGCAAATTATTGTTTGAAAATGTCAGGTCTGCTGCTGCCAGCCGCAATCTTTATATTTGACAAGGGGTTTGTAAAGCCGCTATGTGTACATCGGAATTTGTCACTAACGAATGTTCTAAAAATTCAAAGGTAGCTGTCTCATCCGACGTTGGCTCACAGTTTATTTCATTTACCCGTCTAATTGGTACGACGCTGCTATATTGATCAATTTTAAGCCGTCTAAAAGTATTTTCCCACTTCGATCAGCTGACAGTGAGGTCAGCAAGAGATGTAAACTGTTTATCAGTTAACTGAAATTGTATAACTTGTACTCATATTTTGCATTAAGGGCTGGATCAATTCGTGGTCAGAATAGGGAGTTCTGATTTTTAAGGTTAAATTGCCTACGTCATTATAAAAATCAACAAAGCTTTCTTTCAGTTGTTGTTTGTGTGATTCAATTATTCTTCAAATTTCTAAATCCGTTCGCCTATCCTTAAATCTTTCGATTAAATTATGTCTCATGGCAACGTAGGTGGATGTGGGATTATACTTTCGGTAGGTCCAACACCAATTTTGAGCCGTGCCTTTTAATACGAAACTGATTTCGGTGAGCAATTGATTCGTAAATTTACAACACGCGCGGTTTCTATAATTGTTTCTGTTGTTTCTGGTTTATCATCAAAAAATGTAAGTTAATTGAGAGAACACTTTTAATCACTGTGCTAAAAATGTTAATTCCCTCTCTCAACAACTAATTAATTTTCTAATAAATACCACGAAATTTTCTTGCAATATAAAATTCCGTGCACTACGTTACGAAGACATTTAAAACATAAAAACCATAGCCAAACCCACTCTTGGATCTCCTTCTTTTTTGGGCGCAGAATATGAGTCAAAATTGGTATCACATATTAAAAAGTTGCAGCCCCATGGATTTGCACCTACTAGAGATGAAGTACGTTGTATGGCTTTTCAATTAGCTGAAAAATGTAAAATTAAACACAATGTCAATTTACGAACGAAAAAACCGGGACAGGTTGGTTTACTCTTTTTATGAAACGTCACCAAAATTTATATGTAAGAAAATCGGCAGGACTATCAAAACTACGTGCTCGTGGCATGAACAGAGATGAAATAAATGCATATTTTACGCTATTGGGGAACATTTTAGAAGAAAATGGACTAATGGATAAACCTGGACATATCTATAATGTTGATGAAACCGGTTGTCTATTAAATAACAAACCTGGATATGTGATTGCTGAAAAAGGGTTAAAAAACATAACTATAATAACATCAGCTGAGAAAGGAGAAACAATTACCGTGATAGCTTGTTGTAATGCCGAAGAAAATTTCCTTCCACCAGCAGCAGGGGAGTAAATAAAAAAATAGAATTTGAAGATGGAATGCCCCCGGATCGGAGTGCAAAATCAGCCTACGTTAACAGCGATATATTTTTATTTGGTTGAAAGATCATTTTTGTGATAGAAAACCGAAGGACAAGCTGGTTTTAATATTAGACGGCCATTCGTCCCACCGCAATAACATTGAAATACTTGAATATGCAGCCGAAAATGATGTGATCCTCTTGTGTTTATCACAGCACACTATTCAATTTTTGCAACCCTTGGATAGAGCATTTTTTAAGTCGTTCATATAACATTTTAATGACGTATGCAACTTATTAATTAAAGCCAATCCTACGCGGAAAAAAAATCGCCTTCCATTTGGGAATTTATCCTTTCAATCCAGATATAATACCAGAAAGTGCTTTTATTAGCGTACAGCGTATACTGATCTCGTTAGGATAACAACTAATGCGGAACCAATAATGGAAATCTTGCGTTCAACTACCCCGCCACAACAGCTGTTGGCAAGCTCAAATATTACTCCGCAACGCAGCCTTAGAACACCAGGCAAGTTGTTAGATATAACTTCGCTAGTGCCTGCAACATCAACTGTTTCCGAAAATGTGAGTTTGCGTAGGGAACGTGCGCGAGTTTTGAGTTCTATCAAAAATTTGGCTAGCATAAAGCAAAAAAAATTCAAAACAAGCCTGAAGCTGAACGAAAGAAAAAAAAAACAGCGGCGCTGAAGATTTCGAATTAAATAATTGTGTGGGTTCTGTTGGAAATTATTTTGAAACAAAGAAATCGGACGAATGGATTCAATGGGGAACATGTGAAAGGTGGCCGCATGACTGCTGTATAGCATTTATTAACACATGTAATCCATGAGGAAATAAAACTATCAAGCAATCCTGTGTATCATTTCATCCTGCACCTAGTGCAACATCACCCGACAGTTAAGGTGATATTGTAATTTCAATGCTTTAATTAATTTTTTATTTTTTTAGGGGTTTATATGAAATTTATGTTTTTTTATAATTTATATTTTTTAAGTATATTTGTTTTATTTCATATAAAATCTCATGTTTTTTTGTATTTACAGCAAATTTATAAAAACTATGCCATAACTCCCTACTTCACAATATACGGTATTTGAGGAGGATTTTTTGAACAAAATTTAATAAATAAAGTTGATTACAAATTTATTAATAACTTAAAACTTATTTTCTTAACCCTGGCACATATAACCCTGACAAAAAAATAACTTGTATTTTGACCACAAAATGAGTAGTTTCAATGACATGTCAGTACACCATTGGAATGGGGATAAACTAGAGGATTTTTTAAAGCAAAACTAATTTCAAGATGGTGACGTTTATCACAAATCTACACATTTTTAGGATTTGGAAGCCCATAAATCATTTTTCTTATACCAATTGTATCAAATAGTTATGTATTTAGAATAAAATCACATTGCAAAATATAAGAAAATTTATTTCGTGCCTTTACGACTACAAACAAAAAAGTTATGAAAATTTAAAGGCAGGATTTTGGGTAATTTAAAAAAAAATAAAATTATCATATCACGGTTAACGTGCCACTTAGAACATCCATTCTATGTGATGAAAGCTTCCAAATGATTCCCCCAATCTGCCAAAAGAATATGTCGGTCCACGCTCCAAATACCCTATATATAAACAATTATTTTGTGATATAATGAATTTATTTATTATTTTATTTTATAAAATACATTAATTTGTTTCAAGTACTGGTTTATTAATTTTTCACAGGTTTAATACCTAAAGCATAGTATTGTTCCAAATTATTATTATTTAAATTTTTGATAAATTACCGACCTTATACAAAAATTTACCGTTTACCGGTAAATTGAAAAATCGGTAAATTTGCACTCCCTACTCTCATTCAAAGTAGCCAAGAAAATTTGTACTGATTTCCTTACAAATCGTTCCAAAATTGATCGAACAATTATGGAATGCCGAATTTTGAATCAATGGATAAAATGAAGGCCAAAATTGATTAATAATTTATTTAAATTTTTTTGAATTTTTGAACTTAATTTTTATAATTATATTGTCAACAAAAAATACCAACGATCGGGTAACGCATATAGCCCACCTTTATTTCTTAGTATTCATCTTTAAAGGAAACGAAACGAAGGAGCTCTCTTACTTTATGTGATATTAAATATGGTATTGTAATACACAGAACCATCTGTCGCCAATTTAAAAATATTATGTACTGGTAAGGTACAGTAACAGTAGATATACATTACGTGCTCAAATAAATGTCATAAATAATATGGCAGAAAATGTGTTCGTATATTATTCAACACTATTAAAATCACTTTACAAAAAAAAACAACAAAGAAAACGGTAAAACAATTTTTATTTTTAAACTTCCTTTTCCGAACTTTCAGACAACATAAACTAAAACAAAAACACAAACTTGCTGTAAACAAAAACAAAATTAAAGAAAGTTGCTAGGTGAATAAAAAGCTGGAACAGAAACATATTTAAAAAAACAAAATAAATGTAATGACAATAATATGCTAATGAGGAGTAATTTTATAACAATTACTGTAATTTGTGTTGTTGTATTTCGCTCTTCTTAATTAAAAGCTATTCCACTTTTATGAGTTTTATGAAACATTTTTTTTTGTATGCTAAAGTAAATAATTACCAAATAATAAGATTTTTTGTTTTATTATTTTGTTAAAGAAATGAAAATACGTCAATTAAATTTAACATAAATTAAATGAAATCGTATACCACGTAAAAAGTAAATATTTTTTAGCTGCTTCGTCGTCGACTTGGCTTTGTTGTAGGTAAATATGGTGTCTGTAATTTTTTTTTTGTTGTTACTAAATAGGAGGAATCGGTGAAGGCGACCCCCTTTTTTGTGTGAAAATTTATAAATTTTATTTTTTGTGCGAAAGTGTATTAAAAACGTTTGAGCCGTCAAACTTTTCATTATAACAAAGTAGAATATGACATTTTAAATATTGACATTTAGCTAAGCTTAAAAATATGCCAAAATTACTTGGTTCAAGCTGATTGACTATTGGGAATAGCTCATACTTAAACATTTCTCATTAAACGGGAGATCCATGCAAAATTTGGTGGACATTTGTTTACCAGATGTGACAGCGTCAGTTTCAGCATTTTTTATGCAATGACAAAGAAAACTTCAGCATTTTCATAAAACGACAAAGAATTACAATACTTAATTGAATTTAAAAATAACATTATCATCCAATTATCAACGATAACAGCTATTAAAACCACATGTTACCATCTAGTAATTTTACAGTCGCTATAAAAATTATTGAAATAATTTTTACGCACAGTCGTAAGAAAAATTATTGTATCACTAGCAATCAATGCAGTAATCAACGCTCCAGCAACTTTTCAAAATTTGATAAAGGATTTTTCTTGTACCTGCTAGCGGCGTTAGATGAAATGTTTGATTATAGAAATTTGACAAATATTATATGCAATCAATAAATTAGCGATAATAGTGACAAATATTATAATTTGTTTTAATATATGTTGTAATTCTTGTCAAATAGAAATTTATAGTCGGCCTAAAGTATTCAATATACCACAAACGACCTTTCTGTGACTCTTGTTGACTGAGTGTACACAGTTAAAAATGAAAGAATAAAAATTGTTTTTAGCCCAAGTATAAAATTATTTTGAATAAATTTTATTTAATTTTGAGCATGAAATATACTCTTTTCGCAAACCTAAATATTATATTCGCTTATTAAACAATTTTCATTCTTATTTTGTTTATTGTTTATCCTTTTTTTAAAACCAAATTTTATTCTTTTGTGCTATTCTTTGCATAAATAAAAATGTCTCCTTTTAATGATGATGTTCATCTATATTTAACCTCAAATATTTTAAATATTAAAGGTTATTAACTAAATGGTTCATTTTATTCCAAATTGAATAAAACTTAACAAAATAATTTAATCTTAAAAGTATAAATAATCAATTTATCTTTCAGTTTTAGTAAACAAAGAATGATGTGTGCTAATTTTAATCCAACATTTATACATAAAAGGCATGCTAACTGAGTGTATCATAAAAGTTTATCAATTTATCGGAACTTCACAGTTAATGTCAAATTAATTTGCAACTGCGGGTTATTAGGCCAAACCTTTGTTTGTGCGAAAAGGCATCTGCTTTAGAAACAAGCTGAACTCGATTTATTGTGTTTTATTCTGTTAGGGTCATATAATGTTTTCTCTCATTCAAACCAATTTAACGATACCCGGTTAAAGTGTGTCCTAAAATTAGTTAATACGATCAGAAGAACTAACTTAGAAACTTATAGTTGGATTTTCAAATCTCAGCCTCCGTATATATCAACGAATAAAAATATTTTTTATTAATTTTTTCAACCACAAACTTCGCAGAAATTATTACGGTAATCTTAAAAAATTTAACGGGCAGGTTTCGAAATTAGACGTCTCGGATAGAACAAATTGAAATATAAATACACCTAATTCTGTTTTTACGCGAACTTTTATTACGCGAATTTGATTTAACGCGATGCAACAAAACATTTTGTTTCCTTTTTTACGCGATTTTATTTGATTTAACGCGATTAAAAAAAACATTTTTAGCAAAATCAAACATCTTTGTACATGATTTAAACGAATTATTTTTATAGGAGAGCATGGTACAATTAACAATGTCAGTTAACAATGTCAGTTAAAAAACAACCGAAAGAAAAGCTATGTCTTTGGAAGTTAAAATCAAAATTTTGGATAGAATAGCCATCGGAGAAGGTGCTACTTCTGTAGGGAAATATTTCAGTTTGACGGAATCTACCGTAAAAACCATAATACAAAATGAAGAAGGTATTAGAAAATATGTGATTGCTGGAACAAGTATAAGTACTCATACATCATCATACGCAAGAAACATAGTAAAAGAGAAAATGGACAAGGCTCTTGTAATATGGATGGAGGATTGCTCACAAAAACGAATACCAGTTGATAGAAATATCATCAAGCAGATAGCATTACGAATTTACAAAGAGGTGAAAGAAGATTAACTACAACCCTCAGGCTAGACAGTTAAAAAATTTGAATTTTCTGCAAATACAGGTCGGATGATTGATTTTTTTTTTTTTTAGAAAGGCACGCGCTTTATAATGTAAAAATTAAGGGTGAAATCGCGTCTGCAGATGAGGAGGCAGCTTAAGCATTTCCTTCAAATATAGCCAAAATAAATTAAAGATGGTGGCTACACTTCGGATCAGATATGGAATGCTGATGAAACCGGCCTTTTCTGGAAACGAATCCCGTGCAGAACATACGTAAATATCAGAAAATTGCAAGTGGATTTTAGGTAGCCAAGGACCGTGTGTCCTTTTTATTCTGCTCTCACTCTTCAGGTGATCGGATGCTGAAACCCTTACTTTAGCTCTAAAATCACGGTCAATGAAAGGCGTAGATTTTAGAACATTACCAGTCCACTGGACGGCTAATAGAAATAGGGTGGCAACTGAAACTTTTAGGGGATGGTTCATTAAAAATTTTGTCCCAGAAGTTCGGCGTTATTTGAGCGATAAAGGCCTCCAGTGTCGCTGACGAAGAAGTACCTACCCTCACCGCAGACCTAATTAAAGAAGGACTTCAAATAGCTGCTAAATTGAGCGATCATTTTGAAAAGCATGATCGTATAGGGGAACGAGCTGAAAAACTTCGACGTGACCTACAATTATTAATGAGTAATTATCGAGAATTACATAACAGTCTTATCACAACTGGGAAACAACCATTGATAATGGATTTTTTTACGAAAACCACTGAAACACCACTACTACTTAGCAATGGAAATGCAAAGGATAATATTTCTAGCGTAGAAAGTGGTTTTCAAGTGTCACATAAACAAGTGCGCATTCCATCAGTTCCATCAGCCAGTGATGAAAGCACTTAAAAATATATCTTATGAAAATGAATTTTTTTCGTTATGTTTTGTTGAATTATAATTTTTTTTTAAATTAATTAATTAATATTTTTAATTACTTGTGTTTTTATTTGTTTTTCTAAATAAGTATTATTCTCATAAAGATATCTAAAAAGCATGTGTAAAGCATGTAAAAATGCGACTTTGTATAATCTAATTACATTATTTTAGTTGGTTTTACAAATGTAGAATCAATCCTTTACTTTTATATTGATGCCATATCTTCTTTTTGCGCGAATTTTCTGGGAACGTATCTATCGCGTAAAAACAAAATTAGGTGTACAGATAAAAATGGATGATATACTGTATAATATGTATGCTGTAATTCTTGACATCCTGTTTCCATTTCAACCTCAACGTGTGAAAGTAAATAATTTTCGAGAAAATCAAAGTAACAAAATGGCTAGGACAATAAAATATTGAGGAAAGAACAAAATATCGTAAACTACCAGTACCACATACAGCAGGTTCGGTCTACTCTCAATTGCTTATTGTTTCCGCTCACATTAATATCATTGTGATATGATTTTGCAGATAGAGCGGTTTTGTAGATAAAACATTTTTCTCCACATATAAAACGTTAAGAAACCCAATATGCAATGCCGACGGAATTCCATTTACATTCGCGTTCTAAAACCACACTGCTTCTATGGAAAGAACCATGTGTATCACGCGGAAATTCGTACTCGCCGCCAAAGAAAAGTGTCACAAAAATTCCGGTGTCGGTGTGAATCCCAACTAAAAAGAGAAAAAAACCACACAAACAAAAAGCACGTGTTTGTATATATTTTCCTATTGGAATAAATAATAATTCTTATTTGAAATAAAACAAAATTTTCCATTTATAATAAAATAAATATTAATTTTTTATTAGTACAAAAATACACAATTAAATTTTATAACACAAATTTTATAAATTAAATTTTAAGCACGTTCACCATACGTCTGGTTTGTTCACCATACGCGCATCCAATTGAACATCCCAACAAGCACAACCGATCTTGAAAAGAAAAAATGCATTGAAAATTTACAACGTAAATGTATTTTGCGACGACGCCATTGTGAGACAGATTTCTATTACCTTTTTAGTCCAAATTTGTACATCGCGATCACTAAATTACTTAATAATTATTATTGTAATATTGTATATACTTAAATTTAAAACTATTTACTTTAACAAATAGAAAACATTAAAATGAAACACAACACTTTAAAGAAAAAAATTTAATTATGTAGTGCAACCGTGCACGTCGACTTGTCAGAAGAAACTGAAAATAAAAGATACAAAACGAAAATAATATTACCGCGATATAGAAAGAGAAAAACAATTATTTTTCACCAAAATCAATATTTTTGTGTATTTGATATTTTGTAGTACGGAATTTTGTACGACATATGAGCAGTTTTTTCCACACAGTGGAATAATTGCATACTGGGAATTTAAACTTATCAACGAAACTCAAAATTAAAAATTCAAAATACAAATACACTCAACACAATAAAAATTGTGCTTAAAAACTTTAAACCTGACGGAGGCTTTCAATATTATTTTAGTCCTAACGTAACTGAAGGATTATGGGGTATATCCTCCATTCGGTCGCAAGTTAATTATTTGCGATCAGAAATATGGTTACTAGATTAAATTTGCCATGCCAATTGACACATTTTATTTAAATTTAAATTTTTTTTGCGATTGCTAAGTAGAAATACATAAAAATACTGCGACCTCAGAAAATGCGTAGCAGTCTTTTCGTAGATTTCTACTCTATAATCGCAAAAAAAATTTAAATTTAAATAAAATGTGTCAATTGGCATGGCAAATTTAATCTAGTAACCATATTTCTGATCGCAAATAATTAACTTGCGACCGAATGGAGGATATACCCCTATGACATGGGCAAAGTATAATAAAAGAATTAGCTTCAATATTTTGATAAAACCTCTGATAATAACTGATATTCATACTTATTTAACTAAAAATTAAAGAGAAAATAGTATTTTGTCCTTTTTAGTATAAAAATATTTTTGTCATTTTTATTCAGTTTTGCATAAAAATCTGAACAAATTATTTAACTTTATAAAGATAAATTTGTATGCTGTAGAAAACATTTAAAATATAAAATTTTATGTCTTTATCGTTTATATTACTTTTGTGGAGAAGTAAGGGATAGCAATCTTTTTGGAAAAATTATTTTGATTTGGTTTATGTTATTTCGACTTGCCGATCATTTGCAAAGGTTCTGCTGTGTATTAAGAGGTAAGTTTTGTTCCTACACAATTTATGTGGTTTCTCATATAATAAGAAACACTTATTTTTAAATATTTATTTACTCTCAGCAGAAACACAATACAGATTCATCTATAGCTACACCCAGCTGCAGAAACACGGATGGAAATTACCTATTGTTTGAAAATGTATAAGGGTAAATAAATAATACAAATATGTATTTGATAATTTTTTCTAATAAACATTTAAATTATTTAGGCCAAAAAAAAGTTAAGATGGAACTAAACAACGAACTAATAACATGGAGTACGTGGCTTGATATTTCACTCAACATTTAGGAACATGCTGAGAAATTTTGAATCCGAAGTTTATTACACGCGGATAGGATAAAATCAACGCAATTTTATTAAACTATTGTATATATAAATTGGCAATATTTTAAATAAAAAACTATGTTTTATTATCAAAATTTCTACTCTTTTTTCATTCAAATTTTTTTTAAAAAACGTTGAATCTGATTTCTAAAAAGAATAAAAATTATTCCTCTGAATTCGATAAAATATACTAATGCTAGTATTTATTTTAACCTTTCAATTGGATAAATATTATTCTTTGTGAATATTTTTTTTTATATACAAAGAAGTGCAAATTTAGCCATTTCAAAGCGCAAATTTTATTCTAAATTTGAGTGCTTTTACAGTCGACCAAAGAATAAAAATTATCATTGTCCGATAGCTGAATTTTAAACTTTTGAACAAAAATAAAATTTGTTAAAATTAGGACAAAATTATTTGATTTTTGAAAGTATAAATCTTATTTATTTGTGAAGTATAATTATGACCCTTAGGAAAGGTTGGACGTATAGTTATTCCGCAAAAAGATAGAAAAAGGATGGATTCCTTCCTTTTATTTTTAACCGTGTAGGAAGATGCTCGTATATGATTAGAAAACACAAAAAACGCCTTAAATTTTAAAATATAAAATAACATAAAGCGATTATACAACCGTCGCAAAACAAATCATTATTATTACAGATTTTAGAAGTTCATGCATTTTTAAAATTTTATTTGGGCCCAATTGAACAACACAACAATCATAAATATCAATTTTATTCGTATAAACATTTTAACAAATTTAATGGATTCCATAATACACGATGCGATGAAAGTATACCCATGTTTGTTCGCTCTATTCACAATCGATTATCATTCTAAATACCAAAAAAACTTGTTACAAATTCAATTTTCGAAAAAATAAAATTTTAATCTGTCGATGCTCTCAATCGTTAAGAAAAATATTGATTTAATTTTTTTTTTTTAGTTAAAGATGTGCTTTTGATTATTCTCTGTATACGAGTACTAAATAAAATAATACTAAATGGAAGAAGAATTTTTATTTATAGATAAATACCAGTAAACAATTTCCAATTTGTTGAATTTTCTAAAATTTTTGGGAAAATTGGAAAAATAACACAATAGTAATCGAAAAATATAAAATACAACATTTGTGCTTTTCCCAAATGTATTTCGACTATATACTCAGTATAAGTACTGTGCCGCTTTGTTGATTTAAAATCAACACAATATATAAAAGCGGGAAATTTTGAAGATTTTGGAAAATTTATGCATTTTATTATTTATTTTATTTATTTATTTTTGAAATCGAAAACATATTTGTCTTAATTTAAAATTTTGTGAAACATATTTGCCATTCTTCTTTTTATTATATTCTACAATCACGAAGTATGTAAAGCTGCAAAGCTCGTGCTCTCTGAAATATTTTCATAGTAACATCAATGAAATTTAGCAGAGGGTTTGAGAAATGTAATATTAATTTTGGAACCCTAACATTGACATTAATATTTTTATTTAATAAGATTTTTTATTACTATATATTATTTTATTTTACTGCTTTAAATTTAAACAACCATTTTATTATAATTTTATCAATAAAACCCCAACGTTTCAACGATATATTCTGTCTTTCTCAAGGGATATAATAATTAATGAAAATTTGACGAAAATTTTTTATAAAAAATAAGTATGGAGCTTGATTTGAAATGAAGATTTGAAAGTAACTTGAGAAAAACATCAAAAAACACAGTTCAAATTATACAAAGTAATACTCGAAAACTCAAAAAACATTTTAACTTTTACTAAAACCAACAAAATTTGACGTTTAGTAAAATTTGGTCTCTTATCAAGTATTACAGCGTCATGCATAGACATTGAGTGACCAGTTCGCCGGAGATGATCGATCAGTGCGCTAATTGAAATATAATCTTGAGTAGCCTCAATATTATGCTAATATACCCTCATCTTTAAATTTTGTTTGGTTTGTCCAACATACTCGTTTCCATATGAATATTTTAATTAATATATTGAATTTGATTGCAAAGGTTGTGGGGTGAGCAGAATTAGCCTTGAGCCCCAAAACAGATCGCACAGTTATTTTTATCGAGTAATAAAGTTTCCAAGATAATCATTTTACACTAAAACATACATATGTTTCTCATTTATATAACTTATCAAAATTTCTGTCTAAAATTTTATTTTGTTTCGTTGGTAATACTTTTTGTTTTTTTTTCGTAATTAAATTAAAAATGTAATTCTACCAACAGGTAGACTTGTTGGTAGAATTACATTTTTAATTTAAAGAAATGTTGATAAGTTATATAAATGAGAAACTATAAATAACTTACGATTGGGTTGACTGGAATTTCAATGTTGTGCACATTTGCCAAACAAACGTGGTACTGTATATCATTGTAATTTTTAATTGTTATATTTAAGTGGTAATTGGAATGTCGATTTTGCCAAGACGTGTCCAAGAACATACTAACGTCCCGATGTAAGTACCGTTGTTTGATAAATGTACTACTTTTTCTATATATCCCTTTTCCGGCCAGAGAAATTTTTTTTTTTTTTTTTGGTTAAATTTAAGTCCACCGTATACAAATGTGTACGAAAAAAATGAGAGGTTGTAATGTCTTCCGGATTTTAACGGATCTTAATTAAATCAGAATTCTTTTTGAAAAAAGAATTATAATTTGATAACATATAAATTATATAACTTATTAATTATTTGTTTTTTCATGGCATATTAATTATTTTATTATAATTATAGTTAAAGTGTTATTTTTCGGACGAAAACGATTAAAGGTGGTATGCACAAATGTGTCCGGTGGCCCAAAATACATAGAAAAATAAAGTTTTGACATGATATGTGTAATCAGTTTTGTATATGAGTACGGTTACGATTCACAAATACTAAGATACCATCTGAACTAGATGAAAATACTGTTCCTCGAATTTTAAAAATACAACAACAATCTGTTAAAATTATAGATCGACTGATTCAACAACTGCTGTATAATATCAGGTAATCAGAAATCGACGACAATCTCAACACCCATTGTTTATCCAATCAAAAGCCTTTTGGTGCATAATCACTACGCCGCTGGTGAAATCTGCTGGGCTCTAAACTCTTGCAGCCCTCACATATACTTTCATGAATAGGGAGGGGTTGATAGCATATATTTATCGAGGCATATAATTAAAGATCTTTTAATTTTTAGGTTGTAAAAGGCCAGGTAATACCGATCGGAGAGATATTCACAGGTTCACACCCACATTGTTAGGCTCATTATATTTGACCCATCCTCGCTCCAAAGACAGAAAATAGTATAAGCTTTCGACGAAAACGGTAACGGTAGCATATTGTCTATTCTATTCAAAAATCTGGGTGAAAACCTGCGCACATCTCTACGGTGAGCGGTATAAAAAAGGAAATTTTTTGTCCAGGAAATTTATTGTTGGACCAGAGAATACATTTAGCACGCTCTTTATAAAACTTCTAATATTCATCAAAATTGTGAAATTTGAATCATCATAATCATAATTTATCCCATTCACTATAGACTCAGTAGATTAAATGATTTTTTTTGAAAATGGTAGTGAAACCCCGTGGACATTTCCAGAATTTGCTGGAATATTGTTTCAAACCCGTCAAAAATGCTCGATTTCTAAATATTGTTTTTAATAGAACGAATCTCAAAAATATACTTTACTTAAATCTAAGGAATAGGTGTATGCTCTATCTGCTCAAAAATGTCAGCTAAATCTGTAAATATTTCTAGATTCGACGGCAAAACATTTAGAATTGGTCCAATTTTATATTTTCTTTTGAAAATAAATTCCAATACGAAAAAAAATAAAGTTAACAGTGTAATTTATTAATATTTTTTTTTTTGCAAAAACTTCACTACCATTGTCACCCAAACTAAACTTACCTAAAACATTAAGATTTTAGCAAAAACTATAATATTACAAAGACTTTCCGTACCATATAACTTGCAAAACAAAACTCTGGGGACGATCGATTTCAATTTGGGGACGATCGCAACGCAGAACCCTGAAATCTAAAACATAATACAGAAATGAATTCTCTTGATTATTGATATTTTCTCTTTTTATTCTCGTTATTTTACGCTACTACAATTGTAGATGAGAGATTGAGAAAATAAAATCATGCTTAAAACATCATCGTACACGAAATAAAAACGATCGATCTTTTTACTTTTCTATTGTTCGCTCACTATTCAGTGAATGGAATACAAAAAAAAAATTTGTTTTGTTACTCGCGGTTGACGAATAGAAAATAATTCCACAAGAAATGAGTATCACACACAAGGAAACATGATGTGTGAACAAAAGTGATTTATAGCATATTTTGCATATTATTTAACACTAAACATACCGACATTTTATGTATACCTAATCCTACCATGAGCGGTTAAATGACCGCTTTAAAAAAACATATGTATTTTAGTAAAGTAGACTAGATATAATTTGTTTTCGGAAATTAAACAATAAAAAAAGTTGTAAACATTGTAAAATACGTTGTTTGTATATTTTTGGAAAAGATAATAGCCACATTATGATAAAGTAACGTTGTATGCGAGAAATTTTAAACGAAATTTTTAAAACGGTCATTTGACCGCGCATGGTATGTTAAGTGTTAAATTAATTTTGTAACAATTAAAACTACAAAATATATTCGCAAACTCAAATACATATTGGTAATCGTTCATAATAGTAACATTATTTCGTTATTTTTTTATTCTGATAAGTTTAAAGTATAATCATGACAAGTATAAATTCTGGTGTTTTGTGTGCTGTGAAAACTTGTACAGCATCTCGTAGAATAAATCCCGAACGATATTTTTTGTTTTTCCTTCGAATAAAGATATGTTTGACGTATGGGTATATAAATGTGGATTGCAGAAGTGGAATTTGCCGAAAAAGCTGTTGGTTTGCGAAAAGCATTTTGATCCGAGATCAATAGGTAAACGTCTGTTAAAAAAATTGTGTTCCTGAATATTACTTGACGTATAAAACTGATAATCAAATACCTACTCGTTATGAAAACATTAAAATTTATGCAAGGACTTCAGCAAAAAACAAATCAAATTAAGGAAACAAAAATCAAAAGTTCATTCAGTGCCTAAAAATGTATTAGTTTGTAAAGAAATTGAAAGGTTGCCAAGTTTGAGCCCTGGTGCAAAGAAGTTTGCTAAGATGATTATAGATCCAAAAAAGCAATGGCCACAATATCAGCGAAATATCGCCTAACAGATATATTTCAAATCACTGGCGTGTTACAACTATCTATTAGACAATTTAAACTTGCATATGCTATCCAAGACTTCACTGTTTCGCTGGGTTCCGATTAAAAATTTAAAGCCAGGATCAAACGGTTCAGTCTTGATAGGTTTAAAAGAAAAAACTGATGTGATGAGTAATGAAGAAAAGTATGTTGTATTGATGTTTGATGAAATGTCTATCAAACCTGACTTGGAGTACGATCGCGTAAATGATGAAGTCGTTTGATTTTCAAAAACAAATAAACGAACTCCAGATATTGCGAAATATGTAACGTTTTTGATTCGCGGACTGATGAAACAATTTAAATATGTCATATCTTTTTACGCAAGTCACATAACATGGAAAGTTCCAATCTAAAAGATATTTTATTAGAAAATGTGAGAGTATTGTTCAACCTTGGATTTAAGGTTGTGGAGGTCGTTTGTGACCAGGGACCGAATAATCGGAAATGCTACACTTTACTTAATGCTGATAAAAATTCCCCATTTTTTTATTTCAATGAACACAAAATATTTGCCTTATATGACGCTCCGCACTTAATAAAATCCATGAGAAATGTTTTAATGAATGGCAATTTAAGCACACCTAACGGGATCGTTTCGTGGGATATTGTAAAAGAGTATTTGAAACAGAAAAACTCAGAACTACAAGGTTGTGCCCAAAACTTTCAAACCGGCATATTCACCCAAATTCATTCGAAAAAAGCGAGTAAAATTTGCTACTCACATGTTTAGTCGTACAGTAGTAGCTGGAGTAAGAACGATGGCCGATTTTAACAAATTTTCTACAAATGCTAAGCCGTTCGCTTCATCTACTGATAATTTCATTCAGAAAGTCGATATGCTCTTTGATAATTTAAATAGCAAATTGGTTTTTGACCCGAATCCTCAGAAATGTGCTCTAAAAATAGATAATTAAGTTCATCAAAATCTTAAAAATATGTTAAGTTATTTTTCTCAAGTAAAGACCATAAATAAATCTACCGTTTATTGTTTGAATGGAGTAATCCAAACGGTAGGTGGAATTTTATCAATGTTAGATCATTTAAAACAAAAGAACAATAAGATTGACTTTATTCTAACAGCTCGTTTGAATCAAGATCCAATAGAAAATTTGTTTGAACTTGTTCGTCAACGAGGTAGCAATAGTGCAAATCCATCACTCTATGAATTCAATCATCCCATTGGAAAAATAATGGCTATAAAATTTTTGGAAAATTCTGCTTTTGCAAACTGTGAAACCGATGCAGATGAAATATTGGCCACTAATATTATGACGGATATTTTGTATCATCATATCAATACAGTTTTAAAAGACACATTTAACGAGCCGCAAGCTTATGAATCTCAACTTAGCAAACAAAACATCTCAAGAGATAATGAAGATTTGGAAATCTTGATAGAAACAGACGTGGATGATGGACTTGGATGCCAAGACGATTTTGATGATTCTTCCAAAAGATATTTTATCGGTTTCGTTGCATTCAAAAATTTAAAAAAATCAAAATGCGTCATTTGTAATAAAATTTTGATAAAGAGTAATAATATTTTAGAAGCGAAAAGTGAACGTTTTATAATGTATAAAAAGTATACTAGCAATAAATAGTAACTTTGGAGCCCTTCACGCACCGAGTGATACATTTTTTAATATTTCAAAATTGCACATTGGTATTTTCAAAAGTTTGTTTATAATGCAGCCTCATATGGAAAACATCAAGAGCTACATGAGAGATGTCTGCGTTGCACAAACAGTTAAAAACAAGGAGTACCAGCATTGGTTTAATGAAAACAGCCCTTGTTATCAGCATCATTTAGATATATTAGATTATATATTACTTATTATGCTCAGGAAACATTCAAAATGGAGTACAAAGAAATTTATAGCCACCAACAAGCCGAGAAAATATAACGACTCCAACACAAAAATGCAAAATAAATCGATCACAATTATTAAACATCCGAAATTGAAAATTTTAAATGCTTAATAACACAAACAAGAGACTGCAGATGTTAACCTTCATAGATGGGAGCGGGGTGAATCTGAATTAATTTTTATAATGAAATTTTCTTTATCTTCTAAAGTAATATCAGAAATAAAAAATATGTTTTTTTAATTATGACTTGTGTATTTCTTAATTTTAAATAGCTATATTTCATTATTAAATATTCGTGTAACATTAGCCTAGTTTTAAATTAAAAGTTTTGTATCTGAAATAGAAAAAAATTAAGATTTATAGAAAACTGACTCGAATTTCATTATACTACCGAAAAACAACGCCAACTATGATGAAAAATTTTCTTTCGCTATGATAAACTCATATACAAAATTTCTAAATCAAAAACTGGCCTAGAATATTTTATTTCCCAATGAAATGCAGCTATTGTGAACCAAGTTAGGAAATTTAATTAGTCAGACGAAACTGAAATTCTAAAATGCATTCTCTATATTGAGTTCTTGCTAAGAAAGCTGTGCCTAAAAAAGCTCATAAGGCACAATTATATTTAACAAGTTAATCTAAAATCTATGTTTGAATTTAATTTTTTTCTGAATATTTAATTTAAATTTAATTCGATTGGCCGTGAGTTCCATTCATAGTGACATAAACTAAAATTTCATATCATCAAGTCCTCCAGTGTTTTTGCTGAATTTTCTAGAGTCAAGGAAATAAGAAATTTTTTTAAATAAGATTAATTTCAAAATTGTTTGTCCGGGTTCATAAAGTAAAAAGTTAGCAACCACTTTTTAGAAAGTATAATTAAGTAGAAATTAGTTTGTCTAACACATACAGAGGTATTTCTTACTACGCTTTACAAGAAAATTTTTGATAGCAGTAAACATTGTAAGGCTCCTTGCACACAAAAGCTCAGTTTCAAGACTGATACCAGCTTTTTTCTCACTGCTTCCCATTTTGGTAGGTAAAGCTCAAATAAATCAAACATTATCTATCATACATGGCAAAATAATCAACGCTTTCTATACACCCAGATATTTAAATATTTTATTTCCGTTTAGGAGATAAATGATCAGCTTACATCGCTAACAATATGAAACAATGTTTCTATCTTGCTATTTTAAATAAAGCATTTAATAAATCACTGTTACGAGCGTGTTGAGCTAAGCTCTGTGAGAACGGTTTCACTTATTTCTGCTTTGCACAGTAAAATGAAAAGCTGTGATCTCACGATATAGCTTGCTTCGCTCAAGTGTGCACTGGCCTTAAGTCTGTTTCAAGTACACCGTTTCCAAGGAAAACCAAAATATTTTTATTTGGCATAAACATAATTTTCGACGAACAATTGGGAAATACACAATAAATTTGTTAAATTATTTCAACAGTTTATAGTTAGAAACATCCTTCCGAACTTTGTTTACCATGAACATTTTATTTTCAAATTGTATTTTGATTTTTTTTTTTTGGTTTTTAATTGAATTATTCGATGCCGTTTTATTTTTAAGAAACTCGGTACACGATAAAGTTTTAACGATAAATGTAATTTTAATCAATACTGCGATAAATCCATTTTCAATAACTGAAACACATAAACAACTCCAAAGACCCAAAATGCCTTTGAGTTGACGAAAATATTCGTTTTCATTATTATTCCAATTTATATTACACATAAGCACACAGCTATATTTTACTGAAAATAAAAAAAACATACAAAAAAAACTCTCAAAATGAGAACGGAAAGTTTTATTATTTTGTTTTCTTTACTTATTTATTCTCTTCGAATCGTAAGCGATTATTCAAGTTCCACTGTAAATCATCCTTTTGAATCGGATTACCATTTTTTCACCATATGGCTTGTCTTTGTATTTCTTATAGTTTTTGATTTTAGTGTCTTACATTTTTGAATTTTCTAAAGAAACTACAAACATTTGCAAAACTAATTATTTTTGGGCGGCCAAAAAAAATTTTTTGTAAAGCCTTACTAGCCTGTGAGTTTAGCATTTCTAGGAATTTAGGAACATTCTTGAAAAACATATTAGGTCTCAAAATGTTCAATTTTTTTAGGAATTTATTATAAATTAAAATTGGAATTAGGTTGCAAATTCAATATTTAGCCTCAATGACATGGCTATGTTACGATGAAGTTAGGCCTTACTTCAAAAGCTTACAAGGCCAACCCTGTTGAAAATTTAATCTACAAATTTATTTTAGTTTTTTAATTCTTTGTTGTTTTTTATAAATACTAAACTTTTCATCATCATTGCAAAAATTAAAGGCATGAAAGCTCTCACTTCCGGTAAACAGATATCCACCAAATTTTGCAATAAAAATCCTATTAATGGAAAATGGTAAGTATAAAGTTTGATTCCGAATACTCAAACCACATGGACTGTAGAGATGGCAGATTTTGGTAAACTAAAGTTTTATATTAAATCTAGTAATTTCCGCTAATATTAAAAAAATATTATCTGGATAAATTTAGAACTTAATTTCCAATTTTTTTTTTGTTTTAACCGTTATTCGTAATTCAAAATATTTGAAATAAAATTAAAAATCATTAGGATCTCCCTCTATAGGCGTATAGATCAACCACCAAAAATCTACCCCTAAACCCTCAGAAAACTAAACTAAATGATAGCAGTGATAATGAATACCGGTAGGTTATATTTCATAAATTATAATTTATTTATGAGGCTGCAGGCTACTGTTAACGTTTCGAGTGGGTTCATTACGTGTAGAAAGAGAGGGGAGGGGGGGGGGAGAAAGGGGAGCTTGATTTATATTAGAAACACATTTATGTATGTGGTAATTTCCAGAGAGGTCATTACGTCTACAGCAAAGTAATTCAATATATCGCTTATCGAGTTTAATTAAATTGGCAGTTGCAATAAATTCGAGGTTGTTTATTATGTTTACACAAAGGCAATTCGATGCAATAATATTCATATTCAGGGGAATATATGGCTTTTTCTAATAAATTCGTGGGTGGCAATTACAGGTCTAAGCAGGCATTTTATTCATTATAACCTATTTCTAGTGCGTGTGATAGGAAATTCATAAGATTTAATATACCAGAGCCTCGTGCAATAAACCGGAAAAAGTCTTTAAAAGAACTTTAATATATATATATATATATATATATATATATATATATATATATATATATATATATATATATATATATATATATATATATATATATATATATATATACATTAAGTAAAATGCTATAAATACCAACGAACAAAAATCTATAGAATTAAATAAGCGAAGAAACCAAAAAAAATGTAGAGCACAAAAATATGACAACAGTAGTATGTAGCAGGATATAAATAAATAAAATAAATTTTCAATTCCCAAAAGTATCAATTTAATAAAACAATTGACAAATTGTATCATAAATCTTGTACGACTGTGGAAAACAACATGAAATGAGAAATTCGTAGTCGTACTTTTTTCAGCAATGAAAATTTCTAGACATACGTACAAACATACTCACATTGGCTGATATCCTTATATTTATTTTTATATTATTGTAGAAATGCTTGTATACGAGTTATACACATATTTTATAACCATATATACTCCTATACGGTTAGGTCGCCTCCTTGTTGTGTATATATGTAATGTAATGTTCAAGTCATTTCGCCAATCATCACAAACAAATATTTATGGACTCTTTTTATATCTTGTTTTTTACATTTTTTTCGGTTAACGTCTAAAGAATGCTTAGTCCACATTTTTGTGTTCAATTTGATTTTTGTATATAATTGTAATTTTGTATCGGGTTTTTATTGTTGCTTACTATATTCAAATGGCGATACCCGAAAATTTTTTTTTAATTGTTAATATTGAATATGTTCATCTAATTAGGAATTCGCGCCAGAACACTTTAGATCAGTATTTAAAATTAGATGAACTAAAATAACTCGTCCCTGTTTAATTTTACAATTAAATCCTTAGGGAAACAGTATTTTGATTTGAAGCAGTGGTCTTAAGGTATGTACCATTGTAAGAAGCCATGCTGGCCGCCGCTTCCCCGTATCTAATGTAAATTTAAGATTTTATGAGGCAACACAAAATTTAAGTTCATTTTATGCACAGTATAGTCCTTAAGTTTTTATTTTGTATAACTGGACAAAACTGGATATTGGCATCTCTACTACACAACTGCAGGCCAATAAAATTTATAAAACACTGTTAGATTTTTAAGTAATATTTTAATAAACTACAAGTATAATTTTCTTATTTGATACTTATTTTAATAAATTAAATAATTTTAATAAAAATAAAATATTATCATTATTTAAATCTTTAAAATACTCATTCAATTTAATTCTTGAGAAGGATGAACAAGAATTTAATTCCGAATCTCAAATATAGGTACGAAAATTTAAAAGTCAAAATTGCTGAAATTCCTGTTCCGTTTTTCCAGAATATACAATTAGAAAGTAGGAACATTCCTAGAAAAATATTAAACTTTGTTCCTTTTCCTCTTCTTAAGGAAAGTCAGAATCGACCATCGACCTACAGGTGAAGTTTAGTCAGACAACTAGGCTCATACTATAGACAGACAACCAGTTTTAAGAGTAACCTCAAGTGAACCACAGGATTTCGTTGTAATGTATCATTTCTAACCATGATTTACAACTTTGATTCAAATATTGTTTCAGAATGAGTTTACTTTACGTATACATCGAGAAAATAAGGTAAGGAGTATAAAGTTTCTAACAGTTTTTCGAGAGTACAAGTAATTTTTCCGGAAAAATTTTGCTGTTTTTATACAACAAATTAAAATTACATTAAAAAATATTTATATTTACAAAAGTTGATATTTTAAACATTTGTAACACTTTTAGAAGAAGCGATAAGAGCAATAGAACTTTGATCTATGTCCGCAAGGTTGACGAAGCAGTTATTATTAATAAAAAAACCTGAAACTTTATTCGGAAAATCAAAAAATTTACAGGAAAAAATTTAGCTTCACCCGCCTAAAAACTTATAGTAAACAATCCTGCATTTAAAAATTACCAAAATGTATACCCCTTACCTGATTTTCTCGATGTATACCTAAAGTAAAATTACTCTCCGCACACTAATAGCGAGATAATGGTAAGTTCTTTGCAAAAATCAAAAATAAGTTGATTTTTTGGTATGTCAAAGAACACAATACACGATTGATTTTTTTTTTGTTAGTGTATCTGTGAAAAATGAACATTCGATTTTCAAACCTTTTTCTATTGACAGTTTATTGTCAAAATATTTTGACACAATTATTTTAACACAGTGAAAACGAAATAATTATTTTAATACGAAAAATAAAATTATTCCGTATGTTAAAATCCCACGGTCAACTAGTCAAAAAGTTATGATGTTTGTGTGTATACTTTTTGAAATATTTATGTTTATACTTTTGACGTTAACGTATGTATGTGTTTTTTAAACGTGAAAAAAAATCGCCAATTTTTCAAAATTGATTGCGTTCGAAAAATAAATAATTTTTTTTACTTGGAAACAACGTGTCACGGAATTTCGATCAACGTTTTTTTGAATAATTTTTTTTAAGAAGTTCCTATTAATTGTCGATTCTATTAAATTCATTAAGTTAAAATGAGAAGGCAAAAGAAATTCTGCACTTTCTGGAC
The DNA here is from genome assembly GCA_947310385.1 of Nephrotoma appendiculata. Classification (NCBI taxonomy): domain Eukaryota; kingdom Metazoa; phylum Arthropoda; class Insecta; order Diptera; family Tipulidae; genus Nephrotoma; species Nephrotoma appendiculata. Next base: position 327,140,832 of record OX371223.1, read on the forward strand.
ATCCATAATTATAATTTCACCACTCATGATAGGAGACGTAAAATCGCCGGTTGTAGTGTGATTTTTAGTTATCATTAAGGAAATCATGATTGTGAGAATAGGAGGAACTAACACGACCTGTTAATTAATCAAATGGATTAAAACATAAGGATTGAGTTACTAAAAGCAACTTTATTTAAACTTATTATTATACTAGACAATTTAAGATAATCCATCACGGTTTGTTCACAAATCAGTATTAAATATATATGTTTAGGGATGGTAATGTTTGTTAGCAAGATAATAAACAGCACGTTAAAATACTATTATGTCAACAAAGAGCTAACTATAACAAAAAAAATATTACTCTAAGTTAAAACCCCCTTGTTTCGATCAACTCCAATATCAGATTCATCGATCTTTCCGATCATAATTTCAATTCTGTGATGTCCGATATTTTCGATAACGAACTTATAAAAATCACTTCACTACAAAACTAATTACAATTAATTTACTTATTTCCGATATTAATCGTTACCTCCTAAATCTCTCAACAAATAATCTATATATATATATATATATATATAAAAATGGTGTAAAAAATGTATGTGCGCGCGCATCAGTTGAGAACGGCTGAACCGATTTGGCTCAATTTTTTTTGTTGTGTTCGCAATTGCCAGGAAATGGTTTTTACGAAAGAAAAAATCCATCGGAATAGTCGGAAAACTGGAAAAATCGAAAAAAAGCCATTTTCATATAAATTTTGTAAGTACATTTTTAATGAGACAGGTGGTGCAGTGGTTAAAGCTTCGGCGCTTGGGCTAGGAGGTACTGGATTCGAATCCAAACGGAAGTCTGCATGCAAATTAGTATTTTGTTTTTTACCCAATTTTTTTATTTAGTCTATTTATTTTCACTATCTACAAATACACTGGAAAAGTGGGAAAATTTGGAAAATCGAAAAATGGGGGGAAAATCCACCGGAAATCAGAAATCGAAAAACGATGTTTTTCAGTTAAGAACGGCTGAACTGATCTCGTTCAATCTTTTTTTGTTGTTTTCGCAATTACTAAAAAATAATTTTAAGAAAATCCACCGGAAAAGTTGGAAAATTCGGAAAATCGAAAAATGATGTTTGTCAGTTGAGAACGGCTGAACCGATTTGGCTCAATCTTTTTTTGTTGTGATCACAATTGCCCGGAGATGAGTCTTATGAAAGAAAATTTTGGGAAAAATTAACCGGAAAAGTCGGAAAATTCGGAAAACCAAAAAATGATGTTTTTCAGTTGAGAACGGCTAAACCGATGTGAAGCAATCTTTTTTGTTGTGTTCGCAATTCCTAGGTGATGGTTCTTACGAAAGAAAATTTTGGGAAAATCCACCAAAAAAGCCGGAAAATTCGGAAAATCGAAAAATGATGTTGACTATGAAATTTTCAAATCAAATTGGCAATGATTTGGCTAGTCATGACCTGAAATCGCCCATGGTCATTTTCGTATATACAAACGTGTTATTTTTTTGCTGCAATTAAATTGGAAATTTGAGTAATAATTCACTGTTTTATGATATTTGAATTGTGTGCATTGCAACCATAAACGGTACCATTATTATAATAATATGAAGTTGGGTGTGATTTTTACGATTTTGATAGTTTTTCCAGAATTTTTTTAGTGCGTGATAAGTGCGATTTTCAAATTGGATTACAGGATTGAGATTTATTCGATTTGTAAGTTCATTTGTGTGGATTAATGATTTCAAAGTAAATGAGTCAAATCACTCTTTGTAATGTATAAGAAATGATTTTTGATTAAAATGCTGGCTATCAGACGATCGAACCTAGGACGAAGAAACCGTAATTCACAAAGAATACACGATGTCCGTGAGAATGAAATGCAAGAGCAACGCGAAGAATTAAATGAATACAGACGTGATCATATCGGATAAGTCCGCGCTGCACGAGTGTCAGCTCAGGTTCAACAAAACGTAATTCGACGAAGAAGTGCGGTGAACGTTGACTTGGATTGCGCTGCTTTTAATTATGACTCTACAATCGCCTACAAATATCTTCATTGCCTTGATATTGGAGCATTGTCTGCCGTGTGCTAGCATTGAGAAGCATTGAAGTTCCAAGCAGAAATGCCGGGGCTATGCTATGCCGATGACAAAGTCAAATTTCCGTTTTTGACGCCACCGGAGCCATTGCGTACCTATTTATACAACGCTATCCAGATTTTTTCTCGCACACACACAACTGTACAATCAATGCTTTAACATGCGTAATATGAAACCGATGTTATTGATCGTCAATCCGGCTACAACCCCACCTATATACGGTAATGACATCACCGCGTGTTGATCATTTCGGTAATGTTGAACGATTGTACTCATAATATTCAAAATTGCTCTCTATTTTATAGATTCAAGGGAAAATTTATCATCGAAGTGGAGCATTGATACTACCAGCGAATGAAGAACCCAAATTCCTACAAATTTACTTCGTTGGAAATTCCGAATTTGAATAAAGATGTCATTCTTCGCTTAATGCGTAAAAACAAGAGATAATCCAATAACTTCAATATCTTCTGCATGAACACAATGCGCTGGTTCGTTTGTTTAAAACTGCTTTGGAGACAATGTCTTCCGATGATCACAAAATAATCATCATAGCAGATAAAAGACCAACCGGAGGCCATGCACGTCAGCACAATGATCCCACTACTAACGAAGTCGCAGTTGTGATTGTTGTCGAAAAAGTAGAATCGCGTGATTGCAAGAATGCTAAATCATCATCTGGGAGTAGTGTACAATGGCACATAAACGATCATTGAAAGCGTTCAATCGAACGATGAAAGATTTGCAAAGTAATCCAAGATGTTTTGGTGGAGCGATGATTCTGCTGGCCAGCGATTTTCGTCAAAAGCTCCCTGTCATTCCGAGATCAACAGCTGCAGAGGAACTCAACGCATGTCTGAAATCGTTGAGATTGTCGAGCTATGCGAGGAAGTTGCATTTGATCACTGCTGATTTTTCCAAACAACTGTTTTCGCTTGGCAATGGTCAAATTCCTGATGATGTCTCGACCGGATTGATTTCGTTTCCTTCGAATTTTTGCATGTTTAAGACGTCAAAGGAAGAGCTTATCACGAAAGGGTTTCCAGACATCCGCTGAATTCATATGAATCACGATTGGCTCAGCGTTTGGCGTTCGCCATGACGATTAACAAACCGCAAGCTCATTCGTTACGTGTGCGGAATAAACCTCAAATTTCCGTGTTTTTCTAATGATCAGATCATTGATTGATCACATCATTGATTTGCGTCTGTATTAGATTTAATTTCACTCGAATAAAATACATTGAATTCTTTTGAATTCCCACTGACTCCAATTCATTTCCACACTGAGAGAAAAATCCAAAAAACAACTCAATTTTCGATAGATGCCTGAGTTTGAATCGATATTTCATTCACATTTCAATATACAATAGTGTTGAATTCTATGAAAAGTGAATGGAATATATACTCAACTCAAACGTCTATTGAGAATGAGTTGAGTAGTTTGAATTTTTCTCTCATCAAAATAAATGTTCGTGATTTGGGGCGGAACGAGGTTCGCCGGGTCAGCTAGTGTTTTATAAAACTGATAAACTAAAAATTGTTTTCCTTCCTTTACTCTCATGACCAGGGTAAATCCTCTCTTGCAAAATACAATATACAGTCGTGAGTAAGTTACTGCTCATCATCTGAGGCATTATTTCATATCACATGGTGCAAAAAATTTTATGTAGTCAAAGCTACACTTAATTGAAATTGGTGTGATAGGGCCATAGCTCATAGTGGTCTCTGATAGTATTAATTTATTTGTTCTCGTAAGCTAGAAATCGGCTTCAAAATAAACATGGGTAACTTGTCGCAAATACCTTTAGAAATAGGCCAAAGCGATAACGGAACACTTTGACCTTTTCTGAAGATAGTCATTGTATGTTCACGTTCCTCCCTTCTATTTAAAAAAATAGAAACAAAGTTTTAAGCCCGCCGAGATGCTGCCAACTACTGCTCCGCCAATACTGTAGGAAATTTCGTGCCGTACAGGGCGGAGTTTTTGTTACATTTTTGCCGAAAAATCGACATTTCCGCATAAATTTTGGAAAACTGATCTGAACTGGTATTGTTGACCTTACAGTTCTAAGTCGTTTTGCTCATAAATGTTATGCTTTTCAAAATAAAAAACGAAATAGCCTCTAGAGGCTGCCACCGGAAATGAGTGGTTTTCCGCCAAAAAACATTGGAATCTCCCAATTTATAAGAAAAGGTTAAGTCTGAAGTTTCATTCCGATCAGTCAATCCATGTGGGCTGTAGAAAACCAACAGATATTTAGTGAGCACGTCATCACATATGCGGATCACACACATGCAGAGATTTGTTAAACTATTTTTTCGATTTCGGTGATGTAATAAATGATAAGTCTTGAGGTCAAAATTGTTCATGAATACTATATTTACTTTTACTATATAAAACAAAGTAAGACTGTGTCGAATTCAGGTGAATTATACTTTACCCGAGCTAACGTATTTAACAGCTGTACTTTCGGCAAAAAAACGGATTTTAGTTCTTTACATTAATTGTCAACTTTCAGGTAATAACCTGGTCAGTGTCGTCATTTGAAGCCGAAACACAAGCGAGAGTGTTAAGATGTTATTTTGGAGTCTAGACTGTTGTAGAACAGGAGACCGTGTCAGTATTTGTTATTTGAGAAATCGCGAATTTGTGTAACGGTTATCAAGATTTATTTTAGAATATTGGCCAATTTGAAACGTTTTAAAGGTCACTGATGAAGTTTAGCAAAATGTTTTAAATTGTATAAAGGTTCTGCATTCCAAAAGTTAGTACACCTTAGTACACCTTACTAAAAGAATCTCGAACTATTTCGATATTTTCATTTTTTTTTTTCAAATTACTCAAATAACTTCGCGTTTTTGAGGAAAATGGAAAAAGCGTACAAAATCGCACTTACGAGATTGAAGCGTTACGTGTATCGGACAACCACAATATAGACAATATGATGCAACGATGTGAATCATTGCACAAATTGAAATTTTGCAACTTCCCCTATAACCGTCTGAGCAAGTGGAGACTATCATTCGAAAACATAAAATAGTTATATTCCAGGGCGAAAAGTGTAACCAACGAGCAAGTATTTTATTCCAATACATTGAGATGTTCTTTCATCTTTTGGTACCAATATGAATTGGTATGCACATCTTTCCAATATCGTTTACTATTGCTACTAATCTTGTTTCCGTCAAAAAAACTGATTGATCCCAAATAAAACAACTTGAATTTGAAGTGCTCTAACACACAAAATTTCAGACAGATTTGGACCCTGTATATGGCCCTCCCTAGCAAACACGTTAGTTATAAGCTATCAGGCATCAGCCCTGTAAACTTGAAGTATCATTTTTGAACCCGTGAGTCTATAGATTTATGAACCCTCGAGCCGAATGACAGTAGTAAGCGACATTTTCAAACAAAGTCCGATACCATAGAGGAAATGACCTTAGAAAATGTAAAAGACTTAACCTCAATTAAAAAACATATAGAAACAACGGTGAATAGTTATCCCAGAGTGGATTAATATTAATTAGAATTTCCGAATTTTCCTAACGTATTAACGTATCCACCATAATCATGGTCATCATCAATAAAAATGACCTTAGAAAAGGTTAATTAACTATGCCTAACTTGAAAAGGTTTCATTTTTCTTAGAGCAACCCGGTAAAACGCGTTTTCGGTGGTTGACAAATCCGCATTGTGCCTTTCTTTATGTTTGGCTTGGCAACATTTTAGAAAGCTTTCTGCTTAAGGATTTTATCAGAATTTGTAATCGAATCCGCCAAACTTCCAACGGTATTATAAACTGGAAGATCCCCTTTCTTCTGTCATCGTTTGAGATTTTCCATTATTTTGGGTTGATGTAAACATAATATATAAAGTATAAAGCTCTATGGCTATGTCCTCATTCGCAGAGTTATAAATCATCCTCCTTCGCCACACCTATTTAAACCACAAAACATGTCGTTCTAATTCACATCGAATCCTATATAGAAATAAGAGTGATTGATCGATATGGGAGTTAAAACATAGCTGCTATATAAAGATTAGTATGGCTGTGTTGTGGCGATTTTCAAGAGAATGAAGCCAAATAAGATTTCTACTAACAGATTACGAGAAAAAACACGATGTAAGATCTCTATTTTCGGTCAAAGAAACGGCTACATAGGCTAGCTGAATCTGCCAGGGGTCCAACGAAAGTCGTTTAAAGCGCTCTTTAAACATCAGTATTCGACAATTCTTCAGACCAGCATTTTACAAAACAGTGAAATGGACTTGGAACTAAAAGTGGGTCAACTAAATCAGTGTTTCTCAACCTTATTTTGCCGAAGGCCCTCCTCGTCATATTTAAAAAGAGTGTATTAATATGAAAAGAAAAATGACTCTCTATAAATACGGAATCGAATTATAGAATCGTGTTAAAGCGGCTCTCTAGAGGACCATATGGCCCACATTGAGAAACACTAATCTAGAGGAATCCCTTTAAATCATATGTTATTTTGACACTGATTTCTGTTTCCCGCCTTAAATTCTTGTTAATGAACACAGGAGCATATCTCTCCGCGGCTCGTAATAAACACAATAACGCTGGATTAACGTTTGCAAATACATATTTACTATTTGCATATTTAATAACAACAAAAATAAAATTCGTAAATCGAATTTTTTGTCGCAAACAGAGACTTTGGTTTATTTTTAAAATTACGCTATAGGGAAATTTCGTAAAAAGAGACTTCGTTAAGTGAGGGATAGGTTGGAAACGTATTCCCAAAGTGAGTGCTATGTTGCTGTATTAATACAAATGCTCGGAAAAAAACGTTTCCTGGTGGTATTGCACAGATAACTTCCAAAAATGCAGAACTTACACTGATCTCTGTTTACTTTAATTACGGATTGGATTAATGGGGCAAAATGCATTGTCTCTGGGACCCGTTTTGATCCACTTACTACTACATAACAAAAAAGATATTATAGTACCTAACCTACATACTCACACCGCGATCATGACAGGCGATAGTAAAACGCATTCAATAGCTCATTCGTGCTTAACTTGCATTTTCATTCAATAAACCAGAAAGCGTTTAATATACGACCGATAATGGATACCTAACAGGGCAAATTTATTCAAGCTTCTCATTATTCCAATATAAGCCATTTATTGAAAGCACTCTGGTTCGTCTTGCTATATTTGGTTATTTTGTTAGTGCGAAATATTAGTTTAAAACCCTTTTTATTGTCAACTCTTGTTGGTTGAAAACTAAATCTCTAAATTAATTTGAATCTTTTAATTCTGTGTCGCTTTGTAAATGTTGAAGTTTTCATCATCATTGCAAATATTCAAAAAGCTTCCATGGAAACTGCAACTTTCGGTACACGGTTAAAAATAAAAGGATGAATCCCATCCTTTTCCTATCCTTCTGCGGAATAACTATACGTCCATCCTTTTCTAAGGATTAAAATTATACTTCCCAAATAAATAAAATTTATACTTTCAAAATTAAAATAATTTTGTCCTAATTTTAACAAATTTTATTTTTGTCCAAAAGAATAAAATTCATCTATGGGACAATGATAATCTTTATTCTCTGGCTGAGTGTCAAAAGCACTCAAATATAAAATAGAGTTTGCTCTTTGAAAATGACTAAATTTGCTCTTTTTGGCGTATTAAAAAAAAGTCACAAAGAATAATATTAATCTAATTAAAAGATTAAAATAAATACTAATCATTACCATATTTTATGCAATTCAGGGAAACATTTTATTCTTTTTCAATCAAATTGAGCGTTTTTTAAAGTGAAATTTGAGTAAAAAAATAAAAAAAAAGTAGAAATTATGATAATAAAAAATAGTTTTTTATTTAAAATATTGATAATTTATAATATATACAATATAGTTAATGTTATAACAACAACACTTATATCAAATTATGACATTGAATATATCAATTTTTTCCATATACATATACATCCGTTAATACTGATGACACGGAATATGTATATCGGTTTTCATATTGACTAGGGCATTTACATTTAATTTTACATTTTTTGCATAATCAATAGTTTTATAAATGATCTTTTTTGTATATAAATCAAATGAATTATGGAATAAATATTAGTTCTTACACAACAGTCAACGTGTTTCTGTCCAGCCCTGACCAGCAGCAAGCGAAATTCATATTAAGTAATTGTCAACTATCAAATTTGTAATTTGACCAAAATACGGTCAAACAGTTAATGAAAATTACGATGATTATATCTTATCCGCATGTAATAAACTTCGGATCCATGAATTTCATAGCATGTTCCTAAATGTTGGGAGAAATAACATACTCTATGTTACTAATTCGTGGTTTAGTTCCATCTAGCAAGTTTCTGGCCTAAATTATTTAAATGTTTATAAGACAAAATTATCATTTACAAATTTGTATTATTTATTTACCATCACATTTTCAAACAATAGACAATTTCCATCCGTGTTAAAGTAGCGTAACTGAGTGCGGGCTCGCTATAGATGTATCTGTATGTGTTTCTGTTGAGAGAAAATAAATATTTAAAAATAAGTGTTGCTTATTATAATCATCATTATAATTATAAAACCACATAAATTGTGTATAGGAACAAAAACTTACCTCTTAATACATAGCAGAACCATTTCAAATGATCGGCAACTGATAACTAAATTTTTAAGTCGAAATAACTTAAACTAAATCAAAATAATTTTTCCAAAAAGAGTGCTATCCCTCACTTCCCCATCAAAGTAATATCAAAGATAAAGACGTACACTTTTAAATTTTGAATGATTCCTGTGCTAAGAAACATACAAATTTATCTTTTAAAGCGAAATAATTTGTTCAGGTTTTTATGCAAAATTGAATAAAAATGACAAAAATGTTTGTATACTAAAGAGGACAAAATAGGATTTTCTCTTCAATTTTTAGTTAAAAAAGTATGAATATCAGTTATCATCTGAGGCTTTATCAAAATATTGAAGCTACTTCCATTATTATACCTTGCCCTTGTCATTATCCTTCATTTGTGATAGGAATAAAATAATATTGAAAGCCTCCGTCAGGTTTAAAACCGAGGTTATGCGTCTAGTGAAATTTGTGTTTTATTTTAAAGATATTGTAATGCCATCGTAAAAATGATTAAGTATTGTAATAAGCACAAAACGTTCTTAAATTACCTATTGATCAGATCACACTCTTAGTACATCTTTAATTTTGAGTTGGGTTGATAAGTTTAAATTTCTTAGTGCTTTATATGTGGAGAAAAATGTTTTATCGTCAAAACGGTTCTATCTGCAAAATCATATCGTTATGTTGTAGTTTAGGATATTATGTTCTCACCTCAATATTTTATTTTTCTAGCCGGTCGGCGATTGATCGTCGAAGGAGAAAGACGTGTTTTGTCTTTCTTCGTGTTAAACAAAAAATAATAAATAAAATTAAATATGTCGTGTAGTTTCTGTATTAATACATAATACATAATAAATAAAATTATAATATAATAATAAATAATAAATAATGAAAGTGATTAGTGAATTGGATGTGTATTATTTATACATAAAGAAGTACCTATGTACAGTCGGTGAATTAAAGAATTAGTATTAACATTCAGTTTAATGTGAAAATGTGCTAAATTAAATAAAAGTGGTTTATAATACAAATTTGTTTGTTTATTTACTTTTAATATTAGAGAAGTGCTATTAACGTGTAATCAAAGTGCGGTGTCCAGCAGAAGAAATGTTTTATATACATAGACCGTGTTGAAATATTTATAACGGGATATATTTCTATGCGAAGTATATTTCGTTTTAATTTTTTGATATCTGGATATGTATATGTATGCATATGGAAGCGCAATTCAGAGAAGTTTCCTTTTAATATTTTTTTTATTTACATAAAATGTATATATTTATGTGTCTGTATATGTGTGTGGATGTGGATGTAAATACAGTGAGGCTTCTGTAAGTCGAAGTATTCCTTAAATCTAATTTCGATTTATGGTAGGAACATTTTTCGATAAATTTCCTGTTCATAAGTATATAATATACATATATAATATCTATGTATACGTTTGTATATGCTCGGGGAATTCGAGCGAAATTGGTTTTCCATCTATTTTAATCAAATTTTCGCTATCTCAATCAAATTATTTGGCAAATAATGGCTCGACTTATACAAGTTTTACTGTATGTTAACTAGGAAGAATTAAAGGTGTTTGTGTGTGTATATGGATGTGTTTATATGGAAATTATAAATTTTTTTTGAAGCTATCTTCGTTCTCTCTTCGTTTTGTATTTACACACAACGATAATAGTCTTATCTACTTTTGTTTGCAAAGGCTATGCATGTATGGTATCATGGTATGCATGGTAAGAGAAACGAAGGTGTAATATTCCCATGTTTCATTTTCGTCGTTTTGTGCGCATTACGTCAAATGTGGACAACAAAACGGAAATTTACATTTAAATTGTCGATTTTTCGATTAATTGTTTAAATGGATCTGCAGTAAGCGTAATTTAAAAATTGATGGTGTGATTTTGATAATTACAGTTTAATTAAACACTTTTTGATGGTTTACCCTTTATATTTCATTTTATGGTCGTAAAATTTGAGAAAAGAATCTGCCGAGATATATTTTTCAAGTCGACGGAAAAAAAGGGATATAATAATTATGAGTATATAACATAAACCTATAAAATTGTTAATACATAAGTTTACTAATAAAATATTAAGTGGGTACCTGTCTGTAGCTTTTATTCTTCTGCTTCTAAAATATTCGTGTTCTTAAGAATTCATTTAATTAAATACATTATGCACTTTAAATTACAAATTAAAATTAAATCTCGATTTTATTTCATTTGTTATTTTATGTTTTCCAATAGTTAAAAAACGAAGTCTTAATTTCTGTCTTTATCAGATACATATATGTAATTGATGGGTTTTTCTACAAATTGAAGAAGAACCCAATTTCTTAGTTGATGTGGATTTCGAGATTGTTAAATGATTTATTTAAGTAAAAAATTGTTTGATTTTAACTGAAAATCAGAAAATAATTAATAATTATAATTAAAAATTTATCCAACTGTACTTATCAAACTTAAATGAGCTTTTTGTCTGAAAAAATGCGTTTTTTATCCATTTGTTTAAGAAAATAATAAAAAAAAACCCGAAAGTACGTTTCTTGTCCAAATTGACGTCACATTAACATGCTCAATGTTGCACCTTCTTGTCTATACATCGTGTATGGTATAGGCAATGCCTTCTAGACAACAGGCCTCTTACTACTTTCATTTTTCGCACATGACGACAGGTTATGTCTGAACCGAGACTGCGCAATAGTAATGTTGGGATGTTTTTCACTAACAAAACAACTAGAGAAGGCAACAAAAACGTCGACATAGCATATCGTCATCATTTGTAAGCGGCCTGTGGTCTGGGAGGCATTGGTATAAGTATGGATATACTTCTATAGATGTTTGATCGGTTATATATGTATATGTATATGTATATATGTGTATGTTATACATATACATATATGATTGATTGTTTTTATTTACAATTATTTTAATATTTTAATAATTAATGTGATATTTTATTATATTAATATTATTTAATATATATACGAGTACTATATGATTATGTATGTTTGTATTTTGGCTTTTCCTGTATGCATTGTGTGGGACGAGTGGCCATCATGTTTCATCTATTAAAGCGCAGTAAAAACATTTTATTTATTAGAGTTAGATAAGTATTTTCGAAGATTATTGTATGTTGCTTGCGTCATTGTTTAATGTAGCCTGCGGCCCTATTCCTGAATGCGGTGCGGAGGCGGGGGTGCAGGATTCATATTTGAATTGAATCAGATTCGTACGATTCTTATTTAAAATTGAATGAGAATCTTGTACGTTCGTTTTCGTGTCGTATTCGGGAATAGGGCCGCTGGTTTTTGTAAATTTACTTGTATAACAACATTATAGAGTGGAGAGATGATTGAGGTGAGCTCATTTCAGCTTGATTGAATGACTGCTTTGTTGTTTTATTGTATTTATTCATTTACTTGATTTTTTAAATATTATACAGATGTTTATAATAAATTATATCACATTATTCTATATTATCATTTATTAGTTTATTATCTTATTTGATTATTTTAAATTTGTAAAATTTTTTATAATGAATTTTGTAACGTGAATCCAAATGAACTGCATAAATTTGTTAAAACTATGGTTTGTAAATGGGCATACCCAGAGTAGAGTAATTTTTCGTTATGCATCTACATTTTGGGGATTTCAAATTAAAGGTATGGGAAATTGAACGGAATTCAATCGGATTTTTATAAATCGACGGCTTGAACTAATGTCTGTAAGTCTACCATAATATCGTCCTGTGCGGATTTAATGTGCTTGATAGCAACTCTAACTTGTGCATCTAATCTCATCCAATGTTGGAGGCAGCCCCTTTTAAGATATCAAACCAATTAGAGATTGGAATGTGCCGCCAGCTATTCTGACTAGTATCTCGCCGATATTGTTTTATATATGAATAACTTCTCGCATCCGTTCATTTTGTTTATAGCATCAAATATTTCGGAACAATATAAAGACAATCTTTCGATTTCTGCCCAGATTCTGCACTGTTATATCGCTCTTTGGCGGTTTTTAATGAGTAATAGGCATGGGGATTTTGCGAATATATGTTCTGTATTGAATGCTCCATGATATCTTATGATATAGGTTAATACTAACAAATAATTTTTGTCGATCTCTTCTGAACTAAGGTGTGCATTTAAGTCCACCAATAGAACAATATAGCGTGACTTAGGATAGCTTTCTACCATTGACAAATTTAGTATTTAGTCTTTTGTATTTACAAAAGTTAATATTGCATTGATTTAGTTTGATGTCAATATTGTTACGTTTGTGCTCACTGCTGAGTCTATGAGCATTCCAGATCTCAAAGCATAGTGAGGAGGAGGCTGATCTTGTTTTACTCACAACACATTTTGGGTGTTGTACCGGATTTGTGGCATTGACTACAAATCTGCTATAATATTTAAAATGTACCACTTTAAACCCGATATTTTTTTTTCTTTTTTTAACTTTTCGTTAAATTTTGAGAAAATCAAGAAAAAGAGCGAATGACTTCCATGGAAATACAGTACGGCTTCAAACTTTAAATATGATATTCCAATATTTATGTTTTTGCAGCTGTCTTGTTTTCGTTTAGTTCCACAAATACTATATGTGCCTGTTGGTTTTTAGTGTTATAGAATATAGAAGTATTAAGCCAATCTTTATGGTAGAAATCTTTTCCGTTATATAGCGGAGGTCCAATTTTTATAGCAGTAGTAATTCATGTCCATTTAGCGAGGGTTAATATTAAGCGGTATGTGGCGTATTCCAATTTCGCTCAGGTAGATGGTTTAATAAAGCGGTATAGTATATCGAGATATAGCATTATTTTTATGTGAATATTGAGTCTAAATGATCGTTTTTTCAACGAGAGCACTTTATTTTGGATTGACGTTTTAAATTTAATTTATTCACTATTCTAATTTCTAAAATTATTTTCTAGGTATAATTTATATTATTTAATTATTAAATATTTAATTTATTAGTTTCAGGTACATTATCAGATATGTTACTATGGGATCATGGAATTCTACTTTTAATTAGCTTAGATTACGTTAATGATATTAGTCCTATAATAAGTGAATATTGAATGTCGTCGGCGGGGAGTGCGGAGTGGATGGGGCCGGAGTCGTGGATTTTCGGGACGCGCTTGCTCTCGTCTTTGCGGTTGGATGGTTTGTGTTTTTGGCGAAGATTTTCTTAAAACTTAGCCTGTTTTGGGAGGGTGCCTTGGGGATTTGCGGTTTTGGACTTGTTCATTCTGCGTTTCTCGCTGGCGATTGAATGTTCGTGTGTGGTATAAATTAATTGCTCATTGCGTAGTTATAAGTTGTATTATCTTTGTGTTATTAACTATCGTCTTTATCTAGGTGTATGTAATCGAGCCGATTCAATCAGTAAATTCTGTTTAGGAAGTCGAAAATTATTAATATAGTATTCAATTTCAGGTTATTTCCAGATAACCACACGTGAAATAATAACATTTTTCTTAGGTTGCGGTTTTAAAGAAGCAATTATTGATGACCAACACCATCATTATCCATTTAACCTATTAAACCTTTATCCCTCCTCAAGTAGATTAGTTTTGTGCTGTCTTTGTGTTACTAACTATCGGCTATACCTAGGTGTCTGTAACCGGGCCGATTCTGTCCCACTTAACTTACCTATCCAATCCTTCGGTTTTGTTATGTGTAAAAAAGAGTGTACGGTGGGCCCGGCGTCACCCGGGAACTCCTGTGTAAGAACTTGGTCGTACATTCAGAATCAATCAATCAATCAATCAATCTCAATATTTTATTTTTCTAGCCGTTTTGTTACTTTGATTTTCTCAAAATTTATTTTTTGTTTTCATAAGTTGAGCTTGAAATGGGATGATTTAAAACTACAGGACGTCAAGAATTACAGCAAACGTTTGTTCTACCATTTGTACTAATCGAGGCATCTAATTTCGAAAATCATGCGTTAAATTATTTTGAGATTACCGTAATAATTTCTGGGATGGATGACAAAAATTAGTAAAAAACATTTTTGTTGGTACACAGAGGCTGCCAGTTGAACTATAAGTTTCTAAGTTAGTTCATCTGATATCATTAACGAATTTAAGGGCACACAGTGAAATATTCATTTGTAGTTGAGGTATACAATAATGACGAATTATTAAAATTAATCTTTCACCGTGTATCGCTAAATTGATTTAAAAGCACAATATATTGTGTTTCAAAATCAGATGCCTTTAGACATAACATTTTAATTACGGAATTCTTATTCCAACAACAAACGATTGGCTCAATACCCTGCAGTGGCGAATTAATTTAGCATCAACAGTGAAGTTCCGATAAATTTATAAACTTTTATGACCTTAGTATATAATTTTTTGAATTAAAATTAGCGCATAATGTTTTGGTTACTAAAAATGGAAGAAAGATTCATTATTTATACTTTAAAGGTTAAATTGTTTTGTTGAGTTTAATTCAATTTGGAATAAAACGAACCATTTAATTAATAGCCATTAATTTTGCAAATATTTAAAACATTTTAGGTTAAATATAGGTAAACATCATCATTAAAAGGAGACATTTTTATTTATGCGAAGGATAGCACGAAAGAATAAAATTTGTTTTTATAAAAAGGATAAACAATAAACAAAATAAGAATGAAAATCATTTAATAAGCGAGAATAATATTTAGGTTAACGAAAAGAATGAATTTTATGTCCCAAATTAAATAAAATTTATTCAAAATAATTTCATACTTGGGCTTCTCTTGGGCTATCCTTTCATTTTTAACCGTATACACAGATGATTCATTAAATTTCGCAAGGCTCTCCCAAATCAAAAAAGTTTAAGTATACGAAGTTCCATTCCAAATATTTTACTCGCCTGAGATGTCCGCCTGTAGAGATGCCGAGTTTCCAAAGGCAACAGCAACGCCATAGAATCAATTACATGGAAACTTTTACAATTATTAAGTATACCAATACTCCAACATACGCATACGTATATAAAAGTTTCCTATGTTGACAAGATTTTCATTGTCTCAAAAATAAATTCTTGAGAGGACTAAAAAATACTTAAATTGCCAAACATGCCATTGGCTATATGTAACATACAAACAATATACTTGTCATATTTCTTCGTTCTCAACATATCATCCTCATGAATATTATTCATGAGATATTTGCTTTTTATTGTATTAGCCAAAGAGAGCGCGCACAAATTATAGATAAATTTAGGTCCCTTGAAAAAAATATTATTTTGTCCAGAATACTCATACAACACAATAAAATTGTACCAAGTATAGTTAGTAGTTTGGGAAATAAATATTGAATATACATAAATTATGCTGCATAATTTAGTTAGTGTAAGTATAAGCTCGATATGGTATAGCCAAGTAGCAATTTATGAAAAATGAGTTCTTATAATAAATAGACAATATTTGCGAAATTTCATTGTTGTTGTAAGCTGTCTCATTTTTATTCTTTATTGAATCACGACAGCAACAACGCAGCGAATATTTATGTTCAAAGATAAATAAATAAAAATACGACATTATGTACGAGAGTAACAAATGGAAATTATTTCTACTCGTATACATACTCGTACATTGCACAACCTGCATGGACAAGCGAGTCGAAGCGCATTGATTTTTAAAAGTTCAAAATAAGGTGTATTTACTGTCCTTTAGTCATCATTCAAATAACGTTCCATACAGAAATGGTTAACAGTTTATCAAGTGGAGACTATTTTTCTAACCTTAACCTAACATTTTATAAAATACACGTACCTTGCAGAAGATTTTGAAAATGTATACTGATTCACACTCACGTGCTTCCAGAATAATCAGAAGCTGTTTCTAGGTCGATGACTTAAAATGAGTGGGGCCCAAACGGCTGAAGAGGCAAATCAAATTTCGTGAAATATATGTGAGCTGCTTGGTAAATATAGCTTCAAATTAAGAAAATAAAGCAAACTGCCCATTGGCATTACGAGGTTCGAGTGACAGTCTGTACGACACTTCCTCAAAATCATTTAGCGAACATGATGTTGCGGATTATGCAGCTAAGGTTCTTGGTATAAGCCAAAGTGGTGTC
Source organism: Nephrotoma appendiculata (assembly GCA_947310385.1). NCBI lineage: Eukaryota > Metazoa > Arthropoda > Insecta > Diptera > Tipulidae > Nephrotoma > Nephrotoma appendiculata. Next base: position 327,157,649 of record OX371223.1, read on the forward strand.
CTGGATGCCGGAAAGGATCAATTCACATTTGAGTTTAAACTAGACGATGTACAAACATGCTATACCAAAATAAAGGTGTTATCGGTGGCTGGTAAACTGTTTGATCCTATGGGTTGGTTATCACCTGCAACGGTAATGGTAAAAATGTTTATGCAACAACTTTGGTGTAAAAGGTTGGATTGGGATGATCAGTTACCAGAGGAGTTAAACCGGCAATGGTTATCAATTATTAGTGGATTTGGCCAAGTCAGATGTATTGGCTTACCCCGTCAGATTGGCACAGTTGTGTTGTTGAAGTTAAAGATTCACGGTTTCTGCGATGCTATAGTACAAAGTCATATGTTGCAGTTGTGTATTATCGATTTTTAAATGCGAACAATCATATTACTGTTAATTGGGCTTCATCAAAAACAAAAGTGATGCTAATGAAACAGCTTTCGTTGCCACGACTTCAGTTGTGTGGAGCACTTTTGCTAGCAAAATTAACCAGTGTCATCGCCAAGGAAGCGGGAGTCCAAATTGCTAATTGTGTATATTGGACTAATTCAAAAATCGTACTGGATTGGAGTACGTTCGTGGTAAATAGGACTGCAGAAATAAAATCATATAGTAAACGAAAACAATGGAGGCATGTCCCATCAGCCTCAAACCCAGCGAATTGTGCGTCCCGTGGCATGTTTCCGACTGACAGAGCATCAAATGACGCCTGACGGTGTGGGCCAGCTTGGTTACACAAATAGCAGCATAATAAAGCCAGTCCAGACCCCAACGTATGATACCTCAGAAGAAGAAGTGAATACGATGTTCACGTTCAGTGCGATAAATGAAAACAAATGGCTTGACGAAATTTTATGCAGATATTCGTCCTACTACAAGGTTCACAAAATATTTTGCTACATTCTACGATTTATTGAGGATAACTTTTATTTGCACCGGTAAATCGCTTTCGCGAGAGGAATTAACGCAAGTTGAGGTCATACTCTGTAAACATGAGTAGGAACAATTTTATTCGAAGGAATTGGCAGCATTAAAAACAGAATACGTTGTTATTAATGAAAGTCAATTAAGATGTTAAACTCCATTCGAGGACAAGTACGGCATATTCAATAAAGCACCCGATAATATTTCATTGCAAATCACGAATTAATTAGTTCTACAGGATGAACATCTTTATAGCAAGCATATTGGGCCTTTGTAATGATGATATTTTAAAACAGAGATATTGAATTCTGAGGGACAAATCAGCTGCAGTTAATGGGAAGCTTACCAACATCACGTGTTGACTTGGTTCGTCCTTTCCTGTTTACTTGACTGCATGTCTATTCAGTATCCATTTAGCAAAGGGAAGAGGACAAAAGGTGCATAAAGCATATATTTGTATCTTTGTATGCATGCGTATCAAAGCAATCCTGTGGGCGTTAAAACGATTAACATTAAGAGAGAAAATCCAATAGCATTTCAATCGGCCAAATAGTCTTCACGCTTCTCAAGCCACCAACTTGTGGGAAAGCGACTGAAAATCTTTGAAATTTCACTTCAAACGAGTGATGGACAAAAATATACCGACATTGGAAGAAATAACCACTCTTGTAGCAAAAATCAAGGCAATTTTAAACAAACATCCATTGTGCAGAGCAGCAGATGATGAGCGCGATTTCTTAAACCAACTATAACTAGATAGAGAACCGTATATGACATGGTGCATCATTTTTGGAAAAGGTGGTACAACAAGTACATTACAAGTTTGAGCACCGAACAAATGGCATACCGGAAAAGGCAGATTCAAGTTGGTGACGCAGTACTTGTTCAGGACAAAGGTTCACTAACAAGTCACTAGTTACTTAGTAAAGTAATGGAAATCTATCCGGTCTTAGACGAAAAGGTACTAGTTGTTTCCCTTAAAACAGCAAATGGCGAAATGAAAAGATCCATACATCGGTTGAGTCTTCTTCCCATTGCAAGTAAAATGAAATGACACATATGTTCCAGCAAGAGATTCATTCGTCGACGCCTTAGGATTGAGATTCGATAATAGTCCGTTGGCTGCTCGTCCGTTGACCCTGCGCCGACTCCTAATTGTTCAGATGCAACATTATATTCCTTGTCGGTTGCATAAATTTGCAGTGGAACAAATAAATACTCTTACTAATTCATGCAACACTAGCATATTTAGACTTTGTAGTTTACACAGCCAATATATATTATTCTGAGATAAAACCAAAGCCTTTTGTGATATACTTGTTTAGCCAATGGACTCTGGCCCTGTTGTTGATACAAATGAGCTACTGGGCGTATTGAATTTAACATCATCAAATCCGATGAGATTCTTTGAGAGTTTCCACTGGCAGAAGCGACAAAAACAAAAATTGTTAAGTTATGTCACAACTTTTATGAATACTATATAAACACAACCTACCCTTGCTCTAAACAGTTTTTCGCCAAATAAGCATTTTTGGTGTATGCCATGAGCACTTGTCCCATCTGTGAATGTGAACAGACCTGCAGATTTTGCGGTGAATTGAAATAATTTGCGCTTGTAAACATTGCAGACATTTTTTATGTTTCTTTTACATTTTGACGTTCATCTTTTGGTGTATTTTCTTGGCACAATCAGCCAAGCCATCATCAATTGACAAATGACCCCACCCCAACACCAACTGAAATTTTTTGTTTTTTTTAGGTTATAGAGGAACTTGTCAAAATTTACTCCTCACATATTTTAAACCAGGGCCCTTACTATTATTTTCGTCTTTCGCCTTATCGTTTTCGATTTTTATCGCTACCATTAGCTACCATTAGCTCTGAACGATTGAGAAATATATTCGTACTTTTGCTTTCGATCAGTAGCAATATTTTAGTACAGATTATTTGAAGTATTGCCAGCACAAAATTTATGTTTTACTACAGTTTTTACATCGTAATGTCAACCGGATGACATTTGTGTTTTAATATTACATATATTGTATGTTTATAGAAAATTTATCTATTTTTCATATAAATTAAAATAATTTTTATATAATTAATATGGATTCAATTAAACATATTTTCTAATTAAATAAATATTTTTTTTTAAATTGGAATGTATATTTAATTGAAAAGATATGTTTAGTTAAATAAACTATAAACTTATATAGGTATACTCACATTTTAGTTTTTACTTTTAAAATTATTGAACTGTAAAGCATAAGATGACAATCGAAAATAAACAACGATGAAATTTGCGTTCTAAATTTTCGCCTACAGTCGTTTATTTTCGACTCTATCGAACATAATAGTACAAACATAGAAAAACGAACCCAAAATTAAGACGATCGAAAACAATAGTAAGGGCCCAGAGTACCTTTTATGTATTCGTCCAAATTAAAGAAACTAAATAAAACAGGACTATTTCCGCCATAGTAAAAATAATATTTATTTTTTTTTCTAATAATTTATAGGTTGTAAAATACAACGTCAACTATTAAAAATTACGATTTTTCAATTTATTTAAATAATTTTTATGTTATGGTTATGTTTGTATCGCAGTCCAAAAATTCTCCTACATGTTCTATTATAAAAGAAAATTGTGTCTCAGTTATTCTCATGTAGAGGTTTGTCTCGTTTTTATTTTGTATAAAATCTTGTAATTTTGGTTGGAATAGCGCTATTAACCATCACTTTAAAAAGAATCTCAGAACTCAATATTAAACCAAAGAAACCGAGTTATAAGTCATTTCAAAATACAAAAGATCTTAGTTCTGGCCGCTACCGAGAAACCAAAAAGCAATCAAATAAATTAGTACTACAAAAAATTAATAAAAAAATATTACAAAATCTAAATAAACATGACAAAATGCTTAAAAAATGAAATGTTAATAAGTCTGACAAACGCCGATTAAATTAGGTCATTTAAAACACTTACAAATACCTCAGCAACAGAAGGGTTAAGCATTTAACTATTCGAATTCTAAAAAGCTCGCCATTTTAAGATAATTTTAAAACACACCGCTTACGATTAAAGAACACAAAATTCAACATACATAATTTACGCTGCAAACGAATATGCTTTTGCGATAATAAGGGCGGTGTAAAAGTACCAACCATACCTTTGCGCAAGCAAATCCACATTGGTTATGGACCATTCCACATTTATTAAATCTTTGTAGAAAATCTTCAAAATCCTTAGATGGAAGCTCGGCTGAAGAACTATAACTCACTGAAAAAAAACATTGGAAAAATTCCCGATTTTTTGCATACTTTCCAACCATAGTTATAGGCTGTTTTGGGACAACAATATTTTATGGGTAAATATCCCCTATTTTTACTAATAATCTGTCAGGCAACATCTCCCTTTTTATAGGAAGGTAAACTATAATAAAATATGCAATAGATCTTATTATGTGGCATTTCAGCTTTAAATATTGGCAAATTAGCTAGAACATTAGTCTTATGTTAACAATAATATAGGTAAAATCGCAATTTTAAGGGTAATTAGTTTTTTCTTTTTGTTATAAGTACAATATTAGAATGATTTTTTCCAAGATAGTATAGGATTCCAGAGAAATTGGGAGTTTAGAACCCTATAATGTTATGGCGGAATTCCAATCATTTTTGGAAAATCCCATACATGTATGATGGTCACCTGTTGTAATATAGGAATAAATGGATACCCATCAGTTTGGAATTTCACCTTTTACTTAGTAAAACACTTACTCTAACTTGTATTTTAGATATTCTCAATTTTACTAAATTGATAAAAAAACAAAATTAACATTTGAAAATATTTTATTTTATTATATTTATTATAAAACGTACAAACATTACATTATACATGTGCAAAAATTTAATAAACAATTTTTACTTATAGATTTATATATAAAAAAATTAATGACTTTTAATTATCGATTTAAACATCGATTTAAATAAATGTACTTAGATCATGAAACGCCATTAAATAATATTATAGGATCAATTTTTTTTTATATACTAAATTAATTTGCACAATTATAGTCTTAAAACAACAAACGAAACACAACAAAATGCAATAATATAAAATTTTTACACTGTTCCATTTATTAATGACGCCCGCTTTCCTATACGGGGAACTTCCAATTATGTTTTGTTTCCAGCTTAAATTCTTCAATCAACACAATTTATGTTATGTGCATTGCGCATTTGTGAATACAAACAATGTGAAAATATGTTTGTTAACAAATTATTATTTTATATAATATTGCACTATTTTTAAATTCCACTGTTTTAATGTATCTAACTAATTTAATTATTTTAATCCGTCACTTAAAAAATATTAAATAAAATTTAGCAAATTTCTAATAAACGATTTTCGAATAAAAACTGAATAATCAACAGAGACAAGACTAACCAATGATCGATTATGTTTTTAAATAAGAAAATTGTTTACGATGACAGGTCTCACCTATAAATATAGGTAGTATATATACCTTCACGGTATTTTGGTTCGTTAAATATGCCGAACCGACAATATTACTTAGCATGAATACCAATATTGTATAGGGCCTGCATCTAAGAAGCATGTGAAGTTATCCCAGTTTTTCATCCCAGGATTTTTTTTTTTTTATTATTATTTACACGAAACTATTATATTCCATCCCAGTTTTTTCATTTTATACCTCTATAAGACGATTTAAATTATAAACACAACAACAAAATATCCCATCCCAGTTTTTTTTCGTTTATTAGTTGCTCATGTAAAACAAATACTTGAAAATAATGTATTGAGTTTTGGCAATAATAATACTGTATATTTTAAGTTCGAAATAATAGTACGCCATATTGTACGTTTAAAATATAAAGGGAAGCTTAAAATGAGCTCTCTAGTGGCAGCCGTATGTTAGGATTGGCACAATCTTCCAGCTTCGATATGGCCCCATATAAATTTATATGAAAATCGTTTATAACTTCCAAAATCTTCCTGGGCTGGAAATAGCGAATGATGTTTTGAGATGGTACATAATTAAGTAGTTACTGACCAAGTGGCCAGCACCAGCCGTATGTTCAAATTTGAGGAAATGGCCAAGTTCCAAAATCCTAGATTAAGTTAAATAAACATTTGTATCTCTTAAGAATTTCCTAGGCCGGAAATGGTTCTTTATGTTTTGAGTTGGTAATGATAAGAGCAAACTATGGTGAACTCCCCAGTGCCAGCCGTATGTTAGGATTGGCACAATCTTCCAGCTTCGATATGGCCCCATATAAATTTATATGAAAATCGTTTATAACTTCCAAAATCTTCCTGGGCCGGAAATAGCAAATGATGTTTTGAGATGGTAAATAATTAAGTAATTGCTGACCAAGTAAGCAGCACCAGACGTATGTTAAAATTTTGGGACTTTTAAATATGTATTGTTCGGCATCTAGCTATTATAATTTTTATTTTCTATTTCTCTTTCTTTATATTCTGAACAATTTTGATGATTTTTTTTTCAGATGTTTGTCATAGTAAAACAGCAACAAAGCAATTCAGAGCTTAACTATTTCAATTATACCGACAGCATTAATTTTTATTATGGCGAAATTTTTAATATAAGAGGATTTATAAACCATTCAAAGGTCTCTTAACATTATACAGCATTCTCGCAACGATAGATAAGAAGGTACGATAATTTAATGGGGCTTGTCTTAAATTCTCCTAGAAATAGACCATTTACAACAAACAAATTTAAATACACAAATAGTCAGAGAAATGTCTGACTTTTGAGCTGCGGGTGCACTATACCGCTCACAACTATTTGTTTGTTTTTAACATTTGGAATCTGTTGTGGTATCGAAACTGGTATCTCCAACTATTTGGCGGTTTACTTTTCACGATCTTCCTTAAAAAGCGGCCAAATCGACGATGTATGTCTGATTTACGATAAACTATCTGCCCATTCATATAGCTCCATCATAGTACTGTAGACTGACGTGAAAGAGACACTTTTACTCTACATTCTGACAGGGAGTTATGGTTGCGTTGAATTTCATTACAGAACATAATAAGCAATGAACATATGCTAATCCTAATATAAAACTGGCAGTAAATAGTGCGCCATAGTTTGCCCTTAAAGATGCCCTTAAGAATTTTGGAACTTGGCCATTTCCTCAAATTTGAACATACGGCTGATGCTGGCCACTTGGTCAGTACCTACATAATTATGTACCATCTCAAAACATCATTCGCTATTTCCGGCCCAGGAAGATTTTGGAAGTTATAAACGATTTTCATATAAATTTATATGGGGCCATATCGAAGCTGGAAGATTGTGCCAATCCTAACATACGGTTGGCACTGGGGAGTTCACCATAGTTTGCCCTTATCATTACCAACCCAAAACATAAAGAACCATTTCCGGCCTAGGAAGTTCTTAAGAGATACAAATTTTTATTTAACTTAATCTAGGATTTTGGAACTTGGCCATTTCCTCAAATTTGAACATACGGCTGGTGCTGGCCACTTGGTCAGTAACTACTTAATTATGTACCATCTCAAAACATCATTCGCTATTTCCGGCCCAGGAAGATTTTGGAAGTTATAAACGATTTTCATATAAATTTATATGGGGCCATATCGAAGCTGGAAGATTGTGCCAATCCTAACATACGGTTGGCACTGGGGAGTTCACCATAGTTTGCCCTTATCATTACCAACCCAAAACATAAAGAACCATTTCCGGCCTAGGAAGTTCTTAAGAGATACAAATTTTTATTTAACTTAATCTAGGATTTTGGAACTTGGCCATTTCCTCAAATTTGAACATACGGCTGGTGCTGGCCACTTGGTCAGTAACTACTTAATTATGAACCATCTCAAAACATCATTCGCTATTTCCGGCCCAGGAAGATTTTGGAAGTTATAAACGATTTTCATATAAATTTATATGGGGCCATATCGAAGCTGGAGTTAGGATTGGCACACTGGAGAGTTCACCATAGTTTGCCCTTATCATTACCAACCCAAAACATAAAGAACCATTTCCGGCCTAGGAAGTTCTTAAGAGATACAAATTTTTATTTAACTTAATCTAGGATTTTGGAACTTGGCCATTTCCTCAAATTTGAACATATGGCTGGTGCTGGCCACTTGGTCAGTAACTACTTAATTATGTACCATCTCAAAACATCATTCGCTATTTCCGGCCCAGGAAGATTTTGGAAGTTATAAACGATTTTCATATAAATTTATATGGGGCCATATCGAAGCTGGAAGATTGTGCCAATCCTAACATACGGTTGGCACTGGGGAGTTCACCATAGTTTGCCCTTATCATTACCAACCCAAAACATAAAGAACCATTTCCGGCCTAGGAAGTTCTTAAGAGATACAAATTTTTATTTAACTTAATCTAGGATTTTGGAACTTGGCCATTTCCTCAAATTTGAACATACGGCTGGTGCTGGCCACTTGGTCAGTAACTACTTAATTATGTACCATCTCAAAACATCATTCGCTATTTCCGGCCCAGGAAGATTTTGGAAGTTATAAACGATTTTCATATAAATTTATATGGGGCCATATCGAAGCTGGAGTTAGGATTGGCACACTGGGGAGTTCACCATAGTTTGCCCTTATCATTACCAACCCAAAACATAAAGAACCATTTCCGGCCTAGGAAGTTCTTAAGAGATACAAATTTTTATTTAACTTAATCTAGGATTTTGGAACTTGGGCATTTCCTCAAATTTGAACATACGGCTGGTGCTGGCCACTTGGTCAGTAACTACTTAATTATGTACGATCTCAAAACATCATTCGCTATTTCCGGCCCAGGAAGATTTTGGAAGTTATAAACGATTTTCATATAAATTTATATGGGGCCATATCGAAGCTGGAAGATTGTGCCAATCCTAACATACGGTTGGCACTGGGGAGTTCACCATAGTTTGCCCTTATCATTACCAACCCAAAACATAAAGAACCATTTCCGGCCTAGGAAGTTCTTAAGAGATACAAATTTTTATTTAACTTAATCTAGGATTTTGGAACTTGGCCATTTCCTCAAATTTGAACATACGGCTGGTGCTGGCCACTTGGTCAGTAACTACTTAATTATGTACCATCTCAAAACATCATTCGCTATTTCCGGCCCAGGAAGATTTTGGAAGTTATAAACGATTTTCATATAAATTTATATGGGGCCATATCGAAGCTGGAAGATTGTGCCAATCCTAACATACGGTTGGCACTGGGGAGTTCACCATAGTTTGCCCTTATCATTACCAACCCAAAACATAAAGAACCATTTCCGGCCTAGGAAGTTCTTAAGAGATACAAATTTTTATTTAACTTAATCTAGGATTTTGGAACTTGGCCATTTCCTCAAATTTGAACATACGGCTGGTGCTGGCCACTTGGTCAGTAACTACTTAATTATGTACCATCTCAAAACATCATTCGCTATTTCCGGCCCAGGAAGATTTTGGAAGTTATAAACGATTTTCATATAAATTTATATGGGGCCATATCGAAGCTGGAGTTAGGATTGGCACACTGGGGAGTTCACCATAGTTTGCCCTTATCATTACCAACCCAAAACATAAAGAACCATTTCCGGCCTAGGAAGTTCTTAAGAGATACAAATTTTTATTTAACTTAATCTAGGATTTTGGAACTTGGCCATTTCCTCAAATTTGAACATACGGCTGGTGCTGGCCACTTGGTCAGTAACTACTTAATTATGTACGATCTCAAAACATCATTCGCTATTTCCGGCCCAGGAAGATTTTGGAAGTTATAAACGATTTTCATATAAATTTATATGGGGCCATATCGAAGCTGGAAGATTGTGCCAATCCTAACATACGGCTGCCACTAGAGAGCTCATTTTAAGCTTCCCTTTATATTTTAAACGTACAATATGGCGTACTATTATTTCGAACTTAAAATATACAGTATTATTATTGCCAAAACTCAATACATTATTTTCAAGTATTTGTTTTACATGAGCAACTAATAAACGAAAAAAAACTGGGATGGGATATTTTGTTGTTGTGTTTATAATTTAAATCGTCTTATAGAGGTATAAAATGAAAAAACTGGGATGGAATATAATAGTTTCGTGTAAATAATAATAAAAAAAATCCTGGGATGAAAAACTGGGATAACTTCACATGCTTCATCTAAGTCGTTTATGTCCTATCCAAAATAAAAATTTATTTGACGTATTCTGTATCCATGGGCAATTTACCTATAAACTATAAATATATCACAGAAATTATTATTTTGAACCGTTAAAATAACTTCAAACATAGGGGAATCTCCAATATTTTTCTTATCCATACTTTATAGGCGTGTGGTCATTAAGCTTTTCTCTCAGTTTGCGAAGCAAAATACAAAAATCATTTTGCGAAGCAAAATACAAAAAACAAAAAATAAACGTAGTCGCGTGTATCTTAATTAGGCACTGTGTCAACCACAAACAAACCAAAAGTGTTAAATACAAATGAGCTTTACGATAACACTTTATGAGAACCTGGAGAAAAACAACAGATGACTTTCATATTAATTTCATTGAAAGATCTATCAATACTATAATAACCAGACAGCGTAAAACTATTAAACCAATCATTCCAGAAATAAATCGAAATTTGAAAAGAATCATATTGTCGTTCAAAAATCGTTTGAAGAAGATAAAATAACAAACTTCATGAAGATGTATCATAAAGGTAAGCAATCTGCGTTTTTAGCTCCAGAAATTGTTTACAATAAATTGAGATTTATATACTGTTAAAGTTAGCCGACTCGCTTCAGCCGAAAAATGTCGACAATGCAGATTCAGTTAAGGTTGTAATAGCTAAAATGCATCAGCCGATTAAGTTCGATAATGCAGATCATGCTGTAATAACTAAAATGTATCAGCGGAAAAATGTTGATAATACAGATTGTAGTATTCGCCAAAATAAAATCGGTAAGGCAGATTCCTATAAATAGCAAGTCGAAAAATGTCGATAGAACAGATATATAATTTTGGTGTTAAACAGTAATTTCTTTTTAAATCAAAAATCTTTATTTCGGTTCATTCATTATTCAAAATTAAATTAAATACATTAAAAAAACTGTTTCATTAGTAGGAAAAATCGATGGCAAAAAACAAGTTAACTTCAAAAATTTCAGGCAAATTTTCATGTGAAATCCAGAAAAATTTGTATGAATAGATCGACACACAAGACTTGAAAATTTCTAAAAATTGATTGTTTAAAATGTCATGGCTGGAAATAGATTCAAATGAAAGGTCTTATTGATGCCCACACCTGGAAAAAGTTCAGGTCGATTTCTATCAAGTTTTCCCGGACTTCCAACATAGAAGTCGACCTGAAATTTTTTTCAGGTGTGTGCATCAATAAGATCTTTCATTTGAATCTATTTTCAGCCATGACACTTTAAACGGTCAATTTTTAGAAATTTTCAAATTTTGTGTGTGCGATATATTCAATCGAGTTTTCCCGTACTCTCCACATAAAAATGGACCTGACGTTTTTAAATGAAAATTATTAGATGCCGTGACATTTATTAAATTCTCCAAACATGTAACTATAAATGCATTTCACGTTTTAATTCCACACTTGTAATACAGCACTTAGAGAAATTTGGTTTTGTATATTCTATATTAGTTTTAATGGTTTCAAATGAAAATTTCTTATTGTAAATTTTGTAGTTGGTTTCTAGAAAGAACAAAATTAAAATTTGTAATATAAATAATTACATTCCGGCATAAAATTCGTATTTGCATTATCGACATTTTTCGGCTGGGATGTTCCCGACAAAAATCGGCTTCCATTTTCGTTTAATTAGTTTGAATCTGCATTATCGACTTTTTTGGCTGGAGTCGGCTAACTTTAAAAGGGTGACATTTATGCTTTTAGACAAAAATTTGCACAAAACAACCCCTTTCTTTTCCTCAACCAATCTAAGTTCAACTCCACGTCACATTCAAATTATTTACACGCTCCTTCTCTCCCCCCCCCCCCCCCCCCCCCCCCCGGAATTAGTTATGTTTTCATTAACGAGTGTTAGATCGACAGGTATCATGTAAAACGAGTAAAATACAGTGTACAATAGAAATAGGACAAAAGAGGGATAAGAACATAATTTATAAAAATATCGAAAATAATTCGAGATTTAATTTTCCCATTTCACAGAAATAAAATTGGAAAGATCTGATTAGCCGAATGTTCCTTCCCTCTAAACAATTCCATTAAACCCGATTTCATGTTCAATAATCCCCGATTAGTAACAGGTAGCCTGTGAAAATATTAACAGTAATAATTGGATTGCATTCATAAGAGGAAATAATCTACTACAAAGCACAACCCGTCTTTTGGAAGAGCCATGCGGTCATTGCTCGAACGACCAACAAACACAATATATATTTTAGATAAAGATAAAGATATGTAAAACAAAGAGTAACGAGTCGGAACCATAAAAGCGCCTATCCATTTACTACACCTTATATACAAAAAAAATTGTTAAATTGGAAAATATTTCAGTTTGCAAATAAGTGTAATAGTTATTTATCTGAAAATAGATTTGATTAATATTTCGGGTGGATGTAATCATTTATTTATTTTTTCTACGATTTATCGTTTTTGATTTTCCGACACACAAAAACGAACATAAAAATAAATTTACAAATCAATCAGTTATGTATACATTTTTTTTTTGTAACGGCTTTTGTGTCTTTTTTTGTTGGGAAATTATAAATTGATTTCATATCAGTGTGAATAATAAATTTCGTGGAAATTTATAGTTCGATAAAATAGCATTTGTTGTGTGTTCAAAATAGCATGATCTATTTTGCTAGTATTGTGGGTGATCTTTTGTGTGTGTGTGTGTACGTTTAGATAAATATTTATGTTTTTCAATACCAAAACGTAAAAGTACATTTGTTTATCTCGGAAGATTGATTGTATTTACTTCTGGTTTTGATTAGATTTAATAAAAAAAAATTGTTTTTTTTTTCGATTTGTAATTTGAATTGGATTTCTATAAAAAATATTTGATAAGCCCCTCGAAGCAAACGCTGTTTGCAAAAAAGGACTCACATCAATTTTAAATAATCTGTGTTATTGATACATTTCAGTGGAAAACTAAAATATAACATAACTTTTCCAAATTTCAAATACAACACAACGCATAAAATTCGTTCTAAAAAAATTAACCTGCTTTACAATCAAGTGCACCATTTATTTTCCAATAAATTGCTTTGAGACCTCTATTGACAGCCGAATTTGGAAAATCGATTAAAACAATACTGAGATTCTTTCAATATATCAAAATATAAAAAGCAGTCGAATGTTTTATTTGCAGGATATTTCGTTACAATAAAAAATTCAATTAAAACTTGTAGGATTTATTAATAATAATAAAAAAGCTTATTGCAAAACAAAATGAAAAAATTTTTATTTTCAATTTGTACAGGAGGAGTCGACATCGAAAAATAGCATCTTTCATATGTTTTTTTATACACTTTGATTTTATTTCTTCCATAAATAAAACGATTAACTGTAATAATAAATAAATCTTACATTTTTTTAATTCCTTATTTTTTTTTTTTAATTAATGTTACAGCTTTTAGACATTCAGACGGACGCCAATATTAAAGCAAAATAAAATCTCTAAACGAAGTTTGCTTGTTTTAAAGTAATTTCAGTTTTTTGTGCTTTATTCTGAATAAAAATAGTATTGTTAGAAATAAAAACAACTAAATATGTTGAATTGCGTATTTCATTAAATTTTAAAATTATCTTTCAAATCATTAAAACGGTCAATAATTATCACCTATTCAAAAACATACTTATGTTTAGCTTAAGGCGACATAGCACCTTCAAAATTGACAAAAAAAGGTTTTCAAAGATTTTTTTTAATGGAATAAAAAGAGATCTGTTTTAATGAAACTTTCAATTGACATTTTATCTAACTAAAAGTACAAAAACAATTTTTTTAGATTTTTTTAGCTCAAGGTCGTCTGCTACAAGGGTTTTCCAAAAATACTTAAAATCCGCGGCGTGCATCATAACTACTCTCAGAAACGTCTGATTAAAAAAAAACACGGAGTTTTATTCAGCATTAAATCGCCCTTGGAATGAACTAAAAGAAAAAAAATTGGTTGAAAAATAAAAAAATGGCAGAATTTTTTCGAAAATGCAGCTTTTTTGTCCCCCCAAGTTAGTTGTAACTCAAAAAATTTAAAGCCGTGTTTTTCCTTCCGTAGTTCATTCTGAGTAGAAATATATGTAGATCAACGTGTTAAAATTTTAGAACGATTGGATAAGTAGTTTTTTCTCAATCTTGCGATAACCGCGTTTAAAGTTCGTCATTTCGAGATAACCGCGTAAAAAAACGACTTTGGCGCGCTTCGCAATAAATAAAATAAAATTTTTTTTTGAAATTTTCATGTTTATATCATTAAAATCATGTGTTTAAACGTTCATTCTAACATATTCTATCATAAAAAAAATTAGATTTTTTGAAAATTTGAAGGTGCTATGTCGCCTTAATAAGAGATGAACTAATGATTGAAAATCGATAGAAACTAATCGGAGTCTATCCGACTATAACTGGTAAATGGATATTAGAAAACTTACAAATAAACTGAAAAATTCCATTGATCGAATCTAAAAGATTTTGTCAATTAGTCACTCAGATGCTTCAATAGATGGAAACTATTTGATTTTCAACAAATGGTTAACATGTTAGAGCGAATCGTCAGCAAAATGGAATGTTTAATAACTCATAAGAAAAAAATCCGACAATAGAAATTATGTGGACCGAATCCTAGAGATGTTGACACACAACTACCGAAATAGTACAATAGAGGGAACTGTTCAATCTAAGGTTGAACTAAGGCTATATAGCGCGTCTTTATAACAGAAGGATCAAGAAATTCCTTAGATCAGCACTTAAAACATTCAAACGCAGAGTTTGCTTTGTTGCTAATCATATTACCAATATGCTCTCTAAAGTTTAATTCGCTCTCACAGGTAACAGTAAGATCCAGAATAGATGATGCTCTTGCAATAAGATCCGTATCGATAGAATAATCTCTAAGTTAAAAGAGTAAGCACTTTCGAGAATAAGTAATGAATTGACATTTACTGACTTTCAGTCCGAAATAATTCTTTGAGTACCAGATTGAAAACACACAAGACACAAAGACATCCGAGTTTTAATAATGCTAGGCAGAATATAATCACGCATCTGGCTAGCGTAAATATATATTTTTGAATTTTGCTTAATAGAATTAGTGTTTTTCAATTAATTAACAAATTTCAATTATATTAAAATAATTTCATGCAGGAAGAGAAAATTTTTAAATTTACAAAAAAAAAATCGTTATAATGGTAAAATCGAATGGAAAGATGTATCGATTCAGTTCTAGTATACAAATACATTGACGGGATGTATTGTGCTAAATATAGTGTACAGTATAAATATTTACTATTTTCTTAAATAAAGTTATTACATGCAGGAAGTAAATATTGCTATTTTTCCTATTTAAAGCAAAATAACAACTAAAAGGAGGAGAAAACACATATGTTTTAGGTTTCACTTAATTAAAGTAATTATTTCAAACTATAATCAAATAGAAAAACATTAAAATAATTACATGCAGGAAGTAAAAAATGTTCTTGTCACAAACAAATACGTTGTTATATTAAAATCTAACAACACAATTCATTGAATGGGTTTTAATATAGAAATGCGTCGATTTTATATCGTGGCACTCTAAATATAGCGTGGAATATAAATAATTAAAATTTGCATAAACAAAGTTGTATACATTCACGAAGGTAATATTTGTGTTCCCTTAGATAAATTATGTAGCAAATGGACCATAAGCCTCTAGCAAAATGAGTAAAAATACATTTTTATGCTCTCCTTAACTGAAATATTTTATTTTAATTTATATAAAAATGTAAATACAATACATTAAAATTATTTCATGGAGGAAGTGAAATTTGTAATTTTTACAAACATGAAAGTCGAAAAATCTAATGAGAAAATGACCATCGATAAGATTTGTGTGTTGCGCCAATTCTAGTTTTCAATTTAAATAATTACTAATAACTAAAATAAAGTAAATATAAGATGCACAAAATAGATGGTATTATTTTAGCTAGATTAAGCCAAAAATATGCAATGTCCAGATGCGTAAATAAATATTTTTAGGTTTAACTTAACTGAAGTAATTTATTTCAAATAATATTCAAATAGAAAAACGATAAACATAGCGCGTAATATAAATATATACAAATTGCATAAGGTTATTTTATATTCACGAAGTAAATACTTGTGTTAAATTAATTAAAACTATGTAGCAAATATAGAAAACAACCACTAGCAAGTTAAATAACTAAAAATTGTTTAGGTTTTGTTTAATTGAGTTAATTTATTTCAATTTATAAACGAACAAAAATTCACAAAAATTATTTCATGCAGGAAGTGAAATTCTTCCCATCGAAACATCGATCAGCACCCAGATTCCGGTTCTATGGTTAATGGGAATGGAAAATATTATTATTACAATATTATTTTTTTTCGACTAGTCAGTTCCCATTCCCATTAAAATAATGATACCGATTACACAAATGGGTTTCGGCTAGTTAAAATTTATTGAGGTGATTTTTTTGGTTTGATAGGTAGTTTTTTCACATTTATTGTAAGCATATTTCAAAGTGGTTGCAGCTGGAAATCAAAAACAAATACTTTTAATAATAAAGCTAAACAAAACTACTAATAATATATGGATTACATAATTTTACTTAGTCGAAGAAGAGAACCGTTAAATCGAAGGTAGCCTTATATATAAAGTGTGTTATCAGTTTATATAATATAAATTTTTTTCCATTAGGTTCCGTCTAGTGAAAATTAGACGTAATTTACAGAACGAAAGTGCTCCATTTGAGGCAACAAATGAAGCGGAGTTTCAGAGGTTTTTTCGTTGTGCTTTGCGATTTTTATTTTTTGGTTGTTATCAACGACAGATTGGCCAAGATTATTTTATTGCGATGTCGCAAACATCACGCTGAGTTTTCCAGATTTGCCAGATACTTTCAGTACATTATCAAAATACGTACAATTTAATTTAAACGGTTATAAAGTGGTTCAAATGAAACAACAGTTTTATATTTTAAACTGATTTCCGGGAGTTAAAGGATTAATAGATGGGACGTATATATCCGTTAGGAAACCCAATAACGAAGTAGAGCACGTGTATTATGCTTCTAGAAAATCCGCACATACAAAAAATTTGCAAATTATATGTGATGCGAATTTAAAATTCCTTAATGTTAACGCAAGGTATAGAGGATCGGTGCATAATAGTTTTGTTTAGAACAATTCAATTATCAAATGGAAAATGGTGGCAAATTTTGAAAACAGTGGAAGATATACATTTTTGCTTGGTAATCTTTATTATTGTTTTTAGTATGAATATTACCGGACAAGTGGTGCAGTAGGTTAAGCTTCGGCACTTGGACCGGGAGGTACTGGGTTCGAATCCCATCAGAGGCTAGATGCAAATCGAGTTTTCATCATCGATTACAATCTAGTGATGTTAATAAACACAACTAAGACCCTCTGATGGAGTATAGAATTCAGCGCCGACCCACCGTCCACGTCATGTTTTATAGAGCATGTAAACTTAATATTTACAATTAGCAATAATTAAGTTATTTTACATGCACGAAGTAAATATAAGTGTACTTTTTACAAAATTATCTAGCAAATGTTATGAAATAATCACTAGCAAAATGAGTAACCACATATTAATTAGGTTTTGCTTTATTGATTTAAATGATTTTAATTATTAAACAAATTTAAATACATTAAAATTATTTAATGCGAGAAGTAAATTTTTTAATTTTACAAACAAAAACGTTATAAAGTTAAACACAAATGGAAAATGAATCGAGTGGGTTCTAGTATACAAATGTATCGATGAAATATTGTATTGTGCTAAATAAAGTGTGCAATCTAATATTTACTACTTTATTAAATGAAAAAAATTATTACATGGAGACGTAAATAATGATACTATTTTAACAAAATTAAGCAAAAAATCCACCACAGAGATAAGTTAAAACATTTTATTTGGGGTTTTCTAATTTTTAAAACAGAAACGTTGTAAAATTAAAATCTAAAGACAAAATGCGAAATGAGATTTTGTATTGTTATAAATATAGTTTAAATAAAGTTATTTTTACATGCACGAAGTAAATATTGTTATTCTTAATTAAGCGAAATCACCACTCAATCAAGATGGGTAAAAATAAATTTTTGGTTTTACTTAAGTGATGTAAATTGTTTGAAATTATAGTCAAATAGAAAATTATTTTATTTATTTCATGCACGAAGTAAAAACTTTTTTTTGTCATAATGAAATACGTGGAAATTTGAAATCTTACAACAGGTGTGTCGAATAGGTTTTAATATACAAATGCGTCGATGCGTATCGTGTAATATTAATATATAGAATTTGCATGATAAACTTACTTTACATGCACGAAATAAACATTGGTGTTCTTTAAACTAACTAATCTAGCAAATTTACATAAATAAAAATTTTAGGTTTTGTTTAATTAATTAAATTAATTTATTTCATTTTATAAACAAATATAAATACAATAAAATTATTTCATGAAGGAAGAGAAATGTATATATTTAATAAACAAAACGTTTAACGTTGTAAAGTTTCTAACGACAAAATACATGTAACAGTTACAAGCACGAAGTAAATATTGTTATTCTTTTAACTAATTTAAGCAAAATAACCATTAACAAGGTAAGTAAATACAAATATTTTAGGTTTTATTTAACTAAATCAATTTGTTTCAAATTATAATCGAAAAGAAAAGGAATAATATATTTTCATGCAGGAAGTAAAAAATTGTCTTGTTACAAATAAATAGATAGACGCTCCGAAGCAAAATATATAATTTAAAATAATAAATTTAATTACTTGCACTGAACTATAGAAATCACCTATATTATTAAAATAATATTAAGTTAGTTCTTGGTTACATAAAACATTTAATATCCTCTAATTTCTCATTTTCAAACAAAAGAAAATCAAATTAAACAATCGGATATAGAAAATTCGTAGAAATAGCAAAATTCGATTTATTCAATATGAATGAAGATTTAAAACAACAATTTCTTAAATTATTGACTGGCACAATTTAATATTGGTTTTATTTTCTATATATTCTTATAATTATACAATAATCTTTCTATCCTAGAGCTACATATTCCAAACTAAATCTCATGTAAGCTTATACATATTTCAGTTGATAAATTCTATATATATTGTTACCTTTATCTTATAGAGCAAAAAAATTTAAGGTATTTTCCGTAAATGTCAAAAAAAAATTCCCGTAATCCATGAATCGAGACAATTCTCATTTTGAACGAAAATGTATTACCTATCCAAAAGTATAGAAAAAAAAATTAAGTGAACATTCAATTAAAAATTTAATAGCTCCTTTTGTACGAAATTATTTTTATATTTTTGTCCTACGTCTAAATAAAAGTTTAGAAATACGCATTACCTACAAAAAAATCGTGTCAAATTTGATAAATCCAAAGACATACGCTCTGCCCGAAACATAATACCTTGACTATACCCATTTTAAAAAGATTACGCGTATACTCTTACATATACTCGTATACCTAGGAGTAAGCCAACCTATCATCCGACATACTGAAATATATACACAGAGATGAAAGAAAATCACGAGATAGGTTTTAAAAAAAAATATTTATATAATAGGTATACGAATGGAAAATTCTGAAAATTTTTCTTTGTGATTCTACGTGTGTGTGTGTGTGTGATATGTATTACCTACCACAGGTGTCACGTAACACAAAAAAAACATAATAAATGTATTTTAGTGTTGTAATATCTTTTGTGTGTTAAGATTTTATTTCGCCTTTTGTCTGTTACCGCGAAATTTTAGACATGAAAACTGTATATCGCTGAGCCAGTGAAATATTGACAAAACTAATTGGACCACGAGCAAACGCCGCAGCATTAAATAAATTTTAATATGTTGAGCAAATAGAAACAAAATTGTTATTTTAGATTTTAATAAAACTAGGGAAAAATTGTTTTGCCACTGGAATCCACAAAGGTCACTGGAATGGCGATATATGTATGAATAGAAAATGAGCGTATTCTGTAAAACTATAACGTTTCAATTGTATTCTAGCACATTCTTTATATATAAAATTAACGCTAACATTTATTTTTATTTACCAATAGAAAATACTTATATTACTACAATTCTTTACAAACACGTAAACATGTTCCTAAACGTAATTCCCAAAACTTTTTTTTTCTTGGGAAAATAATCTCTTGAACTCCGATAGCGAATTTACAGCCGCTTTAATAGATTTGGAAGCCCCGAAAGTAAGTTGAATACATAAATTTAAAATTTAATTAAACATTTATTACATCATGTAATCAGAAAATGCAAAATAAATTTTTGTATTAGTTTCACTCAAACATCAAGTTAAATATTCAAATAAATATGGCATAAATAAAATTATTAGATGCAGGAAGTGAATATTACTTGCTTTATATTGGTCATGGTCTATTCGTAAATATTCGTAAAATACAAAAAAGATCAATTGATCCAAATATTTATAGATCTATTAAATTTATAAATATATTAATTACAAGCACGAAGTGAATATAGGAATTTAATTTAGGGCGAGTTTTACGAAAAAAAAATTATCATAAATTTACTCAGAAATACATTACAGTTTTTGAACAGATATAATTTGATTAACTAATTGATTAATTGTACGGCTGAACCAAGTACTAAAAAGGGTTTTGGATAACTCTGAGCCTTTTCCTATAGCTAGTTACATAAACAAAGTGACTCTAATGGGTGATGGAGGTCAACATATAAACAAAAAGTTATATGACTCAAGAATTTCTCAAATAAACATTAATTAAAATAGAAGTCCGATAATAATGTAAATTAAAAATAAGTACACTTCACACTACAGTGTGAAAAACTTTATTGTTCAATACTTTAAAAATGCATTATTGACGTAAACTTTTTTGCATATTTTCAAAATATTTACAAAATTACATCTAGCTATGAATCGTACTGATCAGGTAGATATCTTCCAAAAAATTCAATTATAACATAAAGCTTTTAGTCAGTAAAACTGACGTAACATTCATGATACGACATTCAACTCTCCTTCTAAATGATTAAATTATCCACCTGGAGTATTACGTATAGTATTGCAATATGGTATTATCCGATTTTTAAGGTCCTCCAGATTTGGAATAGTTTTTACATAAACTATTGATTTAAAACCGAAGATCGTGCAGGCCATTCTTGGTCTGGTCTTTAAGCACCTCGAAATCTGAAATGAGCTAGAGCGCCACCGCCCAAGAACCACATTATATCTGATCAAAACTGGTACATCATTTAGCAAGATAGATAAATTATCTTCTAGATAAATTCATTATGATATACTACTCAAGTTTCGCATGAAGAAATACAGAGCCAATTAAATAATTATTGATAATCTCCATCCACACATTTTGCAAAAATTAATGATAAAAAATATAACTATTGTGGAAATTCTGAGAAAATTGTACCACCAGAACAAACACGTTACGGGAAATCAGTTCCTGCATACGTTGAATATGATTGTTATTCGCTTAAAGTTGTCCAGGTAAGCTTTTGACTCACGTTAAGTTCACAAGCTATTTTTCTTGTACTCTTCTTGGGTTGTTCTGCTATTTTATTTTATTTTCAAATAGCTTCCACTAGTGCAGGTGTTCTAGTTGTTACCGGCCTTCCTGGCACACATCCTCTTTTGAAAGAACCTGTTTTCCTAAATCCCTTATGGATCGATTCTCATAAAAGTTCGAATATTGGTACTTGGCGATTGGGGTACCTTCCGCTATAAATAAAAAATAAATGCATAGCCGCCATTCCGAAATATATGTAATTGAATATTATTAAAAATAATGGACTGAAACTGAGAAACTGCTGTGCAAAATCTGTTAACTACCTAACAAAGTATACATAATTGAGGGCAAATCCAAATCCAAATTCAAATTTTAGATTAATAGTTTGCGGTCTCTAGGCCCTATAGCTTTGGTTTTTCTATAAATTAGGAAATCCCAGTGAATTTTGACCGAAATCAGTCCACTGAAAGTGGCAATTTCCGTGAAAGCATTTTTGTTTTTTACCAAAAATATTCTAAATTATGTTTGCAACAATATCGGTCCACGTTTTCCAAAATGTAAGCAGAAAAGGCGTTTTGTGACACAAAAAATTGATTTTTAACAAAAATTCGAACCGCATACAGCCCAGACGGTTTGATTTATCGGAAAGAAACTTCAAAACTAATTTTTTTCAATAAATTGAAAAGTTCAAGTGATTTTTGGCCTAAAGCGAATCGATTTTGTATAATATTCCATTTTCTAGAAAAATTACCATGCATGCTAAAAATTTAAATAAGTTTTACAATAATATCGGTCCAGTTCATCTCCCAAAATATAAGCGGAAATGTCGATTTTTAACAAAGAAATCAAAACGCTAGTGAAGTTGTGTATTAGGTAGTGTTACACTGTAAAAATACATTTTTTAATGAGACAGATATATAAAATCAGAATGAGATAAGAAGTGCTATCCTTTTCTAAACAAATATCGGTTTCCGATAATTTTCAAAATAGAACTTTATGTAAAAATAATTTAAAACTTAATATTTTAAAAAATATAATTTATGACAACTAGAAATTAATTGTAATGGTATGGATTTTTCTAACAACTAGTAACTTCCATTACCTTCAGATTACAGCTGGTCCACAAGCTACGAAATTCCATTTGCAATACAAAATTTGAGACAAATTCTTTTTTCGATATTATTAAGCCTAAAATTATTTGTATGCCGACTGATTTAGTTTTGTGTTCTAATTTCGGTTTTGGTCGGTTCGGTTTCAGTTGGATTTTTGATTTGTTTTCTGCTAGCTTTGAAGTGATAAAGCTTTAAACTTTTTCAAGAACGAGCAGAACAAAAAAAATATAAAAAGGGCATTTAATCAGCTAAAAATTAACCTTTAATTTTTCAGTTGTTTTAAATCATTTTTGGATATGGGTTCTGCTAACTTTTTCTACAGCTAGCAGAACCCATCGTTTTAGTTGGAAGAGGAGGAGCCTAAAATTGTTCAATGGATCATTTAATTAGACTATTATTGGCCTATAATTATTCATACTATTTAGTAATATTCTGCTGTATGGGTTTTGCAAGCTTTAGGGACGTGAAATATGTAGGCTTAGTTAGAAGCCGTTTGAATTTTTTTATAATTCGTAGAAGTTATCGATTTATTTGGTACACTGAAGCTGAATATAAAAAATGAAAAGAATAGAAAAAAGAAATATTATTATACCGTACGTACTTCAAACGAAATATGCTACACATATTCAACAAGTATACCAAACAGCAATTTTCACAGATTTCCCTTTTTTTTCTTATACACAGTGGTAAACATTTTATAACAATAAAAAACAAATATATACGCGGGAGATGCCACATATATAACAAAAAAATCTCATTTTATTCATCATCATGTTCATCTTCAAAATATTAGCAAAAATATGAATTTCATATTCTAATTTATCGGTGGTATTGCTGTGTTTTACCTCCTTCGCAGATATCTCGCACCAAAGTATATACGAATATAAAAAAAAATGGAAAATTTCACGCGTAATCACTTGAGATGAAAAATAAAATGGAAAAATATAACCAACCATAATCATATATTATACGCAAAAAAAACCGAGTGGAATGTGTTTTTGAGATGAAGATGTACAACAAATATGAATTCTTGAGTATATCGTGAAAAATAACCTTACATTTATTTTATGTACACAATACGCTGTATGTAACTCCTTATATAGTGGCGGGCTCGTTCAGTTGTTGCTTTTCCATAAAATTTGATTATTTTTATATTCATTTTTATTTATTTTACTTTTTATCTAAAAATAAAATTTTTTTTCCATATAAATTTTCATTTCTGTTTTCCTTTGTGCGTTGGATGTATACTCGTATAGTATTGAACAAGATTTCAGTTTTTCAAGTGATCAAATTGTCATTTCGAAACTGGAAAAAATGTAAAATGTAAATGGGAAATTATATTGGATGTACAAATATATAGCACAAACGATGTACTCGTACACATACAATTCTACCCGTAATGATTTTGAATATTATCGAGAGAATAAATTACGTAGAAAATGTTATAAATTTTATGATGTTCTATATCAAAATTTCGAGATCTCTCGTTTATATGTATGGAGCGCAACGAGTTTAAAAACAGGGATAGAACAATTTATTTGCAAATTTTATCTATCTTGATATCTCTCTATTAAGCTTATTATATACTCTTTAGCTGAAAACATAACGAGCAGAATGACATTAATTTAATGGTTTATGCGGTTTACTACATAAACACACACACTTTACAAAAATGTATTCGTATATGTATAGTTCGAATTTCCCAATTAAAATTTAACATTGCGTTTTGGTGTGAGCAACTCAAATCGTAAATATCCTTATTATACACATCAACATGTAAATCATCATGAAATTAACGTTACGTTTATGGTTTGGGAATAAAAATATTTACCAGAAAAATATGTAAATATTTACACACCATAAATCATATACGTATACGATTCCAATCAAATTACATTATTTTTGTTTATCCAAATACTTTAAATGTAAATTGAATGTTTATCGTATACATAAAAAAAGCATACATACGCGATATAATATGTGGATACACTATATACTTGTATGGTTTTCTAATTCGGTGAACATAAACAAAATACTATTTGCGTATTCGAGGATTCGACGAAATTTACACTTGAGCCAACATTATTTTAAGCAATAAGGTGGAGGTCTAGTTAAACCAAAATTTAGAAATGCTAAATATATTGGAATCAATGAATTGTTGAGCAAATCAGAAATCCTTGAAAAAATAGAGCTTGAATACACAAACCTTGAGTTCTAAAGTGGGATATTAAACTTACCGGAGTTATGGTAGAAACTTTTTTGTATAATCTAAAATCATTACATGTCCCTTGTTGAAAATTTAATCTTTAAATTTATTTGAAACTTTTATTTATTTATCGGTTTGGTAAATTGTATACTGCTCAACATTTTTGCAAAAACTATTAAAGGTTAAATGAAATCTGCCACTTCTGGTACATTAATTTTCACCAGATTTTGTAAAGCTCTCCCAATTTATATTAAACAATTTATATTTTTAATCATTTTCTTTTAAAAAATTACATAAAACTAAAATGCCCCTATCATAGCTTCTCCCTGCCGATGGACCGATGTCTCCCAAACGTCATTGGGACCTCCTGATTTATGGAAAAAAACTTGAATATAAAGTTTTATCGTGATCGATTAATCCGTCTGGACTGTAGGGGCCAATTTATGTTGAGAAACATAAGTGCAATTTTTAACACAAATGGCTCATTTCCTGGCAACAGTCAAAAATACTCAAAATTCATTCATTTCTAAGATATTCGAATCAAACGATTTCCAATAATTTATATTTTTATTATTTTGTATCAGAAGATACTCTCTAGACTCTAATATAGCAATTTAGGTAGAATTCCATATAAAAATCACTAAATTCGCTAAAAAATTAAAATTTTAAGATATTAGAAACTATCCTAAGAAAATTTGCAAAATATTAAAGAATTATAAAAATTAAGATCCGATTGAGGATGTAGAAATAAAGAAAAATTTATTTTACTAATCAGAATGTATTTTTATTTACTTTTGAAAAGTGCCATTTTGACAAACAATTTTGAGTGATATTTTCAAATCGCTCTACTGAAAAATTAAGTTTTTTGGATTGTGTCACTCTTGCAATAACTGAGCGAAATAAGAAATATACTATATCATTGCAAAAAAACTTATCGCTCAATTGGTGCAAGAGTCACACCATCCAAAATTTTTAATTTTTCCAAAGAGCGATTTGAAAATAGAACTCAAAACTGTTTGTAAAAACGACATTAGGTTTAAGGAGTAAGAAGTAATAAATTAGAATTTCCTGGTTCAAAATAGCTACAACCTCTTATGAGTATATTTTGTTGATAATTTACATTGCACTCTATAGCTGACCGGCAATGAAGTATCGTTCATTTTTTAACAAAAAATTTGGCTCTTTATTTCCCAGTTGATAGAATATTTTTTTCTTTTTCGTAAATCGTGAAAATATTTGAAAACATAAAAAATAATGTTGAAATTGCTTTGCTGCTGAAACATAATACACAAAAAAGCAATAAAATTTTAAACTTACATCTAGAAAAATGTCTCATATTCAGAGATATTTTTGCATCCCCGCGAGATTCTAAGTGATTTTATTCACGTGTTGACATTATCATTAGCTTGTTCTATGTTATTTTGCATACCTTTCCAATTTCCATATCTCGACTACACATTTATGAACAATATTAAAGTAAAAAATTCTTGAATAATTTTCTTAATATCACACCATTAACGTGAACAGTTATGCAATGTAAAGCTATTTATAGGATATTAAATCCATATAACATTTTGAATGTGTGTGTGAATGTTTCACTAAACAGTTAAGTTTGTTCCACAAGAAGAAATTCTTTCAGTTAACTGTTATACAGACATCATATACAGTCGAGGAGCTTCATTGAATTTAATTGCATGTTTAAAATTGCTTTGTATACCATTCTTCCAATGCTGTATTACATGTCTTATGTTATATATACGTACATCATACAGATTTTAATTTCCTGATGAATAAATTTTTATACACAATGAGAGCATATTGGAAGACATTGAGCTAAGAAATAAAATAAAAAATATAAATTTTGATTTAATCAAAATTACATATCCATTTTTGAATAGACTAGCTTAGCAGTATAGCAGCACTGAAATGCTTTTTAAATCTATTCATGTCGAAATAAATTCGTTTTTATTCTATTTCACTACACAAGTAGTGATGTATGATTATAGTTCGAAGATGATTTTTCTTATAAATTTAGTTTTTCTTTACAGTCAATGTTAAACATATGTTAGATTTTCTTTTAATTTTTTCCTATACTAGAAGAGAAACGAATCGATTTTTGTCAGTTTTTTACATTAATAGTGATATTAATAAATTTAAAAATGGGTATAATAATCTAATGTAGCTTTGATAGTTCTCAAGCTCAGTACTGGCACATAATATCCAATAGCATTGTAAAGGAAAGAAAAATTGCTGTGTAGTGGATGACACTGGTGTTCTCTTTATTTCAAAATATATGTATTTACAAACACTTGGGGTTGGAATTACATTATATTTATATTACATTACATTTACATTACATTTACATTACATTTACATTACATTTACATTACATTTACATTACATTTACATTACATTTACATTACATTTACATTACATTTACATTACATTTACATTACATTTACATTACATTTACATTACATTTACATTACATTTACATTACATTTACATTACATTTACATTACATTTACATTACATTTACATTACATTTACATTACATTTACATTACATTTACATTACATTTACATTACATTTACATTACATTTACATTACATTTACATTACATTTACATTACATTTACATTACATTTACATTACATTTACATTACATTTACATTACATTTACATTACATTTACATTACATTTACATTACATTTACATTACATTTACATTAAATTTACATTACATTTACATTACATTTACATTACATTTACATTACATTTACATTACATTTACATTACATTTACATTACATATACATTACATTTACATTACATTTACATTACATTTACATTACATTTACATTACATTTACATTACATTTACATTACATTTACATTACATTTACATTACATTTACATTACATTTACATTACATTTACATTACATTTACATTACATTTACATTACATTTACATTACATTTACATTACATTTACATTACATTTACATTACATTTACATTACATTTACATTACATTTACATTACATTTACATTACATTTACATTACATTTACATTACATTTACATTACATTTACATTACATTTACATTACATTTACATTACATTTACATTACATTTACATTACATTTACATTACATTTACATTACATTTACATTACATTTACATTACATTTACATTACATTTACATTACATTTACATTACATTTACATTACATTTACATTACATTTACATTACATTTACATTACATTTACATTACATTTACATTACATTTACATTACATTTACATTACATTTACATTACATTTACATTACATTTACATTACATTTACATTACATTTACATTACATTTACATTACATTTACATTACATTTACATTACATTTACATTACATTTACATTACATTTACATTACATTTACATTACATTTACATTACATTTACATTACATTTACATTACATTTACATTACATTTACATTACATTTACATTACATTTACATTACATTTACATTACATTTACATTACATTTACATTACATTTACATTACATTTACATTACATTTACATTACATTTACATTACATTTACATTACATTTACATTACATTTACATTACATTTACATTACATTTACATTACATTTACATTACATTTACATTACATTTACATTACATTTACATTACATTTACATTACATTTACATTACATTTACATTACATTTACATTACATTTACATTACATTTACATTACATTTACATTACATTTACATTACATTTACATTACATTTACATTACATTTACATTACATTTACATTACATTTACATTACATTTACATTACATTTACATTACATTTACATTACATTTACATTACATTTACATTACATTTACATTACATTTACATTACATTTACATTACATTTACATTACATTTACATTACATTTACATTACATTTACATTACATTTACATTACATTTACATTACATTTACATTACATTTACATTACATTTACATTACATTTACATTACATTTACATTACATTTACATTACATTTACATTACATTTACATTACATTTACATTACATTTACATTACATTTACATTACATTTACATTACATTTACATTACATTTACATTACATTTACATTACATTTACATTACATTTACATTACATTTACATTACATTTACATTACATTTACATTACATTTACATTACATTTACATTACATTTACATTACATTTACATTACATTTACATTACATTTACATTACATTTACATTACATTTACATTACATTTACATTACATTTACATTACATTTACATTACATTTACATTACATTTACATTACATTTACATTACATTTACATTACATTTACATTACATTTACATTACATTTACATTACATTTACATTACATTTACATTACATTTACATTACATTTACATTACATTTACATTACATTTACATTACATTTACATTTACATTACATTTACAAGTTAATTTTTAATATTATATACACTTCCTGCATGTAATAATATAAATCTAATTATTTTTCTACAATATTCTGTTAAATCAGTAATTGAACAAAAATATTCACTTTGTGCGTTTAATAAAGTATTTATTCAATAAACTATTTCATATGTGTATTTGAGTAAATGCAATGTACATCGTATTACAAATAACATAGAAAAATTCATTATGCATTTGAAATGTAATATTTTCTTCCTGCATGTAATAATTTTGATATTTTTTTCTAATTGTATAAATAATGTAATAAATGTTTTACCAAAACTTATTTAGAATAAGTAATATTTAGAATTAAATCTGTAATCATAATTTTTATTATTTTAAAAATAAGGTATTTTTACACGCACGAAGTGAATATTGATATTATTTACTCACTTCTACTCGTAACAAACAAATAAATATTCCAGTTAAAATCCAATTACAAAATTCATTGTTTGGGTTTCAAAATTCAAATGTGTCGATGGTGTAGTGTGGTTTGTTTATTTAATAAATATTATTACCAGCACGAAGTGAATATTATTGTTCATTTTATAAAATTATGGTAAACATTCACTAGCCAGATGAGAAAATAAATATTCGTTTGGTTTTGATGACATGCGTGAATTTATTTATAATCTTTAACAAAAATAAATTTACTATGAAATTATTACATGCAGGCAGTGTATACTTTCCTCCATATATAAGTCAAAAAACTATAACAGAAAAAATTTAAATATAAAACGAATCTTTTTCGATACCGAAAGAATTATATTCTCTTAAATTTTTTAATATACAACAAAATAGGAAATCGCCTTCAGATCAAAACAGAAGATCCGTAACCGCTTTATTATATTTTTCAATAAGTATTTATTTTGTATATGACTTCGGCATTGCTTGATACAGAATTAGATAAATGATGTCGCTATGGTTGCACCATTGTTGGCCATAGTATGTGATATTAATTGTTGACTTTCTTGGTTCTATTGATTTCAAGTTTATATGTATTTGTAAAGAAATATGTAAATTGTTTGTCATTTTTGTTTTTTTGAAAAAACTGATTATGTTCTTTCTAAATTTAATGACAAACATTTTAAATTTATTCGCTATGGAATTGTAAGAAAATTATATATTCAATTAATATTCTTAGATAAATTATTCTTAAAGGTAATGGCAGAGTTGATACTCTTTGTTACGCGATATATTTGTCCTCTGGTATGTATTTTGGTAGGTTCCACCGTACGAATCAATAAAGTAACACGTATCCGAGTAATAAATACCAGAATTATTTGAAAATATGTTAATATATCGGGATGATGCTATTTCTAATATCGCAAAATCACAAAATTCAATTGATATTTATAAATCAAAACATTACGTCAAAAACGTTAGTGAACATATTTCCGGAACCTATTCAGTTAGCTATACCATTTGAGTTTACCTTTGGAACTTACCTATTAATCTGGTTTGCCAGATACTCAGCCAAAGTAAAGTAAATCACAGCGAGATGGAATTGTAATTAATTTAAGTAGTTTTCGTTTGAAATATGCCGGTACCACGATGCGTCTATTAAAAGTCGAATTGATCAACACATATTAGATGTTTTGACTGCTATTATTCACAAGCTATAAAAATAGTAGCCAGCATATGTTAAATACTAGACATACTAATTTTGATATAGCATGAGCCTCGGTGTAGAAAACGGTATTATTAATTCTATCTATCTCAAAATTCCCTAAATTTAAATCCTTTGTACAAAATTGAATTGTAAAATAATAAAAAATTACTAACAAAACTAATCTCATTTCAATCGTTCTTAGAAATTGCTGGTTCGAAACAATAACTTTTTGGTTTTGACATGTCATTAAATAAAATCAGGTAGTATATGTTGTAATGATTTTCGTGGGCTCACGAGTTGGTGTAAAAAACATATTTTACACATTTGAAAAGTGTTAGAGGCTGAACATAACAAAGTAATCCGCACTTTGCTTTGAGAACAGATAACTCGGAAAATTTCATAAAGTAACATACATGATCATCATTGAGTTTGAATAAATTTGTTAAACGTCATCGTAAAAATCATGCAGTTCATAACATTTTCTTTATGTTGTGTTTCATGCGTAAAATTAAAACAGTTCTAGAATGCCCACAAAGTTATGTGGCGATCGAATGGTGGCAAAACTGAATACCAAATTGATCCCGTCATGATCTAGAAGAGATATTCTTAAGATATTATTAAGCAAGATTTTGAAAACAATTTCAGGATAAGTAGATCAATTTGTTAGGTTTTGCACAAACATTAAAATACATAATCTAAATATGTACATATATAAGTACATTAAAATATCTATAACCACTCAATACACGTTTACAATAAGAAACGTTCAAAGATTAAACCTTGATTTGTAATTTGGAAAATTCTTAAAGGTACCAATATGGCCATGTTACATGCAGGAAGTGAATACTTTCCTATTTGTTAATCGTATAATGTCGAGGTTAACATATTAAATGCATTTATTTATGCAAAATATACATTCATCGATGATGCATTATGGAATGAAGAATATAACTTGCAATTTAAATAAAATTATTCTTACATGCACGAAGTAAATATATTAATTTAAAAAATTCAGTTAAAACAGCGCCGGCAAGATAAATAAATACATACTTTTAGAATTTCCTTAACTGCTTGAATTTATTACAATGGGCGCATTCAGGTCCACCATCATATATGGATGTAGTTGTGTTATTAAAAGAAAAATGGACTCAATTATAAATTTTTTGCAGCTTAGCGAAAGTGATACCTTAAGTATGGAATCGATTATGGCAGTTGTTGAAACTGCCATAGAAACCCCAAATTTGTAGCAAGACCGAGGCGAGACGCCAATAAGAATAGAAAACTATTTTGAAGTTACCATACCTCAATATGATTTTGATGATTTTCATAGACATTTTCGAATGTCCCGAGCAACATTTCAGGTATATAATTATGAAATTTAATTATTACGAGTATAAAATCCTTTTATTTAATAATTTCTGCTTCATTTTAGATACTGCATACTGTATTACGGAGGATACTAGGGGATAATGGAAAAATTTCATTGGAGAAGAAAATACTGTTTTCGATATGGTTTAGGTCAAAAGAAGAGTGCTTCATGTCAACGAGTTACCGATTCGGTATCGCACCAAGTACCGCACATTTCTTTTTTGTGCAAATTATAAAGGCCATATCAAATTTCAAATCTATATATATCCAGTTTCCAAACTTCATAAAGCAATTGGAAATTTCTAACATGAGTGTATTTATTAATTCAATTGAAACTAATTACTAATTAATTTTATCATCATAGGAGTTTAAAACCCAGTCAGGAATACCCGGCGTAATAGGAGCTATTTAGGGAAGTCACATTCAAATTAAGCAGCCCACGGGGAATGCTGTTGATTTTTACAACAGAAAATCGTTCCATTCGATAGTACTACAAGGTACAGCTTGAAACTATAATGCTGTAAATTAAGTAAAAATTTGAAACGTGTTTTATAATTTTAGCTATTTGTGATAATAACCGAAAATTTATCGACATATACGTGGGGAGCCCAGGACGAATTCACGATGCTCGGATCTTCAAGAAGAGTTCGATATTTCAAAAACTGACTGATAGTAACGATCCGTTGCTAGATGAATCACGTCATATACTTGGTGATACCGCCTATCCAAACAGCATGTTTTTGATTACACCATTGAGTAGTGCATTGAACGCACTTTTGAAAGGAAAGTTTCGTGAAGTTTATGTAATTAAAACACCAATAATAAATAAGCATCGTCGATGAATTTATAGAAGAGATGGAATGGGATTTTTTTAATGAAACGGCCTGAAAAGGATTAGAGAAATTATTTGTTAAGTTTGGTTAGCATACCTGAAAAGAAAAATTTAATTAAAAACTCTAAATTTGAAACAAAAAATAAATTTATTTTATAATTCAAAACTCCTAATACATATGCTTCCTAACTTAATTTAATTTCAGGTATCAAATTACATTTCTTGTAAAAATATAGGTATTTAATATCACTTCAGGTTTTTATCTAAAATGTTTTTTAGTACTATTAAAGCTCATTAATATAAAAGGTTAGAGGAACTATTATCAATAATTTGTTTAAGCAAAACATTCCGTTCTTCATGGACTTTAGTATTTTTTTCGATATTATCGATCAGTCTATCCATTTTTAAGTTTTGCTCGTTTAATATCCAGGTGTTGTTGTCAATAATCACTTAAGGCACGTTTTCAACTACAGCCATTCGTTTCAACGAGATTTGCTACTTCATTGAGGCAATTCTCACTGTCGGCTTCTATAGATGACATAGTATTGTTGTTGTTGATGGCTCGATCATCAGTAAATATCTCGTCGAATGTATCAAAAAACTCCTAATTATTCGACCGCTTCCCGTCCGATTATGTTTATCCTTAATATCAGTGTATGTTTTATTCAAATTCCTAAATTTTCTATCTAACATATCGACGGTGATGTCGTACCCCAATCCCAAAAACAAAATTTGTATTTCATTCCATAAGTATTTCTTTTTTTTTGGATCTCTAAATGCATTTTTTCTATTTTTATACTCGTTGATAATGAGCAAGGTAGTCTCCTTCGTCCATTTAAATGCACCTTATGCAAAAAAATCTCAAAAATTGTTGTTTGAGGTTATGTTTTAAAAACAAATAACTATTATAAATACCAATAACATTTTTAATACCATTTTAAATACCTACTTTCCATTTTTAATATTTATATTTAAATTTTAAATAACCCCTTATTATTTATTATAATAATATTTAGAAGTTTATTATTTTATATTTATTGATTATTAAAATTAAAAATTATTTCTGTATGCACTTATAAACTGATCATCAATTGTATCAACATGATTATACCGATGGAAAATATGGCATTTAACTCATCAGTGTTGTCATAATTTTCTCGATGTATCGGTTGCATTCAGTACTCAACATGTTGATTTTACTTAGTTGGCAGAGCTGAATGTGCCCAATATTTAGAGTAAACAAAATATGTATAGTGAAAACAATATGAAGGAAGAGAATATATATATATATATATTTTAAACCAAAAATTCATCGATTTATATTGTAGTAAGCTGAATATCTCAAGAAGTCTAATTATTAGTTACATTGAGAAACTAAAGTATTATTATTACACGCACAACTGAATATTGCTATCCATTTAGCAAGATTACGTAAAATAACCACCAGCAAGTTCAGTAAATATGTAATCTTTTTGAATTTGATTGTATGTTTGAGTTTATTACATGCAGGAAGTAAATACACTTTTAATTACAGAAAAATAAATAGTAAAGTAAAAACCAAGATTCAAAATGCACCGATTGGGTTTTCAAAAACAAATGTATCGAGGTATATTATGGTATCATCATCAAAATAATTCTGATTTTGCTAAACATCGTTATTATTATATGTATAAAAGGAGTATTGATATTCTTTACTAAAATTAAGTATTAATTAACCATTCCGTAGCTATTGAAAAAATCGCGCCTAACTTTTTCTCTAGTTGATTTTTTTTTTTTTTTGTATTTGTAACAATAATAAACTTTAATCCATAATGTAGTGCCTAGTGTTGTTTGTTTTTAAATGCGTTAGTTTTAAATAAACGCAAAAAATCATTAGTATTCATTTACT
Organism: Nephrotoma appendiculata; assembly: GCA_947310385.1. Lineage (NCBI taxonomy): Eukaryota > Metazoa > Arthropoda > Insecta > Diptera > Tipulidae > Nephrotoma > Nephrotoma appendiculata. Next base: position 327,192,888 of record OX371223.1, read on the forward strand.
AAGTACGTTAAATTATTAAAAGGGGAAAACTATCGTTTATCATGCAAATGTTAAATTTCTCGATCTGGCGGGTGCAAATGATAAAGCTAATTTAACTATTAAGTTAGATTCAACAATAAATTTAATTTAATAAAAAGCTCTCTTAACTCATTAATGGAGTACGTCTGATTTATTATAACGGATGATATATCTACTTCCTGCATGTAATTATTTTAATCTAATTCTAAATTCTTAAGTATTATAATAAACGTGCGAGGGAAACACAAATTGATATAATATAATTGCATGTGGCATTTTAGCATCGCTATTCCCCAACATTTACTTCGTGCATGTAATAAAGGCATTCTGCAGTGTTCAGCCATTTATTTAGCTAGGAAAATTCTTTTTATCTTTTAATGGTATAATTATTTTTTTGCCTCTTAATGGCTTTGGGATTTCAAATAAGTTTCGTTTAAGTTTGAATAAATAGTAATTCCAACTTTAATTATTAATAGGCTTCTAATTCCCAACAAATTAGATGCATTGCCTCTGATATCTCGGGATTTTAAGGTGTCGTAAATTATAAGGAGTTTATTTCTAAATTTTATATAAAATTTACGTCATTTGTCATCACAAAATAAAACATATTCAGAGTAATTTTTCATCTTATCATGTGTGAATCATAAGTTTTATAAGGACAAGTGAAACCGTGCATAATTAGATCAGTAAACGGACATGTCTTGATGTAAGTTATTTCAGTGAGTTTACCCTATAAAACTCGAATTATACTTTAGTATTAAACACCTCTAGATTTCAATGAAACCTTTAGCTTCTTTCTTTTGACATAAATAAATGAAAAACATTTTAGCGATTAGAGAGTAAATGTTTTAGTTTTAATTTAATTTTTCCATTAAAAAGATAAAAAATTTGTTTGTACATTTCAAAAACAATTCTAATTAAATTAATATTAAATTTGCTGAAAAATTCTCTTGCAACTTTAAACTTTATAAACAATTTTAAGTATATGTTGTTGTTGTTGTTGTTGTTGTTGTTGTTGTTGTTGTTGTTGTATTTGAAAAATATTCGGAGGAAAACTTAAATGAAAAATCGAAATGGCACGATAGTTTTTTCTTAATTTCCGCATATTTAAAAATAAACAATTTTTCGTTTCTCAAGTTTTTTAGGTTAAGTGTTCTTATAGATACGAACGAAATGAAATAAATAAATAATATTTTTTATTAAAATATAAAATGAAATACAATTAAAATATGTAATTAAAAAATATGTATGCAAAAGGCATAATTATAAACAATTTTTTATTTATTTATTTCAATTAAACAAAATTATACTTTCCATTTTATGTAAGACTAGACGTAAGAAAAATATATTGTGATTCTACTATGGGAGAATAATTATTTTATTATTCAAGTACCTCGCTTTTTATGCTAGAGAACTCTGTCAAACCGGGATTTATTTAAATCAAATTTCCAAATAAAATTTTTGTAGCTCAGACACGTATTTACATTTCTAGAAATAGTGAACAACAAAAAAAATAGTAATTACATTTTCATGTGAAAATTACCGTAATATAAAATTTTTATTTGGTTTTAGTTATTAGTTCTTACATAAGTAGTTCTTGGCAAAGTTTCAAAAGTTAATTTAAAAAATCTTAAATCAAATACACTCGTATTACGAAAAGGAAAATATTTTCTTTGGAGTGAAAAGAGTTTATACAAAGTAGTTTTTATAGTTTTGTAATTCGTCTAATTGAAATCAATATAAGGCAAGTGTTCTTTAAATAATTAAAAATGTGCATTAGTGTTGTAAGATTCATGAAAAGTTGTTAAATAATGTTAAGAATGTTTTTATCTATATGTTTAACAGTATTATTCGTACTCCTGGGTATTATAAGGATGACGGTTAACTTTGTTTTTAGTCCGAATCTATAGTAAATGTTCAATTACAGAAGATTGGTTAATTATTTATGAGTATTTTTTTATCTTTTGAAAGTTTAAATTAGTATTTTATGTGAAGACTACAATTATGTGGTTGGTGTGGAAATTTCCCCCACTATTAGTTTCTTGAGCGGCTAAATCTCTTCATTGGTTGCTATTTTTTCCGTTATATCAGATTAAGAAGCATAGGGCGTCTATTAGATTTTCCTTTTTCCTTTCGGATTCCATTCAAATGACATTCTTGTTAAATCATTAGTCCCTTTTCTTAGTCCAATTCATCTCCACTTTTGTTCCTTAATTTCGCGCTCAATTTCGATATGCCGGGTCCGTTGCAGAAGTTTTTCGTCAAACGAAGAACGGTTGCTTTACTGATGCATATTTCTATAATACTTGGACCAATCGTGCAATCATAAAAATGTAAAGTTTAAAATTTTCTTAAATTTATGAAAAAATGCAATGAAAAACCATTTAAAATAAAAGAACAAATCCATTTAGTAGATTCGATCGATTTTGTAAAAATACGTATTTTATTAAATCTAATCGACGAATCTCTCAAAATTTTTCTTTTTCGTGCCAATTCTATAATTGGTTTCCTGTCGTCTTCTTCGAAGCACAAATCAAATAAATTCCTTTCACTTAAAAATTCTATAACTTGATTAAAACTGAAATGAATTTAGTTATACTCGTATATTACACAAATTTAACGCCATATTTGTTTTGGCAGAGTATAATTATTACAATTCACAATAGGCAATTTAAACGAGAAAATTCACAAAATTGTGACATGTTTACGTTTTACTGGGCCAATACTAATAAGTCGTTTCGTTTTTTTTACACAATACAAACTTGCAATTGAGGGCAACCCGAGGTAATAATTTTATTAAACAATTATTATTATTATTCTTATTTTGCAAATAACAGCAATGGTTTAAACTATAAACACCTATACATCCCAGCAATTAATAGATAACCTCCGGAGAATCGGGCTTTCAACTGAGGGCAATAAAATCAAGCTCCTATCGAGGTTTCAGAGCGACATGGCAGAAGACGCGAAAGAAACTGGAGGACGTAGATCGCGACATTCATCACGGACGCCATAACCCAGTTTATAGGGATGATGTCAAATTTCCCAAACGTTGAGCAGAAAATTAGTAGCATAAGGTTGTATGCGAGAATACTGGCAAAATTCCAGCAGAGAGTACCAGTACGTGTTGTGAACATGAGCTCGTCAACAAATGTAATCAGGAAAGAGATGATCATTAGTAAAGCGGAGGGATTCAAATTATTGCGAACTGCCAGTCAAAACAACTTCGCCGGTCACCATATCATAAACAGAAGTACATCATTCGCTCACCGCTCAGCAATCTTCCAGCAGAACAGTTAGAAGTCACCATGGAACCTGGGTGGTTAAGCCGATATATTTGCTCTTAACGATGAAGAATTTGGAAAATCCAATATTGTGCGATATAGGAACGACTGAGGAAAAGCTAATTGAACCCGTCAAACACCAAGACGATTACCGAAAACATAGATCGAACAGTCTAGCAGCCCATTGAGTTTGCCAGTTTTTCTTGTTATCTTGATTATCGAAAATTAAACGATGTGGCCGCACATTTATGATATTGTGTGGTAATGACGCTTGAATAATGCAATGCGACCCCTACAATTCGGAAAATGTTGAAGCCAGTTCTAAGAGGTCGCAATTAGAAAATATTTCTAGTTTTTCTGAGTCACTAAATAGGTAAAGATCTATTCAAAAGTTTCGAGCTTTATTCAGAAAGGCTCAGAGAAATCAGTTTAATCACGGAAAAATGTGCTCCATTTTTAAATATAAAAGATCTTGGTTTTGGTTGCCCAAATTGAATGAATTGCGACATGCTACGCAAGTTGTGCAACAATTCAGTTATTATCAACAAAACTTACTGATCGCATAATTTCATGAAACTGTGAATTTCCTTGGCCACTAAGAAAACCGAATTTAACACCACTTGATTAACTTTTGCATGGGGTATGCTAATCATCCACAAATAATTCAACAAATTAAAAATAACATTGAGCTGAAATTGAGGTTATTGATCCGCTTTTATTGGAACAAGTCATCGAAAAATTTGATGTACAAAAGCAGACCCGTAGACGAAATCGTGATGGGCATATGAACGATTGATTTTTCATCCAAAAATATGTGTTTTATTTACAAATAAAAACAGGACTAACAGATAGTTCACATCTAGCTGATCAAAACTTCAACCATTCAAGTTATGTAGATATAAAGCTTGGCGGGGACATTTTTACTGCGCCTTCGGAAAAATATCAACTGAATATCATCATCTTTTTATTCAAAACATGACTTTCGGTTACATTATCTCTGGTAAAGCTGCTCTTGAAGTTGATCAAAACTTCATTTCAAGTTGTCCTGGGAAGTAGAGGAGATCGGGTTCCGAAGAATGACGCTGACCATTGGTGTCTTATTTTAAAAAAAGTTCATTTAAAGATAATGAATCATGTAAATATGTGGTGCGGTTACCGTTTAAGCCTGCACTCCTGATCTCGCACAGTCACTATGGCAAGAAGCACCATGGAACGTTGATTATCAAATATGCGGAAGTAAAGGCGGGTTACACAAAAGTATGCGAGAATATTTAGCCCTGGGTATTGTGATTCTCATTCCACATAAAGAAATCAATATAGCTTAACTCATCCAAAAGCATATTATCTGCCATCTAACGCGATATTTAAAGATTCGAGTTCAACAACGATATTATATGCGTCTTTTTTGACGGGTTATCAAAATCTTCATCGGGTGCCTCACTTAATGATAAATTGGGTAGTGGGCCGCCAATTCTGAATTATTATTTTCTATTCTAGATTACCACCAAATTTTTCGGATATTATTAATCTGACTTCAATTTCGATAATTTGCTTCCAGATTGAGCGAGTGTTTTTTTATTACCAAATATCATCAAACGAAAATATGTAGACTCAGTGGAAAATTGCGACTCAGTGGATTTAAATTAAGAAAATGGGTATCCAACAGGCAAGAACTAAACTATGCTCTATATCAAAACATGAACAAGAACCTTTTACTGAAATTGACAGTGATGAAGCTTTCGTAAAAATTAATAAGACGGACCGTGGGCCTAGTACAAAACGGAATTTTTCATCTCAGCCGCATCTTCGATCGATTAGGATTTGTCTTCAGATGTGCAGTCATAACAAAAATCTTTTTTCTTGGTCTCTGGCTTTAAGCTAACTTTGTTAACTCTTTTTCTCCATAAAGTTAAATTTAAATAAGAAAAGAATACAATCAAATTTTATATTGTCCGAAAAAATTCAAAATCCGCGGTTTATGAACATTCCATTGGCAAGCGAACTCAAGGTATAAATGAATTCCCTGAAGCTTCAAAAAGTTCTCTGCAGCCGTAGTTTTTTAAGAGCAGTGGACTTAAATGAAATAAGTTCAGCGATTAGTAGCAGGATATCTCTGTCACGCTTAGAAGTATGTGTAATAGTTTTATTAATAAATTTAACGACAAAACATGTTTGTTCCTTAAGCATATGCCTAATTTACAAATATTTGGGTGTTCAAATTCTTTGACTATTCCTACCTGGCTTTCCGATGCTGCTCTAACTTGCTACTAACTGATTTCTTTTCCACTGCAAATTTATTTGAGAATTCGTCTTTATTTTAATTTGTAATTTAAACGTTTGCTCAGTGATATCAAATTTTACTGTACGCTGATCTCAATAATAATATTTTTCAGAAGATTTTAATCAAATTACCGCCGAATCCATTTATTGATGAACAGAGAACGCTGAAACATGATGGAAGGATCGGTATAACTAATTGATGTTCTTACGATACCAAACAACCGACATTCCAACAATTATCGACGCTCACCATCCATGCACGTGGCACTCTCGAGCACTTTATATAAAAGATACCTGCCACCATACTCAACAATAATTACTTGGACTCATTCGCCAAAATCTTTTGATAGTTTGGGCCAAAATCTGATAAAACATGTTGCTTGACCCTCAGTCATCTGTATTCTCGACTTCGCGTGACCCGTCATAGTTAAATCTAAAACTGTGTTAAGATTTACAAAGGCGACGTAACCGTGCTAAAGACGCTTTATATCTAGACGCGGCAGCCCAATACAAATATATTCCAACAATGAATCCAACTTGCTTGGTATCAATATGAAAATCAGCCAACGGTTAGCTCTCAAGCCTTCAATAATGAGCCAAGAACCTTTTTGACTACAAATAAAATTGACTATGGCATTTTGTTCCCCAATGGCCTCCCATTTTGTTGGCATCTAGGAATGGTGTATTAATTTAAAGTCCATCAATGACGATTGACATAAAAAGCTCAGGCGCAATAAAATAAAACACAATTTAGTAATTCTACCAACGACGTTGGTAATACAAACAAAGACCATTGAATGGACGATTTTTTGCAGTAAAATTAGGCAATTCAATTTTTCTGAATACAATTTTCTAATAGATATGTGCAAACAGAAATGCCAAGTTCATTTTAGAACGCTTCAAAAATCAGAAAATCGTTCTTTCAACGGTCTTTATTTTTCGGAGGGATTGCGCCAATTCTGGAATAGCATAAATTTAGGGACTTTATTTATTTGGGCTGCGGGCCAATAGTCGGGTAAAAGTCCATTTTAAGTAAATTTTTCGGTAGTTTTTTTTATTTTTCAAAAACTCTATGACAAACTGATCGAAAAATCTGTTCTAAATACGATTTTTACCATAATAAACGATTTACCCGACTACCCGCTGCCCTAATAGTTAATTTGTTATAAAGCCGGATTTAGTACAGATTTTTCGATCAGTTTGCCATAGAGATTTTGAAAATTAATTGAATTTACCGAAAAATTTACTTAAAATGGACTTTTACCTTAAATTTGGCACACCTGCGTTAAAAGCCTCATTAATACCGAAAGCCGTGATCAAATTCTAATGTTATTTTTAGGAAAAGTAAGATATGGATTAAAAGAATAAAGGATATGCTTGGTGGGTGTTTAAAATTGTGGACTGACATCTGTACCGATGCTACTTTTGAAATAGTAGCAAAAGGATTCATCATCTCTTTTCTTGGTTGTGCCGAAAATTTTAATATTCTGTTTGACATGGATCGGAGTCTCTGTCGATACTAATAAATTGAGAAAACATCAAAGAAAATCCGACATAAAAAAGATAAATGCGAAAAAATGTTTAGTAATGCATTAAAGTGATCAAGGAAAGAGGGTCCTAATAAAACTGTTATTTTGTCACTAACGAAGTTAAGTATACTCTTATAAAACTGCATTGGAAAGGACTAATGGCAGTATCAACAGCGAAAATCGATGTATCGTGCTCGTTTGTCTATAAGGTATTCCATAGATGCTCTTTCTCTGTAACCTAACCAGTTGGCTCTATGTGTATAGTATTATTGAGAAAAGGACAGTATCTGATCCCTTTAAAAAATGCATGGTGAAGTAGAATCTAATGTATGAGTATACACCTCCTAACCTTGAACAATGGGGATAAAAGCGGACAAAAAATTTAACTTGACAACTTTTACTCCTTGATGTATTAAATCGCCATTAATACAGATTTATGGAAATTGCGCGAGTACAATCCTAATTAATTGCAAGGTAGTAATCACACTTGTCAGGGTGCGGCCACTTTTAATTCGATTTATGAAGATAAATCGCAAAACGTTGACTGTATCGTTGGTCGCGTAGGCAATGGCACCGTTCTGTTGAAACCAAATATTGGCCAAGTCTTCCTTTTTATTCTTAGGGAATAAAAAGTCAGTTAACATGGCACGATAACAGTCGCCCTATGATCAGTTGGGACCACATTGCACACCAAACAAACAATCGTTTTGGGTGTATTGGCTTGTCAATTCGGAAAAGATGATTTTGTGATAAAAATGCTCAGATTCTAATTCCAGCCCGAGAATATGCCCACTCAGCGAATTGAAAACAAAATGGATGGTAATATCTTATAATTAATTTATCAATTTTATGTTTTATGCATTTTAATGTGTAGAAGCATTTAAAACGTCGATATTTGTTAAAGGTTATCTCTTGAATACTAACCAACATGTATACATATGCATTCTGTGTTTACAAAAAATTCGATTTCCAATACAAATTTTTAACAATTTATAAATACAATAAGTAGTTACAAAACAACACAAAAGTAATCCCACATTTTCTGATACATCAAAAACTTAACATTTTGTACATATAATAGATTTACATCTACTTAAAAACCTTTTTTTATCATCAAAAGCTAAAACCGAAAGTTTTCTGTTTTTAAAAAGTTAAGCAAATCTACTCGAATAACTTGCCAGGAATATATCGTATATCATCATCAAATTCACCGAATTTTGCCTTGCCTTATAAAAATATATAGCTGTGTATTTAAAAGATATCCGAATGGATACAAAACTTTTCTATTATTTTGAGGAGCTTTGCATGTACTCGTACATTCATAAGTACGTACACATATATAAAAACGAAAAAGTCAGAATTATTTACATTTTATAATCATCTCTATACAATTTTCATCCACTAATCTAAATAACAGAAAGAACGAAATATAAAACAAAAAGAAAAGTTCTATGATGTTAGCTGAAAATAATAAAATATTCAAGAAACTATCTTCTTATATCGCTCATATACATCTCACTCCTATCTGTGCCGTTTTGCCGGATGCTTTTTTATTCACGTTTTGTTTCTTTCGTTATCTAATTCTGCTATTGTTCTGCTATATTATGGCAGAGTTCTATTGTTTATAATTCGATTTTTTAAGTTCTATGTTAAAATTTTCGGTGCTTGATAAAAAAAATTTTGTTGTGGTTTTAGAAAGCTCCTGCCATTTATCATGGAACGTGTATGTCGATAACAATTCTTCAGTTCCATAATTAAACAATAATGTGTTTCAGTTAAACAATAATGTGTTTCAGTCCTGGTACATACCATAGGTGTACAAATATGAAATTCGGATTTCAGACAACAGATAGTGCACCACCACCAATGCCGTTCAATCTATAAAAATATGATAAATTGAAAAAGTGTGCGCATAGTATTGTATTGTTGTGTTCAATATGTCGAAATGTATACCGAACAAAAAGCATGCGGACAGCATTAATATTTGTACAAAAGGAAATAGTTTTTGCATCGTATAGTTACAGGGGATGAAAAGTGGATTTATTTTAAGAATCCCAAGCGCAAAAAATCATGGATGGATACTGACGCAATAATTAAGGTAAAAGTCAACTGTCGTGTACTACCAGCTAAGCACGAAAAGACGAAAAAAAAATTTTTTTCGTTTGCGTATACAAGACCTTCATTGCTAATAGAAATTTAGGCCAACAGAACCTTTAATTGATATTGATATGGATGAACACAATCAGGTTAGCATATCTAACCAAAATGTCGCAACGGTGGAACCCGTTGAACGACCTGAGAGTGGGGAAACCCCGAAAATCTTCAATTTAGTTTAGATCCCAGACCGCATAAAATCTATTCCGCAGTTTCACGGATATAGAAGATATTTATCAATATCAACACAACAACCATTTGCGTTTTACATACAGGCAGACCATAACCAAATTTGGCGAGGTAAAGGACAAATATTGCTTAGCCGGTAATCCCTAGCGCGCTTTTAGAAGCGTCAGATGATAGACAAGAACTATAATTCTATAAATATCAACAATGGGTCAAAAAGCAAGGCAATTTATCAGTGCACAACTTTTTTAATAAAATAAAAAATTATGGAAAACATTAAACCCCTAGCAAAACAAAATGAGCTGTACAATCAAGTTTAGCCAGCTTACGGTATTTATTGAAGAAAACCCTTCGGCAGTGTTCATTTCAGGGCTAAGAAAGCCATATTTTAAAATTCAAAAGTATAGAGGAAGCTTACGCTTTCTTGTATAAATTTTGCACAAATGAGACTGTATCTAGCAAGTAAAGATAAAACCAGAAATTCAGAACAAAATTTATCTAGAAAAATACCTTGGCCCAACCAAAAAAACGAAATCCCGCCAATGGACGTCGATCCATCTTTCAGATCACGAAAAGCTTAAATAAAAACTATAAATACCCACGAAATTTGCTCACAAAATAAAGAATGTTTCTCCCATATCTCAAGCCAAAAAACACGTTAACAAATCAAAAAATTAAAATTCTAATCAACACAGGTGCTAATAAAAACATTGTTAAACCCGGAATAATACCAAGTCATGTACTAGTGCCAGAATGAGCATCAGTAAAACAACGTATTATAAGAACTATATATAAATATCAAATAAAAGCAAAATTGACTTGTTCGGGAACAATTTGCGAGCTCAACCAAATTACGAAATCAATTTTCATTAATAGTTCAATGGAATACTAGGTAACCAGTCTATCGCCCATATGAACGCCATTATTGATTATAAATCGAATACAATTTTTCTCAACAATAAAGTTCTAAAATTTCGCTGATATTACCTATTCAAAAAAATTTTTAACTTTCGATACAAAAACGGATTGCGACTGGTCAGTCTATGTTAGACCAAGTATGCGAAAATGAGAAAACCGCTCCATGAAATACAATCTACGACTACCAGAAAGTTGTATTGGAAGCAAATGAGAAGCTTTCCGCGACAACGGTAATCAAGCATAAAACACTGACCAAAGATGAACCTCCTGCACCAAAACATAAAAACATACAGAACCCGAAGATCACAACGGGAAACGCCGTTTACATGCTCTGGGCCCGCTCGTATTTGCCATCAGCCTGCTTAGGGATGCGGTACGTTTGGCTGCTTTGTCGGTGGCGTATTTTATTTGCTCCCAGAAGTTTAGCTTTCCGTCCAGCCATATTCCCAGATATTTCACAGCTTGCCTGCTTGTGATGTCCGCTGTGCCGACTTTGAGTGGGATTGTTCTCTCCATCCTTCATTGCGTAAGTATGACTATTTCAGTCTTATGGAGTGCTAGAGCAAAATTATGCTCGGACATCCACTTATTTATTAACCGCATCACCTGGTTCAGTTTGAACTGCGCTCCCACAATGTCATGGGCTGCGACAAGTGCTGCCACATCGTCTGCGTAGGCGACCAAAGCTGTTTCGTCTGGCATAGCTTCCCAAAGTAGCCCATCATATGCTGCGTTCCAAAGGACAGGCCCCAGAATAGATCCTTGTGCCACTCCTGCTGTTACCTTTATTCTCCGACTACCTTCTGTGGTGTCGTATAAAAGTACGCGCTGTCGGAAATAATCCTCCATTATCCGCATTAGGTATGGTGATATCCGGAAATCGTGCTTCAAGGCATACAGCATGTCGCTCCATTTTGCACAATTAAACGCATTTTTAACATCCAGGGTCACCAGCAGGACAATACGTCTGGAGTGATGATTTCGACTCTCTGCTCTTTTTAGCGCCCCTACGACCTCCATTATGGCATCCATTGTAGAGAGCTCCAATCTAAATCCAAATTGCCTGGGAGAGAAGTCTCCACCTCTTGCGATATCCGCCAATAATCTTGGTTTAATTAATCACTCTAGCACCTTCCCTGCTGTATCAAGCAGACACAGGAGGCGATAGGAAGAAGATAGGTCTATTCCTCCTTTTCCTTTGTTGACGAGTACCAGGCGCGCAACTTTCAACCAGCTGGCGAAGATTCCACCTTTTAAACATGCGTTGAACATATTTAACATAATGTCAGGGTTTTGCATGTGAACAGATTTTAAAACCTCGGCCGGTATTCCATCAGGGCCTGGGGCTTTCCTATTCTTCATACTTTTAATGGCCGCATCTAGTTCTTGGTTCGAGAATAGTGGCACCGCGGCTATACTTTCTGTTAGTTCTTCGGCTCGTTCCAGGTGACTTGGAAACAAGGCTTTGACTATTTGATCGTTTGGGCATCCATGGTAGCACTTGGCTTATGGGCTCCAAGTTTCTTCACCACTATCTTATATCCAAGGCCCCAGGGATCTAGCTCAACGTTGTCAATTAATTTTCTCCAGCAGCGAGCCTTACTGCAGTTGGTGGCGTGTCGTAAATGCCTTCTTCTCTCCTTATGTTCCAAGGATCGCAAAGCTTGCCTCATCAGTGGTCAGGGCTCGCCTTGCGCGTAGGCAGCCTTTCCTAAGTTCTGCTATCTCTGCTGTCCACCAGTAAACTGCTCTTTTATTGTGTCTCGACTGCCCTTTCGGCATAGAAAAGTTGCACGCTTTGTTGATTACTTCCATGGTGTTCTTTACGAGCAGTTCCACCTCCTCTCTTCCGTTTCCGCTAGTGTGTCGCAACCTATATGCATTTCTGGCCAAGGTATTTGCGAAAGCCTCCACATTCATGGCTTCCACTTTCCATCGGAGTATCGCGCTATTGCGTGCATTGGCGATAATCGAGTTATCCGCAATCTGAAAAGTGATGTACTGATGGTCGCTAGCCGTGTAGTCCTCTAGGACTCTCCAGCCTTGGATTTTTGAGACTAGGCGTTCCGTCGCGAAAGTTACATCCGGGATAGTCTCTGTGTACCCCGGGCGGCTGAATGTGGTTGTGCTTCCGACATTTAGCACAAGGATTCCTGTTCTGGAGGCCATTTCCAGAATATACCTCCCTCTTGAGTTAAGACTCGTCATTCCCCACTCTACAACAGCTTCTCCTCTGCAGTTTCGTATAGCGTCTTCCAGGCGATCGATCTTTTCGCGAAAATCTGCTATACATTCGTTCGGTGAGAAGTAGCAGCTGAAGAAGTATGTATTCTTCCACTTGACCCATACAAATCCGTGATCTGCCCCGTGCTCAGTTATTGTCATGACGTTTGGCTCTGCAATCATAATGGCAGCTGTGCCAAGATTATCAGCATACCAGTGTTGCGAGTCGCTATTTACCTATTGCTCGCTTATGAGAACAATATGGGTCCTCTTTTCCTTTATTATCTGGTGCAAGATGTCGCTTGCTACCCTACTTCTATGCATGTTCCCCTGTAGAACATGAATCATTGCTTGCGTGCTTTCGCTTTTGCCAGTGCATCCCTGAACGCCCGGCATTTCCCGGAACCACAGGTTACACAGAATTCGGCATTTGAGCAACCCTTGGCTAGATGCCCCTCTTCGCCGCACGCGAAAAATATATTATAATTATAATTTAACTTCTATACTATTATAATTATAATTATAATTATAATTCTCCCATTTCCATATTCAATGCCATTGCCATTGCCATTGCCATTGCCATTGCCATTGCCATTGCCATTGCCATTGCCATTGCCATTGCCATTGCCATTGCCATTGCCATTGCCATTGCCATTGCCATTGCCATTGCCAGTCTAATCCCACCTAAACCCTTTTTGGGAATGGGAATCCTCCTATTCTTAATCCTAATCCTAAAGCCGCAGCCACACGAATACAAATATCGACCAACTTTAATGTATTTTATGTTTGGCAATTATTGGTAAAATATGACAATTGACAAACTCTACTGTCTCTACACGATTTATAGTATTTGTTTTATCCTGTGATCTTTTTTGAAAAACCGTCTATTAAGCGAATGTGCGCCAATGTTGGAAAGTAACCTTGATTTGAATTTGGAATTTGTTTTGTGGCTACACGATTTGTTATTTGGGCAAATACGCCAATGCTGATATGTTTTTGCATTCGTGTGGCTGCGGCTTAATCCTAATCCTAATTCTAATTCTAATTTTAATTTAAGTTCTAGTTCTATAATTCTAATTCTAATTTCAATTTCAATTTCAGTTAAATCCCACCAAAGGCTGGGTGCAAATCCAATTTTCGTCATCGATTACGATCTTTGATGTTAATTAAAACAATTAAGACCCTCTGTGCATTCAGCACCGACCCACCGTCCATGCCAGTATACAGATTAGCATGGAGTTTGCACTGTGGAGGTGGTATACTGCAATAGTGTGAGTAAGTGAATTGGTGGGTGTGTGCGTGAATCAAAAGGAGGGTATTAATTGACCTTCGAAGGACTTTAAATTCACTTAGATCAAAAAATCTATTTAAATCTCAATTTTAATTTCTATTGCAATTCAATTTCAATAAATTTTATTAAATAGTTTATTAAAAAGGTTGAAAGCCAGATCAGGTTTTCCCAATATAACATAAAAAATTAAAAAAAACACGAACTCCTGCGTAGTTTGCAATACACATGAATATGATAGAAACCCCTACATCATAAAAATATGAGCAAGATCGAATACTAATAAACCACTAAAGAGGGTACACATCGATATATTCTTCGATATATTCATCGATAACTATCAGTCAGTAGTGGACGTCTTCTGTACGTTATCTGTACGTCTACTGTATGAAACAACTTTTAAATCAAACCAATTTCAGGAATTTCTAAGTAAACTATATATAAAAATAGAATACGCATCGTGTCCAAAATTCATCGGCCAAATTGTAAAAATCCATAGTACCATAGGCAAAATATTAAAATGAACAAAAATAAATTCCCAGATACCACTACAACAAAGATTATAGATTTGTCAGTGGCCCTTTACAATAATTCAGTTCATTCAGCAACCAGCTTCACACCGAATAAAATTATTTTTAATCAAAACAAAACTACGAATTCTTAGGTAAAGGCAAACATGATATTTAAAGATATCAGTAGAAATTTAGTAAAATCGAAGATAAAATTTTAGGTAGAATGCTAAAAGAAACCCACAGTGAAGGTTTCCACCCATGAATTAACAGAAAATTAAGTTTGTAGTAAAGTAAGGTCGAGCTACAACATTCATTATTCACTGGTCAGCTATTATTCACTGGTGTCGTACAGCATAAAAATTAAAAATAAATTCATCCATAAAACAAACAATTAACGACCGAATTCAACTTGCTGCGTTTTTAATTTTTAAATAAGATTAAGTTTCTAATGGTTTCAGGGTTTCCAAAATAAAGGCCTTTTCAAATTGCCTATTGAAATGGATAGCGTTCTCGCTAGCGGTGCCGATGAATTGATAGTGCAAAATATTTTTATGTCGATTTTTAACAAAAACGTTGAATGAAAAATCTTAGTTTAGAGTTAAATAAATTAATTATACGCAAAAATAGCGCGATAAATATATGTTTTGATTAAGAAAATTGGGTGCTCCGGATATATCTATCGGGTGCTAATAAAAATCACGACTATAGATACCACAAATATCATCCTAGATGACATCCAGGATGCAATTCTTGAAACAGAAGTCAAACAATAGCAGGTAGTAAAATTCTCTCAATGATAGGGTGGAGATACCATTACTAGACGAAGTGATCGGGTAAATTATTCCAAAAATTATGATGAATGACGAAAACACTGAGGGTCGACCCGACCGTGTCATATTTTTTAGTTAATACTTTGGGATCCAGAATGGATCATATGGGAAAATCCATTGGGTTTAAGTCCGGGTGGCCATTCTTGTGAAAAATGAAACTAGGAGATTTTTCTTGTAAAAAACGTTGGGTTTCACTGGGTTTATGTGATGGTGCCGGTTTTGTTCAAACGTCCAATGGTTTCTACCGAATTATTTACGTACCCGCAAGGTAATTAACCTTTATTAACGATTTATTAATTAACCTTTACGCCCTGTTCAATGAAAACAAGCGGTGAGCGTTCTGTGGCAGTTACCGAAACCCAAACCATCACTGATGCAGGCGCTTGCATTCGCAAACCAATTCGCTGGTATAAATGGTCTTTTGGTTTGGACTCTAACCAAACACGATCGTTTTGCTTGTTTACATATTGCTGAACCGTAATTTTCGTAAAATTTTCATCAGAAAAGACCAATTTCTCAAGCTCGCCACCAACTTGCAAGTGTTACACCTTTGCTCTTGATAGGCGAGCTGCCTTTTGTGCAAGTGTTAAATGTTGCACTTTTTGTATTTTTTAATATTTCTTCATCTTTCGAACCATTTATGGCGATGTTGGTGTTTTGGGTGTCCCCTCCCTCCACGTTTTCTGATGCTACTAGGATCATCTGCTTCCGACGAAGACTTGTAAATGACATAACAGACCGCTGTCATTAACCGTTTGGTTGCTACAAATCTGTTTATAATAATAATATATAATAATTAATTCATAATAAATATGCATTTTGTTTATAATTTTGATTGTTTAGAATCGAAATGTAAATACCTACATACCTATTTATAAACAATAATATACCTCAAAATGAATAAATTAGTCCATTAAATATTTCAATAGTACGTAGAATTTATATAAAATCGAGTACATAAGAAAACCGATTTAACCACAAATCTAAAATATAGGATAATAAAATACCAAAACAATAATTTTAATTTAATTAAATACAAAATAATAATATACTAATTACCTGTTTTATTAACATCGTATAATTAGATGCACACATAATGTAGATATGTTATGTTATATAGTATATGCATATACAATACGAGTACATAATATACAAAAGCTTATTTCATAAAACCATAATATATTCAAAATAATTTGCAAACGCATATAGGTACATGAGTATGTAGAAATATTAAAGACGATATATTTTGTATTAAAGTAAATAAAAAAATTTCATCGGCAAATTCGAACATTCGTTCAGTTCAAATGATTACTGCGGAGTTCTTCAAAAAACTATGAAATTAAAAATTGATTCAACTCCGTACGTGGCAAAACTTCTACATGGCATTTCCTTATATATATAGTCCATTCCCTAACTGAAAATAAAACCGTCAAACTTTTATTATTAGAATTGTGTTCAATTGTAATGTACATATGCTAAAACAAAAAATTTTTTATTACTGTGTATGGTAAAAAATGTCAACAACATCTAAAAGATAAACTATTTATCTTGACCACAGCACCACATACATACACATATATGAAGACATTTTATGATAAAATTCATTAAAAAAACTTTTAACTAACAAAAAACATTATAATTAATATTTCGGCTATATGTACAGCCATAAATTTCTATACAATGTTTAACAATGTATAGATGTAGCATAAAATAAGACCGTACCATACTAAAATTGGACACTCTACTTGCCAACCAACATATGTATTACTTTTGTTTCGTACATGTACATATATCAATTTTTAATTAAACATAAAATTATAATTAAAAATTGGCATTTTACCGATTTTAAAAACTTTGTGTACGTACATGTGCATACAAGTACATATTGTCAGTATAGATGTAATACACATTTTCCAATATTAAAATTAATTTTTGCATTAAAACTTTTGCAATAATTTATAATTTTTCATTATAGTTGCTACAGGTTTTGTTTTTTTTTTTCAAATATGAATATGATTTTTTTTCAATAAACAAGTTTTATAAATTTTTATAACTGATATAATATTCACCTGGGCAATGCTTTTCGGAGGGTTGGACATTTGAAATTCTCTGGAAAGATTTAACGTAAAATGATGCTAAAAATAAAATTTTAACAACAGTAAACACGAATCATAATCAGTTGGAAAATATACTCCCATTAAAATTGCCATTTCAGAGAAGCTTGGCTCTAATATGAATCATGTATACCGTTTACTTAGTTTGTACTATTTGGATCGTTCGCATCATTTGTTTCATTTGTATTATTATATTAGCTCATTATTTGTGTTATTTGTATCATTTTTATCATTTGTAACATTTGCATCATTTGTAAAATGGGTATACATTTTATAGTTTATATCATTTGTATCATTTATACCATTTGTACTATTTGTACCTTTCAAATCATTTGTATCGTCTGTACCATTTGTATCATATGTAGCATATGTATTATTTGTATCGTTTGAATTAATTGTATCAATTGTATCATTTGTATCATTTGTAACATATGTATCATTTATATCATTTGTATCAAAGTTTCATTTGTATCATTTGTATCATATGTATCATTTATATCAATTATGTCATTTGTATAAATCATATGTATCATTTGTAATATTTTATCTTTCGTATCATTTGTACGTATGTTTGCGTACGTACTCGTATCATTTGAATAATTTGTATTACATATATGTTTCATTTCTATGATTTAAAATTAATTGTTAAAATTGATTTCTAAAATGATTTAAAATTAAAACAAAAACAAAATTTACGACAATACAAAAAACTATGACTTTACCACGCTATATTTACTGGATCTTGTTTCGGAACACTAACATTTTTTTGAGAAATCATTTCCATAATGCAATAAAAATAATTTAAAATTAAAAACAAAACAAAAGATAGTACTGGCGCCTAACTATTGAATTCAACATTCATTTTCGATGGTTATCGTTTTCCTATATAGTAGACAAAAGAAGAAACAAGAAAAATTTTGAAATTTTTACTATTGTTTCCTCTTTTGTTTCTACGCCGTTTGCTATAGGAAAACGATAGTTGTGTAAGATGAACTTCGAATTCAATAATTAGGCCCCGGGGTTTTTCAAGTTACCACGATACATTTACTCGATCGTATATCGGAACGCTATGACTCTTTTGAGAAATAATTTCTGTTACAGTAAAAACGATTTAAAATTGAAAACAAAACAAAATTCAAGAAAATTACAAGAATTTTTCATCAACAACTTCCCAAAAATTATAAATATTTATTAATTTAAATCTCCCAAACCACTGCAAAATAAATATTCCAATTGTATCTGCCGATGTATGGGTGGCCAAATTGTAAATTACTTGTATCGTGTTATTTTCGTGATGTTTGTTGCCACTGATTACAATTTCTTCCATTATTGCCATATTCTCCTCCATATCGAATGCCATTCTGAAGTCCAACTACCAATCAGTGTTGGAGAAGTACTTGATACGAAAACATCGATGGGAATAATACTCACCAAATAAAATTATTACACTCTGGTTGGAGTCAAATCCACGACTTGTTCCACGAAATCTTCCCAGATTTTTTCTGTTGCAGATACAGTGTGCAAGATATCTGCAGCTTTTCTTCGACGAGCCAAAATGAGTTCGTTGAGCTGACGGCCTGCGTCTCAATAATTGTGCTGTACTGCCGCTTGGAACTACATTTCAAAATTCTAAAATTAAATCTCTGCTAAAGCTGGCCAACTTCAATAATTTGAGAGGTATTTGTTTCAATGCCAATCCCTTGGTTTATTTTATTTTCAAGCTCTTGCCAGATTTGTCCATCTAATTCCAAGAAATGACTATCAACATTTACCTCAAAAGAATTGAGATCGTGCTGAATTTGGTGGAGTTTCTGGTCTCACTAGAATCTCCGATAAATTGAAAAGTATGTGAGTGATAGCCTCTTCAAAAATTGACTGTCGATTTTTACCACGACAGTCTTTATTTCTCTTCTTAGCACTTTAACTTGCAAATCTTGGACGTGCTGAATTTAGTTAAGTGTCTGATCTTAAACTGACCACCTTGTTCTGCGGGCAGTTCTGCTAATTGGCGCTTTGTTTGTAATCCCGCTAGTTGGGCTCCTTGATGTTCGGATTAAGCGTCGAACTAATTTTCTAGTCTTCTGTATTTTCTGCTTATCGTTTGCAGTAACTGATATTACCCTGCTGATTCTGGCATCTGTAATTGTTGGTGCGATCTACGTCCTATTTTAGCATCCTATTATATGACGCTCTGCAGCCTCGATAGAACTTTGTTTTAGTGCTTCTGGTTGCAAGCCCCTGAGTCTTGAGGTTACCCCTTAATTGCTGAGACGTTTAGGTGTTTATGGTTTTAAAAATTGCTGTTTTATGCCAAATCCCAGTTCTGACACCACCACCATTTTGGAAATAAAACACTCAGTGTTAAAAGTTACAAACTTCATTTACCAACAACACCTTTATGTTCTATAACAAATTTACTATTTCACTATTTATCACTTTGTATAATTCAATATTTCACTTTTATTCTTCATTTTCACTTTACACTGTTCACTGTCTATTGCCCGACTGGTACTATTAAATTACAATTGTCCCTGCATTCCAAAAAGCGCTGATATACTTTTTAATCGCTGTTCGAGAATAATTCATTTATTGCATCTTTCGATATATGCGTATTAAACAGTTAAATTACTTTCACTCGATAATATGCCACGTCATCAAATCCCCTCTGTCTTGATGATTAAGTTGCTCTTAATTCCGGGACTTTCCATTATAGCCATCGCCGCTTTTTGCAATTGCTTTAGTTAGTTGCATATTCCCATTCAGAATGCCATTCTAAAATCCAGTTTTCAATCAGTATTGGAGGAGCACTTGATGCGATAACATCGCCAAATATGATTACCAACTCTGGCTGGACTCAAACTCGCGACCGTTGCAATGATAATACTATAAGAGGCGTACACCTTAACCACTAGACCGCCATACATCTGAAGAATAGAAATAGATTTTATAATAAATGACAATTTATATAATGGGAGTTTAGAAAATGTCCAATGTTATTAAATATTTAAATAAAATATACATATACTATATACCAACTGAAAAGCCAAAAATTTTGTTTGTTAAAAGGGAATTAAAATTATGAAGAAACAAATAAAATTGAATGACCCGCTTGCTTCATTTAATTTTCACCAAACGAAAACCTCAAACTTGCTTTGGAAACGACAAGAGAAACTACCAATCTTTTAAATTCGTCTTCACTGTCAACAGTAAAAGGCACCCTGTAGTTATAATGGAAGCTAAACCAAGCTATTACAATCTTAAAGCACCAACGGAAGCAGAAACCCTATGTGTTTAAAACTACTAATATTCTATATCGGCAACCGAGAGTAGACCACTCAGGTGGAATGTGTGCAAGCATGTACATTTTCAATTCAATCATGAAGATTGGGTATTGAATGGATAACTATACCTAAACAAAACATAATACTAAGTTAAAATGAATGATGCCATTATTAGATTATTTTACATTAGCGTATGTTGCAAATACCAAGTTTTGCAAATCTCACAGAATTTTGGTATCTTATAAAATTCTCAAAAAGCACAGCGAATATTACAAAGCCTGAATCTGAATTATATTCAAAAAAGGCTTTAGGAATTTCGAGAATTCAGATGAATGGAAATATTTACGCTTAATAAACGGAACCTCCAAATTGTTAAGCGAAAATAAATATGAGTACATTTGTTTTCAATAATCAGTCACCAATGTGAAGTACTTAGGTTTGCATTTGGACAGGAGGCGGAAGTTAGAGAAATATATTAAAGAAAAACCAAATTAAATTAAAATTTACAAAAATATATTGGTCATCGAAAATTAAAACTAATATTGAGTATTAATATTTCTCTATATGGTAGCAGGAGAGAAACTTCAAGAAGACTTAGATAGATTAAGTGAGTGGTGTGATCGAAACTCTACTTAAATATTAAGAAATGCAAAATCATGTATTTTCATCGTAAAAGGAATCCGTTAATCACTTCATACACAGTCAACAGCCAAGTATTGCAAAGAGTCAATGAGATTATGGATTTAGGTGTTACATTTGTCGAAAATTTCACTTTCAATAGACATATATAGAAAATTGTATTGCGAAGGCAATTGCCATGTTTGGATTTGTTAAACGAGGAACATAGCTGAATTTAAAGATATTCAAACCTTATGTTCACTCCATTTCGCGTATGATCGATCTCAACTGGAGTACGCTGTAACGGTCTGGAACCCATACTAAACTGTGCACATAAAAAGAATCGAAAGCATTTAAAAAAAGTTTCTGATTTTTTTTTTTGGGATTATGATCAAAATTTACGATTCCATGAAAATAAGGCTCGGTTACCTCCGCACTCAACAAGATACACGGATTACAAAATATGCACTCTTGAAAATAGATGATTTCTACTGGGCGCGGCTTTTATTGGTAAGGAAACGGTTTGCTTGATCTCGTTGAGTTCAGCTTATATCTTAGAAAACATATCAATTCATGTGCCATGCAGAATATTTCGAGAACATGAGTTTTTAGCACTTGAATACCATTTAAAATCTAAAAATACTAAAGAATTATTTTTTAAATGTTAAATTAAATTAAAATTTGATTTCTATTTTTTTGTTTAGTTTGTTTTGGTTTACCCTTTTTTAAATTTTTTTTTTTTATTTAATTTATGTTTTAAACTGAATATTCGGCTTTAATCTGAAACCATACATGTACTCAAAGACTTAGAGGGTCATTCCCGGGAATTCCCGGGAATTTTGTTGGTTTTCTATTTCCCGTTTCTCAGGATTTTTTTTTGTATTTCCCGGGATTTGATTTAAAGGATAGTTTCATTTAAACAACTATCAAAACTCAAAAGTCAAGCAAAACATGGTAGATGTCATACGAAAACGAAAAGTTAATAATTTCACAACGAGATTCACAATATCAACATCAACTCTGCTACAATCATGGAATTCATCTGACAGTTGTGGATGTCATTTACAAGAAACGTAGTAATACAAAAGAGGAACCAGAGCCAGATGATATTAATGATAGTATTACGAAGAGGAATTCCTTAATGAAGATTGCTCTGAAACCGATGATGAATGATCTCATTGTTCAACAACCACATCACGCCAAAATGCGAATTCGAAGTGACTTGAGTGCAGCAATTGAAATAGTTCGAAACATTCTAAAGATTTTTAAATTTTCACCAGTGCGAAACACAATTTTTCAACATCATGTAAAACAGAAACATGTAATACAGTTAAATTTACTCTTGGATTGCAAAACCAGATAGAATAGTATGGACGCAATGCTAGAACGGTTTTTGAAGACCATCGACGCAATTTGTGTGGCATTAATTGATTTGGTATCTATAATCTAACTATTTGAATCTAATATCAAAGTCGTATGTGACTTTCACATTGCTTTGAAAACCGTCAAATTGGCAATTGAAGCTGTGATGCGAACCTGCTCACTGCGGACGCTATCCTAAAATTTTTGTTAAAGTCGCTGAAATCGAATAATAACGAAATTTCAAATGAGCTTTATAATGTTTTATTAGCGTGAATCAAAGAGCGTCGGAATATCGAGCTTTGCAAGGTGAAGTAACCAAATTTGCAGTGCATGTAATGAACAGATTATTTGTTGTAGACAATACATCGGAATCAGCCTTAGGTTACACAGCAAATGAGTGTTTGGAAGCAACAACAGAAGATGACGAGCAACGAAAGCTACAGGTAACACACCAACAAATATAAAGACACCGTTAGATGCGTTGTTCACGATTCAGCCAACATCTATAGAAAGCGAACCGGTGTTTTCATTATCATCAAATTTTTGTACTAAAACGATCGTCGCTTTCGGAACACTCTTTAAATGCTCTTGTGTTGTTAAAAGATTTTTTTTTACAAGAAAAGTAATAACCTATTATAATAATTGGATGTTAAAAAGAACAAAAAACATTTAGTAAATGAAGTACACTCCCCTTCAAAAGTTTTTGACCACCCAAAAAAAAGTTAGTTTAGAGTTTTTAAATAAAGTTCAACGTTTATTTCAATTTCTTTTTAATAAATTCAGATTTTCAAATATATATTTATTGAATTTAAACATAATTTTTTTTCTTAAATTTATATATTTGTTTCATTGAAATGTCCTCCGCGCGAGAAATATTCTTGTTTATTAAGGTTTTATAATTTTTAAAACTCTGGATATTATCCAGAGTAATTCTTTCTAATTTTTATTTATTTTACAAAACTTTATAAAAATATTACAGAATATTACAAAGAATTTTATGGTAAGTCTAGTTGCGAACACAATATACAAATCAGCGTTGGTTAGCTGTTTTCAAGTTTATATACTATTTAGATGTTTAATTAATTGTTGTTGGTTTCGTCTCCAATTTCTCCACGTGTTTGCTGATTTAGATATATAATATCTCTGGTATTTTTATGTAGACTGCTTATTTGATATTCTAGTTAAATTAAACTGCATGCTTGCATTTAACTAGAATATGATTTTCTTTATGTCGAAACTGCTGATAAGATATTCTAGTTAACTAACTAGAATATCGTTTTTGTTGTTGTTTCCTGCTGTGGTGTATTATGTAAGTCCTCCCCTCTTAGAGTGGCGGCTGGCTGCTCCAGTAGACCTGAAGCTAGAATCTTGATTTTTTGCAGCATTTTTCTCTTGAAGAAAAGATAAATAATTATTATGACAACGGTAAATAATATTATTAATGATGATGAGATGTGCCCTGAAGAACTGTGGAATTTTGCATGTTTGTGTAATATTTGTGTATGATTTAGATTAGATATAGTTTGATTGTGTAATGTTTCCAATGTTTTTCTGGCATGATGAATCCGGTGTAAACGTCATTGTATGGAATATGTAGTTCGAAGTTTTCTTTATACTCGATTTCATCCGTAGAATATGTTTGTGAGTCTATAGTGATAGAACAGTTCTTGAATTCCAATAATGTTTGTGTGTAAATTTTGATTGTTGTTTGTCTGCATGTTGATTTGTAGATGATCGGTTCTTCTGCAGGTTGCACATATAACTTGCCATATGAGATATAATCGATGTATCTATATCTTGATGTTTCCCGGAAGTTGCATTTAGCTGGTAGTTGGCCTAATAATGCTGGGATACACGTCCCCTCTAAAGGTTCTAATTTGAGTAGTTTGCAATACGTAGCTTCATATGTGGTGTCACATTGGTTCGTGATTTATTGATATTAGAATGGATTGATGATATTTTCTTCAGGTGGGGTTGGATATATGATTTTGGTTTTGTGAGGAATAACTTTAATTTGATAATGAAAGAAGGTATCCTTGTGAAATGTTGGAATTTGCATTGCAAATATACGGTGTCTGTTATTATAGAAACCTTTAAGTTCTAGAAGATTATACATAGCTTGGGAATTCTGTAGTGTTACTCCGTCTTGTTCAAGTATGTCATGAATGTATTTTGTTTCGTTTTCCGACAGTAAGTGTCTTGATATAGTCTGGTATTTGGATAGAGATATGATTTCTAATAAGTCTTTTAAATGTGTGTGTAGTTGTTCTATGATATGATTAATTTTAAAGAAATGTTGGTCGTGTAGAATTGTCAAGACTATCGAATTAGTTATTTGGGAGGTTCTATTGAATTCGTATTGTAGTCTATTGTAATTGTCATTTACAAGTGTTTGAATGGAGTTTAGTCTATTGATCATCTGCGTATTGATGTGTATTTGACTGTTGATTTGGGAGTTTAATGTGTCTTGATTTTTATTGACTTCGTCAATTGCCTGTTGTATGTCGATTAAATCCTGGTTATCTAAATTGCCTGTTAAATCTTTGATAAATGAGTAAGGGTCTAGGTCTATTAGGTGTATTAATTTTTTGTATCCGTTTATCAGTCTTGCGTTTCCTTTTTTGAATGCTAGTATTCCTTTGTTATTCTGGAGGGAATTTAGTTGGAGTTCTTGTTGGGTCGTTGCTTGACACCTGGAAAAGACGTTTTATTTTAGTTTTGTGTACTTTTCCCTCAGGTGTATTGATTATTAACCCTTTATCATTTAAGACTTTTAGTTTCCTGTAAGGAGGTTTTAATTTTGACCTTCATTTTTTCTTTACAAAGACAAATTGGTTTGGTCGGATGGCTACCACAGGTTTCCTTTTACTATTTAGTTTATTTATTAATTTGGTCTTTTTGGTTAAAGTGTTCTCATAAATTTCGTTACAAAGTTGTTCAAAGGTTTCAGTATGCTGTGCAAGATAATCTATTTCACTTGTGAAGTCTGTTTTGATTTTAGCATAATGATCTTTCAACAATTCGAATGGAGTTAATTTTGTTGTTGAATGAATAGCATTGTTATATGAGAGGATAGCTTGATTCATAATATCTTCTAATGAGAAGGTAGGTTGTTTATTTGAAATTATGCTACACAATTCCTTGAGCGTAGAATGAAGCCTTTCAACAGGTGAGTTTCCCGTGGAGTTATAAGGAATAAT
Source organism: Nephrotoma appendiculata (assembly GCA_947310385.1). Lineage (NCBI taxonomy): Eukaryota > Metazoa > Arthropoda > Insecta > Diptera > Tipulidae > Nephrotoma > Nephrotoma appendiculata. The sequence continues at coordinate 327,218,685 of OX371223.1, forward strand.
AGTATGAATTTTAATTTGATGTTTTTCAGCAAAGTTTTTGATTGGTCGATTGACAAAGCATATTTCATTGTCGAATATCATTTTTCCTGGTGTGCCGTGCAGGCTTGCAAAATGAATTAATTTTGAAAGAATAATCTTATCTGTTTTACTGGTAAGATAATATGCAGCAGCAAATTTACTAAATTTATCGATGATGGTGAGAAACGATTGTGATTGTAGTTGGAACAAATCTAAATGATTCCCATTTCCATGGGACGCTTGGGAGTTTCCGTTAAGGAATATTGACGTTGTGGTGGATTTCTGTCGTATTTTACCTGTTGACATGTCACACAATTGTTTACGAATCTTCTGATTAGCTCTTTCATATTAGAAAAGAAATATTTTCTTCTTAATTGGTCATAATTGTCTACGATTCCTCTATGATCATTACTTTCGTAAGTTTTTTTTATTTCTTCATCTTGGTCTTCTTCTTGTTGGATGTCTATTAGAAATGTCTTAGATCTGACTAAGTTAACCTTAGGTGTTGTTGTCCTGGGTTTTGTGTTAATCATTTCGTTGTACGCTTTTAATATATAAGTAAAGCATTCATCTGATGCATATACACAAGTAAGTTTTCGATTTCTACCGAACAATTTCTTTAGTTTCTCTTTGATTGTTGATGTAATCCCTAATTTTCGTGGCACTTTTACCGTAACTCTTGTTTTAGTTTCAAATATAATTTCTCTTTTTATAGTGGTGTTATCTAATAATTCCCTATCTATAAGCTGAAAAATGATTTGGTTTTCGAACATATTTAGACAGTTTTTTGTTGTGGGAATAGGATCTGTCTGAGTTGATACCATACTGGATGCATCTTCTGATGATGATGTTTCAATATTGTTCACCTCAGCGATTTGGATCCGAGAGAGTGCATCGGCATTTGCATTTTGTGTACCTTTTTTGTACTGAATCTCATAATCGAATTCTTCTAATTTCAGTTACCATCTGATTAGTTTTGAATTCGGTTCTTTTAGATTATATAGCCAAGTTAATGGTCTATGATCAGTGACGATGGTAAACTTCCTTCCGAACAAGTAGGGTCGAAAGAACTTCGTAGCCCATACTATGGCGAGTAGTTCTTTTCTGTAGTTGAATAGTTTTGTTCGGTTTTTGAGAGGGTACGTGGTGCGTAGCATATAGGTAGGTCGTTACCTATAACGCCTTGAGACAGTACAGCACCGATAGCTACATTGCTAGCATCGGATATGACTATAAAAGGTTGTTCGAAATCAGGGTATTGAATAATGGGTTGATTGCACAATAATTGTTTACAATTTTCGAAACATTGTGTATATTCTTTTGAAAGAATTATTTCCTGATCTTTCCGCAAACATTCCGTCAGCGGCTTAGTTATTTGTGCGAAATTGTGTATAAATTTTTGATAGTATCCGATTAGTCCGAGGAAGCTTTTAATCTGTCTTTCCGTTTGAGGTATCGGAAATTTTTGGATGGCTCGGATCTTATCGGAATTTGATTTAACACCTTCTGATGTAACGAGGTGTCCCAAGAAGGCGATTTCCTTGTGTAGGAATTCACTTTTGTCTAATTAAACCTTAAGATGGGCCGCTTTAAGCCTTCTGAAGACCTTTTTTAGGTTTTCGATGTGTTCCTGCAGAGATATAGAAAATATGATTATGTCATCCATGTAACATAAACAAACTTTTCCTTGTAGCTCCCCAAGCACATTGTCCATGACCCTTTGGAAGGTGCTGGGAGCATTTTTAAGGCCAAAAGGCATCCGTACAAATTCGTAGTGCCCGAATTCTACGGTGAAGGCGGTTTTTTGAATATCATTAGGATTTACCTCTATCTGGTGAAACCCAGAGGCTAAATCTAGAGTGGTAAAGTAAAGACATTTGCCTAATTTATCTAGGATGTCAGTGATATTAGGGAAAGGTTATCGGTCTGATACAGTTTTTTCATTTAATTTCCTGTAAACCAATCACCATGCGCCATTTCACTTGACCTGAGGCGTCCTTTTTTTTGGAACAATCAAATAGGTGAGGACATTGGGGAAAAACTAGGTCTTATTATGGCCTGGTTTAACTTAGAATTAATTTGCTTTTCTACTTCCTGTTTATGTATATAGGGATAGCATTTGATAACATTTGTAAAAGTTAATTGATCGGCTTCTCTTTGGAATATGTCCTCAAATTGGATGCAAAGTTTTTCGATGTGCTTTTTTTCTTTTCTATTTAAGTGAGATGTCCGAATAAGGTTCGTAATGTTCATTGGATTTTGTTCAATTTTTATAGGTTCAATATTGTTAACTTCTAAATGATAATCGTTAAATTTTTCGCATTCAATAGGTTGTTCTATTACGAAGGTTTTAGATTGAGAACTGTAATTAATAACTTCTACATTAGCATAATTTTTGTTGCTTATAAATATTCCTTCAGGAATAATAAGATTTTCGTGTAGGATTACCGGTTTCATGTAAATTTCTCCTGTAGTTATCGTAACGGGTACTCTAGCTATCATTTTGCTTCTAGGAGCAATTGTGTAGACCGCTGACACAAAATTTAGTTTAAATTGTAATGGTATTTTAGTGTTTGATGTAATTAGGCACGAATTTCCAACATCTACCGTAATTTGTAGCTGTTGTATAATTTCGTATCCAATTAATCCGTTAAAATAGTCGTGGAACCTAAATAAGATAAATTCTAAATTTTCGTTAGTTTAGAATTCTTGAAGCCCCTTGATTGTAACTGCTCTGTCCACATTTGTTTTGTTGAAAAGGGTTGATATAGTAACAGGCTTAAATAACTATCTCATAACTTTTGCATGGGTTGATTAATTTTGGGTCTATGAACGATTTGGTAGATCCCGTGTCTACTAAAAATTTTTTTTTTTTTTTTTTTTTGTAACTATTGCCAAAGGCTTTATTCTTGAATCTTTCTTTATACGAAACTAACAAGAAGTGTGAAATTCTTAAAAACTATATTTTATTTTAAATTAAGCCTTAACCTATGTTAATACTTAATATCATTATGCATTATTATTATTAAATTATTATTTACTTAATTTTAGTGTGTTAGCTCATCATGCACGTAATTATTAGATTATATTTCTCAGTTAATTAAATCTAGAGGATCTGCCCTGCGCAGCCGTCTGTATTTCGGTTGCCTTAGTAGTTCTCTAGCTAATTCGTTAGTGTGTGATTCCAGTTTCAGTTGGTACTTTAGGCTGCATGATTTAATTGTCTCTTTAACAGTTTTGATTCCTAAATCTCTATGGATGTTGCTGTTTCGAATATACCAAGGGGCATTTGTAATGCTACGAAGTATCTTTGCTTGCGCGTTCTTTGTACAATATCTATATTTGATGCACTAGTTGAGCCCCACAGTTGGATTCCATATGTCCATATGGGGATTAGGATCGCTTTGTATAGTAGAACCTTGCAGTCTAGAGAGAGTTTCGATTTTCTACCGATTATCCAGTACATTTTAGAAAATTTTATTTTTAATTGATTGCGTTTTGTTTCAATGTGCTTTTTTCATGTCAATCTTCTATCGAGATGAAGACCGAGATATTTGACGTTTGTTTGTTGAGGAATTGTGATATTGTTTAATTTTACTCCTGGACATGTACGTTTATTCAATGTGAATGTTACATGAATTGATTTCCATTCATTCGTCCTTATCCGCCAAGTTTTTAACCAATCTTCTATTTTGTGTAGATGTTCTTGTAATTCTCTCGATGCTGTTTGAGGATTTTTGTGCGAAAATAATATAGCTGTGTCATCAGCAAAAGTTGAAGTGACAATTTTTTCAGTTATTGGTAAGTCAGCTGTGAATAGCAAGTATAGCACAGGTCCCAATACACTACCTTGCGGTACTCCTGCCTTTATCTCAGCTAGATCAGTAGTGGCCGTATTTTGTTTCACCTGGAACATCCTTTGGGCTAAGTAGTTTTCAAGAATTGAATGAAATTGGCTAGGCAGAAGAGTTTTAATTTTGTAAATTAATCCTTCATGCCATACTTTGTCGAAAGCTTGCGCAATCTCCAAGAAAACTGCCGAGCAATATTTCTTTTCTTCTAAGGAAAATTTAATTGTGTTTACAATTCTGTGCACCTGTTCTATTGTGCCGTGTTGCTCTCTAAATCCAAATTGGTGATCTGGTATAATGCGACCTTCAGGTAGTATAGGTATTAGTTGTTGTAGTAGCATCTTTTCAAAAAGCTTTGAAATTATCGGGAGTAGACTTATTGGCCTGTACGACGAGACTTGGGTTTCGTCTTTACCTGGCTTACGAATCATGATAATTTGAGATATTTTCCATTTTTGGGGAAAGTATCCACATCTCATAATCGCGTTAAAAATATATGTTATATATTTTATGCATCTATCTGGTAATTCTTTGATCATTTTTCTAGTTATTAGGTCATGACCTGGCGCTTTCTTAAGATTTATACTGTTTTTGATAACCGTTTTGACGCATTTCCATTTAAATTTTACTGGGTTTGGGTTCGACTCGTCCCTCGTAAACTGTGGTAGTACGCAATCGTTATTTTGTTCGTTTGGGGTGAACACTTTTTGTAGATGGTTAGAGAAAGCGATGGCCTTTTCTAAGTCACTTCTGGCCCAGTGACCATCTGGTTTCCTTATCGGTGGGTTCGATATCTCTGGCCTTTTTAAATTTCTTGCTGCCTTCCACAGTGAGTAATTGGTTTTTTCTGTTGCTGTGAGCTCACTTAGGTAATTCTGTATTCCTAAATTTTGTTCTTCCCGAATTGCTTCTCTCAGAGCTTTAATAGCTCTATTTAATTTCCATTTATGCAAAGGAGATCGGTGGAGCTGCCACAGCCGCCGAATTGCCCGCTTCTCTGCCAATAATTTTTGAATGTTACTTGAAAGCCTTGTATTATTTTCGGAATTTTTGTTAACCGGAGTAGCTTTTTTTGCAGCCACTTCCATTATTTGACTTAAGTTTTCTATCGCGGCATCAATGTCTTCTGGTGTGCGAAGTGGAACATTGAGATGACAATTCACATTTACTATGTTTCTATAGAGAACCCATTTCGTTAGTTTGTTTGTTAAACGTTGGGGTGGTTCAGTTTTTAATGCTTGGGTACTTAGTGTTACTATTATTGGTGAGTGATCTGATGATAAATCATAACAGTCAACGACTTGAGCATTGTTGCGTGCTATTCCTCGTATTACACAGAAATCTATTAAATCAGGAATTTTCTTTCTATCTGTAGGCCAATATGTGGGGTGTCCAGATGATAAATAATCTAGGTTTTTCTCGTTTATTGCTTCGTAAAGTTGCTTGCCCTTGGGTGACGTCAACCTCGAACCCCATTGCACATGTTTAGCGTTGTAATCACCCCCTGCTAGAAATTTGATTCCCAACTGATTGAAGTAATCGATAAATTGGTGTTTTTTAGTTGCGTGTTTCGGTGGGCAGTAGACAGCCGATATTAAAAATTTCCCAGGCCATTCTTCCAAACTGATAGTTGTAGCTTGAATGTGATCTTTAGGATATTTCTGGAGCTCGTAGTGCTTTAATCTTTTTTTATTAAGACTGCAGTGCCGCCGTGTGCTTTTCCATCCGGATGTTTGGTGTCATAAACGGAATAGCCGGTAATATTAAAAAAATTTTGTTTTGTGAAGTGTGTTTCAGATATTAACATGATGTCTATATTTTGTTCGATAAGAAAGGTTTGTACCTCAGCTTTATGTTGCGAGAGCCCGTTGGCATTCCAAATAGCTATTTTTAGAAATGTCATTTTTGATTTTTGACTATAATTTGCATAAGCGTATTCATATTTTGCATCATCATGCTCATTTGTCTTTCCATCATCATCATGAAACTTTGAATGGTCTCGGTTAATTTATTTACCATGGTATGAATGTTTAGTTCCTCCTCATTAACATGAACTTTTGGTTTCGGTTTGTTACCTTTTAGAATACTTGCGTAAGAAACACCTGGCTGTGCAAAACTGCTGCCAAACGTCTCCAAGTTATCATTTTGTGTGTTTGCATTCGTTGGTTTGGTGACTATTGTATTTTTTGGAAACACGGCCCTCTGATTAAATTGCATGTTGAGCATTCGTTGCTCAGCTCTCATTTTAGGGTTTATTTTTCGTTTTAAGTCCAGATACACTGCGCAGCCCCTATAGTTTGCAGTATGATTTTCGCCGCAGTTATTACAACGTAACACAGATGGGTCATTGCGAGACTTGTCACACTGTTTGGAGTCGTGGAGTTCACCGCAAATAACACAAACTTCATTTAAGGTGCAGTATGCTTTCGTGTGTCCATATTCTTGGCACTTTATGCATTGGACTGGTCCAGACCTCTTCTTAGGTTCATCAATTACTATTTTACGATGTAACAAATATTTTAATTTGTAAATCTTGTGAACTCCGTTTGACTTTTTTTCCTCTGGCTCTAGTTCCAAACGGAACATTGGTTGAGGTACCTTCTCACGGTTTACTATATTACCTATAGATTTGACATGGAAACCTTCCGCAGCAAGCGCAGCTTGTATGTCGCTAACATCTACGTAGGTTTCAATTCCTCTTAGCACAACAGTCAGCCCTTTTTGACTTTTTAGCTGGTATGTGTAATATTTTTTACCAGCTTCATCAAAATGTTTGACAAGGGCTCTGAAGCCAGCGAATTCGAATGTTTGAATCTTTGTTTCATTTATGTTACCTCTTTTGAGCGGGGCAATATAAAATTTTGAATCTGTTAATGTTGCGATGTTATTAACCAGATCATTGTTAGATGCTTCCCTTAAATAAATCGGAGGCGGTTTCTCATTTTTCAAAGTCGGCGCTGCGTTGGGGTCAACGACCTCTAAACTAGAGAATCGGTTGTTAAGAGGTATTTGATTAACACCTTGTTCAGACCGTGACACTTTGCTCCTGCCAGCAAACTGGGCAGATCTCGGGCTACGTTTTCTTTTAGATTGAACAGTGATGTATCTATCCAATCCCGTTTGCACTAGATTATTTTCACACTGACCACGGTCACTAGAGTTCGTCGCACTGAGTTCATTGCTATTGTTTTCATTTAGCATTGTTAAATTCGCTGATACATTAATTTCTTCGCGGTTTTGATTTTTATTTTTAAACTGCGGTATAATTAATTCTGTTGAAGAAGCACTTTTAATCATTGGCATAGGTAATTTCTTTGGGCTGTGTTGAACTTTGCCCACTTGATATGCACTTGCACTTGCAATATTTTCTACATGAGACTGGTTCAAGTTTGTTGTAGATTGTGTTCGGCGTCCGATGTTCGAAGAAGTCTTTTTTGGGGAAATTAGCCCCTTCATGTTTACATCATCACTTAATCACTTATCAAATTACACTTTTATATTAGTTTTTTTGCACCGTGTGTACTTAATTATAAAACCATTCACACGATTGAGAAAATCGATATAACAAAATAAAAAGCACTAACACTGCACTTTTCGCTTGTTTTATTTTACGTCCGAACCTCACGACAGTAAAATTAAAACTGTCTACTAAAAATGTATACACTTTCCCGTTAAGGGTTAAATTAATATAAGGTAGTTGAAAACCTATTTGGTGACTATTATGTAAGCTTAAGTATCCGTAAGTATTGCCGAGGCGTCTTGGTGAAAATCCTCGTCTTGGATTTCTATACTTGGGATATTACGTGAATCTAATATTTTTTCTTGTTCATGTAACTTCCAGTGATTTCCTGAGAATTACAATAATCTGTGTGTTTATTCTTCAGGCGAATGGTAATAGTTATAATCCATATTAAATAATGCTTTGGATTGGAACCTTGGTGGTCCGTATGTATTAAACCTATATGGATTCGGATTAGAATTCTTTTGTTGAAATGGTGGGTGTCAAGGTGATTGAGGTATACTTGAAGTGTCCATTGGTTCAGGCTTTGGTTAAGGTGGAAAACCTCATGAGTTTCCAAATTGATTTAAATTCTGCTGCGTAAATGGTCTGTGGTTATAGTATTATGGTTGTTGGCCATTTTGTGGTTATTGATATGAATTGAAATTTTGTCGTATTGGGAATCTGTTGTAATTGGGATATATTGTGGCTCTAGGCAGTAAATTTGGTTTGTAGTTAGTTATTCGGTTATTAGTTAATTCTGAAGCTTTATTCCTTAGGTGTCCTATATTTTGTTTTTTAATGCAGTAGATTCTAGCCGTGGGTAGATCCGGTTGCATAGACCTAACCATAGATCCTAAGGGTTCTTTTAACCCTGCTAAATACACTGCTAAGCACATTGAGTGATACCAACTTCTTTTTGCTGTTATTACATCGGCGTGTAAGTTCGTTGGTGTATTTAATGAAGCCCAAGTGTTTAAAGAGTTTAAAATTTCAGATATTTTGGCAAAATACGTTTCTATATCGTCATTTTTCTGGGTGATGAAATGCAGATCACGTATTAGGCACGTTTCGCTTCTTTTGTCGGAGTAAAGTAAGATGAGATTCCGCTTAATGTCATCCGATTAGTCATTAGCGTTATATAATTCTATTGAGTCATTTGCTTTCTCTATTATTTTGGCCCTAATTGTCCTGATTATTACTGTTTGTTTCAATCTTTTTACTTCTTCTGTATCCCCTTCATAATCTAATCTATGTAAATTTAGTACGTCGTCTACATGTTGAATAAACTGTCGTAGCCCGTTGGGGCTACCTGAGTATGTATTTCTTTTATTGTGCTTGGGATACCGAATGCGGTTTTCTATCGTCCGTCATTATGTCTAATCTTCTATTAAATATAACTAAATTATGAAATCTGGCTTTTCTTTGATTATCAATTTTGTTACTATATATTTTTTTCCACTATTTTATTTAAAAATTTAATTTCAATTTAATAAAATTATTAGTAATAATTAAAGAAAAAGGAATTTTTGGGTGTAGTAGGGATTTGTTTATCAATATTCACTTACCAAAAGATTCTCAGTAGAACCAAGCTCTGATGTGCCCTCATTGATGATTGTATTGCTGTACTACACCGGTTTCTTCCGTCTCACGTTTAATTTGGTGGTTTCTTCGTGTTCAAATGAGGTTTCATAATCATACTTTCATTTCGGATAATGAGGGATTAATTCATTGATCCTAAACCAGCCGTGAAATTTTTTCCTTGTCACCACCGGGAATCGAACCCGGGACCTCCGGTCGCAGGAGCAAGCATGCTGACCACTTTGCCACCGGGGCGGCAATCACCGGGGCGGTTCAATAAACCGTTGAACAGTTAATATGAACTATAAAGTTGCTATAGATTAAAGCACTATTTCCGATAAACCGTCCGAATAATCCTCTACCGAACTGCGCCAGAAATATTCTTGTTTATTAAGGTTTTATAATTTTTAAAACTCTGGATATTATCCAGAGTAATACTTTCTAATTTTTATTTATTTTACAAAACTTTATAAAAATATTACAGAATATTACAAAGAATTTTATGGTAAGTCTAGTTGCGAACACAATATACAAATCAGCGTTAGTTAGCTGTTTTCAAGTTTATATACTTTTTAGATGTTTAATTAATTGTTGTTGGTTTCGCCTCCAATTTCTCCACGTGTTTGATGATTTAGATATATAATATCTCTGGTATTTTTATGTAGAATGCTTATTTGATATTCTAGTTAAATTAAATTGCATGCTTGCATTTAACTAGAATATGGTTTTCTTTATGTCGAAACTGCTGATAAGATATTCTAGCTAACTAACTAGAATATCGTTTTTGTTGTTGTTTCCTGCTGTGGTGCATTATGTAAGTCGCGCCTTTACAACCGCTGCACATAATCTTGGCATTCTTAACAACAGTTTTTCGAGGGGTGATGGCTGAATTCCATTCCATGCAAAAACCAATTTATTCTAAAGGTCTTCTTTTGAAGTAGGGCATGTTTTATCGTACTTCTCGATCCAGTTCGTCCCACAAAAGCTCGATAGGGTTAAGGTCGGGACTTTGAGGTGGCCACACCATTATATTCAATTTTCGTCTTTGGAATTCGATATTCAAATGATCTGTACATAACTTTGGGTTGTGTTTAGGATCATTATCCTGTTGACAAATGAATCCTTTTCCTATAATTCGAAGTCCAGAGAGGATAGCGTGCTCTCGTAGTATGGATAGATAACATTCCTCCCACTTTGTTGTTACCAAAACAACCCCATATAATGACAGAACCTCCTCCATGTTTTACGGATGGGATTATACAGTAGTCCAAATACTTCTCGATGGTGCGACGGCGAACATAGATGTTACGTTTTGTACCAAAAATTTTGTAATGATGATTCATCAGTCCATAGTACCTTTTTCCATTCTTTAAGTACCCAGTCCTTCTGCTGTTTTGCCCACTCCAGTCTCTTTTTCTTATTTTGCTTTCTTAACAACGGTTTTTTGACAGCTTTTTTACCTTGCAGTCCAGCGTTGAGAAGAGGACGTGTGACAGTCGATATAGAAACTGGCAAGTCCCGATTTTGATTTGCAATGGCGGCGATTTCTGAAGCTGTTAATCTTCTATTCCGCTTTGATGCTATTACTATATCGGTGTTTTCTCTGTTTGTTCTGCATCTAGGGCGACCAGACCTTTCTTTATCCTTAATTTCCCCTGTGGTTTTAAATTTAGTGCTGTTATATTGCACTGTAGAGTACGAAATCTTGAGTTTACTCGCAATCTGGTGTAAGGAATTACCATCGTTGTATAAAGTTACAATTGATTGACCGTCCAAAACTGAATGATTTCGTTTTTTCTCATTTTATTCTAATTTTAGTTTAAAAAAATAGAAGAAATATAAATAATATTTAGGAAAAGTAAAGTTATTTTTTTAGTACTTATTTTTTGTAATAATACAATGTACTTCGAATATTTTATTAAATATTTAACAAAATAAATATTAGCAGATAGAATAGTGTAGATAGAATAGTTATGTATATTCTCTATATTCGATCGTTCAATAAAGAGAATAATATATTTTATCTATTCACTACTACAACAAATATTCACTTTGTTATTCAAATAGAATAGAAAAGTAAAACAAGAGAGTAGTAGATCCCGTTCGCTCACAAAAATAAAATCATCTCCTTTTAGTTTTTTTATTATTCTCTCACTATTCGTATTTTTGAAATTTCGTTTTACTATTTACTATGAACGCTGAAAATTATCATAAAACACAATTCATTTAAAAATGAACAGAAAATGAATAATAAGCAACTGAAGAGTAGTGTAGAATGCTCAGAAACACCAATAACTCACTTGAACACATTAAATAAAAATTTGTTATTTTCTACTTTCGGTGATTCCCCGAAGTATGGAAAGAAAATCCATAAAGAAAAGGTTGTGTTACGACATTAATCATTGCACTTAATACAACTTCGCATAAAACAATTTTAATATTGATATGTATATTAATGAAATTGCAGAGTTGAGTGGTGATCAAAAACTTTTGACGGTGAGTGTATATTTAGTAAAACATATTTTTATTATTTCATTAAAATTTATATTATATTATACCATATATCCCAAGAATTCCTGGGATCCCGGGAATAAAATTTCAAAATTCCCGTTTCCAGCGAATCAAATAATCCCGGGAATAGTGACCCTCCAAATCTATTATAGATTTCTTTAGAAATTCCCTTTACCATGAGGAACTTTTGAAAATATTTCCATGCTTCCATTACAAACAAAGAAGAATTGTAATTTTTTATTATTTGGTAGATATTACGTCTAACGGTAGACTGTGAAATGCACTAAAAGAGAATGCCCTGCTGCGAACTGCACTTCGAGATTTGCAATAATACAAACTTAGCACACTCACTATGTCCAGTAAGCGATGTCCAGTAAGCGAGCAATTTATTAGTTATTAAAAAATATTTCAACTTTTGATATTTTCGCGACAAATGAACGCATTGGATTTTTGTTATATTTTCTATTTAACTACTCGAGATAAGTCGATTATTGTTGTGAATGAAAAATTTCGTAATAGGCCTACGTAGATTTTTTAATAGGTCCTTCGTTAAACTATTCAAATTTTTAGTTCTGAACGTTGTTCTGAAACAAACTAATTTGTATGAACCTAATGTATGTAATTTGATTGAGCATAACCATTTCGTAATTTCCATTCATTAAAGTCACCCATCAAAAATATTGCAAATCAAAATATTTCATAGTAGTCACTATTTGAAAATCGCTCGAGCCTGTCTGAAACCCTTACGAGAGAGAAAAAATAATTTCAAATGAAAATTTATATGGTAAAATTGATAGGTCTTCCATATTAAACTAGTATAATGAACTTTGTTTAGAGTACTTTTTAGTGCAATTTGTTTTAAATGATTTGATCCTTATTTAAGTACCCAAGAATGGGATTTTGCACAAAAGGCGAGAAGCGAGTTTACGTTTTTTAGTTTTGTCCGACAGTTTTTTAGCGATTATGCACAAATGGACAAAAGTAAAAGGCGAGAAAATTGAGCAACTACGGCTTTAGCTGTCAAAATGTCATTTTGTGTTTAAAATTATTTGTTTCATAGTGTTGTGTTCAAATTTTTTTAATATTTAGTAATATTTAAAAAATATATATATAATACGAGTGAACAATGGATAATTTGCCAATTGCTATAATTTTTGACAAAAAAAACCATATGAGAATCATCCGGTCTCGTCTTAGGGATGATTTAAACCCTTTTGAAATCGATGATACAAGGTATAGTTAATAATTAATCTTATAAACTTTATTTTTGTATTTAATTAACGTAATATTTAATCTAGATTCCAGGAACTATATCGACTTCCGAAAATTTTACTAATTAATTTAATTAGTAGTATCGAGGATTATTTTCGAATCCAGACATATCATACCGCAATACCGTGCCATTTACAAGTATTAGCGGCATTAAATTACTTTGCTACTGGTGGATATCAAAGACAGGTTGGGATGAATTTCTTGTGTAATTTGTCGCAAACGAAAGTGTCACAATGTGTACGGTTGGTATCAACAATTTTATCGACCAAACTTTTAAATACACATGTAAAATTTCCGGTTACCGAGGAAGATATGTCACAAATTAAACATAGGTAATATGAGTAATATAAGAAGTTTATTTTATCTATAAAAATTATAATATTATTTTATATTTGTAACTTTTAGATTCTTAGAGAAAACTGAAATGCCAGGTGTAATCGGCATAATCGATGGTACCCAAATTAAAATATGTGCATTGCATCGGAGTATTGAAAATATGTACCTAAATAGGAAGGGGTTTCACTCAATCAAGGCTCAAATAGTAAGTAAACTGTTTACTGTTTTTTCATACAATAATTTTATTTATATTACAATTTTCGATGATTATTATAGATTTGTGACGATGAGTTAAAAATCACTAACGTGAATGCCAGATACCCGGGGTCGTCTCACGATTCATTTATTTTTAATAACAGCCATGTGTTTCATAATTTGAAATTAAATTTTAATGCGAACCAGGATAAATATACTTGGCTGCTTGGTAATTTATTATTTATCTAATTTATCAGCTAAAATTTAATAATTTTCGATATTTAGGTGACTCGGGATACGCTCTACAGCCGTGGCTGATTACACCCTTCCCCAGATCAAGTGACGTCGACCAAACTAATTTCAATAAAAAACATGCACATGTAAGAAGTGCCGTGGAACGATGTATTGGCCTCCTTAAAGTTCGTTTTAGGTATTTATTTATTTCTAAAAGTATTTCTAATGGTAATCGTAACAGAATATAATTTTTATTAATAGATGTTTAATGGAAGAACGCGGCATTCGGTACGAACCAACCATTGTGGGCCATATGATAAATGCATGCTGTATATTGCATAACGTAATGATATCGGTGAAACCAACTGCTGCTGAAGAAGTGGAAATATTAGAAATTCAAGAAAGAGAACGTCGAATGCACAATGATTATGATGGCCTTTCCGCTCCAGAAAATGAGTCGATACGAGAAAAGGGAGTACGTACCCGAAACTTGCTAATGAACAGGATTTTGTTATTAAATAAGTAAATATTTTATATCCCTTTTGTGATTTACTAACACAATTGTGCGAGTACGGCAAAAGTTAATTATTTGTTTTGGTTGAAAAAGAGATATTTGTTAAATTCATTTTAATAAAAGAAAAATTAATTAAATAAAATAAAATTATAAAGAAATAATGTTAAATTTTAATTTTGATTAATCTTTTCATAGATTTTCGTTAATAATGCGTTATTTGTCTCTAGCTAAATAAGGGGCTCTTTGCGCTGTTGCATTACTTGTAGGGGCGGATTGACCTATGCGTGCTGAACTATTTGTTGCCGAGATATGAATTTGAGCGGACAATGGTGTATTTGCGGGGGTTAGTAAGGATGAGGTAATTGGAGTGGAGGTATTGAGAGGTGGAGACGAGATGAATTGTGAACTTAGAGGGGAAGATTGGTACCTGCTCGTAGTTATTGATGTTACTACTGTCGTTATTGGTGCCGATCTTAGTGTGGATGAGGTAATCGATGTGGCTGTACTGAGTTGGGTGGTTCTAGGAGCAGATGAATTCATATGTATCGCTGAGGATGTAGTTGTGAGCCGAGGAGTAGTATTGAGCGGGACATCGTATTCTCGGTTTGTTCTAAGCAGCATAGGATCTACACCGGCCTGAAATGAACTATCCATCTGGAAATAATAAATTTTTGTATATACCTATATATATAAATGTATATATATACCTCAAAATCTTCGGGTCCGAAAGATATTGTGAAATTTGCGGATTCCTGTCTCAACGGCGGTGTCTGTAATTAATTTACCAATTTATTAACATAAAATACATAATTTATGTTAATAAAGTTCTTACCACTAAATCTAAACCTCCTTCCGGAACATCAGGTAAACCGTCAAACGCTACTATGCCCACCATAGTCATGATTCGCTCCTCTTCCTCATTCAGCGAAATGTTTGAGGGTTCGCCCCCTCCAGTAGCAGTTCTATGTTGTCTTAGCTTTGTTGTTTTATTCTTCACTGCAAGGCGAAGGTCCTTCCAGCACTTCAAACATGAAAACATGCCTAAATTAATGTTCAAAATAAATTAATAAAATATAAATTCGCACTCACTTTTTTCCACTGTGCAATGGATTTCACTGGTCCAATTCCATTTAGTTGGTGTTGAATCTCCTCCCAAACACTTTGGGTTAGTTGTGCTCCTTGTAGAGATTGAAACCGGCCGTTAACAAATTCTAATTTATTTTCAATTAAATTTATTAGCATGGTTTTCTGCCTCTTTGTGATCCGCTCCATTATGTAAATAAAATACTGAAAAATATGAAAAAGACAAAATAAAAATAAATAAAAATATATATTGGCAGTATGTATTATTTTACCGACATCCAAATCAAACAAACTTTTTTGTCGTTTAGTTTTTAGTACGAAAATATTAGAGATGTGCGGGTAGTAACTATTCGGTATTTACATGTGTGCTGCATACGACGAAATTTTTTATTTTTTCATTGCTTTACTACCCAAATGCTTTATACAGTGTTTCATTTTGCTTTTTAGGTAAAGGATAGTTTTACATTTTTATAGACAAGTTATTGTGAAGGAAAAGGAGAGTATTAAATTACAGTTTATGTAAAAATTCTATCGTTTTAATGTTACTACATTAATCATTTTATACATGATCAAATATAACTTTTTTCTTTCTCAATTGGCGCGAAACAAATGCTGATAATTTAGAATAAAATCAGCATATGCATATCCAAAATTCCAAACTCCAAAGTATGAAAAATAATATAAAAATGTATTATTTAGATATTTACTAAAATTCCATTTTTTAAATACTTCAATAGATAATAATTTTATTATATGAATTGAAAATTGATATAATAAAATTAATAATTAATAAAATTCATATACGAATACAAAGTAACGAGTATTTGCTTTAAAAGTAACGAGTAGTCGTGATTATTCAAAGTACTGAAACTGCACATCTCTAGAAAATATAACCTAAAAATCTTGTCGCCTTTCTTCTCACCATGCAATATATACATGGATGGAAATAAAAGCGAGAGCGAGTGTCTACTCGCATAGTGCATAATCGCTTTTACTCGCTTTTAGCTAGAAGTCACTCAAAAAAGGCGACTCGCTGTGTGCAAAATCCCAATCCAGGAATATAAATTACCTTTCGGAACTTAAGTTACGAACAAGCTGAACCGAAGTCCCACGGAACTCCCATTTGGGTCCTATTCCTCCTAAACAGGTTTTTTCATCAATCTTGTTTTACCATAAACTTCACACCAATACAGCTAATGTTAGCAATAAAACGAAAAATATTGAGAGCATATTTTGCAGCTCGACAAGCTAAGCCCCAAGCGGTAAATTTTTTTCTGCCCTATCGAAAGCCACTTGCTAAAATACCAACACATTTAATTTTATTCTTCAAATCTAGATATTATACATCTTATTAAGCATTTACTTTTGTATTATTTCTGTCAAATGAGCCACTTTACAGTGAAGATAACCAAAATTAAAGGAAAAACAAGACAAAGGAATGACATTTTGCTAAAAACTTGATACGATCTCTAAAAAGCCATCAAAATCTTTTGGCAATAAAAATAAATTATATTTTTGTTGTTGTGCTTTACGTTTTGAAAAAATAAAATTTTCAAATTCAAATGAAAACTGTTTCATCATTTCTCTTCTATCTCATTTGTTATTGTATTTGTGTATACGTCTTATTTTCAAAAAAAGCACAAGCCGAGAAAAAATATTTTTCACTTCGACGTTATCTAACACCAATAATATGGGTATGGTGCGCTCTTGTCTTGATATAAAATCTTAAAACTATACCAAAATATCATGAAATTTTATGGTAAAAATGTTTTATTTTATTGGTGCAGAAAAGCAAGAAGTTACATAATGGACCATTATATAATGAAGGGTTCTAGAATGCTAATACTCTTATACCGTCTATTTCAAATTTTGTTAAATATAAAATAGTGTCTGGCACACATAAATTCGATTTGTCTCTAAATATTATTATGTCATCTTCAATAAAATGTATCATGTTGTCAAAATCACTTGACACTAAATATAGTAACGATATATTAACAACAAAAAAATCAAGTTGTTACTACAAAAAAAAAACAGAAAACTCATCAATTTACCGTACATATACGAGTAGTATGTACTCCAGACTTCGTAAAACATGAATACGTGAGAAATTCAATATACATCGTTATGATTTTAGGTGCTGACAAAAATCCAAAGCAATAAGAAAAATTGTTAAGCTAATCAAGTGGTTTAATTTGAAATATTATCAAATTTGAGAATGATTGGCAAAACGAGAATGAATATAGTGAAAATTGAACCCAAGGCTATTTAATTTTATATGTTTTATATAAATCTAGGTACCAACTATTATTCGATTTTTCAAGAACTTGGAATATTTTATATTCTATATTGCAATGCCGGTGTGTATTATACATACTCTGGTATAATAGGGGAGAAAAAGGTAATTGGAAAAATTCAATAGAACGGAAAATTAAAAATTTAAATTGAATATCCCAAAAAATGTAGACGTATATTTTATATGTCTAACTCGATTTGTGTTTATTTTAAATTTAAATCTTCAATTAGCTCTGGCAAGTTTATTTATTTCGTTTATGAAATTATTATTTTTTTTTTAAATTTGTGAGTCCCCCACGAGAGATTTATAATGTATATTGTTATTTTAATTTTAACATTTAATTTAAATTTAGGAGTTGAGTGTCCAGATTTATAATTCACTTGGAAATTAAAAAAGAAAAATATGCCCAACATATTACACCACGATTTAAACTAATTGAAGACAATTACAATATTATTTTGCTCATTTGCGTATATAATGTGAGAACATGCGTAATTAAATCGATTAATTTAAATTCTTGAGTAGTTTGAAGGATTCCATTCGATGGAAAGAAATTCGATTTTGATGAATATTATGATTCGATTATTATTATATATGAATGAATTATATATGTATGAATGAATTATAAAAAAAATTGTATTGTCATATAGCAAGTTTTTAATGCATTTATTATCATTTCAAAAGATAAAAAAATAGTAAAAAGAAAAGCTGAAAATAAGCTTTGTTCTAAACAACCACGGATCAACCCAAGTTAGTTATCAACTCGCGACCTACGTGTTTTATATACGTATGCATATGCATTATAAATATATGTACTGGTAAGTTTGGTTAGGTTTTTCCCTATATGTTGCTCTGAAGTAAAAAAATCAAAGACTAGATTACAATTAGGCGAATAAAAATAAAAGTGTGCAACATAATCGAAAAATTGTTTTGTAAGTGAGAGCAGAACATTACAAGATAGTATGGATAATTATAGGCTAAGTATAGGCTAATTAAATGCCGCATTAAAAAATTTTGGACTCCATCCCAAAATGGTTCTGCTAGTTTTAAAAAAAGTTAGCAGAAACCACATCAAAAAATGATTTAAAAACAATTGGAAAATTAAAGGTTAACTTTAGGCTTGTTAAATGCCCTATTTAATTTTTTTTTTATTCTGCTCGATCTAGAAAATGCAAAAGGCTTTATCATTTCAAAGCTAGCAGAACCCAAATCGAAAATCGTACCAAAACCGAAATTAGAGCGCAAAACAAGATCTATTGACAAACAAATAATTTTAGGCTCATTATGGACTAACAAATGCCCCTTTAAAAAATTTTGGGCTCTACCCGTTCTTGTTTTGAGTTCTAATTTCGGTTCTGGTCCGATTTTCGGTTTGTGTTCTGCTGGCTTTAGATTAAATGACCTGAAGTCTGGTCAAAAACGGGTGGAGCCCAAAATTATTTAATGGGTCATTTGATTAGTTCATAATGAGCATAAATTATTTGTTTGTCAATTAATCTTGTTTTGAGTTCTAATTTCGTTTGTGGTTCGATTTTCGATTTGACCCACAAACTCAATGACCCACTTCATGTACTAGCCAGACCTAAATTACAAACTCCAGGAATAGCCAATGCTGGCCATCCAAATTTGTGTTAAAATTATGTCGTGCTTTATTGGCACTAAATGTTTTTGGTTAGGTGAATCAATGACCGAACCACGATTTCCAAGTACGTCCAGTATTGGTCATCCAAATTTGAGTAATAATGACATCAGTACACCTAGAACATCGAAGATCGTAACAAAACACGGAAATCGTACATTATTAATACTAGGTAGTTTTGGTTAGATCACTTAACGACCAATTTCATATACTAGCTAACCTTGAATCAAGATCTTCAGGAGTGGTCGATAATGGCCATCCAAGTTTGAGTAAAAATGGTATCAGTATACCTAGAATTCGTCATGCATTATTAGCGCTAAGTGATTTTAGTTAGGTAACTCAATGACCAACTCAAATACCCAGTAATGATGATCTTAATTTGAGGTATAATGATATCAGCATACTTCGAAGATCAAAATTCGTATAGCAAAAATACCCAAAGTCATGGATTGTTATCAGTAGCTTGTTTTATCAGAAGAGTTATGGAAATTGCAGACCGTTGGTCAAGTTTAAATTAAAAAGACAGAAGGTTGTCTCGAAAATACAAAAGTTTTTTAAAACCTCTAAATTGTGCATGGTTAACAATAGATTGATTTTGACAGCCTTTTTAATGAATATACCAATTATACATTTACCAGTATTTTTCTATCTGTGTTTATCTATCTAAAAATATTTACTAGAGATTTTAATATTATTTTGTAATTTTTCTTATTTAGTTTAGAACTAATCAATACATTACGTACTCAAACCATATCTACATTGTCAAACTTAAGCTATTATTTTACATAAAATTAAGCAAACAAACTATACAAAAAAGTATATCATTTGTATGGTTATACTGCAATCTATAGCCAAAGATTGGAACAGATAGCAAAATTTTTAAAGATATGAGTTCATTGGTATTTAGGTGCACGAACGGGGGCCATTAGTGTTCTAGCTACACTGCTGGTACTCTATAGATGCAATAATTAAGCTTTAAGGACATAGAGTAGATGACATAGAGAAGAAAAATGAAAAAAATATTGCTGTCCATATATTATGATATGGCCGTATACATACATAGGCATTGGTAATAGTATACGAATAGTGCCTTTATGTATACGACGATATCACAATATATAGACTTGGTATGAATGCAAGCCCAGAAAAAGTAAACACGAAAAAAAACTTTTATACAAATGCAATGAAAATTCCTTTTTGCAAACTTTGTTTTGATTTTATTTATTTATATCTCGTAAATGTGGAAAAATATGCAATTTTCATTCCCCTATAAGTGTGAATTTTGTTTATTTATCTTTGATAATAAATAATTAAAAAATTAAATAAAATTAATTTACAAACAATGTTTAAATTTATAACAATTTTTATCAAAAATAAATAAAAAATATTACATGCAGGAAGAAAATATGTCAGTCGTCATACAAACCAATACGATTTAAGTCTAAAATCAACTGTACTTTGAAATTCAAATTCATCTATGTTAAATTGCGGTATACTGAATAAAGCTTGTATTATAAATATTTATTATTTTGTTGATTAAAGTTTTTATTACATGTACGAAGTGAATATTCGTGTTCTTTAGCAAAATTAAGTAAACTTACCACAGGCAAGATCACAAAATACATCTTGTTTGAGTTTCGGTTGAATGCTTAAATTTACTACATATTTTTATCAAAAAAAAATACAATTAAATTATTACATGCAGTAAGTGAATATGACTCTTGGTGCAAACTCATATGTTTCAAAGTTACAATCAATAAACAATCAAAATTCATTGGTTAAACCATAAAATTCCAAAGTATCAATGTTAAATTGTGGTATACTAATGCACGATTTACATGTTCCAATTTTTTTTTCCAACAAATTTTTTACTGAAAAATAGAGCTGCACGCATATAAAAAAAAAGTTACTAGTTAAAATGAGTCAGCAATATAAACAAATAAGGCAATGCTATAATTTTTTGTATGTCCCATAAATGTTGACAGTTCGAACATCTTGCGTTTAAATTAGATAACGAACAACATCGAATTGCAAGAAAAAATAAAATATTTAATTACCGCTCATGTTTGCTCGTTTTGTTTGAATGATATTTATGGCTGCTTGATGTTTATTTGAAACTTTTTTGAATTTTTTTTATTTTAATGCTATAAAAATACTCGTAGAAACTATTTTTTATGGCAACATTCCCAGTTTTATGCCAACATTTGCTCAAATTAAAAATAAAAAAATCCAATTTTATTTTACTGGAATTTGTTTCGTGCTCCTCTCGCAAACGAAAATCGTAATATACTTAACCTTTCATTTTTTACTGGAAAAAAAAATTGGAACATGTAAATCGTGCATAAATATATACCATATTCTAAATATTTATTATTTTATTGATTAAAGTTTCTATTACACGTACAAAGTGAATATTCGTGTTATTTAAAAATTATTAATTTATTTTAAAATTAAGTAAAATCACCTAATACATCTTTTTAAGTTTCGCTTAAATGATTAAATTTAATACAATTATGTAATTACCAAATTTAAAAACAAAAAAATTATTACATGCAAGAAGTGAATACGTTTCTTGATGCAGACTAATGTGTATTAAAGTTATTATGCAAAATATAAAATTCATGGATTAGGTCCAAAGTAACAAACGAGGCTCCAAATATACTTTTTGCATATTTAGGAGCGCTACTAATGCTGATTTAGAACTTATATCAAGCTACTTTCGTGCATTTAAGACGATTATTATTTCTCTTAAATTTAAATAACAGAAGTAGTCGATTTGTTAGAACTATTAGTGCTATCAATGAAAGATTACTCATATTTAAAGCATTTCAATAAATATTTTCAATTTTATAAATAATTGAGCTAATATTATTATTTGGATAGTATTTCTGAGTGTCGTTTAATTTTTATGATCAATGGTAAAATGATAGTTTTAACAATTTCAATACGCCTCGAAAAAACGAAAAAAGACTAAAAAAATTAAAAATTACCATTCATTTACATAATGATAATAAATATTTGAAATAAAAAGAGAAATCTATGACCGTTCGTTAAGCTTGTGAAAAAATTAGTGTTGGTCAAGTTCCTAGACCCAAACACTTCAAATCATGTGGAAATTTTAATGAGTTGTCGCAATTAATCTTTACCTAGGAATGACCAAACGAAAGCAACCAGCGACCAATAATCATTGGAAGATGACTAACCAACTCCGATCGTTGAATTAATAAAACTATTTTACTTGGCAAATTTCCAGACGTTTAAGACCTCCAGGACTCCCCGAATCGTAGCGGAAAATGAGTTTCGATGAAAGACAAATTTTAAAACAAAATCGTCAATGTAGATATGACCGATCGACAACCACTAGTGACCAATCCTCAATGACAGACGGCCAAATGATACCATTTGTTTGAAATGATAAGATTTTATCGAGTTTATAAATGATAAGATTTTATCCTTAGTAACAGATGTCTAAATGATTCCAACCGTTAGATTTGTAAAGTCATTAGTATTGGTCAACTTTTCAAAAACGAGCAGCCTCAATCGAAAATGATCTTCAAATAAATTTTCTTAATAAATCATTAAGTAGGTATGACCAAACGAAATCAACTAGTGACCAATACTCAATGAGACATGACCAAACGATTCCAAGGTTGGATTTGTAAAATTATTAGCAATGGTCAACTTTCCAGACCTAAAAACTTCGAATCGTGTGACAGGACTCTCAAGGACAGATGACCAAATGATTCTGATTGTTTATTTTGTGTAAATATTAAGTTTGATCACGGTCAAACAATTCCAAACAAAACAATTGTAAAATAAAATCTTCAAATAGCCAACGAACCTGGTTTTACTGAATTAATACCATTTTGATTTTTTTTAAATAATTACCCACCAAACGCCAACATGTGTTGAATTCTCAAAGCTATCGATTAATACCCGTATTACCCGGGATTTTTGTTTTTCAAATTTTAGTTATTTATTTACCGTTTAATCGTATGTGGGCAAACGATGAGAACTAGTGACCAATCCTGACCAAACGACTTAAATTATCAAAACCTTTGGATGGGGTACTACAAATGTGGATCTCAACTTGTTTAAGATTAGAAAATCGTGTCTTGATTTAATATTAAATTAATTGATAATAGAAGATCTCCAAAATTTTATTGGTTATTTCATAAGAGTAAAATTGCTGTATATATACTGTAGATAATGTGCCTTTCGAGCTGACTAATATATAATACACTTGAATCTCGATTACCCGGGGTCCGATTATCCGTGAACCTTGATTATCCGGGATTATCCGGGATTTTTTATTCTCTTGGTTAAAGTGAGTTTCATCTGATTAACCGGGATTTTTGATTATCCGGGAAGTCCCAATCATCTCGGATAATCGAGTTTCAAGTGTACTAATAACTAGAACTATTATAGTACTATTTTTTAAAAAATTAGTTTTATAATTTAATTTACTCTATTGTGGTAGTTTTCTAAATTTTACGATGGTTGTCTGAAAAGTTTCCGACCTAACAAAAATACAAAACATTTTTTCTTTAAATTTATTTTTATTTTTTACATATAGTCTCCTTGTAATCTATTCACTTCTCCCGGCTAAGCTCCCATCTCTTCAACCCGTCCGAATAGTACTCGGCGCCTTTCTCTGCAAAATAGTTGTTGAGGAAGATAAGAGCCTGCTCAGTTGACGAAAATCTCTCTCCACCGGGCGCAACATTTAGCTCAAGGAAAAAAAAAAGCCGTTTCGGGCTAGATCTGGTGTATAAGGAGGGTGGTCAAGCAGTTCAAACCGCTGAGGTGTGAGACGGCGCATTATCTTCGTGGAGCAAGGTTTTTGTTCTTGAAATGTGTCTTTCCGCAAATTCTTCGCCTGTAATGTTTTTCCATTTTTGAGGTAATTGATTAAGATAATTTCATGACTGTCCTGGAAATATTCGCCATCGCTTTTCTTTCGCCGCAGCCTTTGCCTTTTTTAGAGTCGATTCTCCCTTTTTCACTGTTTAAATCCGCCAGTCCAAAATTTCACAGTGGTGGGTGCAAAGACAGTGGTGCAGAGGCCCCGTACAGTGCGTCGAACTCGTTTTTGATTTGCGTAGGCGTATTGCCTTTCAAAACTAAATAATTAATGACAGGTCGATGCTCGAATTTTTCCATGTTCACAAAAACCCTCACATCGACTCACTCAAACGATTGTTAAACAAATGATTTCAATCACACTCCTCCACTTTTGTTGGCGAGAGCTGCCATCTTCAAGTTGAGGTCGGAATTTTTTCAGACAACCCTCGTAAATTAGCTTTTAAAGCTGCAAAATATAGCCAAAAGCTCAACAAGCTTTTACTGCTATAAACTAAATAATAAAGCAAACCTTTTTTTAAAGCTCAATGTGACTGTCACTATCACTATTGAGTTACAGAGAAGGGCAAACCACTTGCTATTCCAGAGCTTAAATATAGAACATCCACTCATAGCTTAATAAACGTTGCTTGAGGCCTTAAACTTCAAATCATTATTTTCAAGCGATAATTCTAAATATTTATTATTTTGTTGATTAAAGTTATTATTACATGTACGAAAAGAATATTCCTTCTCCTTAGCAAAATTAGGTAATTAGGTAATTAGGTAAAATTAGGTAATATATAATCATATAATCAGCAAATACACATTTTTAGATTTCGCTTAAATGCTTAAATTTAAAAAAAAAATTCAAATATATACAAAAGAATTATTACATGTAGGAAGTGAATACCTCTCTTAATCCAGACCAATATGTTTCAAAGCTAAGATTTAAATGCAAAATTAGTTGATTGGGTTTTAAAATTCAAAAACATCGATGTTATATTGTGGAATACTGAATAAAGTCGGCATTAGTAATATGTAAAACATGTAAATATGTACGAACTGAATGTTGACGTTGTTCAGCAAAATTAAGTGAAAAACTCATTAGCAATATGAGCAAATACGTATTTTTTATGTTCCGCTTAAATGCTTGAGCTTATTAAAACAAATATAATTGGTTTAAAATTATTACATGCAGGAAGTGAATACTTTTCTTGTTATAGATAAATAAGTTTTTAAAGTAAAAATCAAAATTCCAATTCATCGATTCAGTTATAAACTATGTACTAGGGCCTCGTTGTTATATTATGATGTACTATTTTTAAGTACTATTTTACTGATAGTTGTGGTTATTAAAAATTTCAATTTCATAGAAAATATTATACAAATTTTATTAAATGCGTGCACTAATTGAGTGAAATTATTTAACTCCGACCATAGCGTTGATCAAAATGGTTCAGAATATTTCATGTATAAAACCGAAGTTCAAATGAAATAATTGGAAATTTCTTAGAAATAAGATCTGAAGGTCCAAGGAGTGCGTGGGACCCGAATTAAAGATATTCCAAATTATAATTTTTATCAAAAGTTTCCCGAATACATAACATTTTTAGGTTCAAAATGTTTATTGGAGTTTTAAAGTTGTTTTGCTGAAAACTTCTAACAAATTTTTATCAAATATTAAAAAAAAACATTTTTGCATGCAGGAAGTGAATACATCTTTTGGTCCAGACCAATATCTTTCAAGGCTAAAATTCATGAACAAATAATGTTTCAATTTCGACAGCCACAGTATTACGAGTACTTTCTTCAGGTTTAACCCAAATAGTATATTAAATCATACCTATTTGAGAGTATTTCTTAGTGTTATAGGTGAAACCAGCTTGTTAGGAACGGTATATCCAATGCATATTCAAGCAAATTAATTATGCTGGCCTTTTACACTGATCACGGAAAATATAAATCATTATAATCTAAATGCCAAATCTCAACGGCTCAACAATACTAGTATAAAATATTTTATGTACATATTTAAAAATAACAGGAATCTTAAAAAAATCTTTAGGAAATTAAATGTCCAAAGTAGTAATAAAAATATATATCGTGTTTGAAGCTATGATAAAATCTTTTCAATTTGCCAAATCAAAAATAAAAATATCCATTTGGAAAAATGACTCAACCGCAGTTTTGATTTCCTTATTAGTGTGGCAAGTATTTTAGTACCGACAAAAAATATTATTGATTTTGACTCCTTGTTAGTATTATGATACTGTTAAATAACCAGAAAAATCATGAATACAAATTGAAAAACATATAATCTCTTAAGATGAGTTTCTTAAATTTTGTGTGTGTGTGTGTATGAAAAAATTTCGATTTCGTTGCTATATCATTTTAAATTATAGGAAATTTTTTCTGTGTCGAACGATCCAAACATGACGATAAAAATATGTATAAGCATGCAGGATATTCCATTGAGATAAACCGATATTTTTGTAACATCCGTTGCGTGTGATACTGCGTGTCCTGTATAATTTTGATTGTAAACAGGAACAGGATGCATATTGAATCGGGATTAGGTTATTTTTAGAAATTTAATGAATGTAACCTTTTTAACAAATTTTCTACTCATTTTTTTTTCTCGCTATGAGCGAGTATTTTGTTGTTAGCACTTAAAGTTGCGATACATTTACTCTATGGTGTCAAATTGGTCTTTTGTGGGAACTTGGATTAAGATTTCTTTAAATCTACTCTTGGCATATTTCAAATGCCACCTGTAAATGAATTCCGGTGCCCGTCACCATATAAATATTTCATGGCAACACATAAAAAAATTTGGCGCGCATGTAACAAAGCGAAATTATTATTCAAAGCGGTTAAAAATTCTCCTTTAGTCTCGTGCGTTACAATTTTAATAAACGGATATCCTTTACTGTATATAATGTATAAATAGCTATAAAAAATAGTTTATTGAATTAATTTTAATGAAGAAAGGATTATAACATTGCGTGAGGTTATGCTGATTTTCTATAGAATAAATTAAGTTAGCAAACAGTTTTTCTAAACAACAATTTTGTCGTTAAAAGATTGAAATAGTTTAATGGGAGGATGGCTCTATTCGTATAAAGGAAAACTTATATTTTCCACAAACAACCTAATATACAACTATAATAAAGGATAATTTCCTTCCTTTTGTATAAAATAGAAACTACTTACCTACTAACTATATGAAATAGGAAATTGCTTATTAGAAACACACACAATGTAATATTTGCTTTAAAATAAATTGAGGGCTAAATGTATAACTTTATCGTGAGGGTGTCGATGCGCCTCATTATTAAATCCGCTAAATATTAAGCACGGTTTTTGTTTATATAGGCAAGACATGATTTAATAATCTTATATACAAAATAACTGATATATGTGCAGATTTTCATAAAGAATATTAAGCGAAGTCTATAAATAAATAAAAATATGATGCGTGTGAAATTTGTCCACAAAAAAAACTCAAATTTGTTGCATGCAACAAATATTGCACAGAAATAATAAATAAATAATCGAATATTTTACCCATGGGAAATATGTCACAAATTTGTTGCATGCAATAAATGTTGCACAATCTATATGTTGTTGCAACAAGTTACAATTAAGAAATATGTTCAATAAATTTCAAAAAATTGACATATAAGTAGGTTTTCTGGAATGGGCGAGACTCTTACCAGGGCAAAGGAATCGAAAGATTTCTGGGTTTGGCGATATAAATAACGGGTCTATTACAAATGGGTTCTTACAACAAATTTCAATTGAGAAATTCATTCAACAAATTTGAGTTTTGCATCCATTTGCAAAAGACCCGTTATTTATATTGCCGACCTCATAAATCGTTATATATGGGTTATAATCGTGAACATTCTAGAAAACCTACACACACGTCAATCTTTTGAAATTTGTTGAACAGAATTCTTAATTGAAATTTGTTGCAAGAACCTATTGATTTTGCAACATTTATTGCATGCTCCAAATCTGGGATTTTTTTAGGGTATATTTCATTTATTACTTATTTATATTGCTGATATGGAAAATTCTGCAAATATGTACAAACGAGTTTCAGTATCTGTCAAGCAAATGAGCCGTAGCTTTGCTAACGCAACATACGCAAGATGTATGAAGCGGCAAATGGATGAAATTTGATGGAGCGGCTAAATATTTAAAAAAACGTATTTTAAAAAAATCAAAATAATATTGTAAAATAACAGCCCTTTAGGAAGTCTGAAAACTCAGTCAAAAATTAGAACGTATACGCCAGTCAAATTAGTTATAAATTGAAATATCATTTTAAAAGATATTTCGATCAACACATAATAAAAGCAACTAAGTCAAAACTATTTTAATTGGGACTCCTTGGTGTTTTGACTGAATTTTCTTTGAAAAAGAAATGAAGCCAAAAACTCCCGAATTTAATTTTGAAAAATTTTAATAAGACAAAATTATTACTTTCGTCAAAAGTTTAAAAGTTTGTGTCTCAGTCAAACCGATTCTACCGAAGCCACCTATATATAAAAGCCATAAGATTCCGCCATTTTTTATTAGCAAGCAATATCATTTTATTTATTTCTATAAGAAACCGTATATAAATTAATAGTTTTGGAAATTCATTTTTGTTGAATTGAAAACTAAAATGATCAGTTTATATATTCAATTTAGTAATCGATTCAATACTCAGGAACACTATACTCTAAAAGCCAATTGCCTTGGGTGCGGTGTGCCTGACTCCTTATAATCCTTCAGTCGAATGGTTTTTGGTCGGTTTCACACAAAAATATCTTTGAAATCTACAAAGTTTGAGAATGTCTAACATCGATAATCGAACATTTAAATAAGGATAATGCAACCAGGATCCTCGCATTCAAGCCGAAACTGGGGTACTCTCACTGAGAACAAGGATAACCCCAAGTTGGCCATTAAATCCAACAATATTCAACATTAGCAATTTAATGTTATGGCAATTCAACCAACCGTCAAATAGGTTATGCTGGAAATCCCGAAAAATAAAATTCCATATCCTGACAAAATCCGGGATTATAAGATATTGAATTAAAATGAGAATAAGTTATGGTAAGAAATTTGACCATGTGATTTTGAAATTTGGATAAGCTAATTAAACACAACTAATTCGGAAATGTGGTCAAATTTGATGAGCAATTCTAACATCCTTCGAAATTGAGATATGGTTATGTAGAATGAAGAATTTCTCTCGAATCTCTTTATATTTGTACCACTGTGTCTAGCGAGTGAGTTTCCCGAAAATTGAAAGGATTCCTCAAAATTGCCTCAAGCGATTTTCGATGAGAAGCTCCAAATATTTCCCAAGTTCATGTGGTGACAGATTTAATCAAGTAATCGTTAGTTGTTGAATTTGAAGGGAAAATCTATATTAAGTGAGAAATCTCGGAGCAACTTCAACTGTTTTCTTTTGTAAGGTCTGAGGTTCTCCTTGTAACATAGCGCTCTGTAAGCTTTACTAGTACTTTTTGAAAACAACAATTCACGATAATTTACCAGGAACGACAATTTCACCGTTATTAACGGTTTGATTTTGAATCAGAATGAGAGGCCAAATAGTTAGAAATTCTGATAAATTCAATTAAGAGGTCCCTGTTTTAGGACAGGTTCTATTTCTTCTAGACCTATAGGTATTTTTAATTATTTCTAGTGAATAAATTGTATTTTATGATAAAAATTGAATTCAAATATGAGTTTTGGATGTAACTCTACAAAATTTGTTGTTCTGGAACTAAGACATTTCACAGCCGATCATAATGAAATTAGGTATGAGTGATACAAATGGAATTCTAAAATATTTTTTGAGGAAGTAAATTAAACAAAATTGGGAAGGGACTATGTCGTTTCTTAAATGACCATGAAGAAATTTATTATGCAGGAAGGGAATCCTAAAATTTATTTTGGAAGAAGAAGTCCTGGAATATGGTCTACTGAAACAAAACTATGCCATTTTTAAGCGACCATGAAGAAATTTCATTATGTATGATGGTATCGGATTCTAAAATGGTTGGATGGATTTCTAAAACGATTTTTAAAAAAATTTCTAAAATATGGCCAACTGGGATGGAACTATGCTATTTTATGACCGATCGTTTCTTGACACACTTTCGTGACACAAAACTGACAGAATTGGAATTACCATCTCGTTACGTAAAGGATCTACCATAATAGGTTTTATGGTTTTCTGATCGACAAATATTAGTATTACTCGAATATCTTTCGGAACGAAATATCTCAGTGGTTTCGTACGAACTTAATCGTTTAATCAAATCTAAATTGTAGTGATCCTTAACAGGGGAAGTTGATTCATATTCCTATTTCCACATTTCAAATTGCGTATTGGAAAACATCCGATTCAGATATGTTTTTACCATCACCAGTGATTAATTTCAGGGCATAAACATATCTTGCAAACTATTAATTTTGCTTTATAATACGATTTGTAAGTGTTCGATAAGCATCGCACGAAGTGCGAAAATTATAAATTCAGAGGTGAGATGTTGCCACATCACTTTAAAAAAAATCACTCAAAATCACTGTAAAAAAAAAGCAAGTATGAAAAATTTTGCGATATTCGTAATAGTTTTTATTTATTTATTTATTTAATTTTTGTTTCACGTGGCATTTTATCCCTAATTCTATTAAATAAACCTAACTTTTTATTCATTTTTTAGCAACATAATTCAAATGATCATTAAAATTTAACTTTTCATCTATTATAACACCAAGGTATTTATATTGTTTAACACGTTCAATGACTTCAGTATCTACTAATATATTTTGATTACATTCTAGTATTGTTTTTATTGACATCACCATGTACTTTGTTTTAGAGATGTTAAGTGCCAACTTATGGAACATCAGCCATTTTCTCAGGTTCTCAAAATCTTCATTTATTTTCTGAACAGCTTCACTAAGGGTTGGCGTTGCAATCGTAATCAAGGTGTCATCAGCAAACATATTCACTTTACAATTATTTATAACTTCTACTATATCATTGATGTACAGGATGAAAAGCAATGGTCCTAAAGTAGATCCCTGCGGTACTCCGAGATTATTTGGTATTGGCTTAGAGATACAGTTATCAACGTTTGTATATACAGTTATCAATGTTTGTATATTGTTGCCTTTCTTGAAGGAACCATTCCAACGTCGCGCCTTATATTCCATATTTACTTAATTTTTTTTAGTAAAATTTGTCTATCGATTCTTTCAAAAGCTCGTTTCCAGGAACACTGCTACTACTACTTTATTGTCATCTATTTCAGATTTCCAATTATCTAACATTAAGTTTAGTAGTGTTGCTTTCGCTAATCCGCTTAGCCTAGCTAAGAAATGTGAAAGCAACAACTTTTGGCTTTAATTTTTCTGTGTTGGTTCATTTTCTAAATATGTATTTATTTTAGTTATTTTTATTTTATGAAATAGAACAAATTTAATTCGGTATTTTGCTATCAAATAACAAAAGCTAAATTATTCTACAAGATAAATTTTTCGAGAAAAATAGAAAAAATAACGCCTTGCGGTAAACACCATAACCATAAAATGATTTTATTTCCCCTAATCCTAAAAAAATTTTTCTTAACATTCTAAGACAATCGGCTTGAATACAATGCAATTGTTGTAGTAATCTTTTGAAAGCAACTTGGTCGACTAGTATATTATTGTTGTTAATGTGGTTTATTAATTGGTTTTTAACTACTCGTTCTAACACAGCTTCGTAGATCGGTAGCATATTTATCGGGTGTAGTTCTTCTGGTGTTGTTGGCTTAGAAGTTTTCGGAATTGGAATAACCGTTGATATTTTCCATGATCTCGGGACTTTAGCTTCATATAAACTTTTATTGATTAACTTCGTAAATTTTGATGAGAATATTTCATTCTTCATAGCATCTAACATGATAGTACGGTTTATACCATCAATTCCAGCGTTCGACTTCAAACTACTAATAATTTTAGTTATCTCTTGACTTGTAGTATTTTGAAAACAGAATGGAACTGTGTAGGGATACGCATTCGACTCATTAAAATTTTTTACTTTTGGAATATTGTTATGGATGTCAATCACACTGGATACAAATGTATTAAGAGAATCGGCCAATTCTAGTTTATCGGTTACTACTTTATTGTTAAACTGAATATTCCACTGTGTTGTGGATTTAGTTTTATACCACGATTTTAACATTCGCTCCATAGTTGTTTTGGATTATTTTGATTTTCTATGAATTTATTTTTGATAACTGCACTGCTCCTTCCTTAAAGATTGTTTATATCTATTTCTGGCTCTTCTATAATTATCCCAGCTCTCATTTGAGTTTATAATTTCATAAGATCGTAGTTTATCTTGCTTTAGTAATTTCAAATTTTCTGAGAACCGTGGTAGTTCACTAGTTTTATGAATCAATGTTGTACATGTCAACTCGTTCAGACAAGTTTTTAACTTTAACAGTAACTCTTCAGCTTCTTCGTTTAATTCTTGGTCTATTTCGTTTAAGTTAGCATCTTGGCATCCCAGAAATTGTTGATTTAAAGCATATAGTTGAGTAATTTATGAGAATAATTTTTTCGCGAACGTATTTCTATCGGGCCACAATTTCTTGTTGCTTTTATCTTCTCACAATTTAAATTAATGCTTAACATACAATGGTCACTAATTTGTTGATCTTTAACTACTTCACATTGCGCACATTTTTTGAATTAGTTATCACTAAATCTATTAAACTCTCGCTGGTTGCTGTAACTCTACTATATTGTTTAACCACCTGAATTAGTCTATGATCATTTATCAATTGATTTAATTTTACACTGTAATATTCATTGGATTTGACATCAATATTAAAATCACCAATATGAAATTATTTTTGTTATGGTTTATGACATTTTCCATCCATTCGTCAAATTTATCTAAGAAAACTGCTCTCGTTGTTTGAAATGATCTGTATACTACTCCAAATATCCCAGTCAGTCGTATGATATCCTTTAATGATTTGTATTGCTAAAAACCAAGTGCGATCCTTCTCACAGTTGGAAATTATTTTGAAATTTATGTTTTCATGAATGTACATAGCAACTCCTCCTGTATGTCGACTATCCGAGTAGCATAAATTTATAGTTTTCAATATGAAACTCCGAATCGTACATTTCTTCAGTTGTTCTAGTTTCACTGAGTAATTAGGCTGGTTTAAAATTGAACACAATTTGCTGTAACTCCATGAAATTTGACGCTAGACTTCGGATGTTGGTGTATAGGGCGTCTTGTTTTCGAAACTGCTATTGCGGTAATTGATTTGGTTTCTTAGTATTTTCAACTTGCGCTGGTATACTGTGCAGTTATTATCCCACGTAGCATGGTTTACATCAATGTTTAGATTTAGCTTCTTATTTGTTTCAACGCAGTTGCTACGTATGATTTCTGTACTCTAACACTCATTATGTTTGTGCTCTCCGCTACATTTTGGACACGTTAGCTTGCTGGTACACTTATCGCCGTGATGTGAAAAACCATTGCACTTATAATATCTTGTTAAGCCTATTGATTCTACTATGTGGCATCTATCAAAATTGATATTGAGTTTTACAGCCTCCATTATTTTCTTAAAGCAAGTGGCATCAACTTCAATGATTGTATCGACTTTCTGTGTATTTCTTCTTCGATAGGTTGTTGCTACTTTTATGTCGCTAGAAGCTAAAAACGGATTTTGTTGCTTCAACGCTGATATAATTTCACCGCTTTCTAGTTGTTCTGACATTCCTAAAATTTTCACTCTAGGCCTTAGCTCTGTGGGCAATTTAACCTCATATTGAGCTCCTAATTTATCTGTGGCGATTTGCTTCAGTTTTTCCTTTGCTTCATTTGAATCGCACTGTAATATAATTCCCCCATTCGCAACGTTTCGGTATCCCATTAGGGGAATGCATTTTGGATCAATCTGACTTACGATGTCTTCTTTGGTTTTCTTATTCTCTTGTGGTTTATTTGGCTGTAACAGAACTAATTTGGTTCGATTGGATTTGACGACTGCAGCAAAGGATTTCGTCTCATCAGGTTTATGGATTTCTTCAACATGGGTTTTAATTACTCCTAACTGTTCATTAAGCTTCAAATGATTTGCGCATAAATGTTGTTTTAATTCTTCAACGATCATCATATTTTAAAGTTGAAGGGTATCCAACTAATTCCTTCGTCAGTTTCACAAATTATCAAAACCGATTTGGATTCGCAATATGATCGGCAAGCCGATCTGCTGAATTTCGGAGATTTCACAGAGCACCTCGTTCGCTACTATACCATGGCGGCGATGACAAATTGTTTCTTGGACGTACTGCCTTCGAACAATACTATGCAAAGTAAAAGCATGCTGTTTGTATCTCAATATCGTTACTACTATTTAAGCGTTTGTTAAAACCATCAGTGTCCAGTAAATCGTTGAGTTTGGTAAAGTCAGCTTTGCGAAATTTGAAACGAAATTATTCAAAAGAATATTTCTCTTTCCAAGTAAGATTATCCATTCTGATAGCAAAATATGAAAGCAAAATATGATGATAGCAAAATATGAAATGAATAAGCAATGGAAACTTATAAACGCCATTTTCATCTATAAAGTCTAAAAACCACAATTAATTTACAAATGCTTTTATTTTAAAATAATAAGTATAAATTTAATACAAAAGTTTCAATTTTAGACCAAAATCATTTCATCGTCGACAATTACAAACAGCACGACGGTTACACCAACCACCACGGAACCCTTTTATCAGACAGTGTGCAGCACACGCTGCATGATTAACTTTGCCACCAAAACTAAATAAATCACAGGTCGCCCGCTTTGCTCGTACTTTATTTTCATCATTTAGTGCTTCGGCTACATCAAACTGATCTACTTCATGATCCTGAAGTTGAAGTTCGTCTTCCGATTCATCAACGGCTGGATAGGCAGTTGCAAGCGCAACCAAAACAGCAACAAATACAAATAATTTTACTCCAATCATATTGTTGATTTATTATATTAGGGAGAGGTTGGCTCTTATGGTTTTTTAATGACTGAATGTCTCAAACTGATATTTTTTAAACTAATGCATGCCGTATTTATACTAAAGATGTGTAGAAATCTTGCATATATCCATGGGGTAATCACTTCTATAGTTATTACAAAAATTCGTAACAAAGTGTTTCTCTAATTACGTTTACACATATTATGTATTGTATAAAAGTAAACATAATTTCTTAATCTTTAAAAGAATGTTATAGATAAGGCATTTCAAGTTTTAGCTAAGGAGAAATTCTTAGAATTTTAATGCGCGGTTTGATTAATTTGGGGATTTTTAATTTTTCTCAATTTAGCAGATTATCTTACAATCTGTATAAAAGAATGGTTCATGGCGGTTTTGTCCCTGTTGTTGATTTCAAAATCATTAAAGCTAATTCAGTGCGGCAACTTAACTGGGGCTCGGGAAGTACCAATTAATTGTTTGCGATATTACTGCTCAAGTATCAAACAAAGAAAATATTTGAGTAATCTAATCAGTTGAACGTATAATTAGTGACTAACTGATTCGTTAGTAGAGATTGCATAATTTAATAAATTAGTACATATTATCATTTAACATTAAATGTGCAATATAATAAGCCAATTAGTTACTCGAAAAAATGTTCATACCCGTTTACGCCTTGGACAATATTTCGAATATTTATCACAGATCATATTTATTTCACCAAAATTCAAAATTTTTACAGTCCAGGCTGATTGACTACGGGGTCAAATTTCATATTTAATGGTTAAATTAGGAAACCTGTGTACCGAAAGTGTCAGCCTCCGGGAGAGCTTTTAAATTTTGACAATTTTTTAATAAAATAAAATTCAATTTGTAAAATAAAAAATCTATAATTAATAAAAGTACGTCGTTTCTTAACCGATGTGGCTTAAATTCGGTTTTTGTTGAAAATTTGATTTTAAATTATTTGTTTGTTAAATTTTGGAATAGATCGTAAATGAGCTATACAGATAACTTGGACCAAATAATATGTACGTGAAGATAGTCCATATTCCATCCCCGAAAAATGCGATGACAACACTAATTATTGCTATCATGACATTTTTTACTCTCAGCCCAAAAATTCACCACATTTTTACTCTCAGCCCCGAAAAAAATTGCTATCAATTTTAAGTCAGGCCTTGACGTATGTGCCAAACAGCTGTTTTCACATTTTAAAATTCTGAAATATATTTTGAATTAATGAAAAATAGTAAAAAGTAAAGTATATAGTTCTTTAGTGAAACTGCGTGAAATTATTTTGTAAATTGGGATTCTGTTGATAAAAGGTGAGATAGGTGTAAACTTTAGGCTACTACCGACGTACCAAGCAAATGAAAATAAATAAAAATGAAATAGAAGACGAAGACCAAATTTCGAAGTTGGACCATGAACTGGACACAGTAAATAAAATAATAAAAATCGACTATTACGATAGCTAAAAACTGTCATGACTTATAAAAGCAGCATGTTATAAATATGTCTCTCGCTAACACTATCATTGAAAAATATTGAAAAATAGGCGAATTTAGAGTAATAAAAAATATAGTCCAAACCAATAAGAAATAACAAAATAAATAATTTGTTAAAAGGATTACAAAATTATAACAAATTTAATTTATGAAAATTTAAGTTAGACAATTCTTTCACGTAAGAGAGGTAGTACGTGTTGCAAATAGAAACTCGGCTCTAAAGTTGGTTGCATTAAAATATACTTGCACGCATCCCAATCGTCCGCCATTTTTGATATATGTAGCTTAGTCATTCTATTTTTATGACATAAGTTTCAGTCATTTACAAACTGTCGTTCACAAGCTGTCGACTTTTAGTGAATTTGCAATGGTAATTTTAAACGAGGACGACCCACGTTCAGGTGTAGTAAAACCATTTAAAGACGAAGAACTTAAAGTTTTACTGGATGATAATCCATGCCAAAATCAAAAAGACCTTACAGAGCAGTTAGAAATACTCATCAAGCAATATCACTTCGATTGGAAAAAATACAGCACTGGTAAAAATAAAGAATCAAGGAAATGGGTTCCTCATAAACTGACCGAAGAAAACAAAAATCGAACTGTTGACAAATGAAATTGCTTTTTCGGTACAAAAGAAAGAATTTTTTCGGCACAAAACCATTACGGGACAGGAGTAATAAAAAGTAGATTTTGTACGATAATCCTAAAATCAGAAAACCATGAATTGATCTAGACCTGAGATCAACATCAATTGTAAAAAATGAATATTCATGCCAAGAAAGTGTTACTGTGTATCTGGCGGGATTGGAAAGGAATCATTTACTACGAGCTACTGGAACCTGGTAATACTGTTACATAGACTGTGGAGTTTCACTCCACACAAAAAATCCCCACATTCTCATTCTCAACCTCGAAAAAATTTGCTATCACGATAGTTAAAAACTGTCATGATAGTCGAAATTTTCGTGGTTGAGAGTAAAAATAATACATACTTATAAAAGCATCATGTTATAATTGTGTCACTCGCCAACACTAAAACCGAAAAATTATTGAAAAATAAGCGAAATTGAAGTGGCTTCCTTCATGTGACAGGTTTAATTCCGGGATAGGGTTTAATTGTCAAAAAATTATAATCGTCCCTAGACCACCTGAAGTAACCTAATAATTAGGCATATACAAAAATTGTCAAAAAATTATTTACGTTAATCCTTTGTCTATCGCCTGACGTAACCGACTAGTCCGACGACTAGATTCTGAGTTCATTTGAGTATATCTCAAATATTAAATATATAAAAAACAAAGAATTTAAATTATTTATATAGAATGCATGAGAGTAGCTGTCAAACGAGTCAAATTCGGAGGGTAAAAGAGAAAGCGAATAAATCAAGAGGGCCGTAGTTAGTATTTTTACGACCGAATACAATGAAGCTAGGAAGTTAAATTAAAAAATTTATTTAAATTTATTTACATTTTTATTACTTAATATAAGTACATTAAATATTTTTATTTAAATATAATATTATGTATATAAAAAAATAGAAATTATAAAAGAACTACGTTTATTTATTTTACATTCCCTTAAAATGTAATAAAGAAATAAACTTGTTTCTTTTTGTTAATTTATATGACCTTTGTTTACAAAAATAGTTCAACCGGATGTCATAATATTTTTCTATGATGGAATGAGCTAACAAATTAACGTGTTCTTGTGAATGACTATATTGATCTTCATCATTGAAAATATTTGCATTAATTAGGTTGTGAAGAACGTTATAAATTACTTTTTTAAACAATTTTGACTTAGATTGTAATTGCGTTATGTTTTTGTAGTCCGCAATCGCCAATTCCCGTTTTAATACTGCTTCGGAGTATTTACAAATTTTTAATACTGACGGCGAAGGAGTAAAAAGACCACCCTTATTTTTTAAATTGATTAGCGATTCATAAGAATTACATTGTATTAATAAATTGTAACAGTCCTCACAATTCAATTTTCTAAATAAATATCTGACTATAAGTCCCCCTATGTATTCAATAACATTAATTGAAAATTCACTTACTATAATTGGGTATCCAAAAAAATCTTCGTCGTACATATTAGGTTCATCTACTTCAGAAATTTCTTCACCAATTGAAATATCATCTGATGAAGCTTCTTCAACCATTACACGTCGGTTAATAGAAGAATTAATAAGACTATCGGAATTAAAATTGGAAACATTCAAAATAGAAACTTCTGCTTGAGGAATACAATTGCCTAACGAGGCGTTACTTAATTGAACGTGTGTTAAAATACGCTTGTATGAAGTGATGAATTGTTTTAGAGTTGGATTCAAATTTCTTCCTAATCTTGAGCGAACAACTGAAAAAAATAGTTCAATGTGGTCTTGACTTAATTTAAAGAACGAAATATATCTCAACAGGTGTGTGTTTAAATAAGTGTCATGAAGAACCTGGATGTTAGAAAGACAACTAATCATTCCAATAAATCCCGCTTTGCTTTTAGATTTAATAACTTTAATACCGTTGGATAGAAACCTTAATTTAGATATATATTCAATTGATGATTTAACGTAATTTAGAACAAAATTAAAATTACTTTGGGATATTGGTTTTTTTAAACCATAATCTTGAAATTTTTTGCTGTTTAAAATATCAAAGCAATTATTGAAGACTCTAATAAATTGTATTGTTCCAACACACCCTTTAAATTGTGGCAATTTTAAAACACTATCACAAAATTCTAATGCATTTGCTACGGAATTACTTAATGTCTGAACTGCTAAATTAACTTTCATTTTTTGGTACTTAAAATATATATGGGCCTTTCGTAATTTATTCGCGAGATGGAAACCTTCTTCCGATTGAATCTTATATAGTTCTTCTATGTAGTGCCATGAAATTGTAAGGCAGTCACCATCGATTAAAGGCCCTTTAATAGCTAAAACGTTCCTGACAAGTTTTAACATATGACATGGATCAAAAAAAATTAGAAATTTTTGTTCTATACCAGGCAAATTGAAAGCGAGATTTATATTAGGAAAATTAACGTTACAACCTAGTTGTCGAGTTACAGTAAAATTTGCTGATAGATTTGGTGATAGTATAAACGTAAACAAAACTCAATCATATTTTTTTTTTGTACAGCTGTTAAGCTTCTAATAGGGAAATATCCAAGAGGAATTTTCCAACGAGCAGTACAACTGACAAACATAAAAACAATTACCTGGGTAACTAAAGTATTATCATTTGGGTCGCTACCTTCGAACTCGACGTATCCAGATATTTTTTTGGTGTGAAAATCGTCACTCGCATTTTGGATGAATGTACATCTCATCCAAGCATACATTTCCAATAACGAACTCATCTGTTTCTTTTTTTGTTCGAACCAGCAACTCTAGAGTACGAAAAGATTCTGAAGTAAAACGTGGATTCCCATTTACTACTTTATACCAGTTAGCAAGTGTTCGAGAGTGAGGTAAGCAGTTTTTAAATTGGTTTCTAACATATTCATAGGCCTTCGGAGAATAAAGGTTAAATTTAAAGCAAATTTCCGTATTTCTGCTGGATATTTCCTGCCTAACTTTCGATTTTTAATTTTATCAATATATCTATTTAAAAAAACTGAATTTGGGTCAGAATGGTTTAAAAATTTATCCTTCTCACAAGAGCTAATCAAATTTTTCTCTTCAAGTTCGTCAATTAGTTGGCCCAAATTAATTATTTTTTCTTTTTGTCTCGTAATTTTTTGTCGTAGATTCCTGTTTTTTTTAAGACTATTGTATTTAGTCATTAAAAATCGCAATTTTTGTGTTTGTATTTGGGTTTTTGAACACGAAGAACGATCAACACCTGATGAGGCCATTGCTTGGTTTAATGTTATTCTATTAAATTGTTGGTATTCTTCACGATTATATAAATCTTTATTAGTTCCGGATACCATCGGTTCAGGTACTTCGTAGGCATATAATGAATCTTCCTTAACATGAGAAGAAACTTCATAATTAGCCCCAATAATAAAGTCCGCATCATTTGCCACATCTCGTAATAAGTTCAATCCACAGAATTGATCTTCATCAACATTCGAAGAAACTTCAAAATTAGCTCCAATAATATTGTCAGCATCATTTATAGAAGTTGGATAGACGTCTTGGGAAACAAATTTAGATTTAGAATGTTCGGAGCAAACAACCATGTTTTCTTCAGTATGATGAATTACGGTTTGATTAATATTGGGGCATATATTTTCAAGATTATTTGCATCGACGTCAAATCCAGACGGTGATTCGTCAATGAACAAGGTTGGAATGGCCGATTTTCTTAAAAATCTCTTCTGATTCTCTTTTCTCTGTGGCATAAAACAGTGCTTTTCAAAATGCACCGAGCAAACAATTGAACTCTTTCCTACTACATCTTGCTCACGGCCAATTGATTTCAACCATTGCTTTTTCAATTTTTCATCTTTTGGTAAGCTAAAAAACAAATATTTACATTATAATTTCTGTAAAAAAATGTATTTATAGTATACCAAAATAAAAAAAATTATGAAAAGCAAAGCATATGTAGCGCATTAAATAAACTCCATTCCAAAAAATGCGATTCTGGTAATAAAATTGTTTACAAAAAGAAAAAGCACAACAACAACAACCAAAATTCGTTTCTTAAATTTTGTTGATTTATAACTTAAATTAATGATAATTTTATCACAAATCACTTTGCTTTTAACATTATATACATTTTATTTTCTAAAAACACTTACAGATGGTAAGAAATTCCTTTTCGAGTTTTTTGGGGCGCATTTTGACAACACTGTACAAAGCACTTCATTGCAATATTTTTCGATCAAAGTTTTCAATATTTATTCACAAACGATGCACTAGTACACGATACACAAACTGTATTATAATATTTTATTTTTTTTAATTAATAATATGACGATTTTTTAAGAACACAAAATTTACCGCGTCACTTTTTACAACAATAACAACAAGTCCCGTTAGCTTTTTCTTTGACATCTGAGACCACCATATGCATTTTTTATACAACCATCCTGTTCCCACATGACTCAAAAGAGATAGCAAATATTATATTGATTTTTATATGGGATAAAAATAGTTGCTGCTCTTCAGTATTTTCCTCTAAGATAAAAAATACATCAATTCACTTTAAAAATTATCTTTACATCTTGTTCTTTGATTTTTTATCATCGTAGTTGGGTCTGGGTCTATCTAAGTAGAGGCTCTCAAGATCCTTTTGGATATCTACTAGAAACCTTTATTTAATTGAACTTAGTATATGATGAGGTATCTAGATTTGACCGCCAGTCTCCTACTAGGCCAATTCTCTATCTAGCCGCGTCTATTCTCAACCGTTGACAAGTTGTAGAAAACCACACATGACATAAGCAATAAGCATATAACAAGATTTCATTGTCTTCAAATCAAAAATGCCCAATGGTGGCATCGGTAGGTACACCGGAGGTAGTTTGTATTGTAATCGACGTTTTATCCCCTATTTGAATATATTGGATGCGATTACTGAAATATGATTTGGCCCCGACCTTGAATAAGAGGTAAAGTCAATAAAATTGGTCAATGCTAACCTATTGGACATAAACTATTTTGGTATTGTTCAATTAAAATAGGTATGGTAAATCCGTAGGACGAAACATCATTTCTAGATTCGCTTTTTCACATATATGTGGAAAGTGTCAAATTCAATTACTGATATTTTTGATTTAACCAGGGATACTTTACGTTCTCTGACGCCAATCATAGAGATAGACCCAAGTAAAGGTTTATATCAAGAACGTGTGACTTTAAATTCTCTGACGTCAATCTATATAGTGGCGTACAACACTGTTGGTGAATTCTCTCTCACACTTAATCATTAAATGAATTTAAATGATTTAATAAAGAG
Organism: Nephrotoma appendiculata; assembly: GCA_947310385.1. Taxonomy (NCBI): domain Eukaryota; kingdom Metazoa; phylum Arthropoda; class Insecta; order Diptera; family Tipulidae; genus Nephrotoma; species Nephrotoma appendiculata. The sequence continues at coordinate 327,261,044 of OX371223.1, forward strand.
AATGTGACAATGGTGTGTTTCTCTCTGATCACATATAGAACCGTCAATTGAGTTTAACAATAACGAATAAATTCATAGAAATTTGACAATAGTTTGATTCGAGCTGGTCAGAGATTGTGACAAAGACTTATTGGCTTTCTCTTATTTCATTGAATCTTGATTTATTTTATTAACTTTGTATGTGTTCCAAAATAAATCGCCCCAATTTGTTTTTGATATAATTTTGATTTTCTTTAATTTTATTTTTAAACTTCTTTCAGATTTTTATTAATTACTTCAAAAAGTATTATCTTACCAACGTGGCACAATATACCCACGGAACCACTAGTGATCGAGGGTGTAGAGGACGAAATTGAGCAAGTCGTTCTTTCGAAAATGTTGAGTATATTAGGGAAAGTGAGGAAGAAGATCATCGAACATTTGTAAGGCGACGATCTACACAGTTAAGGATTTCAATAACAGCTAAGCACAGAATAATGCATTCTGATTTACACCGTTACAATACATTTTATAATAAAATTTAGCTTTCAATGTTCGAGTTTAAATTTTGCGATACAAGACTATCTGTGGTGCATACCACAACTTTAAGTGGTGAATTTTTCTCTAGCATTGGCGCCAGAACTAATTGATTTCATTAAATGAAAATTGAGTTTCGAGGATAAAATGAGCTTCAACAGCCAAATGGTAACTTATTTCAGAAAGATAATACTAGATGATGTGTAAATCAGTTGTAATAATGTAATAATACAAAAAATATGAAAAACAATACTCAGTTATGACGGACAAAGAATTTAAATATCAACCAATAGATTTGGTGTTCACTAACATCACCGTTCGAGGTCATCGAGATGAAATTCAAACTCCACATCTCCCAATACATGAGGAATGGTTTTTTAATATTTTCATATTTATTTGAAATCTGCCCCCATGTTTCACAAAATGGGTTTGCAATAGTCACTTTTACGTTGATGTTATCGAGGCTGCACCTAACAGTGTCAATTTTTTCATCCCTCATTATGTGCGAAAATAATCATCCATTACTCAAAGTGTGATTACAGAGTAGAGAGTGTATAAATAGTTTATTTGTTGCAGAAAATCACAAACCACTGAAACTAGCCTTAATGGAATGTAACGCCAATTAAAAAATGCGAAATTCTCGGCGCAAATACTGAGACGAAACAATCAAGAAAAAAACGAAAACTTATATAAACGCCAAAGTCAAAATACCTCAATTAATCTACAATTGTTGGTTTTATTATAGAAAAATAAATATAAATATAATACAAAAGTTTCAATTTTCAAACAAAATCATTTCATCGTCGACAATTACAAACACGACGGTTACACCAACCACCACGGAACCCTTTTATCAAACAATGTGCAGCACAAGCTGAATGATTAACTTTGCCACCAAAACTAAATAAACACCGCTTTGCTCGTACTTTATTTTTACCATTTAGTGCTTCGGCTACATCAAACTGATGTACTTCATGATCCTGAAGTTGAAGTTCGTCTTTCGATTCATCAACGGCTGGATAAGCAGTTGCAAGCGCAACCAAAACAGCAACAAATACAAATAATTTTACTCCAATCATTGTTGATTTATTATATTAAGGAGAGGTTGGCTCTTATGGTTTTTTAATGACTGAATGTCTCAAACTGTAATTTTTTAAACTAATGCATGCCGTATTTATACTAAAGATGTGTAGAAATCTTGCATATTTCCATGGGGGAATCACTTCTATAGTTATTACAAAAATTCGTAACAAAGTGTTTTTCTAATTACGTTTACACATATGTACTATATGTGTGTTGTATAAAAGTAAATATAATTTCTTAATATTTAGAAGAATGTTATAAATGAAACGTTTCAAGTTTTAGTTAAGGAGAAATTCTTGGAATTTTAATGCGCGGTTTGATTAATTTGGGGATTTTTCATTTTTCTAAATTTAGCAGATTATCTTACAATCTGTATAAAAGAATGGTTCATGGCGGTTTTCCGCCTGTTGTTGATTTCAAAATCACTAAAACAAATTACTAATTACCAAAGTACCAATTAATTGTTTGCGATATTACTGCTCAAGTATCAAACAAAAAAAAAATATTTGAGTAATCTAATCAGTTGAACGTATAATTAGTGACTAACTGATTACTTTATTTAAGTTATATAATTTAATAAATCAGTATTATGTTCTTAAATATGACCTATTTTCATTACAAATTATGTCATTTTTAAAATTGTAACATATGCTCTGTTCGATAATTACAAAAATCATGAAATAAACTGTCTATCGTTCCGAACATTTTCTCTCGTTTCATAAATTTATTGTCAATATTTTTATTTCTTTGTTTTATACTTTAAGGTTCACTTCGGGTGTTTTTATTCAACAATTCTAGCTATAATCATGGAAGAAATTTTAAGTTAGGTGGTTCTTGATCTAATATTATTCTTGATAAAGCTCATTCTGTGGCGGTAATTTCCGGGGAATAGAAATTTTAAATTTTCTAGCAGTTTTATTACCTTTTCCCCAAAGTGTATTCTGGCTTTTGCGGAAAATGTTTCCTGGGGGAAAAATGGATTGAAATTCGGATTTGTTTTTTGTAAAGTTCTGAAACATGGTCAAGAAGGACTATAATAAATAAAACTCGTCGTTTTTTAACTGATGCGGCTAGAATTCGACTTTTGTTGAAAATCGGATTTCAAATTATATGTTTTTTTAAAAATGCTATGACAACAATTTGCTATCTTGACATTTTTTACTGAAACGGGCCCCTAAAAAATGCCACATTTTTAATTTCAGCCCCGAAAAAAACTATCACGCTAGTTAAAAACTGTTATAGACAGTCGGGGCTGACAGTTAATATAATATGTACTTATAAACAACTATCACCAATAAAATATTAAAGTCAACAGTATCACCAATAAAATATTGAAAAATAAGCGTATTTTGAGTGTAAATAAAATTATTGTCCAAATAAATAATTTGTTAAAAGAATTAAATAATTATATCCCTTTTGTGTTTTACTAACACAATTGTGCGGGTAGGGCAAAAGTACCATGTCAAAAATTTAGTTTTGTATGTTTTTGAACCAAGTTACACATTTGTGAATTTCTTTTTAATTTATTTTCGTCCGAAAAAAAACACTATATCTATACACACAATTGTGTTGGTATTACTTCAAATCAAGCGAAATTTTATATCAACAACGCCTTTACATACTATGGTTTTTTACTCATACTTTTGTGTGGTTTGGACTAAAATTGAGCCGATTTTTCGTTTCTTGGTTGAAAAAGGGATATAACAAATTTAATTTATGAAAATTTAAGTTAGATAATTTTTTCAATTACTAGAGGTATTAGGTGTGCAAGTAGAAACTCGGCTCTAAAGTTGGTTGCATTAAAATATACTTACACGCATCCAAATCGTCCACCATTTTGATATAGTAGCTTAGTCATTGCAGTTTTTATGACATAAGTTTCACTCATTTACAAATTGTCGTTCACAAGCGCCGACTTTGAGACGTATATAAAGTTAGCCCACCTTTTATCCCATAAAACAGAAAAAACAATTAACTATCTCGACAGTTGTTCCATCCCAGGATATTACTGTCAGCCCAGGATTTCTGCTATATATTAACATTTATCATCCCAGGAAAAACTATAACGGCACTAAAACATCATATCATAAAATAATTTTAACCCAGCTATCGCTATAGCGAAAGTCGCTATCTGATCAATATTAGCCTTATAATTTAATAATTAAATAATTTATCCATGTATAGGATAAATTCGGACGTGTTTTTCATTATTTTATAATTTTTTAAATTGTTTTTACCAAAATTCATGACGAGTTTTAATTTTTTATTTTTTTTTTTTTTTGAATTGTTGAATTGATCATTCACGTGCTATTTTTGTGTGTTGTTGAACAAAATTCTTAGTGTTTTAGTGACCTATTTATTAAAAAATTTTAAATATGTGTGAAAAAAATTGCTGCATTTGCAAGACTGATGGTGTGTTTGATAATTTTTTTGTCTGTAAAGGAATTTTTTGTGATCATATAGCGCATTATACATGTGCTGGCATTAAATCTAGATCATTAACTACCTTTAAAAATGCGATTGTAAATGCAAACGGGATTTCATGGTTCTGCCCTGATTGTGATCGAAATGTGCAAGTTCTATTTCATAAAATCGAGGAACTTTCGAATAAGATTGATAAGTTAGATTCTGTGTTGAACCCCCAATTAAATAGTATTCAACTAAATCGTGATATAGTGACCACTGATAACCATGCCAGCAATATTAATGAACGACCAGTAACGCGATCGCGCGGGAAATTATCTACACCAGAGATTAATAATAAACAAGCAGGAGTTATAAATATGGGATTACCCCAAGATGATACCGTGGCGAATAACGCCATCATTGTTGTTCCACCACCACAAATTTCGACGTCATCTTCGACTGCATCAACATCAAATTCAGATTGTTCGTCCTTGCCGATTGGTGCAAACTACATTAACTCAATCAGCGTAGTTAAACCAAGACGATGGATTTTTATTAGTAGGATACACTCATCTGTTACTGATGAACTATTCAAAGGCTTTTTAAATGATAATTTCCAGCTTACAACGGTTAATGCAATCAGAATGGTTCCAAAGGCTAAAAACGGAGGCCAGTATGAATATGTATCCTATCGTTTCAGTGTTGAAGACGAAATATTTACCACCATATTAAACTCTAAACTTTGGCCGTCTGGCATATTTATTAAAGAGTTTGAATTTGCTCGAAAAAGTAATTATTTTCGCTTTTCGGGGCCAACCAGACAAACCACTTGACTGCTAGCAAAAATCTAAAAAATACCACTACCTACGGCACTAATGGTGTACTTTCTACTATTGTCCGTACGGCGGATAAATCATCATACTTAACAGAACCAGTAACCTCTACTAAATTAATTGATGCACTTTGTGATGTTAATGGCGGCTTAATGTGCTTTTCATGCACCAAAGAATATATAAACGATCGTTATCAGAAGAGCAATGGCAAATCCAATCACGTTGAAACTCAGACTGAGGAGGAAGCTGTGTCAACACAATCTACGAACAAATCATTCCTCAAATGTATAAAAACCAAGTTACTTCCAAAAAAGGGCGGCAAATCTATCTATCATGAGGATTTCACAAATGGATACGATTTCATTCAACGGATTCCTCCTCAATCATTTGATTATGCTGAACCTCAAATTACCACTTGGATAAAGGGGAATTATTTACCATGTTCTTCTGTTACGATTTGCGCATCTATGCAAGCCAAATTAGACAAATGTCAAATAAAAGAATTCTTAACAAAAAAAGAACTGAAACTGATAAACTGCTATTCCAAATCTATAAACTTGGTTACAAAAGTATACTTAATTGAAGGGAAATTCGTTATAGTTGTCTCACATCAAGATAAAACCAACTGCACTGACTTAATCTATGTGTTAGATACATTAAGGTCATATTTACAACATAAGCAGGAACCATTTATCATCACGCTTGACATCAACTGCTTCGTAGATAAACTTAAACTGGCTCTGGATTACATCTCCAACTGTTCATGCTCCAATATCAAATGGGTTCTAAATATACCGTTTAACATGTCAACATCTTTTGAAAGAGCTTTGTCATCTCGTTGGATCACTGGTGAGCCTTCCAGATTTTTGAAGTCTGCCATTAAGAACAATGTGCCAGTTTCATCTCCTTCATACTATGCTGATACTAGCGCAGATTCCTACTATAAGAACTCTGTTATGGAAATAATGTTTTATATTAAACATTCTGACAGTATCATTAAAAGTCACCTCCAACACTACTACAGCAAATACATCCATTTGATGCCGTTCGCCTCTTCATCTTTATTATCATTGCACATCTTCGTATTTGACAATCTAAACAACAAATATCTTGAGGAACCTACAATTATTCATCAGTTTGGTTTTGATGGCGATCACCTAGTTAAATATTGTGAGTCCACAAACTCTTTTTTGACATCTCAAAGATATATCTTCTGCTCCGCTGGCACTGAAATTATGCTCGATCTCCTGACATATTCAAATTTACAACATATCTATGCAATAGACAACATCATGCGACCTATCGTTACTGGTGTCCAGGGTGTTCCAGGCTGTGGAAAATCTACATGGATCATAAACAATCACAAACTAGGCTATGATCTGGTCTTATGTGCCACAAAGGAAGGTCTTGCTGATCTCAAATCTAAAGTTGCCACCCGTTGTATTAAGGAGAAGATGGATTTCAACAAAATTGAACTTAACTATAAAACGATTGCTTCATACCTAATTAATGGAACCCGATGTTATGACTCAGTGTTTATTGATGAATATATGATGATACATGCAGGTTATATTGGACTGGAGGCCATGCTCAGTAAATGTTCAAAAATATATCTTCTTGGGGATAAAAATCAAATTCCTTTCATCGACAGATTGCACCATATTAATATTCAATTTTACGATGCTAATAAATTTATTACGAATTCAGATCAGCTAAACATTACATTTAGATGTCCTGTTGATGTTACATTAGCACTAAAAGAATATTATCCTGACATCAGTACCAAAAACCCTTTAGAGGTATCAATGGGATTCTTCAAACTACCACTTGATTTATCATCCCTGCCTGTAATTGATAATACATATTATCTAACTTTTACCAAGGCAGATAAGCGCTTATTAATGGACCGGCTTACCTTACCATCTTCTAGTAAAGTCTTAACTATTCATGAGGCACAAGGACTAACGTCACCAAATGTTATATGCGTCAGAACAAACACTAATCCGATTAAACTTTTCAGTAGTTTACCACACGCAATAGTTGCAATATCGAGGCACACGTGTTCATTTAAATATTTCGCACCTATAGCAGATGATTTACTCCATTCGTTAGTGATGAAGGCGCGCCATTTTAACAACAGTTGTCCTGGTATTTACAAATCACCAAATACTACCAAACCATCTTCAAAACCGTGTAAAAATTCAGGTAAAGATGTCATTACAATTTATTATCAGAATGTAAATAAATTGGCATCAAAAGCATCCAAATTCTATCAATTTGTTCATCAAACAAACTACCCTATATATGTAATTGTGGAAACTTCATTAAAACCCGACATAAGGAGCAGCGAATTTTTTGGCCAGGACTACGTTGTTTATAGATGCGATCGGTCTCCTGAAACTAGTTCAAAGAAATCGGGTGGTCGCGTACTGATAGCAGTACATTCTAAACTGTGGAATGCTCCAGTAACTTTAGCCCCATCGAGAGTCGAACAGATCGGTGTAAAAATCAAAATCAACCAAACCAATCTAATCATCTACGCAGCATATATACCACCTCAATCAAATAGTGATCATTATGCAACTTGCATTGATGCGATTGATGAAGTTATTCGTCAACTCGTCAGATTTAGTTCTTGTGCTTGGAGATTTTAATCTTCCAAATATAACTTGGAATTTGGACCCAGAACTAAACTGTATTTTACCTTGCAATGTAACAACAGATGCGGAATCTTTATTTGTGGACGCCATGCTTGGTTATAATTTGAACCAAATAAACACAATTGCTAATAATCGTGATAGATTATTGGATCTTGTCTTCAGCAACGACATTGACACCTTTAAAATTTCTGAATCCCTATTACCTTTTGTCATAAATGATGTTAATCACAAATCTTTGGATATTGTATTTGACGTAACTAAAATGGCGAGATCAGAACACCTTCAAAAAATGAAATACAACTTTAAAAAAACTAACCGTGAGGGGCTACAAAGCTACCTGGAATCCATCAACTGGCAAATAACTCTCAATTCCAATGATATAAACGAAAATGTGGATAAATTTAATGACATCATGCTTCAAGGCTTCGATTTGTATGTACCTATGTGCTGTAAACCACAAAATGCTCACCCTCATTGGTTTGATGATAGACTAGTTAACTTAAAAAATCGAAAGTCGAAAGCGTATGCCAAAATGTTGAAAAGTGGGTTAGAAGTGGACAAAACTACGTTTCTACAACATAGTAATGAATTTGAAATTTATTTCAAATCAAAATACAGGTCGTATCTTAATCAAATTCAAGACAACATCAAAGTAAATCCAAAACAATTTTGGAAATACTTTAGGAATAAACGCGAAATTGAAGGATACCCTGCTAATATGACGTACAACAATACCTGCTCTTCAAACGCCAAAGATATAGCTAACATGTTCGCGTCGTTTTTTCAATCAGTCTATAGACCAAGCGTTACTGGTGGATTGTACGAACAACCCAGCAACAACAACACATCAATAACTCCTCCTATTATTTTTGAGGACAACATTTTATCGGCTTTAAGGGGGTTTGGAGATGGTTGCGGTCTTGACGATATACCCTCTTCTATTCTGAAAGAGTACGCTGAAATTTTAACAATTCCATTATGTTATCTATTCAATCATTCCTTAAACACCGGCGTGTTTCCTGACAAATGGAAAATTTCAAAAATTACTCCAATTTTTAAATCGGGTAAACGTGACGATATCTCATGCTACAGAGGAATATCAACTACATCATCAATTCCTAAATTATTTGAGTTAGTACTATGCAACAGCTTTAAATCCACAATTACACGTCATATATCAATAAACCAGCATGGGTTTATGCCTGGCCGATCCACATCGACTAATCTGGTTGAATTCACCAGTAAACTAATTAACGAGATAGAAAAACACCGTCAAGTTGATGTAGCGTACACGGATTTTAGTAAAGCATTTGATTCTATCTGTCATCATAAAGCACTCCAGAATTTATTCAATTTTGGTTTTTCTCTCGATTACATAAATTGGTTTAAATTATATCTATCAAACCGGTGCCAATTTGTAATAATGGGAAATGAGAAATCAAACGTTATTAAAGTTACATCTGGTGTTCCCCAAGGATCACACCTCGGACCTTGGATTTTTATTGTTTTCATAGACCGAATAACCGAGATAATCAAAAACTCAGACGTGCTCATATTTGCAGATGATGTGAAAATTTTTCGTACTATTAATGGATTGTTAGATACGGAGAAACTTCAAGAAGACTTAGATAGATTAAGTGAGTGGTGTGATCGGAACTCACTATACTTAAATATTAAGAAATGCAAAATCATGTCTTTCCATCGTAAAAGAAATCCGGTTATTACTTCATACAAAGTCAACAACGAAGTACTGCAAAGAATCAATGAGATTATAGACTTAGGTGTTACATTTGTCGAAAACGCTAGTTTCAATAGGCATATTGAAAATTGTATTGCGAAAGCGAATGCCATGTTCGGATTTGTTAAAAGATGGACAGGTGAATTTAAGGATATTCAAACCTTATGTTCACTCTATTTCGCTTATGTTCGATCACAACTGGAATACGCTGTAACGGTCTGGAACCCATATTATGCTGTACACATAAAAAGAATTGAAAGCATTCAAAAGAAGTTCCTGATTTTTTTATTAAAGAAAAGTGACTGGGATTACGACCACAACTTACCATTCCATGAAAATGTGGCTCGCTTACCTCCATACACAACAAGATGCACGGATTACAAAATATGCACGCTCGAAAATAGACGACTTCTTTTGGGCGCGGCTTTTATTGGTAACGTTTTGCTTGGTCACGTTGATTCAGCTTACATCTTGGAAAACATATCAATTCACGTGCCATGCAGAACATTTCGAAACCATGAATTTTTAGCACTTAAACACCATTCCACCAACTATGGAGAAAACAACCCAATTAATAGGATGTCTAAATCTTTCAACTTAGTTGACGATGTATTTGACTTCAACTTATCAAAAGACAACTTTAAAAATATCCTTAAAGACTTTTTTCTAAATTTTTAATTGTTTAAACCAAAATTTGGTTTATATTTTTCTTTCTCTGTTCTAAAGTTTTTTGTTGTAATATAATTTTAACTATAACTGTAAATAATCTGAAATCATACATGTATATTACAAAATAGATTTTCTTTAAATAAATAAATAAATAAATAAATTTAAAAAATTGTATAGCGATCACATAATGCATCTGTACCTGTGGCTGCGATCCAATAGTCAGGTAAATCGTTTATGGTAAAAATCGGATTTAGAACAGATTTTTCGATCAGTGTGCTATAGAGATTTTGAAAAATAAATGAATCTACCGAAAAATTTACTTAAAACCCTTGTTTTTTATACTCGGCCACCCGGGTGGCCATATAAATTTTAAATATTTGAAAATGAGGTAAATCTGGTTTGAGGCGTACCAAACTCCGTGACATCCTAGATTTAGCCTTGTTCTATCCATTTTTACCTAACAATATAATATTAACTATTTTTTGGCCGAATTATTGCTAATCAACTTGTTTTACCCTCGTTATAGGTATATATACCCGGGCACCAGAGTGGCCAGTACAAAATATGTGGAAATATGTACATTTTTTTTTTGTTGTAAAATTCGAAGTTTTGGTAAATCACGAATTACATATGTTTATAAAATTACAAATTTAATCACAGTTCAAATATTATTTTATTATAAAATATTAACAATTCATTTACAAAAATAAAAGTAAAAACAGTTCATTTGGTAATGTAGTTTGGCTTGAAAATAATATGTGCTTTGTAAATCAAAACAATTATAACCTAATTACATGTAGAACACTATATCGCTGGGTTGGCATGTTCTACGCAAACTGGCCTTTTACATATACTATACGACTTTCGTATATTCCTGCGTCTCATTGGGTCAGACGATAAACACAACCAGCATTTACCTGCTTGAGGAATTCGTCCAGTGCTATCGCGCGCAGTATCAGTTGTCTTCTCGTGATTTGTTATCGATACTGGAAGTGGTTTACCTAGTATGCACTCATTATACACATTAGGTATATTCGAACGGGTAGAAATATGTGGTAGAGCAAAGGCGTCTGGAAGTATTTTTGAATCTCATTGGATTGTTTTCAACATAAATTTTAAACGCGGCAAGACATGCAACGTCTACAATATTATAAAAAAGGGCTAGAGGCCATCGCAGGGTCTTTCTCTTGATTGTGTAGTGTGTCACTAGTTTATCCATGTTATTTATTATACTATTACTGATTGGCTATAATGTTGAGTGGGCATCAATAATACACTTTTGTTTTTTTTTTTTTTTTTTGGTACATATGAACATTTGGTGACATTGTCGTCACTGAATCCAATCAAGGAAGAATATATTTCACGCTATTTGGATGGCAGCATTTCTCTTGGAATGTAAAGTTTATTTTTTTTTACGTCCCGACAAGGGATAAATCCCACGTTATCAATAATCTTGCTATAGTGGTAATGTTGTGAAAAAATTATCCATAACGATATTTCTGCCGGACCCTTTGAAACACATGCATAAATCCTTTACAACTCGTTCCTCTTGATTCGTTCCCCTGCCAGATGGCTGTTTGCCACATTTTCCACTTTTTTGGGGTTTTGTTTCCGTTTTTTACATTTGCTGTGTTTTAATATTGGAGCACTATCCGGAGCCAAATGGCAATTTACTATTGAAACTGCAGCTATTATTCACTGGTGTCGCTGTACTATAAAAATTAAAACTAAATTCATCAATAAAACAAACATTTATCACCTGAAATATATTAATTGACATTTATTTTGACATGACGTTATAAACAAAAATTCGTTTTGCTGCGTTTTAATTTTTTATTGTAAGATTTAGTTTCTAATGGTTTCAGGGGTTTACAAAATTAAAAGCCTTTTCAAATTTCCCATTGAAATGGATAGCGCTCCCGATAGCGGCTCCCGATAAATAAGTGAGCCGAGATATTTTTTTATCGATTTTTAATTAAAAAGTTGAATGAAAAATCTTAGTTTAGATTTAAATAAATTAATTAAATGCAATAATAGCGCGCTAAATATAAGTTTTCACATAGAAAATTGGCTGCTCCGGATACAGCTATCGGGAGCTAATAAAAAAACACGCTTATTATATTCTTCGTAAATCCCTTTCGCTTCCCTATCTGTTTCTCTAATTATAATGTTACAATATTCGTCCGAGAAAATACAATTGAATGTGTCTTTTATAGAAAACATATTAGTCAAACGAGGGCCACCTTTTTTATTTCGAAATATATTGTGTCTCAGTGTTTGCCTTTGGAGAGGATTACGCCGCCATAGTGTTCCATCTTTTGCCGTATAATTGGAAGAAATGTTTTCGTAATGGCTTTCAGTTTCATAGATTTCACAATTTTTCTCGTCGCATTTACATTCTTCCGACACATTTATTGTTACATTCTCAGTAACTACGTCTTCAATATCGGAATCCTCGTTATTTTCTTGTGGAGCTGGTGGGAGCCATTCATCTTCTGACTCGTTGTCGAAGAATTCACACACATCGTGATCTACTTTATCTTCCTCGCGTTCTTCTGCCAAACGTTGAAGATATAAGATTGTTGTTCTTTGTAAGATAAACTGTCGGAAATATATTATATAAAACAATTTAGTAAAACAATTATTACCAAAACCAATAGTTACCGTTGAAATTCTGCGTTTGTTAGTACGTTATTTCGTTCCGCCATTTTACTTAAACAATTAATATGTAATATATAATATTTTTTTTACACGGATAACCTCTTAGTTTGAATAACTATCCATTACTAAATCACAAATTTCTATTTATTTATCCACCAATGTATGTGTTTTTCTTTTGTTTCGCTCTTCTACTTTTACTCGGGGAATCCCAAGTCTATATGATTTTGGCGTTTTCCATGATAAAATTCAAAAATAAATTGCATCGAAATAGAGAAACGAGTTAAATATAAGTGGCCACCCGGGTGGGTCGGGTATATATTAGAGTATAATTTTTTGGGTATAATAACACAAGGGTTAATGTCTTTTACCCGACTACGGGTACGTATTAGTACATATTAGTACAATATAATAACAAAATGTTTTATATACATAGCGATCTCCTCGTTTGGGTTCCTCGTTGCACCAGTTCTTTTCAAACGACATGCTAGTGAGGGTGTGTAAGATCATTAAGAGTTGTTTCCAAGTAACTTCTATGCGCACGAGCGACGCTATAGATTTTTGAATTCCAAAATCCGAATATTTTGTGATAAACCTCGATTTTTCAGATGTTTAAACCCTAAAGAAAAACTTCTGAAACGAATCACAATTTCACGAAGTATTTTTGCTTTATTTTTATTTTTTTCACTAATTAAAATGTTGCACCGAAAGTAATGAAGGTCGCACTTTGAAGGTCGAAAAATATCCGTAAATCTTTCGACGTGAATTCAACCGCATACACCTTCCACTTATCCTGGGATATGCATTGAAATAATTTTATCGGATTGGAGCATATCAAAACTAATTAACATCTGTATGTTAAAACCCAATTTAAAAAATTTATGATGCTTTGTTTTTTTTACTACCCAAAAAAAACACGCGAGACCCTATGTGGAATAATAGAAAATGGTTAAAAAAAAATACAGTTTTGTATTTCTTTCTTATAAGCTTATTCTGGTGTGCTTTAATGGAATTTTTTTTTCCTATTTATCACAGTTTTGACGTTTATCTTTCCGCACCTAACTTGGATACGGAATGATATTCTTTTACAACACATACAATATTTTTTTAATTTAATAAAAATTTAATTTTTAATCAGACAAAAAAAATTATAATTACATACAACTAATAAAAGTTTGACAATTCTTCACCGCTTACAGAGTCATGGTTTTCAATACTCAACATAATCAAGATGTTGGGCAAAAAATTATTCCTATGTGTACCAAAATAAACCAAAGAAAAGATTTTTTAGGAAAAAACTGCTATCAAAATAGTTTTCCTAAATAAAATTCCTATTTCCTAAGGACACCAGAATTGACCCACAGTAGTACACAAACTTTTTGCCAATAAGTCACCGGTAACAGTTAATCATCAAGCAACATCACTTCGATTGGAAAAAATACAACACTGGGAAAAATACAGAATGAAGGAAAATGGGTTTCTCTCTTCCCTTCTTTTCAGAATGAAGGAAAATTCGGCCCTTCGACATTCGGCCTTCCGACATTCGGCCTTTCGACACTTTCGGTCCTTCGACATTCAGCCCTTTGAAATTCGGCCCTTTGTACCCATTTCAATTTTTTCATCCCTCCTTATGTGCAAAAATAACCATCCATTACTCAAAGTGTGAATACAGAGTACACACAAAAAAATAAAAGGTCACCACAACACCGAATCGGTGTTACATAGTGTCCCACCGATCGGATATTTATAATTTGAATCCAATCGGATGTTATTATAAAAATGTCAAAAAATACTATTGGATAAAAACTTTTACACTAAATTTGTTTATAAATTATATCCATTAAAATAATTATTATATTAACACCGATTTGATGAACTTCGTAACACCTCTTTTATTTTTTGGAAATATCCTCTTGGGCATTTTAAAGACCCAAATTGGGAATTTTTGAAATAAGTAAATAACATAAATTTTAATTTTATAATTATTTTTCTTTTATTTTTGAAAATAATATATGGTTTACAATTTGGTAAAATGCCTTGAATAACGTTGTAAAGACATTAATGGTTATAAAAGCAATGATAGCGGAATTTCCTTACTATCGCTAATAATGCTGTACGACAAAACTAGATTTTTTGATGGACCTCGAAGAATCAGGTGTGGCTGCGTAATTACATCTGTTATAGTTGTTCCATTCTGAAAATATATGTTTTTATTTTATTTTAGGTTTTAATTTATAAAAATGAATTACTAGTACACTTACTTTTTCAAACACTATAAATGAATATGGCTGTAGGTTTACGGCAGTCGTTTAAACATTTTTTTTTTCTCTTAGTATGGCAAAGATGTTTCAATACAAGCAGCACACTGAAATTGTCATCAAATTCTAAATAAATTAAAAAAACAAAAATTAGAATTAATTTTTCATACACACATTTTTTTCATTAATTTATTTGTTTACCATTTTAATAGTTTCTTAACAATGATGATCTCACCTGAATATTTCCACAATTCACAAATTTAATATACAGTAGGTACTACCACTTTTTATGTTACATTTACAAAAATGTAATGAAATTTTGAAGTAATATCCACAAAATTCAAATGAAGACTGAAATATCATATTTAAAATCGTTAATTCTTGAAATTTTTTGTATAAAAAACTTCAAAAAAAGATTAAATTTTATCCAAAGGGAGTTTTCCTGAGTTTTTGGGGGTTTCCCTAGTAATATAAAACATATTCACAAACGGTTCAAAATTCCTTAACACCAAAAGAGGTAACAAATTTTATTTTCAAAAATAGTTATCCTATCGGATAAATTAAAATATCTATCCGATGATGCGGTGTTGGATTCTAAAATAATTATCCGATTGGATAAAAATAAACTAGTCATTAGGATAAAAAATCTATTAACACCGCTTATTTTTTTGTGTGTAGAGTGTGTATAAATAGTTCATTTGCTGCAGAATATTCCAAACAACTGAAACTAGCAAGGAATTTAAACGATTTTGAACGTAACGTTATCATCGGCGAAGTCCCCCTGGGGGGGGGGGAGGGGTTAAGAAAGATACAAATTTGGATGACCGCATGGAACGCAAAAGGGTATACGCAATTCTGATGAATTACTAATCCGAAGCACAAACTGATCATCGAAACAATGAGACCCTTAATGGAATGTAACGCCAGTTAAAAAATGCGAAATTCTCGGAGCAAATACTGAGACGAAACAATCAAGAAAAAAACGAAAACTTATATAAACGCCAAAGTCAAAATACCTCAATTAATCTACAATTATTGGTTTTATTTTAAAAAAATAAATATAAATTTAATACAAAAGTTTCAATTTCCAAACAAAATTATTTCATCGTCGACAATTACAAACAGCACGACTGTTACACCAACCACCACGGAACCCTTTTATCAAACAATGTGCAGCACACGCTGAATGATTAACTTTGCCACCAAAACTAAATAAATCACAGGTCGCCCGCTTTGCTCGTACTTTATTTTCATCATTTAGTGCTTCGGCTACATCAAACTGATGTACTTCATGATCCTGAAGTTGAAATTCGATTTCCGATTCATCAACGGCTGGATAGGCAGTTGCAAGCGCAACCAAAACAGCAACAAATACAAATAATTTTACTCCAATCATATTGTTGATTTAATATATTAGCGAAAGGTTGGCTCTTATGGTTTTTTAATGACTGAATGTCTCAAACTGATATTTTTTAATCTAATTCATGCCGTATTTATACTAAAGATGTGTAGAAATCTTGCATATTTCCATGGGGGAATCACTTCTATAGTTATTACAAAAATTCGTAACAAAGTGTTTTTCTAATTACGTTTACACATATGTATTGTATAAAAGTAAACATAATTTCTTAATATTTAAAAGAATGTTATAGATAAGATATTTCAAGGTTTATATATAAGAAATTCTAAGAAATTTAACGCGTGGTTTGATTAATTTGGGTATTTATCATTCCTCTCAATTTACGAATGTACATTTTAATCTTACAATTGAAAAAACCTTCATGAAAGAATGGTTCATGGGGGTTTTTCCAAAGTTGTTGATTTTAAAATATTACTACCCAAGTAATAAGAAAGAAAAATATTTGTATAATCTAATCATTAGAACGTAATTAGTAATTAACTGATTACTTAAGGTTATATACTTTAATAAATTAACATTATGTTCTTAAATATGACCTTTTTTCATGACAAATTTTGGATTTTTATAATGCACACAAACGCTCAATCTGATCTTTCAAGAATTTTTAATGTATGAAGATTATGATCGCAGCTATCAAAAAAACTTAGAAACCTAGTTACAAGGGAGGTTTTCTAACACTTTTGTTAAGAAACTGAATACATTTCACATTAAAGTGACTGATGACTACTATTTTTTAAAGAAAAATGTATTATCATTTTTTTCATAACGTTTAAACATGTGTCCCTTGTGTTTCTTAAACCAGTTGCTTAAAACTTTAAAAGTTGCTTAAAACTTTTTCTTGACAATTATTCTTCTCTTCCTTGCTGGTGCTACATCCCATGAAGGAATTGAGGTGATTTGTGTTAATATGTGGGTCGATTTGTTAGGCTGTTGTTTAAAATGGGAGCAGAACTTCTTTGAGAGGCACGATAGGTTGAATAGATGTTGGGCTAAGGTCCCATTGCCGTACTCCTGATGTTATTTCGAAAGCTTCCAAGAGATAGCCTTCGACTATCACCTTGCTTTTAGAGCCATCCATTAAGATTTTGCACGTCGTCAATCAATTTTAAAGAAAGACCCAAATGTGATAATACACTTCACAATGCGTTTCTCTCGATCCTATCATGTACGTCTATTGAAAAACTATAAAAAGAAAACGCGTAGTAGTGTACAAATTAGAATTATTTTCCATCCGTCTGTGATTACCTCTGCGAACCAAATCGATGGAACGAATTCAAGCATGTTGTAGAAGAGGTAATCCCCGCCGTTCTTGAACATTTCGTTACAAATGCCACACTTCCTAGGTGCTTCATTATTATTTTTCATTTTAGATGTGACTCTGGAGGATACCATTTGTCTATTTAACACTGGCGAGAAATAATTTCACCACACTGTCATGATATTGTTTGTGTCCATTTGGAACTCTCCAGATTCGTTGCGAATAGCGCTACTATATGTATATGGTAGGAAAGCCGGCTGCGATTTCTCTCTCGCGACCATATAATCGTTACGCGACTGTCTTGTTGATTGAGAGAGGTACCGTTTCATTGAGCGTAGTTCTTCTAGAATTAAAGCTACCTAGACAATTCTCATCCAGGCAAATGTTTCTATGTTTTGATTTATTTTTACTTAGATTCGCCGTTATCATCACCAACTTCCATTTTGTAGGGGTAGAGGCCAGGATTTCTCATATGATATTATCGAAATTGGCCCGGGTAACTTGATTAGTATTCTTGAAGCTTGACTTTTGGACCTGAGGTTTAGTCGATTTGATTGACCATAACTCCATCGTTTGATTTACACGTGCTTTTGTAGATTCGCTTACATGGGAAGTATGTGGTGGGTACAACTAGGTTATATATAGGAGAACTAGCTCGGTGGTGTGCATTCCGTTGTTGTTGTATGCAAGGTGTTGAATCTGGGTCGATGGTACGACAATGAATACTGTCTATATAGCCGATTTGTGCGTTGGTGACCCAAAACAATCTTTATATTGTGTTAGAAAGTGTCTTTATCAAGTTCTGTTTTTACCTCCGATGGGGCATGTACGTTCACAAATGAGATGTTGGAGTGACGCGTGTGTAATCTGAGTACGTAACGATTGTTGAGCGAAAAATTAACGCCAAACTCGTGCCTATCGAAGTTGTTGCTTTGACAGAGAGTAAATTCGTGGCCAACCTGACTGTAATATATTGTCACATCATGCAATATATTTTACAACGTTTTATTTTACTATCCGAATAAGAATCAAAGTAATATTAATGATGGACAACGAAAGTACAAATTAAGTGGTGTATTAAATTAGATTTAGAGGTTTAACCCTAGAAAGGTATCGCTAAGTTTGTTCAACGTTTTCAAACGTTTGAAAGATTCTATAAAATTGACCAATAAGGGTAAAAAACGTGAAAAACTAACAAAAATGGCATTTTTTTTTTCTAAAATCACGATGTCTCAGTGAGTTTTTGAGCGAATCGAGTATAGTAGTGTAAAATGGATGGTCCTGGCACAGCCGAAAATAATTTTACACCAAACATTTTTACATGCAAATTACAACAACATAAACGTCTACGTCATATTTTTATATGAAGAGAAACAGTAACACGGTGATAACTAAATCTTCATATAAACTGTATACGTATATGTATAAATTTATTAAAAATTGATCGTTCAACTGTAAATTAAAAAGGTTTTTTTTACTTTTTAGTTAGATGGCAGCACTCTGGAAAAATTTTAAACTTTTTTTTTTAGCTTTTCAAATTTGGTTTGTGTCATAAATAAAAGTTAATTATTTTAGTAACTTTGGAAAACTTTTGGTTTTAAATTTCTATTTGATTTATTACTTTTAAAATTATTTCACACAAAAGTGTTCAAAAGCGGCGCGGGGTGTGACGCCCGACGTCCGACTTCCGACGTCCGACGTGCGATTTACAATATTTAATTTAGTAACTGTAACAAATATTAATTTTAAATGATAGTAAATGATTGTTGTTGTTATTGTGTTCGCAAAATATATAAAGATTAAGAAAATTGCATTTTATTTTTTATGTAGGTTAAAGATAAGAAAAGATCAGTTTTCATTTCTTTTACCAAAAATCATGAGAAGTACAGAATTGTTATTATTATTATATTTTAATTGTATGTACATATGTCGAAATGTATAATATTACTAGATGCGCGCGCACATATAGGAATTATTTTTATGTACCTAATCGCAAATTCGCAAATAAGAAAGATAAAACTAAACTTGATCTTGAAAATGTATCGCTATACATATCATAACAACAGCAAATCTGATGGATGCAAATGAGAATTGAAAGTTTTAATATAATCAAAATATAGGTTAAATAATATTTTTATCATATTTTTTTTATAATTGTTATTGTTATAATAGGATTTCGCATATTTTCGTAACAATTATAAAAAATCATGATCAGTTATGTTTTCGTTGCAATAGCGTGGGAAAAGTCAACTGATTAAGTAAAAATAGAAAAGAAAACGATGAGTGATAAAGGTGAAAAACGATGATAAGTTATGTCACATAACAATGCGTAGAAACTAATAATCATTTTGTATTTAGGATAGCATGCATAATTACATAGTCAACAATAACAACGATGAAACGATAAAATTTTCTCGCGTAAATTTAGATTTTGTATTTGGTTACGAATCACATTAGTGCATTTCACTATTAAGTCATTATTTTATTATTATATTTTGTTATGGTAACCAGCGACAAATCATTAATGAAAATTACTACTTAATACTAATATTAATTATTACTTAATATTAATTAACTAAAAATTACGTTATTTATCGCATAATAATATATCAAAAATTTAGTTTACATGTCAATTTTAAAGTTTTATAAACTTAATTATGAAAACTCATATATATTTAAGTAAACCAATCAGGAAGTAATTCTTAAAAATATATTTCATGTTTAAACTGATCAGAGTATCATCAAAGATATTATTATTAACTATTCTACAACAAAATAAATAGCAACGAGGTCGTGCAACTACATTATCGCTATACAGTACAAAACTGATAAATAAAACACAGTGCAAAGCTGACAACTTTAAATAAAGTTAATGTTAATTACACGTAATTTACAAACTTTTTGATATGATATTCAAAAGTTGAATGCAATAAAGTTACAGCATTTATTTTTTACATAACCGAAATGAAATATAATATAAATTTAAAATTATTTAAAAATGTGATGTAGTCAGTATTGGGTCTAACCACATTATCGAAGAAACTGAAGAACACTTTGATGACAGTGATAACAAATCACAGGCTTTAATATTAAAAATCAAGATATTTAAAAAAGAAAAGAGCTGATAGAAATATTATTTTATTTTATTAGGCTAATGTCAATCATTGTTCAGTTAATTCGTAAATTGTGCTAAGTATTATATGTAGTACAGCTTTATTCTAGATCAATGTAACAAAAAATGATATCAAGTATGTTTAAAAAATGTTTAAAAAATTATAAAAGTAATTAAATGTTGTAAAAATTGCAATTTTTTTTTAAATTATGTAAATTTAATGAAAAGTGGCAAAAATATATAAAACTTATAGTACCTTAGTTAAAACAATATAACAATTATATTATAACATATAAAGACATTTAAAGATATAAAAAGTTATGAAATTTATTAAAATTTATAAAAATTAGTTATATATTGTTATTGTTATAAAAAAAAAAAAGAAAAGTTATAAACTTTGAACAAAAAATATGTTAAAAGTTATAATAACGTTAAAAATTATAAAAGAAATACGTGAAAAGTTATAATAAGTTAAAAAATTTATTAAAAAATTATGAAAAATAATAATAAATTTTAAAAATTATAAAAAACGTTATTAAGTTTATAAAGTATTTGTACGTTGAGTTTGGATTTGTTTATTTTTAAGTATTATATGAAACTATACTTGTACCGACTCGGCCGATCATTTATTCTGTTGTCCGCTATTTAAAAAGTAAAATAACAAATTTAAAATCTATAAAATTAAAATAAAAACCTACCTGAAAATAAAAAAATAAAAACAAAAAATTTTAACATTCAAAAAATAATTACAAACGAATTATGGAAATTAAAAAATTGAAATCTAATAATTTATTAAAAAAATAAAACAAAATATTCGATTAAATATTCATTTCCTTGTGTAGTGTTCTTATTATTTGATTATCATAATTTATTTTGTCGGCGAACAATCAAAAATAAACAAAAACCTAAAGAAGACTTACACGGACATTCAAATAAAAGCAGGATAGTAAATTATTTAAATAGTTTAAATGCAGTAAAGTTATGACATTTTTTTTTCTATAAAACGAAAAATGAATAATAAAAATGCGTTGTTACTTGTCTATAAAAGATGATAAAGAAGAAGTTTCACATACATAACTAGATGGTATGATGAGCTCGAACTTATATTTTATGAAATATATATTTCGAGTCTTATTGGGCCTGACCACATTATCGAATAAATTGAAGAACACTTTGATGACAGCGATAACAAAGCACATGCTTTAATATTAAAAATGATTATATTTAAAAAAGAAAACTAGTAGTGTAAAATGGATGGTCCTGGCACAGCCGAAAATAATTTTACACCAAACATTTTTACATGCAAATTACAACAACATAAACGTCTACGTCATATTTTTATATGAAGAGAAACAGTAACACGGTGATAACTAAATCTTCATATAAACTGTATACGTATATGTATAAATTTATTAAAAATTGATCGTTCAACTGTAAATTAAAAAGGTTTTTTTTACTTTTTAGTTAGATGGCAGCACTCTGGAAAAATTTTAAACTTTTTTTTTTAGCTTTTCAAATTTGGTTTGTGTCATAAATAAAAGTTAATTATTTTAGTAACTTTGGAAAACTTTTGGTTTTAAATTTCTATTTGATTTATTACTTTTAAAATTATTTCACACAAAAGTGTTCAAAAGCGGCGCGGGGTGTGACGCCCGACGTCCGACTTCCGACGTCCGACGTGCGATTTACAATATTTAATTTAGTAACTGTAACAAATATTAATTTTAAATGATAGTAAATGATTGTTGTTGTTATTGTGTTCGCAAAATATATAAAGATTAAGAAAATTGCATTTTATTTTTTATGTAGGTTAAAGATAAGAAAAGATCAGTTTTCATTTCTTTTACCAAAAATCATGAGAAGTACAGAATTGTTATTATTATTATATTTTAATTGTATGTACATATGTCGAAATGTATAATATTACTAGATGCGCGCGCACATATAGGAATTATTTTTATGTACCTAATCGCAAATTCGCAAATAAGAAAGATAAAACTAAACTTGATCTTGAAAATGTATCGCTATACATATCATAACAACAGCAAATCTGATGGATGCAAATGAGAATTGAAAGTTTTAATATAATCAAAATATAGGTTAAATAATATTTTTATCATATTTTTTTTATAATTGTTATTGTTATAATAGGATTTCGCATATTTTCGTAACAATTATAAAAAATCATGATCAGTTATGTTTTCGTTGCAATAGCGTGGGAAAAGTCAACTGATTAAGTAAAAATAGAAAAGAAAACGATGAGTGATAAAGGTGAAAAACGATGATAAGTTATGTCACATAACAATGCGTAGAAACTAATAATCATTTTGTATTTAGGATAGCATGCATAATTACATAGTCAACAATAACAACGATGAAACGATAAAATTTTCTCGCGTAAATTTAGATTTTGTATTTGGTTACGAATCACATTAGTGCATTTCACTATTAAGTCATTATTTTATTATTATATTTTGTTATGGTAACCAGCGACAAATCATTAATGAAAATTACTACTTAATACTAATATTAATTATTACTTAATATTAATTAACTAAAAATTACGTTATTTATCGCATAATAATATATCAAAAATTTAGTTTACATGTCAATTTTAAAGTTTTATAAACTTAATTATGAAAACTCATATATATTTAAGTAAACCAATCAGGAAGTAATTCTTAAAAATATATTTCATGTTTAAACTGATCAGAGTATCATCAAAGATATTATTATTAACTATTCTACAACAAAATAAATAGCAACGAGGTCGTGCAACTACATTATCGCTATACAGTACAAAACTGATAAATAAAACACAGTGCAAAGCTGACAACTTTAAATAAAGTTAATGTTAATTACACGTAATTTACAAACTTTTTGATATGATATTCAAAAGTTGAATGCAATAAAGTTACAGCATTTATTTTTTACATAACCGAAATGAAATATAATATAAATTTAAAATTATTTAAAAATGTGATGTAGTCAGTATTGGGTCTAACCACATTATCGAAGAAACTGAAGAACACTTTGATGACAGTGATAACAAATCACAGGCTTTAATATTAAAAATCAAGATATTTAAAAAAGAAAAGAGCTGATAGAAATATTATTTTATTTTATTAGGCTAATGTCAATCATTGTTCAGTTAATTCGTAAATTGTGCTAAGTATTATATGTAGTACAGCTTTATTCTAGATCAATGTAACAAAAAATGATATCAAGTATGTTTAAAAAATGTTTAAAAAATTATAAAAGTAATTAAATGTTGTAAAAATTGCAATTTTTTTTTAAATTATGTAAATTTAATGAAAAGTGGCAAAAATATATAAAACTTATAGTACCTTAGTTAAAACAATATAACAATTATATTATAACATATAAAGACATTTAAAGATATAAAAAGTTATGAAATTTATTAAAATTTATAAAAATTAGTTATATATTGTTATTGTTATAAAAAAAAAAAAGAAAAGTTATAAACTTTGAACAAAAAATATGTTAAAAGTTATAATAACGTTAAAAATTATAAAAGAAATACGTGAAAAGTTATAATAAGTTAAAAAATTTATTAAAAAATTATGAAAAATAATAATAAATTTTAAAAATTATAAAAAACGTTATTAAGTTTATAAAGTATTTGTACGTTGAGTTTGGATTTGTTTATTTTTAAGTATTATATGAAACTATACTTGTACCGACTCGGCCGATCATTTATTCTGTTGTCCGCTATTTAAAAAGTAAAATAACAAATTTAAAATCTATAAAATTAAAATAAAAACCTACCTGAAAATAAAAAAATAAAAACAAAAAATTTTAACATTCAAAAAATAATTACAAACGAATTATGGAAATTAAAAAATTGAAATCTAATAATTTATTAAAAAAATAAAACAAAATATTCGATTAAATATTCATTTCCTTGTGTAGTGTTCTTATTATTTGATTATCATAATTTATTTTGTCGGCGAACAATCAAAAATAAACAAAAACCTAAAGAAGACTTACACGGACATTCAAATAAAAGCAGGATAGTAAATTATTTAAATAGTTTAAATGCAGTAAAGTTATGACATTTTTTTTTTCTATAAAACGAAAAATGAATAATAAAAATGCGTTGTTACTTGTCTATAAAAGATGATAAAGAAGAAGTTTCACATACATAACTAGATGGTATGATGAGCTCGAACTTATATTTTATGAAATATATATTTCGAGTCTTATTGGGCCTGACCACATTATCGAATAAATTGAAGAACACTTTGATGACAGCGATAACAAAGCACATGCTTTAATATTAAAAATGATTATATTTAAAAAAGAAAACTAGGCTAATGTACTACTATATTTATCATTGTTCAATTAATTCGTAAATTGTGCTAAGTATTATAGTAGTATACAGCTTTACTCTAGATCAATGTAGCACAAAATGTTTACAAGTTTATAAAGTATGTTTAAAAAATCATAAAATATAAAAGTAATTAAATGGTGTAAAAATTGCAATTTTTTATAAATTATACAAATTTAATGTAAAGTGGCAATAATGTATAAAAATTTATAGTACATAAGTTAAAA
Source organism: Nephrotoma appendiculata (assembly GCA_947310385.1). Classification (NCBI taxonomy): domain Eukaryota; kingdom Metazoa; phylum Arthropoda; class Insecta; order Diptera; family Tipulidae; genus Nephrotoma; species Nephrotoma appendiculata. Next base: position 327,286,233 of record OX371223.1, read on the forward strand.
CAATATAACAATTATATTATAAAATATAAAGACATTTAAAGATATAAAAAGTTATAAAATTTATTAAAAGTTATAAAGATTAGTTGTGAGAGTTATGAAAAGTTATAAACTTTGAACAAAAAATATGTTAAAAGTTATAATAACGTTAAAAGTTATAAAAGAAATACGTGAAAAAAACAGAATTAGTTATAAAAATTATTAAAAAGTTATAAAAAATAATAATAAATTTTAAAAATTATAAAAAATCTTATTAAAAGTTATTTTAGTAACAAAAAATGTTATTAAATTTATAAAGTATTTGTACATTGAGTTTGAAGATTTGTTGTAATACTTAAATTACATGAAATTAACTTGCTCCGACTCGGAAGTTCTTTTATTCTGTTGTCCTCTATTTAAAAAGTAAAATAACAAATTAAAATTTTATAAAATTAAAATAAAAACCTGAAAATAAAAAAATACAAAAAATATTATCTACAAACGAATTTTGAAAATTAAAAAAATTTAAATCTATAAATTTATTAAAAAATAAACAAAAATATTAATTGAAAAATGCGTGCAACAATTACTGGTGGAAGTACTGCGTTCTAGTGGTGAGAAGTGGTATTGCATTAATTAAGCGTAATAAAGTTTGTGACATGTAGTTGTGAGATCTGGCGACGAGAAGCTTAACTAGTTAGTAGTACTAATAATCATTTTACTGATAGAAAGTAGCGCTCTTAGTAGTGAGAATTGGTGTGTATTTTATGCACTAATTTACTATACTAAAGTAAGTTACTACTACTAGTGGTGTCTAATTAAATGGAATTAAAGTATATAAAACTTTTAATGTTTTTTAAAAACTATACAAATTTAATGAAAAGTGACATAAATGTATAAAACTTATAGTATCTAAATTAATACAGTTATTAAAAGTTATATAAAGACATTTAAAGCTATAGAAACTTATGAAATGTATTAAAAGTTATAAAAAATTAGTTGTAAGAGTTATGAAAAATTGTAAACTTTGAACAAAAAATATGATGTTGAAAGTTATAATGACTTTAAGAATTATAAAAAAAAAAAAATACGCAAAAAGTTATAATAAGATATAAAAATTATAAAAAGTTATAAAAAATGATAAATTTTAGAAATTATAAAAAATGTTATTTAAAGATATAATAAGTAACAAAAAACCTTATTAAGTTTATAAAGTATTTCTAAAAAATTATAAAAAGTAAGCTACCTTTAGAATGGTATCAAAAATTATAAAGTTTAAGAGTTATAAAGAGTTGTAAAATTTGTATAAAAAATATGCTATTATAAGTTATAAAAGTTATTAAAACGTAATAAAAACAGTAATAATAAATTTTAGAAAATAAAAAAATGTTATTAAAATTATAATAAGTAACAAAAAATTAATAAATTTATAAAAAGGTAACAAAACCGTTATCAAATTTATAAAATTTGTTTAAAAAATCATAAAAAGTAGTAAAATGGTATAAAAATTATAATTTTTTTAAAAACATATACAATATTTATGAATATTGACAATATTGAATAGTAAATTATAGTAGGTAATTAAAAAAGAGTTATTAAATATAATAAAAAGTTAAAAAAATTATTGTTGATAAAGATTGGTTGTTGCTATTTATAATTGTACGATCTATGTACTTATGTAGCGAGAAAAAAAGTTACAGCATTTATTTTTTATATAACCGAGAGCTATTAATCAAATTTGATATAAATTAAAAATTATTTAAGATATAATTTAGCATCTCAAATATGTTATAAAAACTATAAGGTGAACCAACTAAAATTCATATCAACATAAATACGATATTTTAATATTTCAATAATAAATATTTAATATTTTAATAATAAAACGAAAGAATATTTCGTTTTTATACTTCTTAATTGCCACTAAGCATTTTAGTTAGTACAAATATTATGAATATTTGTTATTTTATTAAATTGTATACGTTGGATTAATAAAAATAACAAATAAAATATTGGTTGAAGAATTTTCAATTGAAAATATTCAATGTTTTCGTGTTGCAGTCAAAATAAGTATGCAAACTCAATTCGAACGGGTTTTCTTACTTATTTAAGATGGCGGCAAATAAGTAAATAAGTTTGAAATAAGTATCCGTTTCGAAAAGGGCCTTATTATTTATCAGTCATAAACGTTTACGTCCTTTTTTCTCATGATGCAATTAAAAATAAGGTAATTAGCATATGTAACATGATTAATTTTTTAAGACATAGCCGGTTGTGTCTACGTATTTTTCGCCCAAACTAAAAAAATCAAACTCGAAAACGCGCGGGTCCTTTTACCGTATTTTCTATATAAATCATAGACGTTTACATAAATTTTACTTATGTAGCTATAAAAATAAATAAATTTTTAAACATTTAAAAACTTTAAAACTTCAAAACTTTAAAACTTTTTAAATCTTTTCAAAACTTTTAAAAAGTTTTTAAAACTTTTTTAAACATTCAAAACTTTTTAAAACTTTTTTAAATTTTTTAAAATTTTTAAAACTTTTTAAAACTTTTTTAAATTTTTTAAAACTTTTTTTAAATTTTTTTAAAACTCTTTTTTAAAACTCTAAAACTTTTTAAAACTTTTTGAAACTTTTAAATGTTTTTGAAACTTTTTTAAACCTTTAAAACTTTTTAAATTTTTTAAAAACTTTTTTAAATTTTTTTTTTAAAACTTCTAAAACTTTTTAAAACTTTTAAAAAGTTTTTAAAACTTTTTTAAACCTTTAAAACTTTTTAAAACTTTTTTAAATTTTTTATAATTTTTTTATTAATTTTTAAACTTTTTAAAACTCTTTTTTAAAACTCTAAAACTATTTAAAACTTTTAAAAACTTTTGAAAAGTTTTTAAAACTTTTTTAATTTATTCTAAAACTTTTTAAACTTTTTAAAACTCTTTTTTAAAACTCTAGAACTTTCTAAACTTTTTAAAACTCTTTTTTAAAACTCTAAAACTTTTTCAAAACTTTTTAAAACTTGCGAGGTAATTGCGTGTTCAAATGCGCATTTTTTAAATATTTAAATATCATATTTTTATTCAAATTTTATAACTTTTCATAGCTCTTATAGCCAATTTGGATCGTTTTTAATACATTTCATAACTTCGTTTTATTGCTAATTTTAAATTTCAATTTTTTCAATTATGTAAAATTTTAGAAATGTTAAAATATTTTAAAGTTTTTATTTATATTTTTATTTAATTTTTTTTGATTTTCATTAACCATTTTGTAATTAATTTTGTAAGTTTTAATTTAGTTTTAATTTTTTAAGTTTTTAATTTGTTACTTTACTTAACTTAAAAAATGAAACAGTTAAAAGTAAGAAAGTTGTTTGCTATGATAATAGCATTCTTATATAAAACTATTTACACAGAAATCAATAATCATATTCCATTATTTTATAATGGTAGTGTTTCATAGCTATCTTAAATCAAATATATTTTATCATCGTGTGGATTAGGTGCGGTTTTCAATTGTCTAACCGAGCTTACTGCTTGATTTCTTGAACGAATTTATGATGAGTCATTAATTAAACATTCTTTGAATTCTTTAAACGTTATTCTAGATTTCACAACTTGTCTCTTTACTCCTCTATTTTTTTTTGTATCATTAGCATCAACAACTTTGAAAGTATACATTGTTGATCTTAATCCAATAAATTCACCCATTATTTTTCCATAATTTTCATTCTTCATTAGACCACTTGTATCGAGATACTTATAACAATCTTTTATGATGGGTTCATATACATCTGGACAAAACACTTCGTAAACTAAACTATCTGTTTCAGTATTACAAATTTTTATCCAACTTCGGCACCATTAGTCATAATGAAAATAATATAATGTAGTTTTAACTAGATCTAATATGCACATCCCAACATAAATTGGTTTGTTGAAATACATTTCCAATTTATTTAATACAACCGCCACGATTGTGTAAATGTATTGTATAATCCATTTAAATTTCATAACCTACGCATTTTTGTTGAAATTTTTTCCTCTGTTTCGTTACTCTTTATAACATTACTTATTCTATGGTTATAGTCAACTATAAAATAATAAGGCCCTTTTCGAAACGGATACTTATTTCAAACTTATTTACTTATTTGCCGCCATCTTAAATAAGTAAGAAAACCCGTTCGAATTGAGTTTGCATACTTATTTTGACTGCAACACGAAAACATTGAATATTTTCAATTGAAAATTCTTCAACCAATATTTTATTTGTTATTTTTATTAATCCAACGTATACAATTTAATAAAATAACAAATATTCATAATATTTGTACTAACTAAAATGCTTAGTGGCAATTAAGAAGTATAAAAACGAAATATTCTTTCGTTTTATTATTAAAATATTAAATATTTATTATTGAAATATTAAAATATCGTATTTATGTTGATATGAATTTTAGTTGGTTCACCTTATAGTTTTTATAACATATTTGAGATGCTAAATTATATCTTAAATAATTTTTAATTTATATCAAATTTGATTAATAGCTCTCGGTTATATAAAAAATAAATGCTGTAACTTTTTTTCTCGCTACATAAGTACATAGATCGTACAATTATAAATAGCAACAACCAATCTTTATCAACAATAATTTTTTTAACTTTTTATTATATTTAATAACTCTTTTTTAATTACCTACTATAATTTACTATTCAATATTGTCAATATTCATAAATATTGTATATGTTTTTAAAAAAATTATAATTTTTATACCATTTTACTACTTTTTATGATTTTTTAAACAAATTTTATAAATTTGATAACGGTTTTGTTACCTTTTTATAAATTTATTAATTTTTTGTTACTTATTATAATTTTAATAACATTTTTTTATTTTCTAAAATTTATTATTACTGTTTTTATTACGTTTTAATAACTTTTATAACTTATAATAGCATATTTTTTATACAAATTTTACAACTCTTTATAACTCTTAAACTTTATAATTTTTGATACCATTCTAAAGGTAGCTTACTTTTTATAATTTTTTAGAAATACTTTATAAACTTAATAAGGTTTTTTGTTACTTATTATATCTTTAAATAACATTTTTTATAATTTCTAAAATTTATCATTTTTTATAACTTTTTATAATTTTTATATCTTATTATAACTTTTTGCGTATTTTTTTTTTTTTTATAATTCTTAAAGTCATTATAACTTTCAACATCATATTTTTTGTTCAAAGTTTACAATTTTTCATAACTCTTACAACTAATTTTTTATAACTTTTAATACATTTCATAAGTTTCTATAGCTTTAAATGTCTTTATATAACTTTTAATAACTGTATTAATTTAGATACTATAAGTTTTATACATTTATGTCACTTTTCATTAAATTTGTATAGTTTTTAAAAAACATTAAAAGTTTTATATACTTTAATTCCATTTAATTAGACACCACTAGTAGTAGTAACTTACTTTAGTATAGTAAATTAGTGCATAAAATACACACCAATTCTCACTACTAAGAGCGCTACTTTCTATCAGTAAAATGATTATTAGTACTACTAACTAGTTAAGCTTCTCGTCGCCAGATCTCACAACTACATGTCACAAACTTTATTACGCTTAATTAATGCAATACCACTTCTCACCACTAGAACGCAGTACTTCCACCAGTAATTGTTGCACGCATTTTTCAATTAATATTTTTGTTTATTTTTTAATAAATTTATAGATTTAAATTTTTTTAATTTTCAAAATTCGTTTGTAGATAATATTTTTTGTATTTTTTTATTTTCAGGTTTTTATTTTAATTTTATAAAATTTTAATTTGTTATTTTACTTTTTAAATAGAGGACAACAGAATAAAAGAACTTCCGAGTCGGAGCAAGTTAATTTCATGTAATTTAAGTATTACAACAAATCTTCAAACTCAATGTACAAATACTTTATAAATTTAATAACATTTTTTGTTACTAAAATAACTTTTAATAAGATTTTTTATAATTTTTAAAATTTATTATTATTTTTTATAACTTTTTAATAATTTTTATAACTAATTCTGTTTTTTTCACGTATTTCTTTTATAACTTTTAACGTTATTATAACTTTTAACATATTTTTTGTTCAAAGTTTATAACTTTTCATAACTCTCACAACTAATCTTTATAACTTTTAATAAATTTTATAACTTTTTATATCTTTAAATGTCTTTATATTTTATAATATAATTGTTATATTGTTTTAACTTATGTACTATAAATTTTTATACATTATTGCCACTTTACATTAAATTTGTATAATTTATAAAAAATTGCAATTTTTACACCATTTAATTACTTTTATATTTTATGATTTTTTAAACATACTTTATAAACTTGTAAACATTTTGTGCTACATTGATCTAGAGTAAAGCTGTATACTACTATAATACTTAGCACAATTTACGAATTAATTGAACAATGATAAATATAGTAGTACATTAGCCTAGTTTTCTTTTTTAAATATAATCATTTTTAATATTAAAGCATGTGCTTTGTTATCGCTGTCATCAAAGTGTTCTTCAATTTATTCGATAATGTGGTCAGGCCCAATAAGACTCGAAATATATATTTCATAAAATATAAGTTCGAGCTCATCATACCATCTAGTTATGTATGTGAAACTTCTTCTTTATCATCTTTTATAGACAAGTAACAACGCATTTTTATTATTCATTTTTCGTTTTATAGAAAAAAAAAATGTCATAACTTTACTGCATTTAAACTATTTAAATAATTTACTATCCTGCTTTTATTTGAATGTCCGTGTAAGTCTTCTTTAGGTTTTTGTTTATTTTTGATTGTTCGCCGACAAAATAAATTATGATAATCAAATAATAAGAACACTACACAAGGAAATGAATATTTAATCGAATATTTTGTTTTATTTTTTTAATAAATTATTAGATTTCAATTTTTTAATTTCCATAATTCGTTTGTAATTATTTTTTGAATGTTAAAATTTTTTGTTTTTATTTTTTTATTTTCAGGTAGGTTTTTATTTTAATTTTATAGATTTTAAATTTGTTATTTTACTTTTTAAATAGCGGACAACAGAATAAATGATCGGCCGAGTCGGTACAAGTATAGTTTCATATAATACTTAAAAATAAACAAATCCAAACTCAACGTACAAATACTTTATAAACTTAATAACGTTTTTTATAATTTTTAAAATTTATTATTATTTTTCATAATTTTTTAATAAATTTTTTAACTTATTATAACTTTTCACGTATTTCTTTTATAATTTTTAACGTTATTATAACTTTTAACATATTTTTTGTTCAAAGTTTATAACTTTTCTTTTTTTTTTTTATAACAATAACAATATATAACTAATTTTTATAAATTTTAATAAATTTCATAACTTTTTATATCTTTAAATGTCTTTATATGTTATAATATAATTGTTATATTGTTTTAACTAAGGTACTATAAGTTTTATATATTTTTGCCACTTTTCATTAAATTTACATAATTTAAAAAAAAATTGCAATTTTTACAACATTTAATTACTTTTATAATTTTTTAAACATTTTTTAAACATACTTGATATCATTTTTTGTTACATTGATCTAGAATAAAGCTGTACTACATATAATACTTAGCACAATTTACGAATTAACTGAACAATGATTGACATTAGCCTAATAAAATAAAATAATATTTCTATCAGCTCTTTTCTTTTTTAAATATCTTGATTTTTAATATTAAAGCCTGTGATTTGTTATCACTGTCATCAAAGTGTTCTTCAGTTTCTTCGATAATGTGGTTAGACCCAATACTGACTACATCACATTTTTAAATAATTTTAAATTTATATTATATTTCATTTCGGTTATGTAAAAAATAAATGCTGTAACTTTATTGCATTCAACTTTTGAATATCATATCAAAAAGTTTGTAAATTACGTGTAATTAACATTAACTTTATTTAAAGTTGTCAGCTTTGCACTGTGTTTTATTTATCAGTTTTGTACTGTATAGCGATAATGTAGTTGCACGACCTCGTTGCTATTTATTTTGTTGTAGAATAGTTAATAATAATATCTTTGATGATACTCTGATCAGTTTAAACATGAAATATATTTTTAAGAATTACTTCCTGATTGGTTTACTTAAATATATATGAGTTTTCATAATTAAGTTTATAAAACTTTAAAATTGACATGTAAACTAAATTTTTGATATATTATTATGCGATAAATAACGTAATTTTTAGTTAATTAATATTAAGTAATAATTAATATTAGTATTAAGTAGTAATTTTCATTAATGATTTGTCGCTGGTTACCATAACAAAATATAATAATAAAATAATGACTTAATAGTGAAATGCACTAATGTGATTCGTAACCAAATACAAAATCTAAATTTACGCGAGAAAATTTTATCGTTTCATCGTTGTTATTGTTGACTATGTAATTATGCATGCTATCCTAAATACAAAATGATTATTAGTTTCTACGCATTGTTATGTGACATAACTTATCATCGTTTTTCACCTTTATCACTCATCGTTTTCTTTTCTATTTTTACTTAATCAGTTGACTTTTCCCACGCTATTGCAACGAAAACATAACTGATCATGATTTTTTATAATTGTTACGAAAATATGCGAAATCCTATTATAACAATAACAATTATAAAAAAAATATGATAAAAAATATTATTTAACCTATATTTTGATTATATTAAAACTTTCAATTCTCATTTGCATCCATCAGATTTGCTGTTGTTATGATATGTATAGCGATACATTTTCAAGATCAAGTTTAGTTTTATCTTTCTTATTTGCGAATTTGCGATTAGGTACATAAAAATAATTCCTATATGTGCGCGCGCATCTAGTAATATTATACATTTCGACATATGTACATACAATTAAAATATAATAATAATAACAATTCTGTACTTCTCATGATTTTTGGTAAAAGAAATGAAAACTGATCTTTTCTTATCTTTAACCTACATAAAAAATAAAATGCAATTTTCTTAATCTTTATATATTTTGCGAACACAATAACAACAACAATCATTTACTATCATTTAAAATTAATATTTGTTACAGTTACTAAATTAAATATTGTAAATCGCACGTCGGACGTCGGAAGTCGGACGTCGGGCGTCACACCCCGCGCCGCTTTTGAACACTTTTGTGTGAAATAATTTTAAAAGTAATAAATCAAATAGAAATTTAAAACCAAAAGTTTTCCAAAGTTACTAAAATAATTAATTTTTATTTATGACACAAACCAAATTTGAAAAGCTAAAAAAAAAAGTTTAAAATTTTTCCAGAGTGCTGCCATCTAACTAAAAAGTAAAAAAAACCTTTTTAATTTACAGTTGAACGATCAATTTTTAATAAATTTATACATATACGTATACAGTTTATATGAAGATTTAGTTATCACCGTGTTACTGTTTCTCTTCATATAAAAATATGACGTAGACGTTTATGTTGTTGTAATTTGCATGTAAAAATGTTTGGTGTATAATTATTTTCGGCTGTGCCAGGACCATCCATTTTACACTACTGAGTATTTCCAACAGGGTAGAACCCCGAAGGCGAGATACTATGTTTTAAGGGTATTATAGTGGTTTTGGCTAATTCTCTACAAAAGGTATTTATTTTGAGAAATCAAAGTGTGCAAATAGCAAGAATTTGAAAAATCAATTTTTGCCGCACAGGTCGTTATAATAATCATTAAAAATTTCGTTCAAATTGGTAAAAAAATGTATTTATTTGGAATGATAAACTACAATTATTGAAAAAGAATACTAAATTTATCATTAAACATTTTTTATCTTGATTTTTATCTCTCATTCTTGCTCACCACACGCCTGACAGATAACAGCTCTATGGTCTTGGCTCACGAAGGCCTGCCACTTGGAGCATTTGACTCCATATTTTCGGTCGATGGTTCGGGGACAATGAACACATCTTCCCTGTCTTCGTTTTCCATCTATGTCCCGTCGTATTGGCCCTTCATTCAATATCTCTTGAATACAAAATACTTTTGGTGTGGCAGATTTTTCAACTCTTTCCTCCTCCGGATATGAGAAATTGTGAGATCTTCGACTAAACTTTTCAAAAAATCTCTCCTGTTGAGTGATGGATTTGCAGCATTGAAAATGTATATAATCGAGGCGTTGATCCCCGATTGGTCCAACATCCCCATGAAAACTCGCACTGACCATCTGTTAGTTTTCTTTGCTGTTGAATATTCGTGACACATCTGGTCAAATGTGTCAGTGCCACTTTTTGTCTTGTTGTAAAAATTGACTATCTCTGGTTTACTTGTAGTCTTACATATTTCTTGCAATCGATGGAACGTTGATAAAACAAAAACTACTTTATTCTTCTTAATAGTATAGGAAACCAGAGTTTTCGTTCGGTCAAAAGCGAATTTTGAACTTCCTGGCTCACCAGCAGTCTTGAAAGAGAAAGGTATTTGCGGTTTATTTTTTTTAGTGTTCCAAACATTGTGTGGTTCTTTTCCAACATTGTATCGAACATATCTGTTGAGGAAAACCAGTTGTCGCAGGTTATATTTCTGGAACTTCCATAAATTGGTTCACTCAACTTTTTAACATAATAGGATGGCACTTTTTCTGTTTTGTCCTCCAAAACCACTTTACCGACATATGGAATTGCGTTCACAAAATAGAATGTTTGAGAGTCAATCAAATTGACATAGTTTTAGACCATATTTATCTGGTTTTTGACCGTTATAAACCTTAAAAGGGCAGCGCCCACGAAAAGATAACACTTGTTCGTCAATGGTCCTCAACACGACGAATTGCTCGAGTGTTCTTACCATCAAATCTCAGGGGTTGTAGAAGGGCTTGAAATCGTTTTAGGGACATGACGGCACGGTATCTTATGCAACCGACTTTTAGATCCCATAGATCGTGAATATTGGTCATATTAGTTTTTTGAAGACCAGAAAAATACAATAAACCAACGAAAGCCTCAAATTCAATTACGTCGACATGTTTATATGTAAAGGGTTTATCAATAAGAACACTTCAACTTTTTTTTTGAATAAAACACAAACTGTTCGACTTTTGAACTAACTTTTTTTTTTATTAACGAATTTGAACATATACATTTAAGTATGAAACTCGATTTCTTTTGCATGACCACCGCGTGCACGTTTTACGAAGTCCAATCTTTGAACTCAATTTTCGATCACTCTTTCGCATAAATCGGTCGAAATTCCAGCAATTTCACGATCTATATTGGTTTTGAGCTCTTGCAACGTCGCCGGCTTATTGGCATAGACCAATGACTTCACATAACCCCAAAGAAAATAATCTAGAGGTGTCAAATCACACGAGCGCGGCGGCCACTGGACGGGCCCATTTCTTGAAATAACACGCTCATCGAACTTAGTCTTCAATAACGCGATTGAATCGTGTGCTGTGTGGCATGTGGCCCCGTCCTGTTGAAACCACATGTCGTCCAAGTCCATTCCATTCAATTGCGGCCAAAAAAAATCGTTTATCATATCGTGGTATCGATTTCCATTAACAGTAACGTGGCGATCGTTATCGTCGATGAAAAAATATGGCCCAATGACTCCGCCGGCATGTAAACCGCACCAAACAGTGACTTTTTCGGGATGCAACGGTGCCTCATGAATCACGTGTGGGTTGCTTCCTGCTTAGTAACGCATATTTTGCTTGTTGACAAATCCATTTAGCCAAAAGTGAGCCTCATCGCTGAAGATGATTTTTCGGTGAAAATCTGCATCATTTTCGATTTGCTCTTGAGCCCAATTCACGAATCGGCGTCGCTTCAAATGGTCAAACGGCTTTAGTTGTTGTGTCAGCTTGATCTTATACGGATGTAGGCCAAGATCTTTACGTAAAATTCGCCACAATGATGTCACAGAAAGGCCCAATTGTTGCGAACGTCGTGTGAGCGACATATTCGCGTCTTCTTGAACTGAAGCCCTGGCGGCTGCGATGTTTTCAACACTTCGAGCACTTCTTGCTCTCGAGGGCACCGGAACATTATGTAGCGAAAACGTAGACTCAAATTTTGCCACTATATGGTCGATTGTCGAACGAGCTAGCTTGTTAAATGGACCGTAAAATGGCCGTAATGCTCTTAAAGTAGCAGCAACCGAACGATTATTTTGATAAAAAATTTGCACGATTTGCAATCGCTGTTCACGTGTGTAGCGTTCCATGATGAAATGTATACTAATGAAGTTTCCAAATGACAAAAGATTAATAAAAAATATGGCGTCGTTCGCCGTCCCTATCGGAAAAAAGTTGAAGCGCACCTATTGAAACACCCTTTATTTTCCAACTGCCCGTTTATTTCTCGATCCTCTCGATTTCTTCATTAGTATGCCGTACAATTTTCGACAGCATGTTGTTGTGCATTGTTTTATTATTCAACGAACCAATTTTATTTTTTTTTTCCATAACATTTTAAAATTTTCGTTACTCTGGTAGCATCATTTATTTTAATTCGCAATAGCTTGTATTGTGTTCGCTGAAAAATAATTAAGCAGAGAGAAAAAGTTTTTAAAACAAAATTAAACAGTTAAAGGGTTAAGTAAAATTTTGATAACTTCCACTTTAAACACCGAATACGATCGTGAACTTTTATTACGAAGTATAATCAGGAGCGCAACACTCCCACTCCATCTGAAAATTTTGTTGTTTCTGATCTAATATTAGTAACCGAAAATTTTTCTAACATCTGTTTCTCTCTAGCGTTCCATGGAGGAATTTTGGCATGTGTACTGCTCTTCAGGGTCTTGTTCGACGTCGTCACGCCAGCGCAGTCGGTCCTTCGTTGTCCCTCAATTAAGTGCTGTTCAAATACTTTATTTATCATGCATTCTTATGCGAGCCTTGCAACATGACCCAGCCATCTAATTCGATTGAATTTAGCGAATCGCATGATATCGCTGAATCCGATAAATTGTTTTACCTTATGGTTCATACAAATACGATATTCAATTTGTGCAAACTTTAATTGAACCAAAGATTTTTTTATTTGTGTTTATCCCTGCAATCTGTTCTGGGGCCTGTTCAGTTCTCCCTGCTCTTTCGCGGTTTACTTTTACTCCGTCTTTACTTTTACGCCAGTCAGCCAATTCGAGGACGTACGGCTATAGGACCGATTTTAAGACCATCTGCACATTGCAAGCTCCATGCCAGCCTATATTGAGATGGCAGATGGGTCGGCCCATGAATTTTGCACTCCGACAGGGGGTCATAGATGTGGTACATTTCATCCCAGATCGTAATTTGTTATGAAATTTTACTTTTGCATCCTGCCCCTATCGGGATTCGAATCCGGTATCTCCCGATCCAAATGCCAAAGCTTTAACCACTGTGCCATATGGTCGGTAAAACTAAAGATAGAATGAATGCAATTCCTTTCAAAAGTACGTAGATTGCATTCTACAGCTAATAGAGGTCAGAGTCTAGCTCCCGCTTCTGAAATCCAGTTCAAGTCTTATAAGAGATTTTTAAAATGTGAGCTTGCACGACTGCGACAGATGTTTAGATTGCAATCGCAATAACCTTGATTGGGCGTAGAAAAGTTGGTATCAACAATTTGGGGTTTGCTTCGCGCCTGCATTGACGATGTTGCGGTTCCGAAGATTTTAAAATTATGGCCGCTGACGATAGTAAAAATTTGGTTTTGATACTGTATTTTGTTGTTTCCAGTCTAATATTTTCTCTCTCTCTCTGGCACTATATCCCATCAAGGGATTTGGCCGCCTCAAATGAGGTTTCATAATCATATTTTCATTTCGGATAATGAGTGATTAATTCATTGATCCTAAACCAGCCGTGAAATGTTTCCTTATCATCAACGAGAATTGAACCCGGGACCTCCGGTCACTGGAGCAGGTACGCTGACCACTTTGCCACCGGGGCGGCGATATTAGTAACCGAAAATTTCTCTCCCTCTCTCTTACGCTCTCTCTCACATACAAACACACACTCCATATGTTATATATGCGGAGCCTCCCACTCAAGCTCGCCGTCCCCCCAATTTTCTCAGAGATAGATTTGGTTCGAGCCTATATCATCAAATTTCCATGGCTCTCGAGGATATTCTTAAAACTGCGATAACCATCCCTTTTACGCTTTTTGAGTTCACCATAAGAACGGCAAAAACACAAGAAACTTGTCTTGGCCCGGAACTCGCCCCGAGTCTTTCGTAAAGGTGAAATGTTCTCTTAATGCTGCCACACTTAAACCTGAAACGCATCGACTTACCAGACAGCTGGGAATTGGATGTGAGACTTCTTCGAAATACTTCGCTTCCAAGCAAACGAGCGAAATCTAGTACCTCATGTCAAAAGTTCAAGTTCATCGCCACACTAAATCGAAACTTGATTAATTCGAAAAGATAAAGATTGTCGGCCAAATTACCCATTGGCCAGAAACTAATCTAATCCGCGAAATGACCGCAATAATCGTAAGTAAAATCTTCGACAGTCAGTATATCTGGAGATATGTTCAACTCGCGATCGAACAACTGCATACAACCCGAAAGTAAATGATTTTGTCGACCGGTTCCACAGGCAACTATACAAGCCGAATTAACCGCCCGATGTAATATATTCCACGGGAGTTCAGAACTTACAACAATCTTCATCAAGGATAACCAGCTCAACTGCGCTCCAGCAGAGCTAGTATGTGGCCAAAACATCAAGATTCCCGGAACATTCGGTAACTTCGTACTATCATGAGAGCCCTAGTTCCTACGGACACGAGACTGACATGCAACCGAACAGGTAACGAATATTTCCAAAATTTGATGAACTGCTCACACATATTCGAGCGTGTGGATAAAGCCAACGGTCCTCTAAGTACAGTTGTGGATGTCGACAGAAAATCAATAACAATTGGCATTGTAAGTCTTCAGCCAGCAAATGGAACACGTTGTGGAAAACCCAGTTGAAACTCGCAGTGTTCTTAAAACAGTTACATTCATTTTAAAACAATAAGGTTTTCGATGTAGGAGGGAGGTCAACAATACATATATAAGAAGCCCTATTTGTATCCGAAACCACAAGTTGGACACAAATTCGGTACGACGTGAATTGAAAGATAATGTTTAATTATTATAAATTAATATTTATTTGATTTCACAAATATTTTTATATTTGTATCACAAATAATAACATTTTTTCGATTTTAATTAAACAAAATGATTTTATCGCCGACAG
This sequence comes from Nephrotoma appendiculata, assembly GCA_947310385.1. Lineage (NCBI taxonomy): Eukaryota > Metazoa > Arthropoda > Insecta > Diptera > Tipulidae > Nephrotoma > Nephrotoma appendiculata. Next base: position 327,301,478 of record OX371223.1, read on the forward strand.
TTACAAACTGCTTGACTGTTACACCAACCACCACGGAACCCTTTTATCACACAGTGTGCAGCACAAGCTGAATGATTAACTTTGCCACCAAAACTTAATAAATCACAAGTTGCCCGTTTTGCTCGAACTCTATTCTCTCCATTTAGTGCTTCGGCCACGCCAAACTGGTCTATGTCGTGATTCTGAAGTTGAAATTCTTCTTCCGATTCATCAACGGCTGGATATGCAGTTGCAAGCGCCACCAAAACAGCAACAAATACAAATAATTTTACTCCAATCATTTTATTTAATAATGTTATTTTAATAAGATCTGCGTGTACAACTTTTATTTTAAACTGATTGTCTCCAACTGATATTTTAAATTGAAATCAGCTCAGTATTTATATTAAAATTTTCTAGATGCAAACATTTTCTTACATAAACCGTATAATTCTCAGTTCAGTAACATTAGGGGATTTACTTCTACATTGTTATTAAAAAGAGTTTACTATCTAAAATTCTATCGCTGTACAAAAAAAGCAAACATAATTATTTAAAACTGAATAATAGATAAGCCATGTGCGTTTGTGTAAGTCATAATTCTAAGAAATTATAATGATTCGCTCACAAAGATGATTTTGGGGATTTTTTTAAATTATCTCTATTGCCATTTATTCACGACACGAGGGGCCTTTCCAATTGTATCGTTTTAATATGTAAACAAGGTTATTTGTATTTTTGTCTGAAAATCGATTAAATGAAACCAAATAAAGGTTTAAGTTAAGCCCATATATGACTTTGCCATATATGCCATGCACATTCTGAGGGCATTTGGAACTTGTTTTGGTGCTTCGTACTGAAGATTGCGGTTTACCCATTTTGTTTCATTCCTTTTCATTATCTCTCTTCATTTTCGACGATAAGCGCACAGTTGTTAGAGTCATTTTTATTCGTTTAACCTGCTTAGCCGATATTAAAATAATTAATCGCGGCCATATATTCGATTTACTGTTACTTTATCATGAACAATTTACTGTGAACAATTTATCGTACAATAGTTTATCGTGTGATCAATTTATCGCATAGCACAATCGTCGTGGATTTGATGTATCGTACGGGTCGGTTATGTGATTTAAAAATAATTTTCATAGAAGTTTCTGAATATGGTCACCTGGGTCAGAACTCGGACTTTTCATAACGCATCATGATGAAATTATTAATGTTAGAACAAGTTGGCAATGCGGGTATTTTGGGACGGAACTCGAGTATTTTTTAAAGCGCTATGATGAAATTTGTCATGTTGGATGGAAATAGGATTCTTAAATGATTTTCGAAAGAACTTCTGAAATACGGACACCTGGGGCTGGGCCGAACTTTACCATTTCTGAACCGATTCTGCTGGGAATGAGTATATCGGATTGTAATGGGATACTAAAATGAATTTTGAACGAAGTTCTGGATTGTGGCCACCCGGGATGAAACTCGGTTATTTCTTAAAAGTTCAAAATTGAATTTGGTATATTGGTTGGAAATTGAAGTGAAATATATTTCTGAATTTGTATTTGATGTAAGAATCTTATTTAGCCACACGCTCCGAAATCTCGGAAATTTTTGTTATTCAAAACTCAAAAATTTCTGAGATTCTTATTCGAGAGACAATACCATTCATTGAGTATAATACCAAATTCTTAAATATTAAAAGAAAAAATTGGTCCCTACGGATCGCACAGAGGTGATCGATGTGGAACTGAATTGCCATTTAATGTAAGTAATCAATCTTACTTAGGCACATACTCGGAAATCTATGATCTTTTTGTTGTTCGATAGAGAATATCATCATTGAGTGTAATACAAAATTCTAACACATTTCATTGTGTCACGGAGGTGATCGAAGTGGCTCTGAATTTTTATTTACTGATGTACCTGAGGCTTTTGATATTTGGGAGGGTTTAACAAAATTCTTAAAGTATTTGATGTAAGAAACAAATTTTACTTAGGAACATACTATTTTGTATTATGTAAGTAAGATTTTTTTCCTATATAAAGGCGTTTAAGAATTTCGTACTTTACTCAATGTAATTCCATCTCGAGTAACAAAAATTTCAAAGATTTCCGAGCATGTCGCTAAGTAAGATTATTTTGTAACATAAAATACTAATTCAGAACCGCTTCGATCACCTCTGTTCCCTTCGTGGAAGCTGAGTCAAATTACGCTCAATGATATTCTCTCTGAACTGACAAAAATCTAAGAGATTTTCGATCATGTGGCTAAGTAAGATTGGTTTCTTACTTACTCTTTAAATCAGAAATACTTCTATTACCTCTATGCGATGCGTAGAGGGGCCGAGTAACTTTTTTAAATATTTGAGAATTTTGTATTACACTCAATTATATTTTCTCTCTCGAATAACAAAATTTTCAGAGATTTCCGAGCATCAGTAAGGTTGAGTTTTATATCAGATACTAATTTAGTATCACTTCAAGTACCCAAGTGCTAGCCGTAGGGGCCGAGATAAAATTTTCTAAATGTTTAAGAATTTTGCATTACACTCAATGATAATATTCTCTCTCGAATAACAAAAATACCAACGATTTCGAAGCATGTATGGCTAAGTAAGATTTGTTTCTTACTTCAAATAGTATTTCAAAAACAATTTGATCACCTCTATGTGATTCTTTATAGGAACTGAGTTAAATAATTACAAATGTTTAAGAATTTTGTATTCAGTCAATAAAATTCTCTGTCGAATATCAAAATTCTCAGAGATTTCCGAGCATATGCACAAGTATGACTAAGTAAAATTATATCAAATACTAATACAGAACGAAAATGGGACTCTAAAATGGAATTTGGGAGAAGTTCTGGAATAAGACCATCTGGGATGTTACTCGACCATTCCTTAAAACGTGATGGGATTTAGTATGTCGAATGAAACGTAAGATTCTAAAATAAATTTTGGAAGGATTTCGGGCATATGGCTATTTGGAACGGAACCCGCCCATTTCTTAGCCGATCATGATTAGATTAGGTGTGTTGCCCGGGACGGAACTCAGCCGATCCTTAACCGATCATTATAGGATTGGGTCTGTTGAATGAAAATGGGATTATTGGATGACTTTTGGGAGAAGTTCTGAAATATGGCCGTTGTCGGATTGGATTTTCTGTCACAATGCGCTTTGTCCCCCGGTGGATTTTTAGTACATGATAGAAGTTTTTGAACCGATGGGCTATTTTGTCACTTGTAGCAATTTCCTCATCCAGTTTGTTTTTGTTAGTCGACTGATTTTTGTTATTAGTTGGACTTTTTTCGCTCGGTGGACCTATCTGACCTGATGGGCTGTTTAGCCCGGCGAACATTTCCATGGTGGGCTTTTTTCACCCATTTGGTTTTTCTGACCCAGTGGGTTATTGTCGCCAGGCGTTGTTTTACTGGCAAGATTCCCTCAAGTAATATGAAAATTAGAATTTAAACAAAACACAAAAATTTTAAAAATTTTAATTTTTATTAATTTAGTTTCTCATTTTGTTTTATTTTATGAAATATTGCATTTTCAATGTGTGTTTTTTATTTTATTATAAATATTTTTATCCACTGAATTTTCCTATTTTTTATTTATTTTCTTCATAATCAATACCTTTTAACACAATAAAATTGAAAAACTTCTTATTTTATTATAAGATTATTATGATCTTATGTTAAATTACTTCCATCCTAAAATATTTTAATTTGTTTCTGTGTTTTTATTTGTTTATAACAAGGCTTATTTTTAATTATATAATTAATAATAGTATGTATAATAATACATTATTTTAATTTTTGTATTTATTGTTTATTTATATTTTACTTGTTTTTCTCTAAATTGATTTTATTTTATTTTATCATCGAACTTTACAATGTGTTTTTCTTATTTGTTTTTGGTTTACTTTATTGTCTGAATAATTTTTAAATTTTATTTCAGGATTTTAATTTATTTAGTATTATATATAGTTTAGAGTAGTACGTAAAGTAGTTTATATTTTAAAATATTTATTTTTGTGAACAAAAACTTTCCTGAGATTAGGATTTAAATATATATTTGTGTGCAAAACCAAAACAAAAAACAAAATTTTTGGAACAAATTTTGAGTGGAGAGGTCTGATGGGAAGGATTATAAAATTCAAACGGAAATTGTAGACATGGATATGGAAGTCTCATTATATAAAAAATAGCTTCCACTCTTAACAAGTTTTACCTGAATATCTCATTCAAATCATGTAGATAATCTCACCTTTTCGTGAATTCAAGTTCCAGTAAATATTTTTAGTGAGATTACATATTTTGCAAGGTTGTTTAACTTGGTAAGAACTTTAAAAATTAGTTCGTAAACTTTCACTACTGCCTAAAATTACCGAAAAAATTTTATAACTCTATCAGTAGTTGACAGATAAAACACTAAACAACGACGATGACAATCAGATCGTATTGCATAAATAAGGCATGTTTATTTTTATTTTAACAATATGCACGACATTTATATGGAAAGGATTTGGTATTATAATTATGCCAAAGGACTACAGTTGATAGAATCCTGAGTGAAATAAATATTTCATAAACCTAATTATTTTGCTTATTGTAATTTTAACAATTGTTTTAGTTTTCCTAATTACATAAACACTTTATTGTAATTTACTTATATAATTTATTTTACAAAAATATTCTGTTTTTGTATTGTAATTTGATTCAAATTTTCAACTAAAAATAAACAAAATTAGTTATACATATTTTATGAATAATACGTTACGGTCTGATTTTTTTTTTTACTAATATTGTAATGTAAATTTTGTGATTCGTTCTAATGCATATGTCAATCGTTCTTTATTCAATAAATGTTTAAAAGCTCGCATCGGACAATAAAAGTTAAACTGATTCCTTGAAATTATCAAAACATATCGCATATTTAAATTAAGCGATTTCGAAGAAATTGTCCGAAATTGTTTTTTTACAGCTATGGTGAAAAGGATTCACGGCTACAACATACACCTTTCTTTTTGGCCCAAAGGAATGTAAAAAATTATTGTTTTGGTAATTCGGTAATTAGGTATTATATACTTAAAATTTGAACTCTCTTCTTCATGCACGCACTGTTAGTTGAACATTGGCCAATAAATTCTGTAAAATTTAATGATCGGATCATAAATCAATTTTATTTAAACTAACTCCTACACAAAAATTAAATCCTAAAAAAATATTTTCCAAAACAATTAAATTCTAACAAAAATTGTAAATTACAATGTTCCAAAAAACATTGCATACAACAAATAATTCAAGTTTCCTATGAAAAATCTACTCTTTATTAGTTCCTGAGAAACAAATGTTTAAGGAAGAGAAATAAAAATGTTAAATTTGCCAAAAATGATTGGAAATGCCGAAAAAACTAAATTAAAAACTAATAGTAAAAACTAATAAGTGTTGTCCTTTATTTTCGATCGAAAACAGCTTCTTTCTTCAAACAAGGCATTCAAGACAAATATCGCAAATGCAGGTCCATTAGAACGTCCTAGATGTGTTTATTAAAATCACCGATCGTAATAAGATGAAGAAAATTTGCTTTTACATCTTCCCTGTCGTAGGATACGATCCCCGCATCTTCCGGATCAAGAGCTGAAACTTTAACCTGCAGGACACCACGTGTCAAGTAGTTAGTTGAATGAAGTCATTGACGATTGTGTTTTGTATTGGAGCTGGATTATTAACACCACTCAATAATTTTAAAGCGTAGTGAAATTTTGATTGGGAAAACAACAACAATTTACCGAATTTGTTTCATTGTTTCAGAACGCATATAGCACGCCACACAAAAATAGAGAATAATGATGCTTTATTCGGGCTTGCTGAGACCACAATATATATATATATATATAATAATTAGAACATATGAAACACTATATCATTTAAATCTAAAAACGTTAGACATAAAATATGTCGAAAGTCGAAAATTGTGATGAGATACAACATCTCACCCCTGTTGTTAGTTTTTCCAATAATAAATTGTTTTACGAGAGATGAAATACCATTTTTGAATTAAGAGAATACCAAACGAGGCGATGCCGAGGTTGATAACGTTCGCTAGACGTCTTAATATGTTGTGTGAATTTACTGTTAGTTGTGGGGTTTTTCATCACAAGATAGAGTAAACAAGTTTTCACTATAAAACTATCGAAATCTAATTTTTTATAGTGGGTCATGGAAAAATAAGATTTCAATACCGAAAAATAATTTATTCAAAATATATATTCGGCGTTCTTCATAATTTTGATGTCCGAATTTTGTTTTACCATCAAGCTTAGGAATAGAAAACGTCCATCCACATCACAGCATATACATACAGAGAGGGTTATGTGTGACATTTATGATGATTAAAAATCATCATCTCCAACCTTTCCACTATCGAAATACAATTGTAAACTTGCATTTCTTTAAATAAAATAAAGACGAAACTATATGAGATATAATTACCGGAAGCTAATACAAATAGAAAAAAAATATTTACTGCCAGTGAGGAATTTGGAAGAGCGAAGACAAGAACATTGGAAAATTTCGGAATCCTAAAACCACTCGCCTCAGCCATTTTCAGGGGCCCAGCGTATGAACTTATAAATAAGAATGTCAAACTCGAACGCAAAGTTAGTAAGGATGTTAGACTAATTAAATACAATAATAATAGCTGTGTCTTTTTCTGTCTCCAACATTTCTGATGACCTCAGATGATTTACCGGCTGTTTAAATTACTATTCCTTCGTTATTGTTGTTGAACAGCGATGGTATTAAGAAAACGAAAAATAATAAAAAAATTCTTTAAATATTTCTCAAATTATTATTTTAGCCAAATTTAAAATCTCTATCAAAAATTCCCTGAGCAGATCTAACCATTTTTTTATAATTTTTTGTTGCCTCAATAAGAAACTAGGTACTTATTTATAAAAGTTAACGTTATTTTTTATTTTCAAACGATTTTTTGTTACCTTGTTCAGACTAGAATACAAAACGAATTGTTCCTTCAGTTGGTTCAATCGGAGGACAAAAACACCGAAAGCAATAATGGTTTCAGCCGATGAATAAGAAGCGTATTCGCACCAATTACTGTGGATTCTCAATTCATGTTAAGTTAAAGCAGATTCGTCGTTTACTTCTAAAATTGTCTTAAGCTATTTGACCACCATGATTGGAATATAGATTGGAGAGATAATACACTGAAAGCTACTGTTAGTGATAGAAACAAAATAGAAGGCTGATCAGGGTCCAGATTCTCATCACAACAATTGATTTTTATTTTACCTCATATTTAGATAATTCAGTCAAATTATTTTTTGTATGAATCTATGAAAAATACTGGACCAATACCCTTCTTAATTTGTATAGCCAAATAGACATTTAACAGCAGTAAAAATGTTTACAATTTGGTGTAAAATTAAAATTTGCCGTTGTCACTCGATTATATAATCTACCCTGACACCATTCTGGCTTTCCCAGGGAATTGGGAAAAATATTTTCATACCATTTTTGTATCAATTGTATTTTTCTGACCTATTGATGGAATACGTTGTTCGTGCTTCTAAAAATGTTTATATTCCCAGATATTTACAGAACCATTTTATAATTTCAATAGAACATATACATATTTTGTTTATTAAAACTTTATTTTCGGAGTTTGGAATCTTTGAAATGTCTTACATGTAATTTCCGAATTTTGCGAATCTGTTTTTACACTAAACTTACAAGTCTATCAAATATTTTATACATTTATGCTTAATACATAATTCAGCAAATAGCATAAATATTTAACTAGTTTTTAACAAGTAAATCACCACATTCCCTATGTAAAACACTCACAACAATTACGACGAATTGAAGTGTCCCAATTCAAGTTGAAAATACTATTATGTGAAAATTGTAAAATAAAACTTTAATAACCACACGACTAAATTGTGGCCACTACAAGTTGTGTAACTATAATTCTACTAAATCTCGCATGTAATCCGGACGGATTGTTTTTATTCGGACCGGCCGAATATAGAATTTCATAAATGCATTTTAGTTTGTTTCTTTTTAAATAAATGTTACGACAAAATTTCCGTCAATCCTTTTCCTTATCTAGATCCATTTAAAACTGAATCACAAAATTATCGTTCGCTGCTAAAATATTTTATTTTAGTTTAAAACCATTTACACGATTTGTAAATAAATATTATACTAAGCCGAAAATGTAACAGACAACAAATGGTTTCTAGATTATTTAATTTTGCTGATTTTAAAATAATTAAAAAAAAAACAATTCCAATTTTACTTTCTCGCGATATTTATTATAATTTCTTTTTTTTTAATATTATTTTTTAATTAATAATTATGTTTATTTATATTTATATTGACTATTTTCAAAAAAACAATTATATTTAGATAAATTATTAATCGTACCAACATTCGGCGGGTTGATTTGTTGTAAATGGTGTGATGCCAAGTTGTTCCATTTCTTCAAGTGTATCACAAACGTACGCAGCTACATCAGTATGACTTCGTTCGCCACGTTGTATAAATGGATGCTGTAATAGCTTACTATATTTTGGACGATGTGATTCTTCTTTAATTAAACTTTACAAAAAAAACAATTACATATTTATTAGGATCGTATTTATCCATCGTTTCGACATATACCAGAATTTCAACTTACCATGTATTTACAAAATCTACAAATTCATCAGAAAATTCAATACCATTATAGGAAGGTTTTAATCGTGGAGGATCACCCTGAACAACTTGATATAATTGTTCAAAAACTGATCCCCATTTCGGATACGGAAATCGTCCGGTCGCTACTTCCATTAATGTAATTCCTAAAGACCATACATCACTCCTAACATCATATCCTTTAGCACGTTGCGGATCAATTCGTTCCGGCTATTCCGAATTATAATTTGTATGTAAAAGTATGTTAAAAAGCCTATTGTTATTATTAACTTACCGCCATATACGGTCGACAACCAGCGTCTTTAGTGCGTGCAATTGAATCGACTAGCTGTCCAGATATACCAAAATCACATAGTTTTATGTCACCGCGACGGTGTAACAATATATTACTAGGTTTCACATCACGATGAATTATTTTTAGTTTTTCCTTTAAATAATTTAGCGCATGTACTGTGGCCACTGTTATTTTAGCTAAAATTGATTCGGGAATCCGCTTATTTTGATCCATAATAAATTTGTAAAATTTATCAAGTGACGTGTCCATTAGTTCCATACATATCCAGCAATCACCCTAGAAATTAAGATAAATAAGAAAAATATATATGTATTTAAAATAATCAATAAATTCTGAATGTTAACCAGCTGGACTACACTGCCAACTTTGGCTTGGGTGGAATGGTCTTAAGCGAAGAAACATCCAAAGTATGGATTGGAATTAAGACTGTAAAAAATTAACCAACTGGGAACTTGTATTAACTGAACTATCGGGTGCGCTTTACACACCAAGTAAAATCCGAGTATTGGAGAAATTACTCTTCGGGATCTGTTTGTTTCAATTGCTATTCAAACCAGGAACAAACTTTCTTCGTAATTGGAAGAATTTTGGTATTAAATCTTAAGAAAAACATAATTCCTAACGGCATAAAACATGTATAAGGAATATTTAAGGTCTGCCCTCTGCCACTAAACTAAATAAAATGTTGATAAAGAATGATAATTACCGACTGAATTCTCATCGTTTACCGAACGAGAATTTTATCTCTTCCAAAAAGAATCCGGTAGAGTTATTTTCTGTTCATTTTCCTGAATACACCATCATCGATCCCGTTGCTGTTGTACAGTCCAACACTTCTGCTAATTAGAATTCAGCCAACATACTGATTAAGTACGATGTTTTTCGTTGGAACCTATTCGCTTTTGCACCACACGGAAGTCGAGATTCTAAAAGTGGTGGCCCAATTAGAGCAAATACCACTTTCTGCAAATAACACCACTTAGTATCATGTAACATACTTATAGAACAAAAAAGTCCTTCGAAATCACGCTCTCACAAGCTTGTTATTAGGATTAAAATATCAGTAAATAATAAATTATTTCTCATGAGACTTTCCTGGATATTGTAAGTGCGCTCGCCAGCACACATAGAGTGCTTCCACATTTAGTGTAATTTTTGGTTATTGCGAAAAATTTTAGTAACACAGCTAGCTAGATTACAGATTATTAGTCTCGGGAATTCTTTTTCTCAATTTCTTGAGAATTTCAGCCTAATCAAATTTTCCCGATTCCCGAGTTTTAGCTCAAACCCTTCTGCAACATACAAACCATGACAAGACCTTTCGTTTATTCCACTATGCACATGTCATTGTTTTTGCAAATGTCTAACTATCCGCTAATTATTTTAAATGAAACAATTTTCATGGTGTAAAGCACCGTGTATATTCACAATAGTAGCAAATCTCTTTACTTCCATTTTTCAATGATTTTGTAAGCCCTGGCACATAGTATAGGCATTACAACATTGTACTATTACGATGGATAGTGTTTTATCTAAATTTCCAAAGATCAAATTTATTACCAAAAATAATTATTGTGGTGTGCCGTAATCGACTAAATTAAATTGACTTGAACTAAAGATGAATCTTTTGCTACATTCATAACTTCGAACGACACAGATTAAAATAGAAATAATAAAATCTTGATTTTTTTAAATATTTAATTTGTCTCGATAATTCCCGAGAGGACCAAAAATAATTCTAGATTGGAATGGCCTCATTCTAAACGTTTCAAGAAAACACCTAATTGATATATCCGAGGTGATGCAACAAGTTCTCCATATGGTGCCGACAGATGTGTTGAAAAGAGTCATCCTGCCAGCTCCTCTGAAATTGACTTGTAATGTAAGTTGAACAGAAACTCAAACTCTGCTATTTCTTGGCAATATCGCAGCCCTTTGAATTGAATAAACTCGTCTGTTCCTCCATTTACTATATAAAAATGTTATTAAATTATGTATTTCACAACCCGTAAATATGACATCGAACTCTCCTTCAAATTAATAGCTCGTTGTTTAAATTTTGGTGGTTGGGCAAATGACAAATGTTTGTTATTATGTACTATTACCAAAACAATAACAATTTGATAAAATGCTTATCATCCCCAAAATGCATTATTATCTGTCATCTGTTAATTGCGATTGATAACTAAATTAATAACTCATGTACATACCTCTTTAAATAAAGCCCCATAAAATTGCACGATAAAATTGCAATCATTTGATTTCATAACAACTTCTAAGTCCATAAGCAATTGTTTCTGTTCCTTTTCATCCACCGTCGACCTGATACGTTTGACCGCCATCACAGTATTTGTACGTCGAAAAATCATTTTATTTACAGCCCCAAATGCACCACGTCCAATTTCACCTAAATCCTGTAAATCTTCTGATGTAAAATCAAACTCTTCGTGTGGATTTAATTGGAGTTTTCCAGTCGCCTGCATTTTAATACGATCCCTAGTAAAATAATTATTAATACAATTTGATTAATTCACAATCCGTATTGTGATTGAGTAGGAAATTACCTGGTTCTATCGGGCAGTGGTGTTGGGCGTACCGGTTTAATCTGTTCCTGTTGGAAACTTAATTTCAATTGTCGTTTTCTTTCCAGAGATTGATCATTCATGTCGAGGCGAGGAAACCTTGATCGGCCTAAAATCATTGAAAATTAACATGGTTTGATTAATATTGGTTTTTGAATCGAAAAGTGGTAAACTATCGGTAAAAGGAGGTAATTTAAAATATGAAAAATCAAAAGACTTCCGCCTCAGCTACTATCTTGGAAAGGATAGTAGCGATATTTGGTACGGTCCATACAAGTTAACAAAATGAAAGTTTTTGTTTCATTGCAATCATGGAAAAAATAACAATATCGGAGTGACTCGATTCCATTTGGTCAAACACGATCCGCTTTAGATGAACAGCTCTCCCACGCCGTCCGATTAAAAAGACCATTTGGCCATATGGACCAAAAATCCATGATATCGTGTTAGCCAACCAATGAATTAGAGGGATGCCGCCGCGATTGTTCACAGTGTAATGAAAAGCAAACGGTAGATCAAAATTGATCAAATTACGCTCTATTCAAGTTTGGTACCCAGCGATTTTTTGTTTCTAAAAATGAAAAAATCGCTTGAAACTAAGCTGTCCAAGTCAAACAAGAAAATTATTTTAGAAATAGATGCATAGAATATTTTACACAAATTAGATCGAGCTATGAATTTTTTTCATTGAATTTTTCAATGAATAAAACACTGTTAAAACTTACATTTAAATGTTTATTCACAAATAGAAGACAAGAAGTTATCTCACGTCCCATAAAAACTACGCTTTCCATTTCTCGGGGTTAAAGGAATTGAAACATTACCATACCTAGGTGATTGATTACATCTCCATTAGAATCTGGAAGTGAAGTTTTATTCTGAAAACAAAGTGTACACGATGTGAATAACGGCATTATTTTAGTAAGGCTTCATCAAGTAAAAAATGCATATTGAAATACGTTCGGATATATACATATTCTCAAGTCTCTTCAAACAACGTGTAGGTGTCGTAGCCAATACTCGCAAGGCCGTGTTGATTGGTTAGGCGAATTAAGTGAAGATATAAATAAACGTTTCAAATTCATCAATTTCGATTTTGTATCCCCTGGGATTCTGGTGGATTTACGTGTAAATCATTCAAGGGCGCTAGGTCTAAAACAAACCGAGTTATAAACCAGCAAAAGTATCGTGGTTTACCACAGCGAGTTTAGTTAATTTTTTGGGTAGTGTCTCGAGAAATTTTAGTTAACCGCAGGTATAAAATTTTATGATACCTAATTAGTTTTGAATAAAGCAAAAACCGAGTGGACCACCACTCAACCAAGCTACAACTACCTAGTGCTTATAATCCTGTTACCCCCTTAGTTTGAGGCCAAACTTTCTTCATTTTGACTCGGGTCTTCTATAATTGAGTTCATCGATGAAAATCCTTGGGCCCTTCTAAATAATTTTATGAATAAAGGTAGAATACATGGCTGTTTACTATTCGGGCCAGAAATAAGAGCAGTAAATTTTGAAACATGATAACACATATAACCATGTTAACTTATCACCCACAACAAATAACATCGTGCTCTTTCTAACAAATGCTAAAGACAAGCTACGAACGAGTCAGTACATCTAACATGTGTGATCGTCTTTAAAAGTATGTAGCCTTTCTAAAAATAAATCTAAAATATAACATTTCATTTTTATTATACTTCTCAGATATTAAAAATTGCTGTTTCTTGCGCAAAATGATAAAACTACAAATAATTTTTACCTGCTGACGAATTAGAATTCATTTGTGTTGGATACTCCGCCATTTTGATATTATTTTTACAATTTTTTATATCTTTAGCAGATTACGTTTTTATCCTTATTTTCCGTTTAGTTTAACCAAAAACAATAACCTAAAACTTATCCAATTATAGTTTTATAGTTATGAAATCACCAATTAAATAATAAAAGCAACTCGAAATAAAAATTTTAAATTTTTATAACTCAATTTTTATCCAATCATGGTTGATAAGAATACACACACAACAAACACAATAAATTATATTCAATAATTTAACATCACTATCAATTTTATGAAATTTTTTAACTAGGTATACATTTTTATGTTAATTACAAATAATTATAAAACTTATTTTATAATATATAAACAATTATTTCTGCTGTCCCCGAATAAAAACAAATACAAAAATTTTATTTGTACGCATTTGACAAACGAAATGTCACAAATGAACGGAATATATGAAGTGCTGCCAGAATAAAAAGCTTAATGGCACGTTAACGAAAAAGAGTGCTGAAAAGAAATTAAATTCCCAACAAACCAAAATTTGTAATCACCGTAAAACGTTGAATGAAAAGCGAAACAGAAATTTGATCTAAAACAACCATAGAAATAGATTATCTGTTTCCCGGCCCGTATACACACTAGTGTATGTAAATTTAGATTAAAAGAATCGAATAAGTCAAACATAGAATTATGTGTAAATTGAAGACCTGTATACACAATTGTACATACCACTTAATTTTGTTTTCGTCTGAAAAAACACTATAACTATAATAATAATAAACTAATTAATATGTTATCAAAAACAAATAATTAATATGTTATATAATTTTTCAAAAAAATCCGATTTAACTAAGTTCCGTAAAAATGCGGAAGGTACAACCCCCTTTTTGTTTTTTACATACACATTTGTAAATTGTTAACTTAAATTGGAGCAAAAAAAATTGTATTTAAACTCTGGGTTATATAGAATGAATATAAGCTACTTTCAAGCGTCACAATTTGGAGCGTAAAAGAGAAAGCGAATAAATCGACATGGTCCTATTTAGAATTTTTTTCGACCGAATGCTATGAAGTTAGATGTGAAATATGTAAATTGAATTATATTTGTATTAATCCAATAAAAAAATATATTTGTTTTTTCTTAAGTACAATATATTGCAAATTTAAACCTGTGTGTATCCAAATAGTTATTGGTCCTATTTAATTTAATATTATTTGCATTGTCGTCAACTTTAGTCGTTGGCTCGTTAACCATCATAAAGAGAATGACTCGTTTCCTAAAAATATTCACCGATTCTATTTTGTTTGCGGTTTAAAATATTTGTTTTCATAATGTAACGAGCAAATAATTGCTGAAAATATTCAAAATCAAAAATAATTATGAAAAGAAAAGCACTTAGTAATATGTACGTAGTACATAATAAGAAAAATTCGGCACTGGTAATAAAATATGTTTACAAAAAGAAAAAGCCCAACAACCACCAAAAGTTTTTTACTTAGCTTTTTCTGACTTCTAAATTAAAATAAATATATTTTACCACAAATCACTTACTTTTTAACATAATTTACATTTGTTTTTATATAAACACTTGGTAAACATTTCAGTTCAATTCTGTAACTTTTCAGGCGTGTTTTGGCATTGGTCTAGTAAGGTAGGTAAGTAAAACAACAGTAATTCTCATAATTTGTATTCCCATTTTTTGACCAAAATTCGGCCCGCTGCAAATTTGTGTGGGTAAATAAGAAGCATCCGCTATATACAAATATTTACGGTGCGAGAAATAAATATTTTTTTTTTTTTTTTTTAAATTTCAATTATCAACTTAAAGTTCTTTTTTTCATAACCTTTTCAAATATTTTCGAAGATACAGACAAGAGTGAAATCGGGCGATAATTGTTAATACACGATTTATCACCTTTTTTAAAAATGGGAATAACTACAGCTTTTTTGAGATATAATGGAAACGTTCCTGTTTTCCACGTTTAAATGAAAAATAAAGGTTAGGACATCCACTAAAAAAATGTCAAGTGGCTTTATGACACTATTGGTTATACCATCTATTCCAAGAGAAGATTTTTTTTCATGGAATTTATCACATAATATAATTCCCAAGGCGTGATGGGCGAGAAATAAAAACGGTTTACTGTGTTATTACTGTCCATAATTAGTCGTTCCTTGTCAGTGGTTGTTCAATCAACTGTTGAGATGTTATTTGAATCTACACTCGTAAAAAATACATTAAATTCATTTGGCAATTGCAGCTGGATCTGATACATTGTATCCTGACTAAGAATTTATCTCTTTAATATCATTTGACTCTAGATGCCCGGTTATAATTTCGTTAACGGTTTTCCAGTTCTTGCGAGCACTTTTACCATTAATACGAAATTGATTTTTGTAAGATAGTTTTTTGGATAAATCTATATTTCGGTGTACTAACTCACACAACTTCAAGCTGTAGTTTCGTAATCTAGCATTAGTAGGATGTTTTTTAATTAATTGACAAAACTTATTTCGTTTGCATAGGAGATTTAGTAGATAATTGGACATCCATACATTCAATTTATGTGATTTTGATCTAGTTACTTAACTTGCGCAGCTATAAAGATGGTTAGAGAAAATTTCTATGAAATTGTCAAACGCTACTGATGCATCTTTACAACTAAGAACCCCGCCTCATTCTTCAAATGTGAGTACATTTTTTAGTTTACTGTAATCAGTTTGGGAAAGTACATACTTTTTGTTCTTTTTGGGGGACTGGGAGCAAATCTGGCTGATAGATCAACATCTAAAAGGCAGTGGTGTGAAACTCGTAAATCTAATACCATACACGTAACTTTTTGAAAATATCTCTGGTCGAGTCGGTAAAGAACATTATCAATACACGTAGCAAAGCTATTTATAATACGTGTAGGTTCGGTGATTAATACGTCTAGACCATAATTGGACAATAAAACTTGAAAATTATCAAGCTCGGAATTTGTATGCAAAAATTCGATATTAAAATCACCCATAGTTAAAAGGTTTGTATGCGATAAATTTCTTAGAAGATTCGTAAAATCGTCAAGGAATATTGAGAAACTCAGATAACCGAATCTATACTGGCGATTTTCATCGAATGTAGATAGCGTGATGTACGATTTACATGTTCCAATTTTTTTCCAGTAAAAAATGAAAGGTTAGTATATTACGATTTTCATTTGCGAGAGGAGCACGAAACAAATTCTAGTAAAATAAAATTGGATTTTTTACTTTTTAATTTGAGCAAATGTTGGCATAAAACTTGGAATGTTGCCATAAAATATAGTTTCTACAAGTATTTTTATAGCAGTAAAATAAAAAAAATTCAAAAAAGTTTCAAATAAACAGCAAGCAGCCATAAACATCATTCAAACAAAACGAACAAACATGAGCGGTAATTAAATATTTTATTTTTACTTGCAATTCGATGTTGTTTGTTATCTAATTTAAACGCAAGCTGTTCGAACTGTCAAAATTTATGGGACATACAAAAAAATTATAGCATTGCCTTATTTGTTTATATTGCTGACTTTTTTTAACTAGTAACTTTTTTTTATATGCGTGCAGCTCTATTTTTCAGTAAAAAATTTGTTGGGAAACAAAATTGGAACATGTAACACTGCATCCCCAATAGAATTCCTTATGACTTTTTACTTACAGAAAAGTATGAAAAAAAACTTGACAAAAAAATATTTTTTTTGTCAAGTTTTTTTTTCATACTTTTCTGTAAGTAAAAAGTCATAAGAAATTCTATTGGGGATGCAGGTAAATCGTGCATTAGTTTCTACGTCTACAAGGAGTGTGTTCACGAGATTTACATTGTTACAATATCGTAACAACTGTCATTGTAGAAATGACGTAATAGTTAACTATGAGATTGTCCCAAGTGTCAAAACATTGTTAAAAACATAACCACAGAATTAAGATAAAGAAATTTATTGTTAAAACTGAGATTGCTGTAAAATTTGTTAGATTTGCGTAGACAAAATAAATGATGAATTTTCTGACACTGCAATGTTTTATTGTGGTACGAAGGAGTTTGTTGTAAATTTTCAATATAAATTTCAAATGGAGAAGCAATTCTGGGGCAGATTCTATTAAATAATTATTTTGAATTTCAATATTTTTAAAAAACTAATAATTTTTAATTAGAATAATATCAAGGGAATCGAAACTGGAGACTAACTTTAAAATATGGTTTTCAGACATTACCCATCAGTCATTTAGCTCATT
The DNA here is from genome assembly GCA_947310385.1 of Nephrotoma appendiculata. Lineage (NCBI taxonomy): Eukaryota > Metazoa > Arthropoda > Insecta > Diptera > Tipulidae > Nephrotoma > Nephrotoma appendiculata. The sequence continues at coordinate 327,319,095 of OX371223.1, forward strand.
TACCACCTACCTTATCATCTGACAAAACATATGCACAGGAAAATGTTCTTGCATTAGCCGTACTCCCACCCGATGCAGACGATAAGACTGAGGCATATCTTTCGTTTGCCCACGATGTTCTAAGTAAGACATTTAATTTAAATGTTGGCTTTAAAATTGCTGATTTGGCCTACACTACGCTATCCGATCCTGCTACTAATGTCGATGTTGCTGAGAGACGACGTGACCGCAAACTCGCCAAACCGGTAAGACCGGGCGGCCTTTATAAAATACAAGACTAGAATAAAAATTTTATTTATAGATTGAAGAATATCAAGCAGTTGAGGTAGCTGCTAAAAAATTTCGTGTCGAAATTTAAACATCACAGATGCGGCATTTGTTCAAGATACTATTAGACATCTTAAGATCCCTAACGATTTAATATGAACGTTTTATGAGTTTGTAAAGTTCGATTTGCCTAGAGGACAATTTTTTTCCATAAAGTACGAATCGTAACTAAAAAATAAACGAATAGTACGAACTAAACATAGTATTATGGAGCATCAAAATAATCAGTGTATCGATAAAACACAAATTTATTTAAAATAAATATATTAAAAATTGAATTTTGTTCTTTAAATTATTTTTCAAATCAACACAGTCATCATTTTGCTTCTGATACCTACACCATTAAAAATGACTTTTGTAGAGGCAGTCTCGAGTTGGGTTGAGACTGACGTTTGTAACAATGTAGAGTTAGTGAACGAAAAAGGCACGTGTTCATTGTTACAATGTAGTTTCATGAACGATTTTGAGCTGTCACTGTTAACAATATTGTAACAATGTAAATATCGTGAACGTACTCCCTTGCTTCATAGCAAACTATGATTTGCATTTTGATCACCAGATGTCAGCTACTTTGTTGAAAATCGCGAATAGGCATAGAACGCACATCAATTTAGAGTTAATTGAGATGAATTGAAACTTGGATAAACAATATTAAAATGCTTGCAATTCAAGTTATTCACAGCGTAGATTTCCGAAAGTCCAATAATCAGTGGCTTCACATTAACAGAATCTACGCAAGCTAATAATTTACCTGTGTTTCTCCTCATCTTATATTTTGATGTAAAAAATTGAACTGGTTTAATCTATTAGTCATTAAAGAAGGCCAATAAAGAATATAATCAATGAACCGCAATCTATATTCAAATTATAAATCATATAAACTAAAAACAAACCATTTACCGAAGATATATATGTGATGAGGTTAGAATAATTAAAACAAAATAAATGGATTATGACCGCTTTCTTATTCTGAAAATTTCTATCTTTTATTTTCCAAATATTTTATTGCACAACCCGTTCCTTTATTTTTCACTAATTTTATTCACGCGTTCCTTTGATGTCCTCGAATGATAATTTTATAATAATCTTTTATTTTCATCGCTCCCTCTTTTATATGTTTTTATAACCGTCAGGGTTGTACAGACTTATGTAATAATACCGTAATAATGTACCACTCTAATATATATACTAATGCCATAACTTTTTATATCAATGTTATTAATTTATTTTTAATTAATTCAAATGCGACATTTATATTTTTATCTATGGCGTCTGTTTTTATTATGAATCCTCAACATTTATAAATACGAAATAATTTTAGTTTTTATAATTATGATTATTAGGCTTTTTTATTTTATATTTCAAATTTTTTTTCTGGAATTGAAGCCTATACAATAAAACACTCTGTTACGGATCCGACGTTTCAGTTGTTTATTTACAACTATCCTCAGGGCATAAAACTATGAATATATTACAAATTTTACTAAAAAATCAATTACAAGATAATTCACAAAAAAACTTACAATAATTATAAACTCATAATATGTATAAAAAAGTTAAAAAATAAATATAAACTTCAAAATTAATGTAAATTAAAATATTTGGTATAATGTTATTGTAAACAGTGAAAAATTTTAAATGAATTGAAGTATTGTTTTTGGAAAAGGCATGTTGATACAATAAGGCTAAAGAAAATAGAAACATGTTAAAAAAATTAAAAACGTTAAATATTAAATGTAGTAAAATGATAACAAAAACAATATTTAGATAAAATTAAGAAATACAGCTTTAAATAAAAATTTAATCACTTAAAACTACTTTATCAAAATTAAGATATGTGTCCAAAATAAATCCGTTAAAAGCATAAATGTTAATTGTTTTTAATCAAATGATTGTACATATTTTGTAAATAAGCGCAATCAGCTTGTTTATTCATACTTTCAGGATTCTTCTTAATATGAATCATCTCTAACACACGTCTAATTGAAAGATTCATTTCTTGTTCCAATATTCTAACATTATCTAAAAATACGTCATGTTTAGTATTATACAAATGTGTCGATAACGCGCTTGCAACTTCAACATTAAGTTTACCATTAGCTATGTTTTGAGCATCTCTTTTGTGTTGGCAAAATCTTGTAGATAACAATTGTTTTGTTTGTCCAACATAAATTTTATTACACGTACATTCATTACACGTACGTAAAAAATTCTGTTGAATTCAAAGAAAAAATTAAGAATATTTTAGTGCCGGATGATCATGTCATTTTGTCACTGGATGTTTTATCCTTATTTACTAATATAGATAGTAAGTTGGCATTAAAACTTTTAAGTGATAGATGGATTGAAATTAAAACAAATTCCGGAATTAAATAAAATAAATCAGAATTTATTATTGCCATGAAGTTAATTTTTCAAAATTGTGAGTTCTCCTTTAATAACCAAATTTATGCACAACTTTTTGGATCACCTATGGGTTCGCCTATTAGCCCTGCAGTTGCAGATCTTGTTATGGAATATGTTGAGTCTACGGTATTAAATTCGTTAGATTTTAAACCAATTTTTTATTTTAGATATGTTGATGATATAATTACAGCCATCCCACGTGATAAAGTTAACGACTTTTTTCAATTGTTTAACTCGTTTAATGATAACATTAAATTTACTATGGAATTAGAACGTAATCAAAGGTTAGCCTTTTTGGATGTAATCTTAATTCGAAATAGTAATGGGGAATTATTAACTGATTGGTTCCATAAAGCAACATGGTCTGGCAGATATTTAAATTTTGATTCTCACCTCCCTTTGGCATATAAACGTAATACAGTTAAATTGTTAGCGAATAAAATAATTCTTTTATCGGATCCAACTTTTCATAAACAAAATTTTAAACTTCTTAAATTTACACTTTCTAGGAATGGTTATCCAAATTCGTTTGTAAATAAAATATTAAAATTTATTTTAAATAAAAACCAAATTGGACCACAGACAGATGAAATTGTTCCACATGTTTCATCAATCAATAATCAAATTAAATATGTTTCGGTCCCTTATGTTAAGTTATTACTTGAGAAATTAAGTTTTTGCATGAATAAATTTAATTTAAAATTAGTTGGAAAAGCACATATAAATTTTGGCAAAACACTTTATTCGAATCTTAAAGATCATACTGTGCTAGGTAAAAAATCTAACGTTGTATATCAAGCTCAATGTACGTGTAATAAAATTTATGTTGGACAAACAAAACAATTGTTATCTACAAGATTTTGCCAACACAAAAGAGATGCTCAAAACATAGCTAATGGTAAACTTAATGTTGAAGTTGCAAGCACGTTATCGACACATTTGTATAATACTAAACATGACGTATTTTTAGATAATGTTAGAATATTGGAACAAGAAAAGAATCTTTCAATTAGACGTGTGTTAGAGATGATTCATATTAAGAAGAATCCTGAAAGTATGAATAAACAAGCTGATTGCGCTTATTTACAAAATATGTACAATCATTTGATTAAAAACAATTAACATTTATGCTTTTAACGGATTTATTTTGGACACATATCTTAATTTTGATAAAGTAGTTTTAAGTGATTAAATTTTTATTTAAAGCTGTATTTCTTAATTTTATCTAAATATTGTTTTTGTTATCATTTTACTACATTTAATATTTAACGTTTTTAATTTTTTTAACATGTTTCTATTTTCTTTAGCCTTATTGTATCAACATGCCTTTTCCAAAAACAATACTTCAATTCATTTAAAATTTTTCACTGTTTACAATAACATTATACCAAATATTTTAATTTACATTAATTTTGAAGTTTATATTTATTTTTTAACTTTTTTATACATATTATGAGTTTATAATTATTGTAAGTTTTTTTGTGAATTATCTTGTAATTGATTTTTTAGTAAAATTTGTAATATATTCATAGTTTTATGCCCTGAGGATAGTTGTAAATAAACAACTGAAACGTCGGATCCGTAACAGAGTGTTTTATTGTATAGGCTTCAATTCCAGAAAAAAAATTTGAAATTTAAATTTTAGTTTTTGTTAATTTTAAAAATGTTGCGATAAAGATACTAGGATCGAATATATTTTATGGCAAGATTTTATAGTGGATTTGGCGGTATAGTGGCATAAAAATCTTCTGCAATATTTTGTTGGGGTGTATTTCGTTTCTTGTCAAAAAGTCAATGTTATATCTCTTTCATTTTGGAGAAGAAAAATGTTAGTCGCATGTAAATGGGGTATACATAATGCTTTAATTCCATGGAATAAATATGCTGAAAGCAATTTTAGCGCTCGCTCTTGCGAGCAAGCTTATACAAAGACTTAGGCCGTCTGTCTATTGGCACTATCACAGCAAAAACTATACACACCAGAGAGCTCAAAATTTGCACACAGATAGATGCTACTTTTAAAAGGTCACATTTAAAATTTGGGAACTCTAGGTCAAGTAGTAGTTTTCGATATATTCAACTTTTTCTAAAAATAGAGGTCACACAGATGCGGCTGTCTACTTTTTTTTAAAACTTCAATTATTATTCTAGGCTACTTACACTGCATCCCCAATGCAAAATAATTTTTCCTTTAACTTTTTCCTTTAACTTTTTCCTTATGAAGAGCATACCCAATGAATAGGGAAAAGTCAAAGTAAAGCTAACTTCATTTTACAAAATTATTTTTTGTTTACCTGTTATTTTATATTATTATATTATATATTATTTATTACTTTTTCACAGGACACAAAATACAACACTAATTGTTAAAAGACAAATATGCATTGAATATTTTTTAATTTGTGACAAGCAGAAAAACATCAACAACAACCAATTTTGCAAATGCAGTTTACTTCATTGTATTTCTCATAAGGAAAAAGTTAAAAGTTTGATAACATTTTTCATAAGGAAATCACCAACCTAACAAAAAAAAAATTTTTTTTTCGCAAAATTTTTTTCATACTTTTCTGTAAGGAAAAAGTTAAAGGAATTTCATTGGGGATGCAGTGTTATTCAATTATTATTCTTTTCTATAATAAAAAGAGTGTTATTTCAAAACTAGTTTCTGTAATTTTTTTTTTTGATTTGCTTAAGATTCTATTCATTTTTTGTCTATTGGGCTAATTTGTTGTATTAGCACCTTAGTTTTTTCAGAGGTTTTACACCTCTGTCCGTCCGTCTGTTGCATTTTTCCTATTTTATCGAGCGCTTCTACTAGTTTTTACTGATAATACGCAAAAAAAAAAATTAAAATCTCATAAGAGTGGCAAAGAATAGAAATATTTTTTATTTCATTTTATAGTAAATTTTTATGGTTTTACATTTTGGCATAACCTACAAATTTCATAAAATATTTAATTTGTACATTTTCGTACAATTCGATTTTTTTTATTTATTTTAATTTTAATATATATACCACAAAAAACCGCAAACGTTAACAAATTTCAACACAAAAAGAAAAAACAAATCGACATTTGTGTAAAAAATGGCGAACGACTTATTTTATATGAGTGTGAGAAAAATTTCTTATCTTTACATACATTTTTTGTAGATGTGTGAAAAATGCTGCCATAAAAAATACTCCAATTTACATTTTTTATGGCAGTATTATGGCAGTAAACTTCCCCTATCACAACTATTCTCTTAGTAAAATTTTACCGACAACATGTTTTGTTTCGTACGAAACCAGTAAAATCTATATTTTTTCTCACTTTTATTTCTACTGACAGCATATTTTTTCCATGGAATAGGGCCATAATTGGTTAAAACGATGGGATGAAAAATTCGGAATTTTTATCCATAAGTATAATCGGACGTGACTTAGTTTGGAAGGGGGATCACCAACTTTTTATATCCCTTTTGTGTTTTACTAACATAATTGTGCGGATAGGGCAAAAGTACTATGTTAAAAATTGAGTTTTGCATGTTTTTGAACCAACTTACAAATTTGTGAATTCCTTTTTAACTTATTTTCGTCCGAAAAAAACACTATATCTATACGCACAATTGTGTTGGTTTTACTTCAAATCAAGCGAAATTTTTTATCAACAACGCCATTACATACTATAGTTTTTTACTCACACATTTGTGTGGGTTGGACTAAAATTGAGCCGATTTTTTTGTTTACTTGGTTGAAAAACGGATATACAAGACAATAGACCATTTTCTACAAGAATTTGACAGCTGAAGTTGTATGGCAAATAAGAACAAACTAAAATTTATTTGTAATTTTTAAAGTTTATGGCACAACTATTAAAGTTTAATGTTTAAAACATAACCAGTAAGTGTTATACTGTTAAGTTTTAACAGCATTGTGAGAATTTATGAATATGTACAATGAAAAAAATACAATTTTATTTCAATGGTTTGCCTTACACGTCCAACTGTCACATTGATATATTTACGTTTGAGAAAAATGGCTTATTCAGTATTCAGCATTTAAAAAGTTTCTAATAATAAATTGACTATATTCAGCACATTATCTGTCAAAATACATATTTACATTTTCTTTGTGGTTATGTGCCTGCGCCTTATAAATATTATAATTTGTTAGTTTAATTTATAAAAAGTTATAATTAAAAGTGTTTACTATTCATAAATATCATGTGTGAGGCGGATAGTCAAATTGAATCAAAAATTAGACTGATTACCGACCGCATTGAAACTATAGACGGTGCCATAAGTACTTTACAACGCGAGAAAGCCAGTCTGCTCGAGGAAAAATCGGATCTCATAAATAAGAAGCGACTAGAGAAATCTTTAAGCTTAAGCAGTCGGAATTGGATAAGTGAAAGTTTTGAATGGACTAAGCGTTTAAAACATATGCGAAATAAAATATTTCATTTGGAGGATTTTAGACCGAAGCAGTTGGATGTAATAAATTCATTACTAGATGGGAACGATGTCTTATTTGTTGCGCCTACCGGTGGCGGTAAAAGTTTATGTTATCAACTACCAGCGCTTGTAAGTGACGGTATTACAATAGTGATTTCACCGCTCATCTCATTGATGAAGGATCAGGTATGGAGTATAGTGAAATTGGGTATTAAAGCGGATTTATTAACATCGAGTACGGAGAAGCAGCATGCTAATCAGTTGATTAAAGATTTAAGCACAGGTAGTCCCAACTTAAAATTGTTGTACGTTACACCAGAACGTTTGGCTAAAAGTAAAAAATTCATGAACAATTTGCAAAAGTGCCATCAAATTGGTCGGCTGGATCGTTTTGCGATCGATGAAATACATTGCTGTTCGCAGTGGGGTCATGATTATCGGCCAGATTACAAATTTCTAGGTACACTTAAAGTACTGTTTCCAAAGGTGCCAATTTTAGGAGTGACTGCGACGGCAACATCTAAAGTTATACTTGATGTACAAAAAATGCTTAGTATTCAGGACTGCATAATACACAAGGCACCATTTAATCGACCAAATCTATATTACCATATTTTAGAAAAGCCCCAAGAAAAGGAAGGTGTTCTCGATCTATTGGCAAATATGTTACGAAATCGTTTTAAGCACCAATCTGGGATTATATACACATTTTCGATAAAAGATGCAGAAGAAATTAGTAAAGGTTTAGTTTATCGAGATTGTAAAGTAAGGCCATATCATGCCAACCTCCCGGAAGATAAACGACATTTAATACATACTAAATGGCTTGACAATAAAATCCAAGCCGTTGTGGCAACAGTTGCATTTGGTATGGGAATTGATAAACCCGACGTCCGATTTGTCATTCATCATACTGTCAGCAAGAGTATGGAGAATTTTTACCAGGAGAGTGGACGAGCGGGGCGTGATGGCAAGCGAGCAGACTGTATTGTACTTTATCGTTTCGCAGATATTTTTAAGATTACAACAATGGTGTTTTCGGAGTATACGGGGATCCGAAATGCTTACGGCATGCTGGAATATTGTATTGATGGAACAAAATGCCGAAGAAAATTGATATCGACCCATTTCAGTGAGGTATGGTCAGATGAGGACTGCCATAAAATGTGCGACCGTTGCCATTACAGTGATCGTGTTATGCCCCCGCGGCAAAATATAACCCCGCATTATCTGGATTTAATTAAAATTTTAAATCATGCCGAACAAATCGAGCAAAAGATGACCGCCTTGAAATTATTGGACGCATGGTTTCACAAGGGAGCATCAAATTTACGACGCAGTGATATTAAACCACCGTCTATAGATCGTTACTATGCCGAACAAATAATTGCTTATCTTTTAATATTAGGCTATTTAACGGAAGATTTTCATTATACCGCCTATTCAACCATAAGTTACATAAAAAAAGGTTCACTTATATGTGAGGTGGACAAGGATTTGCCATTTTACTGTGGACGAATATTTCCATTACCTACAGTTCCCGCAGAGAACCAATCAAATGGGTCGGAAACTAGCACGAGTTCTAAAAGGTCGAGTGGCAGTAAAGGTAAGAGTAAATCCCGGTCGAGTAATAAAAATTCATTCAATGACACGATTGGCGAAATAATTGAAATTGAAAAGAAACGTCGCCGAATACATCTAGAGTCTGAATCTGATTCCAGGGACGAAGTTATAATATTAAGTGACCAACCAGATATAATTGAAATTGCCGATTAATGTTTTCTTCTATTTTTTGTTTCCGTTAATTTTTTAATAAATGCAAAAAGTTTTATTTAATTACCGTTGTTTTTTAAGTGCGAGCATTTTACTGGCCTTTGTATGGATTTAGTCAGTTCCGGAAAGACCGGTACAAAACATTTGCGTGTGTGTGGTAAAGTAACTTAGTTAATGAAGCCGCCAGCATTCAATACTAGTTCATCAAATACATATTAGCATATTTGAACCGACAGATTTGAATCGTGCCGTGTTGAATAATGGTATCGTCATTTATGTACCATGATCCGACCACGGGCCAGTTGCGTTGGATTTCGAATTTTGTTTGATTTAGGTTATGTACATGTCTGTTGGGTTACAATATTCAAAAATTTGCTGTTGTAGAGTGCTGAGTATGGGAACTAAGCAGTCTTGAAATGTTCCAGATTAACCTAGGTGAAAGGTGATGGCTGATTTGCGTTCGGCTTTACTATATAAATCTATTTTTCAGATTTCCACCAGTTGGGTAATTATAACCGATTTTTTCCTTTCCAGCCTTTTTTGTTTGGGAAATAAAGTCTCAAGGAGGTAATTAGACGACCCTTCACTACATCATCCATAGTTGCAGTTCAAAAATTTGATTTCCACGTGGTTTGAAAACCACCGATAGAATATTTTATAAAAATAGGCTCTCGACTACATTTAATTTGTTTTGGATTTTTAAATGATCTCCCAACCCTAGTTACATGAATTTCTCAAGAATTATTAGACTTGTTTTGTATAAGCATGTTTATTTTACACAGAGAGAAGAAAGAAAACAAGACATACTTGAAAAATCTGTACAGTTGTCAATATCAAAGCTCATCTTGGAATTAGGTTAACATAAAATTAAAGCAGAACTCTTATACGATTTAATCGATGAGGCTTTGGTTAGTACTAAGACATCCGGTGGCCATCGATAACTTCATAACACGGGTAGGCTAATGAGTGGCAACTAATGTCCTTCCTCAGGGGGTTTATAACCAAAGTTTCGAATATTTAACTAGAATCACAACAAGGAGCGAGCTTGGACACAAAATTAAAAAAAAACGTTTAAAATTGGGAACAAGGAATGTAATCAGGTTCGATTGAGCATTAACTCTTCGACCAGGCATCAGACTAAGAGCTTGATCATTTTGTATAAGGCTTATCGATCAATCAAATTGACCACATCCTCGTGTCGGAAATGGCGCCAATATCAATTCTGAACATTTTATGGTACTTCCAAAATTAGCCGTCTGTCATTCCACAACGTGTAATAATAGATTCCAACCAATCTTGCGATGGTGGGCTGCAGCTATCGGGGGTCACTGGTGGTGGATAGTGGACGGCCTATCGATAGGTAGGTTAGCGGTGAATTACATAAGCCGCCCTCAACCGGTGGTGTGCTAGGAGGAGAGTCTCAGGGAACTGGGGAGTGGTTAATCTCAGTTTAATAAATTCTGTGTGCTTATGATACCCAGCATAGAAGGGCGAACTAATGGCGCCATAAAACCATCGACTACTAACCACGGCGAATTGAGCGTCGCGTCTTTCTGCGCTCCCAGGTCCCCAAGTAGTAAGCGGGGAATCCTATAAACGGGTCATTCCTTGAATGGAATGGGTCTTATTGGTTTGGGATATCCATATGAATGGCTGATTGGGCGGGTGAACGTTGGAGGGGGTGGAGCGCCTGGGAAACCAGGGTGATCCGTATCCGTGAACTTGTGTTTATCCGACACTCGTGGAAAAACATGAATAATCAACAAGAAAACGAAAATAAGGAGCCGGTACCCTCCAAAAACCGGAAAGTACAAAAGAAGAGAGTAACTCCAACCAAAAGGGCGGGGCTCCCTCCTCAGGGGCAAGGGTAAGCGACACCAGGGCATCGAAGCCAGGAGGAAGTGGAACCGCTAAACAAAATAGTGGGGATTGAGAGAGATCCCTCCGGCGAAGAGACGGTACAGGGAGAGACGGTCGGCGTTCAGAATTTAAGAGAAACTGGCTGGCCTTCATTGACAGAAGTCAGAAAGATGGGAGCATCACAGCGGAGAGAGAGTCCTGAGAGAAAATCTGGGAACCCCCGTCCTGTAGAGACCAGAGATCGGTTGACGTTTTTTAAAAGTGCAGTGGCTGAAGTAGGCGAGATAAAGCAGTGTGCGAGGCTTGAGGCAGTCTGTAGATGGGAAATCCCGAGTAGGTCGAGGGCATGCGTCTGGCTACCAGCCGAGCCAGATAAGCCAACCGAAGATTGATGGATTGTAAAGCAAGGGGAGGCTAAGGGGGCTTTAGATTAGCAATCATGCTGATCAATAAAAAATCCCGGGTTTCCCTTGCAAAATCAAAGGTAGTGATACACTTCGGATTGAGGTTGTTCACTCTTAAAATACATAAGAAAGACGAGTCCAATACGTGCGCGGAAGACCAGCCTGGTGGTGACGGCGAGCGGACCCAGCGAGAGACGGTCAATCAGGCGGTGGACGACCAGAGGAATGATGCTTCGGACATGGGGAGTATAGTGAAGAGGTGTAGCCTCCTCTCTCTTGAGTCTGATGGGGACATCCTGTCGGACTCTCGACTGATTTGAAGGTGGGCTACCCTATAAGTAGGTTGATAAATTAGAACTGGAGGAGGCCACCATTAGAAGACGGGTGATTAGAAGAACCTTGCAAGGAGGTGTAACGTCCCCCTTTCTTTGGAGTGTAGTGATGAATGGATTGCTGTTGGAACTGGAGAGAGAGGGGACAGGGGTTGTAGCGTATGCAGGTGATGTATCGATAGCTGTCTTAGGCAAATATCCGAACATATCTTGCGAAAGAAAATCAATTTTGCTGAATGCGAGGGGCGATAGGCTGGACTACACAGACACATTTTTTCTAAATTACGTTTGAAATTTTATAGAAATTTGAAATTTCGGATTTTTTTTTTGATTTTTACGGTTTCAATTTTAATTTTGATATGCGTCCAATTCTCGCAGTACTAGCGAATTCGCGATATGAAGATGCAATGTCACATTATAATACAGTGTCTTAGATAGACACTTAGCAAGATGAAAATAAACCCTGTTAATAACAATGTTGGTCTGATTGGAACTAGTAGATCGAGTTCAGAATTGCTTAGAGTGGTTTTTAAACTACCGCAGCCACTGATATGTAAACAGAATCCTAACTCAATTTTTATTTGCTCGAATCCCGGCTGCATAACACCTTTGCTGATATAATTACGCAGGAGAAAGGTAAAACACCTTATACCGAGTTTAAGGAAGAAGTCATTATAGATCGTAAACCATCTCAATTATTGAACGAATTCTGACTTATAATGCCGGAACTGCATTCAGTGGGAAATCATTGAAACATTTGTGGATGGCTAAACTTCCTACTCAAATTCATTTGATACTTGGTTCGAAATGGAACTTTATCATCATTGTCTCGTAGTACTGCCGATTCAATTTCTAAATCTACGGCAGGTTCTCGCATTAAATCTTCGTTCGATCAGTTTATAAAAGATATTCTTGAGGAGATTTCTGGTATTGTAACTGGTGTTACGAATGTCGTGATCGCATTCTAGATCGCGATCTAATTCTAGAAGTAGTCGTCCGTTTAATATATCTAGTTATCGTATAAACGTATGTTTGTGGAAACGCGCGAAAGAATATATAGTAAAGTTGAGAACTTTTTTTCGATTTCAATAGCATTGAATTCAAAAAACTACACGGCCATCAGAATGTGGCGTGTCTAGATGGAGAGTTCTCAACAAGTTGCCTTATTATACACAGGATATAAATTCCAAATTAAAATTTTTTATTGACACTATAGCTGATATTTCAATCATACCTTATACATTTTTTAAAACGATTTAAAATTCTGTTTCGACTCATTCATTTTTGGCGGCAAACGCTCGTTAAAATTTTTTGCTCAACATTTCTAAACCGTGATCTTGGTCTTAGAAAGTGTCAATTGTGTCAATTTTCATTTGGGTGCCATCTTTTTCAAATTTGTAGGTCTTCTAATTGATATTCGGTGATCCGTTAACCTAACTTTCTGTTCCTGGAATACCTTCGATTTCATCAACATCTGGCTTATCGTTTATTAATAAAACCGTTATACCTATCGAAATTCAAAATTTGTAAACAAAAGTTCCGGAACTAATCAAAATCTTAGCAGCTCGATCATAAGCTGGATACATAACAGTTCCGCTTTAGCTAAAACTAGAAGTTTCGCTCCAGACAAGCTTCTCATCGCCAAAAGTTAATTCAACTACATGCACGGAATACTTGTAGACAGAGTAGCAGTCCATGGACAAGTCCTCTGCATTTCGTCAAGAAGAAAAATGGAGATTGGAGACCATACGGTGATTACCGAGCACTAAATAGAGAATTTACAGGACTTTTCGTATCAACTCGAAGGTTGTACAATGTTTCCTACTTTAGACCATGTCTAAGCGTATCATCAAGCTTTGATTGAATCTTGGGATAGTCCAAAATCAGTAATTACTACTCCATTTGGTTTATTTGAATTTAACAAAATGACTTTCGGCCTAAGGAATCCAACACAAATCTTTCATAGATTGCACTCGTTCTACGTTTTTGCTGGAGGCGGAGTATTGTAGACGTTTTTTTCTGGTTGTTTTAAAATTTCCAAGTTACAATTAAGCCATAGTTTATTTGACACCGCGGAGTGTTGTTTTATATTTTACATGCATTTTCTCATTGAGCTCGACTTCAGATTGATTTATATGCCTCAGATGACTCCCGTATTTTATCACAGAGTCAGGTTGGTTTTGGAACTTCTTAATTCGTATACGTATAGAGGTCTTTAATTTCAAATTTTAGCAGCTTTTATATTATTCACAAACGCCTGCAATTTCGACGGGGTGTAGAGCTGTTACGATCAACATTCCTAGCTGCTAATTTAATTTTATTTAAACCATCGGGTAGCATCAACAGTTTTGCTCATCAATCAGAAGAAGAACCAATATACTGGTAAGTACTTGTAAGTAACTCACCTTGTCCGTTCAAATCGATACTTTCTCAGACAGTGAATTCATAGCGCCGCCCTTGATGCTTTTTAGCTTCTAATTTGCCGCTTTGACCTTCCGTTATTAAGCTTCTTAAGCTGACAGGCATCATGTCTTTCCCATCGTTTGGAAGGAAACTGATATTATTCAGAGATTTTGACGATTAAATGAGAATCAATTGCTGTAATTTAGAAATAGTTTTCAGCTATGAGTTTTATGTTTAAGTACTCAGTCTTCACTGACCGGAAAGGTAATCTAATATTATTTAGAAATTTTTACAAGTAACAGATTTTTACTGACCCAAGGTTCTTGAATTAAGACAATATTTTTCTCCTTTGCGCTTATTCCAAGGAGGAAGAACATTTTTTAGGAAGCTTAACATTGTTGGAATTCATTTTAAAGTTCTCTAAGTAATCTCAGTCTCCTTCTGAGTGCCATTCTGAGTGACTGCTGTGCTGACCTTATCAAGTTGAATACTCGGAATTCAGCACAACAACTCCCACGATCGATAATATTTCACCGAATTACCTTCCTGTTTCTGTAATCGTAATGGCTACTATCGGTAAAAATGCATGAATATACCTTCCTTCTTTTTCGTCATCCCATGCATGAAGGGATTTCGCCGCCTCAACAAGCTTTTCCAGATAACTATCGACAACGATCGTCTCGTTCTACGTCGTCTTTCCACCGAATAGGAGCATCTTGTACATTTATCCCTCTTTAATAGGGCCTAGCATCATAAGCCTTAATTTGCGCACAAAAATGTAAAGCTTTTGGGTGTCCCGCGTCGTTGGCGTCCAAGTCTCGCTACCAAAAGTGGCTAACTGGTCTCACAGATTTCACATTTTCATTTCCTGCACCCTTATTCTCTAAAAATTACGATAATTTGTAAACGAAAAAATAAACAAAATCACACAGGATTGTGTGTTCGATGTCATCGAACCTGGGTTACAGGCGAATGAGGCGACATTTTGCAACAACTAAAACGCTAATTATCTTAAAATTACATCATTAACGCAAAATAACCGAAACATACAGAATCTGTGACAATAAATTTTATCCGTTCAAAATCAGTAAGGCTCATCAGGGCTCATCAGTTACTAAAATAGAGTCACTTCCCTTTTCCACAAATTCACTTTTTTAAGACAGATACAAAAGGTGTTCCTCAATCTTGTGCACCGTTTTCGAGATAAAAGCCTGGAATTTATTACAAAACTCACGAGGTAATTGCATTATAACCTATTTTACAGGGTATGGCCATGGGGGATGTTGTAATTCGAGAGGGGTCATTACATATGAATAGGAAGATTAGCTCTAATATTATGTTTTAATATGTGGTGCAACAGCCATTAATTCACGGATAGTCATTACGTTAACAGGAATCAGGAGTGATCCTGACGTGAAGAGGAGGTTAACGCAATGCATGTTGCAATAAACTCGGATATGATCATTACGTGAACATAAGATAATTTAATGCATTTTCATCAATCTATGAGGGTACGCGTTGTTGTTATAAATTTGTGGGTGGCCATTTTTGTGAGCAGAACGGTAATTTAAAATTTATTTTTGAGAATGTGGGCTATGATAATAATTTCGAGAGTGGTCGTTGTACATGAACAAAAGGGTAATTCGAGCATTATAATCGATTTTACAGAAGGACAATGCATTTAATTTATCTATACAAGTTGGCAAAACGATTTTTTTTCTACGGGTGGTTTTGTGGAATTGAACTCTCTCTCTCTCTCTTCTCTCTTCTCTCTTCTCTATGGTCTCTCTTTCTTCACCATGGGACTACTACTTGTTCCAGTCCATGCAGAACTATCTTAATGGTTTTACATTAAATTCAAAGAGGCCTTCGAAAATGGGTTGTCTCGATTTTTCGTCTCTACCACATAAGTTCTACAGTGATGGGATCATGGGTCTACCAAAAAAATGACAAAAGGTCATCGATCAAAATCGCACACATTTGGTTAAATAAAGTTCATTTGAAATAAGAAAATTCTTTGTTTCTATGTCACCACGAACTTTTGTCTAACCCTATATATGATTGTGGATTTTGTGCAAAACTGCAGAAAATTTTTTTTTATTAAATTGATGAAAAGGTGATGATAAAGCTGCGTTGTTAAGGAAAATCCTACAACGAACTTTCTATATAAACAAAATTCCTATTTTTAATTTAATGAATTATTGGTACAAGGATTTGGTACCGACAAAACAAAACTTTTCGGTTTGGCTAATCCGGTATTTTTTCTCATATTCGGATATCCAAAAAAAAACAATATTGGTAAAAAAAAAGTTGAGTTAGTTTCAAGTTTCATTTCCACATCCCTTTTTCTGCTTTTAATTAATATTCAATATTTTATTCAGAACCCTAAAACATAAATAATTTTATCAATTCTGGGATTTTTTTATTCGGTTGAAATGGGAGGATGAATTATAAATTAGATTTATATCCCCAAATGTGTAAATGTACACATTAGTAGAGTGTTTTGTTGTAAAATGGTGAAGAACAAACAAAAAATTTAAAATTTGAATTTTCAATGGTGTAAATCAATTAAACTAATTCAATTAAAATTTAACAAAAAATATTCACAATTGAATTACAAAAATTCATTGGTTTTGTTCGATTGTTGGCGAATTATATACATTTTTTGATGATTGATTTATTATAACTCTGTGTGTTTAAGATCAAATTTATAATAAAACTAGGGCCCCACCCCATGAAACTGGACCAATCGCGAGTGAAATTATTTGACAAAAGTGATGTGATCGTATGCGGTGTAGAGCAAGAAGTCGAGGATTCGAGTAACAGTGAGTAGCAGATGACGGAAATGGCTGTAAGTAATCATGTAGAACAAGATGATCAAGAGGAAGAGTCATTGGTCAAGAGGAATGATTATGGGACTTGTACATATAAGAAAAATTAGCTGAACTAGATCAACGATGATGAAAAATTGAACCGGGATTTTGTCTCAGTTTAAATGGAGAAAAAAGAAGCGCATTATTCGGTATTTTAGATGCAAAACCGTATGAAAATTCGACCTCTCATAGTGGGCCATTTTTTGATCAGCAAGAACCACTGGATCACCTGGCAAAGATGGTTTCGAAAATTTCTTTTCAGGGATGGCTTATGTAAATGATAACGACCTTAAACCAGTGTTATACAGCAAACTTGAGTAAAATGATAATGCTGATGCTAGAAGAGTTGCGGTGACGGAGAAAATTGGTGGTGGATTGAAATACTTAAAGCAAAATGAGCAACTCGTTTCAGGTGTGGCGATGCTCTCGGATGATGCCGTAAAGCAATAATGCCAGCAACGTGTGGACAGAATAGTGAGTCATGACATGAATGAATATGTGATAGAACAAATTTAGATTGTCGAAGTAGTCTACTTGAGATCAATAGGAGTCCATTGGCTAGGACATTGAGAAGTATCAGGAGACGAATGAAAAGTGCAGATGGTTTACCAAATGTGATGACGGCAATAGTGGAATATTATCTCTCAAAGTGAAAATATGTGGAACGCATCTCTTAAGGTGGTTGGAGGAGCTGGTATGAAATTTGAAAATTTACCGTTTTTTTCTTGCTAAATGTGCCATTCCTATTACCTATGAAATCATTTTCAACCGGAATTTGAGCAACAAAATGTTATCATGTTTTCACTATTTTGCGAAAACCTCGGATGGTTAGCTTTATTAATTTTAAGCGAATAAAATTGCTTGTCAGCGTTAAACAACACATGTCGCCAATTAACAAAGAAAATTTATAATCATTATCACAACAATCAAAGAATGTACTAAACATCCTCATCCACGAACCAAACGTCAACCAAGCCGTTCTGGATTCTCGATCACAATCGTTATTTATTACGGAAGCGTGTATGGACAATGCTTAGGTCTACGTCGGAAATATTCAAATTTAATATTTTACTGGATATAGCTTCTTGAGCAGCTTGAAATACGAGGGGAAAACCAATACACTAATCAAATATATCAACTTCAATTAACAGAGCCTCAGTTTAATCGTCTTAATCGTTGGTAACCAGAAGAAGACTAAATTTGGTTGGCTTGTGGCTGGGAACATCGACCATGAACATTGAGGGAATCCATGTTCTCAAATGAACAATGGACATTTAAAGTGATGTTAAAAAGATTTTGGCAAGTAGAAGAAAAGGTAGTTGAACACGTTCCTCGAGGTTAAAATTATCCGTACGAAATTTTACATAATACTTTCATTTATTGATAGGTTGCCTTTCATTAACCGAAGACCTGAATTAAGGGGTTCTTTTATTAATACCAAACCAAGAATAATGGAAACTGAAAAAATGTCTGTCAAATCAGCAAATTATCAGCAGGATTACCAACGCTTTATGGCAGAATACATCGAACTAGGCCAAATGCAACAAATTCCTTGGTTGGATGTACCATGAGAAAATAATAATAAATATTTCATGCCACATCACGCAATCTACAAGGAAAGTACTACCATGATCTACAACATCAGTATCATTGTGTAAATGAGTGTTTACATGTCCGACCGAAGCTTCAACCTAATGCTGATATAGAAAAAATAAACATAGGAAAATTCTGGTAAACGCTGCTGTTAACCGAAAGGGATTCTGTTGAAATACAATAAAATAAAAAGATCAAATCATAGAAATACCTAAATCAAACTCTCAGTTGTTTCTAGAATCTGTACTGATGAATAACTCAAAAGATGTACCAAAATTAATCGAGGATGGTCGAAGCACCAAAATTTTTGAAATTATATGGTACCGAACAAGCGACATTTTTATCATTTTAGCTTCAAGGTAGAGGTACCCGCTTCCGATGGACGTAACTTAGACAAATTATAAAATGCTGTCGGTAAGTGCTTAATTATGATCCGTTATACAATGAACTACACCAATTATTGTGTAGTTCAAAACGTTCCTGCTAAAAATATGGCGAATCAAAACAGGCTGGGATGTAGAGGCACCTATTATAGGCATACACTAGTTTTATGGAAAAATATTTATTATAATTTAAATCAACTAGAAAATATTAAAATTTCAAGGAATTACTGGTAAGTATAATACAAGTAAGTACTCCAAGGCTGGATCTATGCACTGCGATAATTGGTTAAAAAATAAACAAAAATCTAAACCCATAGGATTATGAGATACGGAAACTCGAAGTAATAGTCATAGTGCGCTAATGGAAACAGCACAAAATAAATTTCTCAACCAATTATTAGCCAAATTTTCCTCTTGGTTTTGAATTAAAAAAATAGTGGCCTATATGCTTCGAATTGGTACAGTACCTATATCCGAAAACAAAGACCCAAAGTAAATGGAGTTAACGTTTTGAGAGAACAATAAAGCCGAATATTTATTCGCGCGATGCAAGAAGCATCCAGTTTCCAGTTTAAATTATTTAACTTTAGAAGAGTTTAATATTGGAAACCGTAGGAGCTGACCATATCACTGTATCGATCTTGATGACATTCTGCGTGTTCGATTATTCATCAAATGCACATCGGTAAGCTACGAACTTGTATTTCGTCAAAAGTATTGGATGATGGATGCGAGATATCAAATTAAACGACATAAAAAATTTTGCATAATCTCTATAAGATATATATAGGCATACCCAGATACTATGAAAAGTACTAGCAGTAGACCATTTTTAAATATACATGCATCGATTACTTGGGACATATCTATATGTTAAAAGTGGCCAATACCGAAATGCATTCTAAAGGAGAGCCATTTTCAGGAATCATTTCGAATTTTGCAGAAAGGCATAGACTTAAAATATAGCATAGAACTACAGAAAAACCAAAATATAATTATGAAGAGACAACCACTATTGCAAAATCGAGAGACTTCTAAACTCTAGACTGTTATGTCGCATAAATTATGAGCCAAAGTGTGGAGATACTTACGCCCGATCATTTCTTAATTAAAAAATCGATAATGCCTGTTCCAGAGCCAGTATTAGAAAATGTACCTGTATAAAAGCTCTTCAGATGGCAAAATACGCAGCAACGTCTAAACCATTCTGGAAATCCTGGCCCAGATATAGTCTAAATACGTTACAAGAATGAAGCAAACAGTAGGCAAGTTTTTTTAATTACATCGAATAAATTCAGAGTATAAAGTTAATGTTTGGTAGAAAAGCCTGAATCAAATATACAAGGCTCTCCCTTCAACCCTATTTTCAAAAGATAATTTCAAAAAATTTTGTATGGGTGATTTCTGGGAATTTCATATTTTATTAATGTAGTCACTTAAACTATATAGTTGAAATGAACATTCTGATGAAATTTCATGATTGTGCCTACTTCCCATCAGCCAGAACCGCACATGCAAGGAAACGCCTTCCTGTATGTGCCATTCTGCCTGATGGGGTGCAGGCACAATCATGAAGTTTCATCAGAATGTTTATTTCAACTAGTTTAAGTGATTTAATTAATAAAAGGCGGGGTTTCCAAAAACCACCTATAAAAAATTTAATCTCGAAACTTGGTTCAGTACAAGCAGTTTAAGTGATTTCATTCATACAAGGTGGGATTTCCAGAAATTATTCATAAAATGTACTTCTAAAATTTAACTTGTAAAAATATGGTCGAATTAAGGGTTTAATATTGTCAATTCTGGCTGATCTGGAGTATGCCACCATTGAATTAAGGTATTATCAGGTTATACATTTAGTTTAAACAATGTGACTAGAAAACTTTGATATGTCTTACATAGTTGATCTGGTTCAACAGAATTCGTACATAACGCATGTAAATGGGTAGATGTTGCCTTTCTAGGAAAAATCCTGACCAAACCTGGAGGAAAACTAAACTTTTTCCGGAATGCATAGTTATGCACAATTAAACTGAAGTAAAACATTCTTTATTGATTAAACGTAACAATTGGACTTCTGGTTTGATAACACGTCAGAAATCACACATTATCTCCCAAAATACATTATGCACAAACTTTACCGTTAGACGCACAAGATTGTACAATCAAATACTACTCGATAATATAGAAAACCGTGGGATTTCCATAATGGGATTTCTAGCGTGACTCACACCATAAAACATATACTTACCGTAAAAAGTAAAACCATAAAATAGCAAATTAATAAAATCAGGAAAATAAAAATGCAACAGGAGAGGACCCTCACTCTAATATACAAGCCATATTCTTCAGCACAAGAAGAGGCAGGTTCTTTTGCAATTAAACACATTAGAACATACCTAAAGAGCAGAATCGTTGTGCATAGAAGACAAATAAAATAATGCTATTCAAATGTGCTTTTCGTGTCTAAGGGCAAAAAAAAAAAAAATCCAATGGAAAAAAAACATTATTACTATATGCTGATGCATTAATAGCATGCAAGTTTTTTTTTTGTTGAAATTTACTTAAAATTCAGCATCATGAAATATATCTTTATTCATGTGCAGAGTGCGCTATCATACAACCCATTAACATAAAGTAGGTAACAGTGTAAATTTATGATTTGTGTTCATTTAGCGCACAAAATGTGGGGGCAAGAGCAGTTTTCAAAATATTATGTATTGCATAGCCCATTATGATTTTACATAGAAATAGCGTTATACAAAGTAGTTGGTGGTCCATCGAAAGTGAGCAAATTACATTTTTCATTTACATCATAATAAATCTATTTTTCAAAACATACTCGGAGATACACATATAGTAGAAGATGGTTTTCCTTTTGAGTATTTTTTTTTGTACAGAAAACAATATTTTTCAACACAAATATCCCAGAAGAGAAATGTCTTTTTTCATTTAATAAAAAATCCTTATTTTATCATCATTATACTGCTGCTATTTATGCTGCTACTGCTACTGCTGCTATAAACACGGAAAAATCAATAAATCTGAAATTTAAAGAAGACATAATATCGTTTATGAAATTAAAGAAAAATAATGTGTATATCTCTATTCCGGCCAGACAAAAAAAAATATTTCTTCAATATAAGTCCACCACACACAAATGTGCATATAAATAACCACAGTTTGTAATGATATTTTTTCATGATTCTCTTTCGTACACAATTTTTCCGCGCACAATTGTGATCGCGGGCCAGAAAAGAGATATGAGATGAGATGTATATAGTAAAACGAATAGTATGTACAATATTACAAAGCAGATTTTTTCTTGCCCAGGTATCGTTTGGTACATTTACAGATTTATTAAATAATAAATGTCCATCAACGTAACACAAAAGCTCTCACTCGAATAAAAGACAGCTGATAAGCTTATACCATCTAAATGTATAGATCAAGGTTCCTTTCATAATGCAGGAAATACTCCCACTAGTTGTATGACCCCAATGCTACACAAACATTGTTAGTTCTATACAATGAATCGCGTACTGGAACTTTTTACTACGTCAGCTCTTTGGCACGTAGCCCCGTCCTGCTGGAAACACATGCCGTCTATTTCCATATCGTTCAATATGGACCAAAAGAAATCGGTTAACATCGTTTTGTACCGCTCACCGTTGATGGTGATGGCCTCACCAACTTCATTTTCAAAAAAGTACGGACCAATGACGCCGCCGGTTCAAAATCCGTACCAAATGCATGCACCAGCAAAATTGGAGTCCTCTTCCAAATGCTCCGAAACCAAATTGGGGAATAAACGGCGTGAGATTCTACTATTCGTTCATCAATGTCAACTCCTAGATATCTAATGTTACTTAACCATTTTCATGTTTCGACCGTTTAATGATACAGTTGGAGGTTGATTTGAGTCAAATTTATCTTAGGGCTGGAGCATCACTGTTTTCGTCATGCTCGTGTTAAACACGATGTTTCAGACTAGGGGACCTAGGATTGAGCCTTGAGGGCATCCTTTTGTTATTTCTTTTGATACAGAACCATATATGCTTGGATTACTGCGGATCGTTCGCTGAAGTAGCTCCTAAAAACATTCATGATGTTTTTGGGGAGATTATAGACGGATAAACTTGCAATGACACTAGGCCACGTTAATTTATCCAATGCTCCGGCAATGTCCAAGGATATACCCATAACCGATTTGGAATTTTGGGTTTCTTTCCTTTTGGTATGCTCTTCTGCATAGTGGATCAAAGTTCCACCAACTATTTCATCTCTTTACCACTCTCTTCGAATTGAGTTGTTGCAGACACTGGTTAACTACGTTGAGATCAGATCCAAAAGATCATCAATTTCGTCTATCGAGTTAATTTCAGGGACCCAATTTTGGTCGAAAAACGGGAATAAAATGTATGAGTTTTACCTTTGTTTCACATACGTACTAGACGCAAATATTCAATTTTTCCACTGTTTTTATTAAACAATTATTTGATTTAATGTTTTAGGTCTAGTAGGTAAGTAAAACAACTGTAATTCTCATAATTTTTATTCTCATTTTTTGACCACAATTCGGCCTCAGGAAGTGCTTCTACACTGTCGCAGGAGCCGACCAGGTGTCTAGCAAATAGACCCTAATCAGCAATCTTTTTGGCAAATCTCGGAGTTTTGCTACTTGCAAGCGGACCATTCTGTGGCGCGTTTGATAACTCAAACGTGATGACTCTATGGTCACTAGATGTCCATATTTTCTCTTACTCACCACCCAACTGTAGAGCACTTTCACGGACTGGCTGATTGTTTACCGAACGGGTTGTTTTGAATTTCGCCACCAAACGTTGGAGAGTCGACTGCGGTGGTCCACGTCTGCCGAAACATGAACCCAAAGAACGCAACGTTTGTTCTAATGAACACTCATTTTGATAACAAAGTTTTATCATTTGGACGTGCTGCTCAATCGTGTAATTTGTCATGGTGATTTGGCATCAGTGACTGAAAAAAAAAACACCAGATTAGACATATGCCACCAAAAAAACATGGCCGCCACAAGCTGCAACATCGACTAGCCGAAACTGAAAAATCCTTTAGTTTGTTACATAGTTGAAAAATTTATTACGCTTTATGTTAAGGTGCAATTCAAGTCTGGCGTAGTTCTGCGCGGGCCGAAGCTACACTACACTACACTCATAAATCAGGCTAATTTTTACTGTATCGCTATCCCTTTTACTACCAAAAAAAATGTCCGCTCAATTTAAGTCCGGACCACACAAATGTGCGAGTAAAAAGAAACAGTATGTAATGGCGTTTTTGATAAAAAAATTTCGCTTGATTTGAAGTATAACCAACACAATTGTGTATAGAGTCATAATTGTTTTGTTTCGGACGAAAATAAGTTTGTAAGGAATGCACAAATGTTTAAGTTGGTTCAAAACACATACAAAAATAAATTTTTGAATTGATTCTTTTGCCTTACCCACACAATTGTGTAGACAAGCAGGAATAGGGATATGTAGGTAGCACTGAATTTCTTTACAAAATTATACAGGGAAAAGGACTTCAAAGGACTTAATTAAAAATTTAGAAAATACGATTTTAACTTGTTTTTAAAACAGTTTTTTGATAAATTAAAATCAAATTGATGATCGTATTGCTGATCGATTAATGGGATTGTTGTCGCCATAGTTGGTTGGATGGTGTTCGAGCGCCAACCATTGATGATTACGCAAAGTCCTGCTTAGGACATTTATGAATATTTTTTCCAGTATGAAGGATGAATGAATCGATGTTGCCGAAAAGGACATTTCCGATAAAAGCGGCTTCCAGAAGTGCACGCATGTTATATTCTATACACGTTGTAGAGTAAGGAGGTAAGCGAGCCACATTTTCATAGATGATATGTTATAAACATAATTCAAGCAAGTTATTTTCAGCAGGAATATAGGGTATTTTTTTTGTATGCTTTCGATTCTATTCATGTGCACAGCGTAAGAGAGGCTTCAAACCACCCATACTCCACTTGAGATCATACATAAGCGTAATATATTGTGCTTAGAGTATGTATATCCGTGAATTCCCCAGTTCACCGTTTAACAAAGCCAAACATGGAGTTAGCTTTAGCAATACATTTATCTATATGTTGGTTAAAACCAACGTTTTCAACAAATGTGACTCCCAGATCAATAATCTCACGTACTCTTGGAACTTCCGCGCTATTTATTTTATATGCCGAAGTTATTGGATATTTTTTTCGATGAAATGACATAATTTTACATTTCTTAATATTGAGATGTAATGAATTTTGGACACACCACTTAACTAGTTTGTTGAGGTCATCTTACAGTTTATCAACATCATGCTCATGTTTATTTGTATGAAACATTTTTACGTCATCAGCAAATATTAGTACATTTGAGTGCTTAAATAAGTTGGTTATTCTATCGATGAACACAATAAAAATCCAGGGTCCAATATGAGATCCTTGAAGGACACCGGAGGCCACTTTGATAACATTGATTTCTCATTCCCAATTAATACAAATTGCAGTCGGTTTATTAGATACGATTTGAACCAATTAATAGTGCGCGGTATATCATCTGGGTCACATCCATCTCCAAATTCCTTTAAGGCTGATAGAACATTCTCTTCATGTATGACAGGAGGAATAATTGATGTATTTTGTTGTTGCCTATTTGATCAGTGTATCCCATATTATCACAAGGGCTATAGACTGATTGGAAAAATGCTGTAAACATGTCTGCTATCACTTTTGCGCCAGAGGAGCTAGTATTATTAAAAGTCATATTGGAAGGGTATCCCTCGATTGCTTGTTTGGATTGAAAGTATTTCCAAAATTCTTTAGGAGTTAATTTAATTTTTGTTTCAATACTTGGAAGGTAAAACCTGTGCCTTAAATTAAAATATACATCAAATTCATTACTGCGCTGTAAAAATTCTAGCTTGTCGGTTTCCAATCGAGATTTCATCATTTTAGTATAGGCATTACATTCTCGTTCACATTGTCAACATTTAAAATTAAATCCCAATTTGCTGCTTCTAAATAATTTTGCAAACCGGCGTAGTAGTATTTCATTCTTAGAAAGTGTTCTGATTTCTTCTGGTGACAGTAGGTTAAATCAAAAACAATGTCCACAGGTTTGTGGTTGATATCGTTTACAACAAATGGATTCATTGATTCGGTTATTTTGAAAGCATCCTCTTCATTGGTGAAGACCAGATCCAGAAACCTATCGATGTTATTAGCAATCATATTAATTTGGTTGAAGTTAAAACTAAGCATGCGGCATCGAGCATGGCATCGGTATTGATATTACATGGAAGAATGCATTTAAACTCCATGTCATGTTCCCAGTTGATATTTAGAAGGTTAAAGTCGCCCAGTATATAAGAACTTGATCAGATGAATTAGAGGTTTTCAGGACTTCATCAATCGCATCGACGCAGCTTGAGATTACTATCCCCAATATAGGGTAGTTTGTTTGATGAACAAATTGATAGAATTTGGATGCTTTTGATGCCATTTTATTTACATTCTGATAATAGACTGTACTCACATCTTTGACTGAATTTTTGCACGGTTTAATAGATGGTTTGGTAGTATTTTGTGATTCATGAATGGCATGAAAACTGGTGTTAAAATGGCGCGCCTTCATCACTAACGAATGGAGTAAAACATCTGCTACAGGTGCGAAATATTTAAATGAGCACATGTGCCTCTATATTGCAACTATTGCGTATGGTAAACTAGTGAATAGTTTATGCGGATGAGTGTTTGTTCTGACGCAGATAACATTAGATGGCGTTAGTCCTTGTGCCTCATGAATAGTTAAGACTTTACTAGAAGATGGTAAGGTGAGCTGTTCCATTAGTAAGCGCTTATCTGCTTTGGTAAAAGTAAGATAATATGTATTATTAATTACAGGCAGTGATGATATATCGGCATCAGGATATTATTCTTTAAGTGCTAATGTAACATCAACAGGACATCTAAATGTAACATTTAGCTGATCAGAATCCGTAATAAATTTATTAGCATCATAAAATTGAATATTAACATGGTGCAATCTGTCAATATATGGAATTTTATTTTTATTCCCAAGAAGATGTATTTTTGAACATTTACTGAGCGTGGCCACCAGTCCAACATAACCTGCATGTATCATCATATATTCATCAATAAAAACCGAGCCATAACGCCGGCTTCCATTAATTAGTTATGAAGCAATCGTTTTATATAGTTAAGCTAAGCTTTGTTGAAATCCATCTTCTCCTTAATACAACGAGTGGCGACTTCAGATTTGAGATCAGCAAGACCTTCTTTAGTGGCACATAAGACAATATCAAAGCCTAGTTTGTGATTGTTTATGATCCATGTAGATTTTAAACAGCCTGGAACACCCTGGACACCAATAACGATAGGTCGCATGATATTGTCAATTGCATAGATGTGTTGTAAATTTGAATATGTTAGGAGATCGAGCATAATTTCAGTGCCAGCGGAGCAGAAAATATATCTTTGAGATGTCTTTGAGTGGTAATTTGAGGTTCGGCATGATCAAATGATTGAGGAGGAATCCGTTTAATGAAATCATATCCATTTGTGAAATCCTCATGATAGATAGTTTTGCCACTCTTTTTTGGAAGTAACTTGGATTTTATACATTTGGGAAATGATTTGTTCGCTGATTGTGTTGACGCAATTTCCTCCTCAGTCTGAGTTTCAACATGATTAGATTTACTATTGCTGTTCTGGTGCATGAGAAATACATTAAACCACCATTAACATCACAAAGTGAATCAGTTAATTTAGTAGAGGTTACAGATTGTGTTAAAGATGTTGATTTATCCGCAGTATGGGCAATAGTAGAAAGTGCACCATTTGTGCCGAAGGTAGTGGTACTTTTCTGATCTTTACTAGCAGTCAAGTGGTTTGCCTGGTTGGCCCCGTAAAGCGAAAATAATTACTTTTCCGGGCAAATTCGAACTCTTTAATAAATATGCCGGGCCGCCAAAGTTTTGAGTTTAATATGGTGGTAAATATTTCGTCTTCGACACTGAGACAATAGGATACATAATAATACTGGCCTTCGTTTTTAGCCTTTGGAACCATTCTGATTGCATTAACCTTTGTGAGCTGGAAACCATCATCCTTTAAATAGTTCGTCAGTAACAGATGAGTGTATCCTACTAATAAAAATTCATCGTCTTGGTTTAACAACGCTGATTGAGTTTATGTGATTTGTATCAATAGGCAAAGACGAACTATTCGAATTTGATGTTGATGCTGATTCAGTCGAAGATGACGTGGAAATTTGTGGTGGCTGAAAAACATTGATGACGTTTTTCACCATGGTATCATTAGCACCAACTTGGAGTAACCCCACATTTATAATTTCCGCTTGCTCATTATTAACTTCCGGTGAAGATAATATCTTGCGCGATCGCGTTACTGGTCGTTCGTTGATATTGCAAGACATTGAGCTTACATGGTTCTCAGTGGTCACTATATCACGATTTAGTGGTATATTAATTAATTGAATCAGAATCAATCTTTTACATTTACAATGGCATTCTTAAACGTAGTTAATGATCTAGATTTAATGCCAGCACATGTATAATGCTATATGATTACAAAAAATTCCATTACAGACAAAAAAATGATCAAACACACCATCAGTCTTGCAAATGCAGCACTTTTTTCACACATATGTTAATTACGTGACCAAACGTCAAAATGTGTTGACCAATCCTGACCTAATGATTACCTAACGAAATATAATGAAAACGATATAATTTTCTTGCAATGAGGTGGTACCCGGGACTTTTTTTTTCAAATTTTCATTATTTATTTACAGTTTAATCGCAAGTGACCAAACGATGAAAACTAGTGACCAATCCCGACCAAACGATGACCAAAGAATTCCAATCATCATTAGTAGTATTTTAGAATCAAAACCTTTGGTTGGGGAGCTCAACAGGCGGAGCTCATTATTTTAACTAGGAAATGCATAATTAAAGATATTTGGTACAAACACTATATACAGCATCCTTTTGCGATACTCCATAAAAACAAACCCATTACCAATTTATACAAATTGAATGTTATATAAACATTTATAACCCAACATGTATGTTCTAATCTATCCTAAATTACCATAATACTCGTATAAGTTTATTTCACCCACTAATTTATTACACATTGCGATATTAAGTTTGGATATTTTTCTGTATTTACAATATAGAGTACAAACCATACAAGAGTAATTTGGGTTAGTTTTGTTTAGTTCCAAAAAAAATAAAAATGAAAAATCTCGTTACATAAACCATTTTTATGTTTTGAACTTTTTCCAATCGATTTTTCCTCCTCTATGCATGGTATACATATTAATACTGTCTACTTTCTCTGCTGGCAATCATTTGTACATAACACAAAACCAAACACTGTACAAAATGTATATAAAGTCGGTTCAAAAACGCCTGTTCATGGTTTTGTATATTTGCAATGAAATTTAATCGCTTTGTACTCGTATCTGTACGACTATATGACGATATATTGGCTAAATATAAAGGGTTTCAGTTGTTTATAGCAAAGTCGGATGAAAGGTCAAAATATCTACTATACTTGGTATATATATAGAGAGTTGTTGTTTAGGGGATTACGACCGAATTTAATAACAGAATATTGGATTAAGATATATTGTGAACTTGGTCATAAAATCTTAAATCCCTTTATATACGAAACATAAAATTAAGGATAATTTTCTTAACATAATATGACCGTATATGTATATGGCCAAATATTTGTGTTGATGAACCTGAGATAAACGGTTGGGTGTGTTTGCAACAATTTTACACTCTACACACATGTGGTATGCTGTCAAGTCAACAGCAAATAAATTTTATTCGGTATAAAACACAAAAAAATGCGGCCCCAATTTTGTTTCTTATCAAAGAGTATACAAACTAGTTAATATTCAGGGACAAAATCTTTTAAATTTGTTTGTGGGGGTACGCAATCTTTTGGAAGAAATAAAAATGTCTACGTCTAAATGTGGTTTAAAGTTTTTAACAAAGGTGTATTGTATTGTAGACTTACATATTGTATACGAGCGGCAGATGCTGTATGTTTAGAAAAAGTTTAATAACTTTGTGTTCTACATAAAATATGCATGAGTTTTAACTGAATTTTATTTATGATTTGTTGCATAGAGCTTGTATTCGTATTTTAGGATTAGCTTAAGTTTAGCAAAGATTATAAAAATATTGATTCAACAGTTTTATAAAATATTTTATGAATTTTTTTAAATTTTTTGTAGATGTGGAAAGTTTTATCCTAAATATGGATTTATAGATTTCGTCAATGGCCAGTTTTACCCTTAACTATTAGTTGTGTGAATTATTATTCATGCATTTCATCTAGGTAGGCTAGCATGTTTTGTCAATCTCTTTAAAGCGGGGTGGAGGAGGAGGGGGTAGCGTGAAACGTATAGATAATGCTCCTACATCTTTACTATCAACGCAAGCAGCCAATAACTATTTTTTATACAGTTTATACAGTTTCTTCAGCAATTCACTATATAATTTCACTTTTTATTACTGTTCACTAATCCACTCCAACCTTGACTTGCACTGTTCATTGGTTAAATTATAACTCTCGATACTGTTCGGCAGAACGATTAATGAGATGCAACTGTTACAACCTACTATACATAATCTGTCGTGGAATCAACATGAATATGAAAACAACATGAATGGAGAACAACATGTAGCCGCCTTTCAAAATAAAAACGCTGGTCAGACGAAACTTAGACTTTCCAGTGCTATTCCGTGACGAAAATGTCATACGTTAAATGATTGCCATTTACCTCCAACATGATGGATTTGTCACAAATGTGGCAAGATGTTGGGAACCATGTAACTCCGAAAGTGATTATACCCAAGCCACTACAAAAAGATGCATTAGTAACGAAAGACGCTGCGAGTAACACGGATGCGGAATTATACGACTCCGATCTCGAGGCAATTCAACGAATCAAATCGAATAAACCTAGCTACCAATGACAATATCTGTTCTCTTCTAACTCTTCCTTCTTCCTTATTAAGTACTTCGAGCATAGATTCCACATCAAATAAAATTGTTAAGATCCAAAATACGCAGAAACGCCAATATAATGCCCAACATCGTACATGAACTAGATTATGTAAATTGGAAAAAAAAACGCAGAGAATTAAAGGCTTGACTTCTTAATTCGATAATCACTAATAACATTCTAGATCCCATCTGGACCATCAGGATCGAATGCATTGGGATGCTGGATAGTGAGGTACGCTAAGCTCTTCAGGTTTTAGCTCAGAGAAACTATTATCCGACTCGAATGTCGAATTTCATAACTATCCCGCCTATATTAATGCAACCAACGATCAGGCGGAACGGATCTTTGGTTATATTAGAACTTCCGTAAAATTTCAAAATATACAATGCGTTTATATATAGTTCCTAGCCTCGAGTAATGATTGTACCTATAGACATCGACTTCTGGAATTTATTTCACGTTTCATCGGCAGCATGTTTTCTATATTGCATCACTTCTCCTGATTTAGCTGCAAATTCATACCACATTATTTCGTCAGAACAGCAACTAAAAGTGAATCGTACGACGGAGAAATTTCCTTGTTTTGTTTTTATAGGTCTAGGAAGATCCTCCCTAATTTCCCACGTCATATAAGTCATGCCGTCATATTGGCATGACCAACCCGATTATACAAAGTTTCTATTGCGTGTTTTTGGAAGTTCAAATGCGCTTGTATAAATAAATCAAATGCGCTTGTATGCGCTTGGGTTGGACCGAATGTTGTTTCTAGGCATAATAGAGGAAAGTCAGAGCAGTTGGTGGTCTCCGGTCACTTTTGTGTGTTAAGCAAGTGACAATAATCGACTATGCCTATATGTCCGTGAATTGAACAAGGTCATCGTTTAGGATGCATACTCACTACCTCTAATCAATGGATGGTTGGGACGATTGTATCAAAACAGGTATACCTTGTGTATTGATATAAAGATGTCTTTTGGTAGATCCCATTCGCCCAATAATCCAGAGATAAAACAGCGTTTACCGTTCCTGGGAGACCTTTGTACCAATTCACGGTCATGCCTTTCGGCTTGTGCAACGTGCTTCAGACAATCTTCCGCTTCGCGATCTTTTGGTAGTATCGGCAACATTCGAGGAGCACCTAAAATGGTTGGAAGAAGTCGCTTTTCGTTTAAAGAGCGCAGGACTCAAAATCAACGTTGATAAAAGCAAATTCCTTCTTTTATCAAATTATCTTTTATATGTTATCAGTGAAGGTTGTCTCCAAATGATCCGGAAAAGGTTCGAGCAATGTATAGAGTTCCCTATTTCTTAAAAATATCCAAGCACCTAAGATGGTTTCTTCCAATAGGCCGATGGTATCGTTGCTCCATTAAAAATTACGCTATGCTGTCTGCACCGATTACCGACCTTTTGAAGAAAGATGTAAAAGTGAAATGGCCCGATTTGGTTAGCTCCGCGTTCGAATCTTTGAAACCCGCTTTTTCAATGTCGCCTGTTTTAGTAAATCCCGACTATTCCAATCACTATTATATCCATTGTGATGCCAGCACTGTCGGCGTAGGTGCAACGAAATTATTCAGTTACAATTTACACTAACCATGCCACTCTGCAGTGGTTAACGTCCTAAACGGATTTTTTGGGAAGGTTAGCACGCTGGAGTCTCAAACTCCAGTCGTTTTATTTTCGTTTGATCTTGCACGATCCCGCTTTCTTGGTTGTGAAATATATAAAAAGACTAGAAGCTGTTTAAGCATTACCATAATCCGATCATAATCTTCTAGTTCAAGACGGTCACCTTTTTATTGCTCCCGCCTACGAATTACTTTATGAAGATACGGATCTGATTACATGGAAACTCGTTATACCTGAGGGTTTAACCGAGTCCCTTATTCAACAGGTGCATTTTCCGCCCGTATGGGCATACCGAAAACGTTAGAAAGTCTACAAAGACAGATTTATTGGACACGTATGGCACAAGGTGTAAAGTCGTTTATAAAAAATTGTAAAAACTGTAAAATGAATAAGGCCGTTAACTACTCCACAAAACCTAGCATGGGAAGTCCATCAGCTTAACAGTTTTATTATGCGAAATTTACGAACGACCAGCATTGGGAAATTATTAAAAATTACTATCGCAATTCTGAGTCGGTGGTCGCAACTTTAAGAGTGCTTACTCCAATTTTCGGTTGTAATAATCGTTCCCCCAAACAGGCTATGCGTAAGTGTTTGTAAGTGCTTCAATTCAAAATTAGGCAAATCAGTCGATTCCACGCAATTCACATAAATTGGGAATCCCTCAACCCACATTGTGACTAATTTGGGGTAAAGATCTTGGTTTACACTCTTACAAGATCAAGTTGGTGATCAAGTTGTTCAAATGATCAAGAACTAAAGCTTCTTGATCATTTGAAGCGACTACCCGAATTAAGAAAAGTTGAATTAAGAAAAGTGATTTTAAAAAAGTGGTATTTGTATGAAAAAATTCCACTTATTTTAATTCGTATTTTAAACAAATTTCCTGAATTTAAAAAAGTAATTACAACAAAAAAAACTCAATTCAAAACGAATTAAAAAATGCCATTTTATTTCATTTTTTAGAAAATTTATCTTAATTCATTTTCAGATTGATTTAAAATACATTTATTTTATTTCACGTTTTGCCCACTTTTCTTAATTCATTTTCAAAATGAATAGAAGATTGTTAGGCCAAAGTTTACTTTACGTATATATATATATATATATATATATATATATATATATATATATATATATATATATATATATATATATATATATATATATATATATATATATATATCTATAAAATCAGGTAAGGAGTATGTATACATTTTTAAAAATTTTCAAAGCAGGATTGTTTATTAGTAGTTATTAGGAGGAAAAGTTAAATTTTTCCAGAAAATTTTTGATTTTCCGGAAAATTTTTATTTTTTTTTATTTTTTCAATATTTTGTTTTTTTGTTTTATTAATTTCTATTAATAATAATTGCTTCGTCAGGCTCTCTAAATTAAGAAAAGTTGTATTAAGAAAAGTGAATTAAAAAAATGGTATTTGTATGAACGGTGATTTTTTTCCACGGTTTGCAAGTATCACCGTGTAAAAAAGGTTTGGGTGTATTTTATTTCACATTATAAATGTAAAATATATATAGTTGTTTTTAATAACAAAGAAATGCATGTTAAATTTAATGTTTTTAAGAAAATGTTGCGTCTTACAGTTTTTTGTTGTATTGTAGAGAAAGATAAAAAACATGCATTTCATAAATTTCATTTGTGAACTATTATTTGTGTGTTAATTGTGAATTAAAATATACATTTTTTAATTCATTTGGAAATTTGCGTTTTTACACATTTTATTAATGAAAGGATTAGTTAAAATTTTTAAATGGCTTTAATTTTCATATTACAGTAAAAGCCTGATTATCCGGCATCAAATTAACTGGAACACTCAGTTAACCGGAATTTAGTTTTTAGGAATTTTTTGCTCTTTTCCCTTTCATATTCATTTTTTAATTCATTTTGAAATTTGCAATTGTTTTTTGCACATTTTCATTAATGAGGGCATTAGTTGAAAATTTTGAATCGCTTTAATTTTCATATTACAGTAGAATCCCGATTATCCCGTATCCAATTAACCGGAACACTCAGTTAACCTGAATTTAAATTTTTAGGAATTTTTTTGCTTTTTCTCTTTCATATGCATTTTTTAACTAATTTTGAAATTTACCATGTTTTTTTGCACATTTTCATTAATGAAAGCATTATTTGATTATCCGGCATCCAATTAACCGGAACAATCAGTTAACCGGATTTTTAATTTTTGGGATTTTTTTTTGCAAGGGATTATTCTTTTTCACAAGGGAAGTTATTTTTGTTATTATTCGGGAATTCACAGAAAATATACTATAGTAAAAGCTTTGTTATCCGGAATGCTTGGGGATCAGAGCATTCGGATAATTGGATTTTTCATCAAAACTAGAAAATTTTACAAGAATGTCGCTTGATTTCATTATTTTTTAGGATTCTCGTTATTTATTTTCAAATTATGTACCAGAAAACATTCTTTTATACATCAGTTCATTGAATTTATTGCAAATAATAAATACATACATATTATGTATACGTGTACGCCCATACGAGTACCGAAAATTTAATAATATATTAAATATTTTACTAACCTAACAATAATACAACTATACACATTCAATCCAAATAGAATAATGCATAAAACAGAAAAAAGTAATGGGAAGTATATTTTCTGTGAATCCTCGAATAATAAAAAAAAATAATTTCTCTTGTGAAAGAGAAAAATACAAACAAAATTCCTAAAAAATTAAAATTTCGTTTAACTGAGTGTTCCGGTGAATTGTATGCCGGATAATCGGTCTTTCACTGTAATATGAAAATTAAAACCATTCAAAATTTTCAACTAATGCTCTCATTAATGAAAATGTGCAAAAAACAATTACAAATTTCAAAATGAATTAAAAAATGAACATGAAAGAGAAAAGAAAGAGAAAAAAGAATTCCTAAAAATTAAAATTCCTGAGTTAACTGAGTGTTCCAGTTAATTGTATGCAGAATAATCGGGTTTTTACTGTAGTACATTTTTACGTTTTATTTCGATTTTAAATATACATTTTATTTCATTTTCAAAATGACTTATTTATAATTTTAAACTAAGTAAAAAAAAAAATTGAAACAAAATTTCCCGGGAAAAAAATAATTACATATTTTTTGAATACTTTTCTAAAATCATTTCCTAAATAATTTAAAAAAAAACATATTTTATTTCAGTTTATTTACTTTTTTTAAAATATTTTGAAAATGAATTAAGAAGTGCACATATTAAATCAGCTTTTATTATTTCATTTCTTCTTAAATCATTTTCATGATGAATTAAAAACACTTATTTAAATCCAGAAAAAACACTTTTCTTAATTCAACTTTTCTTAATTCGGGTAGTCATTTGAAGAGCCGAAACTTCTCCGATTGGGGTCTGCTAAAATTTGAAGAAAATCCTAAATTTTTGACTTACTCTTTGTATATAAGCAAAATACACATTATTGGACAGCAACAAACCTACATATGCTTCAAGCGACTCCATTACAACCACAAAATATGACCGTGTGGTATCGATTTTATGCCGGACTGGACCAAATTTTTTCGTCGGTGAAAATGACTGCCATGTTAAGGTCGATGGAGCTCGCTAACCGTGCCATATTGGAGGACTATTTTTGACCAGATTTGGATGGACTTTACATCAGTGATATGTAGTTCCAACAAAATGGTGCCACATGCCACACAGCTTGTCAAACAATTGATCTGTTGAAGGAGAAGTTCGGTAACCGTGTAATCTCGAGAAATGGTTCAGCCGAATGGCCATCTTGGTCATGCGATTTAGCGTCATATAGGATTTATTTTTATGGGGCTACCGTTAAGTTGTTGGTGCCAATAAGCTAATAACGTTAAAGTAGCAAGTGGTGAAAAATTGGTTTTCAAGAACCGGTCACTGCAAACGCGCCCGCTGTTGTCACATGAATTTGATTGAATTCCATTCCGTCTATCGCTGTTCTAGATTATTCTTTTCATTGCATCTGGCGATGTATGTATTGCTTTTAGTTGTATTCGCAAACATTATACGTCATAAATTCCGATGTTTTGATGTTTAACGTCGTTATTAATTTCAGTATTTTCCATGATGATATATCGACTCAATTTACAATTTACAATTTTTTTTTTTTTTTTTTTTTTAAAGGAAGTATTAATTGTCCAGTGGATTTAATGTCCTTTGAAGGTCAATTACTACCCCCCTTTCATTCACTCACAAACCACCCATTCACACAATTACAGTATACCACCTGCACATTGCAAGCTCCATGTCAACCTGTAAACTGACATGGACGGTGGGTCGGCGCTGAATTCTGCACTCCAACAGAGGGTCTTAGTTTTGTTTATTAACATTACCGATCGTAATCGATGACGAAAATTCGCTTTGCACCCAGCCTCTGATGGGATTCGAACCCAGTACCTCCCGGTCCAAGTGCCGAAGCTATAACCACTGCACCACTTGTCCGGTTAAATACAAACTTGTCCGGTTTAAACAATTGCCTTCGTTATTTTCATATTCCCCCTCCACATGGAACTCCTCTCTAAAATCCAATTCCCAATCAGTATTAGAGGAATGCTTGTCTCAAACAGACTCGTCCACTTTTTTCATATTGTATAGTCGTGATCTATCAATGTGAAACCACTTTCATCTTAGTTCTCGGGTCTAGTTGAATCCGATATATAGAACATAGTTAATCCATTTGATGATTTTATAAGGCCCTTCCCAACTTTATTGTAGTTTCGGTCAAATTCATTATCTTTTTTTGGGATTATATAGCCAAACCATCTGTCTCTTTGCGAATCTCTCACTGTCCATTCTCAGGTCATTTCTCATTTTCATTCTATCACTGGACTTTGCGATATTGCTTCTTACTTCATTATGAATCCTGTTCATTCTCCATGTTAGATCGGCTACTGTTAGATCGCCTATATGTCGATGCTGCGCGACTGATTTGGTTTTTGTAACCCTTAACTTAATAGCATAACTTGCGATTGGGCAGAACTTAATCACCTTGGGAACGCTGTTCATCAACTAGACAGTTTTTGTTCGAAAAAGATGCTTATACAACCAGCACACACTGATACGATTAAGTATGTGAAGCCATTCTTTGAAATAAACAAATCGAAGTATTAAATGCCATAGACGGAAATAAAATCATCCACAAGAGAAAGGTGCCTTTTGATTTTGTAGGTATAATTGCCAACAAACTATTCGAAGTGCTAGATCAAAGAGATGGAAAAATTTACAAGAGAAACATAGAAAAATTAAATTCTAACCAGCAGCACCACAAGGAATTATTACAAAACCGGATGTCCATATTATAGAGTCAACTATCAACGTCATGAACCACACCCATAGTTAGCAAGTCAAACAAATTATTAATTAAGAATGTGAGTCCTATTTCCAACAACAAGCCACACAGATAAGGGACACACACACACAAGATGTTCAAGAAAATATACAAGAGATTTCAATGTAAAAATTGTAATAGATAAAACATCTTCCTGACAACCATCAATGGGTAAAACGAGCAGTATAGATAGATTCTGGGCGTAATGATAATGGATACCGACTCTTCGACTTCTGCGTCACAAACCAGCTATTCATGAGAAAGAGTAAATTTACACACAAAAAATTTCCACCAAATAGATCACGTAATTAATGTGCTCAACAATAAATTTCTCCCTTTTGATGCATTTTTCAAGACAAATCGGAAGAAACATTTAACAATGATAGATTATTAAGATGGCCGACTCCAGAAGCAGTCTCCAAACTATAAAAGAAGTGGAAATAATGTGGAAACCAATCGAAGAAGCCTATATAGAAAAAGCTATACAACAACACACACGGGTACCAAGAACTCAGACCCAAACCCTCGATCAGTGATAAAACTTGGAAGACAATTGTAGAACGCCGGCAACTACAGAATACTCACGTAATCTCAGATTCTCATTCCAATAATTTTTTAGCATGTTTGTTGAAAAAAATGCAATATGGTTTCGGTTTGCGTCTGTCGGTCTGAGTTGGCAATAACTTAAGAACGAATTAAGATATCAACTTAACTTCTTCACTAAAAGTTCAAGCAATTCATGGGATAGAATCCTATTGATTTGAACATTTCTGTGCTTAGGGTGTTCGGAGGTATGTAGGGTTTAGTGAACCCCTCTCCTTAAAATTGATAGATTTTTTTATGTTCTTTTCCATTTTAGTTTCATAGAATAGGTGAATGTGGAGTAAAAATATATTTCGTGTGGATGTAAATTTGTGTGGGTGGTGTGGTTATGGGGGTGGTAGGGTAGGAGTGGTGGTAGTGGAGGTGGAGGGTTCGTTATGTGGTGTTTTGGGTTTGGTGTGGGAATTTGAGATTTGGTAGATGAGGCTTTGTGTGGGTGGTGTGTGTGTGGGAGTGGGTATGGAGGTATTAACGGGTGATGATATGGATGGTGCGGTATAGGGTTGTGCGGGTGGGATGGGTTTTAGGGGGTTCGAATTGGATAGTGGGTGGGGTGGTAATAATGTTTAAGTGTTGTGGTTTGCGGTTGTTTGAGGTTGGTTGAGTTTGGTTGGGTGGGTGTGATATTGAATAGGTTTTATAAGAATTGACCGATAGGCCATCAAAATCGCGCGGGAAATTATCTACACCGGAGCTTAATAATAAACAAGCAGGAGTTATAAATATGGGATTACCCCAAGATGATACCGTGGCGAATAACGCCATCATTGTTGTTCCACCACCACAAATTTCGACGTCATCTTCGACTGCATCAACATCAAATTTGGATTGTTCGTCCTTGCCGATTGGTACAAACCACATTAACTCAATCAGCGTAGTTAAACCAAGACGATAGATTTTTATTAGTAGGATACACTCATCTGTTACTGATGGACTATTAAAAGGCTTTTTAAATGATAATTTCCAGCTTACAACGGTTAATGCAATCAGAATGGTTCCAAAGGCTAAAAACGGAGGCCAGTATGAATATGTATCCTATCGTTTCAGTGTTGAAGACGAAATATTTATCACCATATTAAACTCTAAACTTTGGCCGTCTGGCATATTTATTAAAGAGTTAGAATTTGCTCGAAAAAGTAATTATTTTCGCTTTTCGGGGCCAACCAGACAAACCACTTGACTGCTAGCAAAGATCTAAAAAATACCACTACCTACGGCACTAGTGGTGTACTCTCTACTAATGTCCGTACGGCGGATAAATCATCATATTTAACACAACCAGTAACCTCTACTAAATTAATTGATGCACTTTGTGATGTTAATGGCGGTTTAATGTACTTTTCATGCACCAAAGAATATATAAACGATCGTTATCAGAAATCACGTTGAAACTCAGACTGAGGAGGAAGCTGTGTCAACACAATCAACGAACAAATCATTCCTCAAATGTATAAAAACCAAGTTACTTCCAAAAAAAGGGCGGCAAATCTATCTATCATGAGGATTTCACATATGGATACGATTTCATTCAACGGATTCCTCCTCAATCATTTGATTATGTTGAACCTCAAATTACCACTTGGATAAAGGGGAATTATTTACCATGTTCTTCTGTTACGATTTGCGCATCTATGCAAGCCAAATTAGACAAATGTCAAATAAAAGAATTCTTAACAAAAAAAGAACTGAAACTGATAAACTGCTATTCCAAATCTATAAATTTGGTTACAAAAGTATACTTAATTGAATCAAAATCCGTTATAGTTGTCTCACATCAAGATAAAACCAACTGCACTGATTTAATCTATGTGTTAGATACATTAAGGTCATATTTACAACATAAGCAGGAATCATTTGTCATCACGCTTGACATCAACTGCTTCGTAGATAAACTTAAACTGGCTCTGAATTACATCTCCAACTGTTCATGCTCCAATATCAAATGGGTTCTAAATATACCGTTTAACATGCCAACATCTTTTGAAAGAGCTTTGTCGTCTCGTTGGATCACTGGTGAGCCTTCCAGTTTTTTGAAGTCTGCCATTAAGAATAATGTGCCGCAGTGTCATCTCCTTCATACTATGCTGATACTAGCGCAGATTCCTACTATAAGAACTCTGTTATGGAAATAATGTTTTATATTAAACATTCTGACAGTATCATTAAAAGTCACCTCCAACACTACTACAGCAAATACATCCATTTGATGCCGTTTGCCTCTTCATCTTTATTATCATTGCACATCTTCGTATTTGACAATCTAAACAACAAATATCTTGAGGAACCTACAATTATTCATCAGTTTGGCTTTGATGGCGAACACCTAGTTAAATATTGTGAGTCCACAAACTCTTTTTTGACATCTCAAAGATATATCTTCTGCTCCGCTGGCACTGAAATTATCCTCGATCTCCTGACTTATTCAAATTTACAACATATCTATGCAATAGACAACATCATGCGGCCTATCGTTACTGGTGTCCAGGGTGTTCCAGGCTGTGGAAAATCTACATGGATCATAAACAATCACAAACTAGGCTATGATCTGGTCTTATGTGCCACTAAGGAAGGTCTTGCCGATCTCAAATCTAAAGTTGCCACCCGTTGTATTAAGGAGAAGATGGATTTCAACAAAATTGAACTTAACTATAAAACGATTGCTTCATACCTAATTAATGGAACCCGACGTTATGACTCAGTGTTTATTGATGAATATATGATGATACATGCAGGTTATATTGGACTGGTGGCCATGCTCAGTAAATGTTCAAAAATATATCTTCTTGGGGATAAAAATCAAATTCCATTCATCGACAGATTACACCATGTTAATATTCAATTTTACGATGCTAATAAATTTATTACGAATTCAGATCAGTTAAACATTACATTTAGATGTCCTGTTGATGTTACATTAGCACTAAAAGAATATTATCCTGATATCAGTACCAAAAACCCTATAGAGGTATCAATGGGATTCTTCAACAATACCTGCTCTTCAAACGCCAAAGATATAGCTAATATGTTCGCGTCGTTTTTTCAATCAGTCTATAGACCAAGCGTTACTAGTGGATTGTATGAACAACCCAACAACAACACATCAATAACTCCTCCTATTATTTTTGAAGACAACATTTTATCGGCTTTAAGGGGGTTTGGAGATGGTTGCGGTCTTGACGATATACCCTCTTCTATTCTGAAGGAGTACGCTGAAATTTTAACAATTCCATTATGTTATCTATTCAATCATTCCTTAAACACCATCGTGTTTCCTGACAAATGGAAAATTTCAAAAATTACTCCAATTTTTAAATCGGGTAAACGTGATGATATCTCATGCTACAGATGAATATCAACTACATCATCAATTCCTAAATTATTTGAGTTAGTACTATGCAACAGCTTTAAATCCACAATTACACGTCATATATCAATAAACCAGCATGGGTTTATGCCTGGCCGATCCACATCGACTAATCTGGTTGAATTCACCAGTAAACTAATTAACGAGATAGAAAAACACCGTCAAGTTGATGTAGCGTACACGGATTTTAGTAAAGCATTTGATTCTATCTGTCATCATAAAGCACTCCAGAGTTTATTCAATTTTGTCAAAATCTTTCAACTTAATCGACGACCTATTTGACTTCAACTTATCAAAGGACAACTTTAAAAATATCCTTAAAGACTTTTTTCTAAATTTTTAATTGTTTAAACCAAAATTTGGTTTATATTTTTTTTTTCTATTCTAAAGTTTTTTGTTGTAATATAATTTTAACTATAACTGTAAATAATCTGAAATCATACATGTATATTATGAAATAGATTTCTTTAAATAAATAAATATGCTTATAGAGTTTGGCTCTGAACCTTTCCAGTCTTTTTTTTTCTAAGTCACTACATTTTGAATTATGAAAGCAGAACGCACATATTACCACTTTTTAACAAAATATACACATACTAATATTTTTTTTATTTAATTAAGATTGGAAAATATGATTATTGAAATTAATAAATTAACTAAATTTTTAATATAATTAAATAAATAGTTTTGTAAATAATTAAAGCTATATGAGTGTCATTTTTAATTCATATATCGTGTCCGTCACGCCAGCCGGAATCATATCAGCCGGAATCAAACAACTACTGCATCATTGAGCTCTATATGCTTTTCCAGCCGGAACTTTATAATTCCGGTCGAAACCTGATAAAGCCGGACAGAACCATACAACAGCCAAACCAACTATGGCACTAGTAGCACAATGTATTGAGTATCATTGTGAACTATATAATTTTCCAGCCGGAACCTCATAAATCCTGAAATATACGATTTTTCGTGAAAATACCTTTCAATTTCAGCCGGAATCATACCCTCAACAGCCAGATATAGTAATCACAAGTAACACGATGCGTTGTGCATCATTGTGCACTATAGAATTTTTCAGCCGGAACCTTATAATTTTACCCAGAACCTTACAAAGCCAGTCAATACCATATAACAGCCAAACCAACTTAAGCACAAGTAGCAAAATGCATTGTGCATCATTGAGCACTATATATTTGTTTCGCCAGAACCTTATAAATCCAGCAATATACGATTTTTCGAGGAAAATACCTTACAATTTCAACCGGAACCCTTCAGTCAAAATAACTATATCACAATTAGCACGATGCATTGTGCATCATTTTGCACTATACAATTTTTCAGCCAGAACCTTATAATTTCGACCAAAGCCTACTAAAGCCAGCTAAAACCAGACAAAAGCCAAACCAACTATAGCACAAGTAGCACGATGCATTGTGCATTATTGTGTGCTATACAATTTTTCAGCAGGAACCTTATATATCCAGTAATATAAGATTTTTTGTGAAAAAACCTTACAATTTCAGCCGGAACCATACCCACTGCAGCCAAACTAACTATATCACAAGTAGCACGATTTATTGTGTATTTTATAATTTTTCAGCCGGAACCTTATAATTCCGCCCAGACCCTGATTAAGTCAGTCAGTACCATATTACAGCCAAACCAACTTAAGCACACGTAGCACGAAGTATTGTGCATCATGATGCACTATTTAATTTTTCAGGCGGAACCTTATAAATCCAGTAATACAAGATTTGTTTGTAAAAAACCTTACACTTTCAGGCGGAACCATACCCTCTACAGCCAAACTACTAAAGTAAAAGTAGCACGATGCACTGTGAATAATGCACATACATATAT
Source organism: Nephrotoma appendiculata (assembly GCA_947310385.1). Lineage (NCBI taxonomy): Eukaryota > Metazoa > Arthropoda > Insecta > Diptera > Tipulidae > Nephrotoma > Nephrotoma appendiculata. The sequence goes on from OX371223.1 coordinate 327,362,809, forward strand.
ATATATATATTTTCAACCAGAAAACCTGATAAAGCTAGCCAGAACCATATTACAGCCAAACCAGCTCTATGGTGCAAGTAGCACGATTCATTATGCATCAATTAAATTTTTTTTCGCAGATCTATGCATTTCCAACGATGATGTTACTTTCAGTGTCACTATTGAAAGAATTTGTTATAAATGTGGAACTAAACTCGAAAGAAAGTTGCCATTGTTTTCAACAGACATAAATGAACTGGATTTGAGAAATGTGAGCAACTCAATAAAGATAAATATTCGGGAATCGTACTGTAGCTGTGGAATCTTACATAATCTAAATAAAGTGTATAATAGTGTAGTAACGGTGGAGGTCGAGCCGTTAGAACCACTAGAAAAACAGCAAACGGTGGCTATAAGCCACATAACGAAATCGCTGAATTTAGGAAGTAAATTGTTCAATTTGCGCGGTGTAATTGAGTACGACAGTGTAAATGAGCATTTCACGGCACATGCACTTAGAAACGGTGGCATATGGAAAACTTACGACGATTTAAAGGCTGAGACCAACACCAACACTTCACGAAAAATGCTTGCCTATATGTAGTTTCATGTACAAGAACCGAAATCAACGTTCTTCTCTAAACGATGAAATATAAAATATTATAAATAAATTATTAGATTTTCCGGACTTTTTTTTAAATGTTATTTAAATTTTTTATTTAATTAACACTTTTAGCGCATCGGGAATTATAATGTGTCCAAATAATTCCACTTGAAATTTTAGCTAGTTCACAATGACCGTCAACCATGCTTTATCTTTATTACTCCGAATGGTTCACACCGACTTCATACGTTTGCCTCTGGTCTTGCTGGTTCTGGTTGGGTTGGCATTGTAGTGCATAACGTTTTGATCGTTCCGAAAAAATCATATGTTGCACTATTTAAACATTTTGTTGCGACTGGATTTTTATGGTTCTAGAAGGCATTATAGTTTGGCTGCAAAAACATATAGAAAACTACTATATAACATTATATAGTGCACAATGATGCACAATGCATCGTGCTACTTGTGCTTAAGTTGGTTTGGCTGTAATATGGTACTGACTGGATTTATCAGGTTCTGGGCGGCTACTTGTGCCATAGTTAGTTTGGCTGTAGATGGTATGGTTCCGGCTGAAATTGTAAGGTTTTTCTCACAAAAAATATTATATTACTAGATTTGTAAGGTTCCGGGTGAAAAAAAATATAGTGCAAAATGATTGTGATATAGTTATTTTGACTGTAGGGTTCTGCTGAAATTGTAAGGTTTTTTCCCGAAAAATCGTACATTGCTGGATTTATAAGGTTCCGTCGAAAAAATATATAGTGCTCAATAATGCACAATGCATCGTGCTGCTTGTGCCATAGTTGATTTTGCTGTGATATGGTACTGAGTGGCTTTGTAAGGTTCTGGGCGGAATTATAAGGTTCTACCGAAAAATCATATATTCCTGGATTTATAAAGTTCCGGCTGAAAAATATATAGTGCACAATGATGCACAATGCATTGTGCTACTTGTGCCATACTTAGTTTGGCTGTAGAGGGTATGGTTCATGCTGAATTTGTAAGGTTTTTCCCCGAAAAATCTTATATTACTGAATTTATAAGGTTCCGACTGATAAACTATATAGTTTACAATGATGCACAGTACATCGTGCTACTAGTGCCATAGTTGGTTTGGCTTTTGTATGGTTTTGGCTTGCTTTATCAGGTTCCGGCAGGAATTATAAGGTTCCGGCTGAAAAAGCATATAGTGCTTATTGATGCACAATGCACAATGCATATTTGTGCCATAGTTGTTTGGTTCCGGCTGATATGGTTCCGGCTGGCGTGACGGACACGCGAAAACACTTTTCAAAAACTACAACCGAAGTATTTTTTCTGTGCATTTTTGAACATTCTCTTTTTATCGATTTATTAATTTGACAGTGCAAAAAATAATGATTTAATAATTATAATTAAATTAGCTAGATAGTTACTAATGACCGGTTTCAGAAAGTTACTAATGGCCGGTTGCACTGAAAGATAACTAACGTTCGGTTAGTTGGGCGCCAGTTAAATGCTTTATATGAAATCTGTTTGCACAATCAGAAAAAACTCAACGCAAACTTGATTAAAAATATTTTATTCCATGGAAATATTTAACAGTTTTTAGTTAAAAAGTTATTCAATCAAAATTTGCCATTTAAATATTTCCATGGAATAATTTATATTTAAGCAGAGTTGATTATTTCTGATTGCGAAAGCAGATTTCATATAAAACCACTTGTATACACAACTAACCGGCCGTTAGTCATTTTTCTGTGAAACCGGCCATACATCAATTACTTATACGTTCAATGGACATACAATTTTGACAAATATCGTTGCTACTTCTAATCTAAAAGTTATTTTAAATTTCGTTTAGATGCGCCGTCTCGGGACTCGTTAAGAGCAGAGACGTATTATAAGTCTATGAAAAGCGAAATCCATCATAGTCCAAATTAAACAATTTAATTGACACTTCATATTGAGATTATGCAAATAATTGAAAGTAATAAAAAATAAAGATTTTAATTAAGTTGTTTGCAGATCTCATCTCGTATAATTATTCAAGAGCGCCACAGAATCGCATAAAATTCAAAATAAATCAAATTTGTTAACTTCTAAGGTGTAACCGGTTCGTTCACGTAAAAATTAATAAATCGTCTTTAGTAAATTAGCATCTTATTAGTACGTACGTGTGTATCGCCTATCTTACATTTTTATTCTGATAAAAAACCGCCGCCGAGCACACATAAAAATGACTAATCGAGCAAAAATATTTACGCAGTCGGAACCTCTTTTGAGAACCTTGAATCTAAAGCATCTACATCAAATGAACTGGTTGTGATCTACAAATTAATTTAATTATTTTACTTATTATGTGTTTCGTACGCCTATAAACAGAATTTAACCAGTTCAATGTCATTTGCATCGCGCTTTTTTATCTAACGAAATGTATAACACATACGACCATGGCTGATAAGATGTTAAGCGGAAGATACGACATCTGATTCAGATATAATTGCTTTATTTTATTTTATTTTATGTTTTTGGTGTAATGATAATTCGAGGACAACAACATCTCGAAGACGATTTATTGTTCTATGTCTTACTTTTGTGCTTGTTCGTTTTGTTTGTTTAGCACTTTATCTGATCAAATTTAAGAGCACTGTAACACCAAAGAGACGCTTAGTTTCGTTACAATTTTCAAGTGGATATAACTAAGAATTTGCCGTGCAAAACTATTTAAAATGATACATACATTTTTTTTGTTGTGTTTATTAACCATTGCGATTGTGAGTTGTGCTAAATTTCGTAAGTGCGCGGTTTTACGATTTCAAATATTTACAAAATTTTCTAACTATAAATAACTGTCCGATTTTATATTAGCTTCCGGTTACGATCGATGCGAAATCGGGGATGGAGATTGTGTTCGACGAGTTGCTCAATCAGTGATCGATTCTATATCGATAAATTCTGATTACAAAAAATTTAATTTGCCCAATTTGAATCCGTTGCAGACCGAAAAAATTACGCTAAAACAGGGCAGTGATAGTCCAGTGAACATTGAACTAACCCTAAAAAGTGTTGACGTGTACGGACTTAACACGATTACAGTGAAAAAAATTGAGTAAGTGTTGCCTGTAATGATTTTGTAAGTGCGGTTTGTTAAAATATCACATTATTTTATTGCAGAGGATTTGAACGCGGCTTCCAGAAACCAATTGTTATTGAATTTTCTACGCCCAAAATTAAATTCCATGGTAATTATACAATTGATGGGCGTGTACTCGTTTTACCTATCGTTGGCGATGGATTGTGCGATTTGGGACTTAACGATGTTTCCGGAACGATTAAATTAAAAGCTAAAATCATCCAGAACAAGGGCAAAGATTACATAAAAATACAAAGTTTTAAAATTAAATTTGATATTTCCCGGATGCTGTTACACTTTGATAATTTGTACAATGGTAATAATGTGCTGGGTGACAACACCAACTTGTTCCTAAATGAAAATTGGCGTGATATTTTTGAGGAACTAAAAGAAAATATTTATGATGCTGTAGGTCAGGTGCTGGTGGCAATTGCTGATTCGGTTCTATCAAAATTTTCATACCCCGAATTATTTATTGATAATCAATATAAAACAGCTTAAATGTTAAATATTTTGTGTTTTATTTTTAACTAAAATCAATTAAGAGATTTAGACGCATTCGATCATCACGACTAAATAACCTAATCGTCTATCATTGAGTTACATTTCAACTGGGAGTGATTAATGTCCGCCTATAACAAAAAACAAATATATTTACTTACCTTTTAAGAGTTCTGGCTTCAAAAAATAAGATAATGTGCTGAGAGATTCAAACATAAGGCCAAAAGATCAAATATTATTGCGATTTGGATAATTAATGAAAAAATATAAGATCCGTTCATAGGACGGGGCTTTGGCTATAATGACTTGACACCTCACTTGGTGTTAACACAATAAGCCCTTTGCCAATAAGTGGTCTACTATGACTTTACAGTCTTTCGGATATTACCGTCTCGGAACATGACCTCTAGGTTTGGGTTTAACGAAAAAGACGAAATCACATTAGAACCTTACTATTAGAAAATCCGATTCAAACCAAATCAATTGTCAGCTAGTCAAGTAAGGGCCTGAACATTTACCGATCGAAGACATCGTATTGAAGATCCCAATATTTCTACTGAGCTAGAAACCATGACGGCGTTGCAAAATCGATGATTTGTCTCCATCGTGCTAAATGGTTGATGTTTTAATTTAAATGGCTTGGTGGTGGTCTACCTATCAGGAAATCCGGGGTGTTAAAGTTGTTAAGTCATCGGGATCTGATGATATGAGCGGTGTTCTTGGTGGTATATAATGCCATTGGGTGCCATCTTTTACAAGCTGTTCTGCAATACTTTTCTGGTAGTTGTTTCAATGCAGCGCTCAGATGGTCCCGCATCAGTTGTGATGCCCCTATAAAGTTAGAGCCACAGTTGCTGTAGAGGTCCGAACAACTGCCTCGACATACTGTGAAGCGTCTAAACGCTGCTAGAAAAGCTTCAGATGATAAATTGCTTACTACTTCTTTCTAAGTGAATGACTTTTATTGCAAAACAGACGAATACCGCTAACTATCCTTTATAGCTTTTGTTACCTCGTCCAGGTGAGTATTAGAGCTGATAAGGCCCAGCATAACCCATACCTTCTAGCAGCAGAGGTGCATCTCTATTTAATATCCTAAACTCCTCGGAAATTATTAATATCTTGATCTACAATCACGGGTGAATTTCTTCCAATCTTAATTGTAAAAGACCACCTGTTAAACCTTATCACATAATAGAAAACTAACCAACTGGAAACATCTGTCTACTAAATTATTGAATGTGCTTTACACCATAGTAAAATTTAATTCATGTGGAGTAAATATAATCTTTGGCATCATCCCTGCCGAGTTGTATGTGAAGATAGCCCAAATTTCATACCCAACAAATGCGATGGCAACACTAATTATTGCTATCATGACATTTTTTGTTCTCAGCTTAAAAAATTCCACATTTATACACTCAGCCCCGAAAATACTTGCTATCGCGATAATTAAAACTCTTATGACAGTTGAAATTTTTCGGGTTTAGAGTAGAAGTAATACTTGTAAAAGCATGTTTTGAAGTAAGCCCAATTTTATGAATGTCAAGATAGCCAAATTTTCATCTTTGAAATATGAGGTGGCAACACTAATTATTAATGACACTCTTGACTTTCAGCACCGAAAAATGCCACGTTTTTATTCTCAGCCCCGAAAATATTTACTCATGACAGCTAAAACTATCATGACACAAAAATATTGCGTTTTCATAATAATATAACGATAGAAAATATTTCAGGGATTGGGCAAATAATTGATATTAATTATTTGTCATTCCCACATTATTTTTTTTTAGAAATTCTTTGTGATATATTTTATGGTGTATCGGCGTTTGTTTGGTGATGGAGGAACATCTCAATTAATTTTTGTGATTGTTTTAGAATTTAATAGAATATTGAGTCGAGTTGAAATATAGTCCCTCAAAATCTAAAGTAATTTTTGTAATTTTTTTTAAGTTTTCTATAAGGTGGAGTTGAGATCTAGTCTCTCAAAGTCGGGGTAGGGTGATGTTGGGTTATAGTTGGTTCAACTCAGTAATTATTCGTTGGCCGGACTATCGGCTTATGTCTAGCGATGGCTGAAGGTTCAAAGCACTTTTTGAATTAAAAAAAAAATTATAGGGTAGAGTAGAGATATATTCCTTCAAATAGCCGGACTATGCTTACAGTGAAGAAGGAAGATTTGAAGTAATTTCAGTGAGTTTTTCAGATTTTTTCTATAGGGTTGATTTGTCCGTCAAACTCAATAACTATTTATTTGCCGAACTAAAACTGCCGAGTAAGATTAAAAGTAATTTCAGCGAGTTGTTTTAGAATTGTTCTATGGGTCTAGTTGAGATATAGTCCAAAAATTCTTTAAATCTTCCTTCTTCGCTAGACACAAGCCGATAGTCTGACCAACGAAAATTTTGCTGAGTTTGAAGGTCTATATCTCAACTCTACCGCATAGACAAATTCTAAATAATTCACAAAAATTACTTATAATCTGCCTCCATCACCAGACATGAACCGATAGACCAGCCAACGAATATTTGCTGAATCTGACGAAGTATATCTCAACTCCATCTCACAGAAAAATTTTAAAAAATTATTTTAAATCTTCCTCCATCGCCAGACACAATCCGATAGTCTGGCAAATGAATAGTTGCTGAGTTTGGCGGACTATATCTCAACTCAACACCATAGACAATTTCTGAAAAAATCATTGAAATTACTTTAAATCTTCCTTCATCACAAAGCGTAATGAATATTTGCAGAGTTTGAGGAACTAACTCAAAGATTTATATCGCTCATTTGGTACAAGAGTGACACAATCCAAAATTTTTAATTTTTCAGTAGAGCGATTGTAAAAACGGCGGTTTTCAAAAATAAATAAAAATACATTCTGATTTGCAAAATAAATCTTTTTCTATTCCTACATCCTCAGTCGGATCTTAATTTTTAAATTGACTAATATTTTAAAATTTTTCCTTGCATAGTATTAAAAAAACTTAAAATGTTAATTTCTTTCACGAATTGGAAAACATATTCTCTTATTACTAGCAAATTAGGTAATTCCATTATATGGAATTACCTAATTTGCTAGTAATAAGAGAATATGTTTTGATACAAAATAATAAAGAGATGAATTATTGGAAATCGTTTGATTCGAATATCTTAGAAATGAGTGAATATTTCATTGTGTCACTGTTGCAGCAAATGTGCGATATCTCAACTCCACCCCATATACAAATTCTGAAAAATTAGAGAAATTACTTTAAATTTTCGTCCATCACTATTCTTAAGACGATCGACTATTTCCATCGACTATTTCCTGAGTTTGAGAGACTATATCTCAAATCAATCCTATAGAAAAATTCTGAAAAATTCATCGCTAGACATAAGCCTAGTCTGGCCAATAAAAATTTGTTGATTTTAAGGGAGTATATCTCAACTCTATCCTATACATTTTTTTTTAAATTCAAAAATTAATATGAATCTTCGGCTCTCGCTAGATATAAGTAGTTAGTCCGGCCAACGAATGATGAGTTGTGTCATGTTAGTTTTAGCTGTCATGACAGTAAATATTTTCGGGGCTGAGTAAAAATGTGGTATTTTTGAGGCTGGTAGTCAGAAGTGTCATAATATTAATAATTAGTGCTGCCAAATTTTTTAACTGTCATGACAGTTTTAACTATCGTGATAGCAAGTATTTTGAGGGCTGAGAGTTAAAATGTGGAAATTTTTTGGGTTATCTTCATATACTTCCTGACGAGTGCTATTTCGAAGCGTTTGAAAAATTTTCTTGAATCCTATTTTGAACTAATTAAAGTTAGAACTTTTCTCTATTACTTTAGAAATACTACAAAAGATCTTGGTATTTATAAATAGATTTAAATTGAATGTATGGGAAGATAGCCCAAATTCCATCCCCGAAAAATGCGATGGCAACACTAATTATTGCTATCATGACATTCAAAAAATTACGACAATTTTACTGTCAGCCCCGAAAATCTACTGTCATGACAGCTAAAACTATCATGACTCAAACATTTTTCTCAGGTGAGAGTAAAAATATTGCATTTTGGTGAAGGAGGAATATTTTAAGTATTTTTTGATTTTCGCTGTCGGTATATTTGTCGTAATTTTACTTTACGTATACATCGAGAAAATCAGGTAAGAAGAATAAATTTTTAAATGCAGGATTATTTCCTATCACTTTTTTATTTTTCCAATATTTTATTTTTTTTAACATTAATTGCTTCGTCAACCTTGCAGACACAGATCAAAGAGTTTTTATCTATTTTATCGCTTCTTCTGATAGTGCAACAAATGTTAAAAAAATCAAATATCAGTATAAATACAAAATATATTTTAATGTAATTTTAATTCGTTGTATACCTTAGAAGATGGGGAATTTATACAATTCTTCAAGTCTCAAACTAAGTAAAAAAAAAAAAATTTGAAAACATTTTAAAAATTTCCTGGAATAATTGCTCAATTTAGATTTATTGCTATAATTAATAATTAAATGTCGCAATAGTATACATAAAAATGTATAGTATTGCCATAAGCAACTTTTTCGATTTTCGGGGATAGAAAATTGGGCTATATTCACAAAGGTTTAAATTGAGACGTAAAAATTTGCATACCGAATATTTTAAGTTTAGTGGAAATAAGCTCAAATAGGAAGGCTGCTAAAATTTTAGATGTCTCTGATTATACAAAAGGTTAAACCACTTAAAACATGGCCGACCAGGTTTTTTAATCAACTTACCAATATACACTAAGACACTTACTGACACATCAGTATATGAAACTTGAACATTATACGATTCCCGACCCTGTTTTTAATTTATGAACTTTAATTAGAATCGTAATTAATTACATATGTTATTGTATAGCAAATTTAATTTTGTGCCAAAAAAAAAACAAAAATTTCTAATATGCGAAGTTCAACCACATAATGATATACATAATAAAACCAAATGTTTATAATTAAATTGATATTTAGAACCAGTAGCATCTATATAAAGCAAGGATTAAATTAATTTAAATTTCTTGACCCATTTTTTTTGTTTTTGATTGCTTTCTGATTTTTTTTTAAATTTTTTATCGTTGTTTTTTTCATTTATATTATTTTTTGGTGATTCGTTTCAGTTCTGTTGTTTAGGGGTTGCGGAAAATATTTGCATACCATCAAATTAATCTCATGCAGATCTCAATTTCACAATATTCTGCTTATAAACGTTATTTGAATACTAAAATGTTAAATAATTTTATTTTACCAACAAAAATAAAGGAGTTGGTTTCTAATTTGTATATGAATCTTAGTGGGTTTATATATTTTATTTTCGGTAAAGTGGGTTAATTTGAACAAGCAAATCGGATTATTGCACTAAGTAAAGGACGGTCATGTGACAGAAATTAGTTATATGCAATTGTTGGTTTTGTCTCTAAATACAACATTTAAAGGAGACAATAAGTTAATTACTTGTACTATACTCGTATTTAAATCACTGAACTGGAAACATTACATTTTTGTGGTTAGACATTAGATACGAAGTATAACAGCTCAAAGTTAGTTATATTCAAATTTGAAATATTTTATACCACTTGTTGTGGCATACTGATATTAAATGATGTTATACTATCACCAAAAAATAACTTTTTTATGTACATACCTGCAAAATGCTTGCAAACAAATCTTTGCATATATGTATTTTGCAATTGTAAAAAATCAACCAAACAATTAAATTTTTATGAAAAATATACTCTGGCAAATCTTCAGTCGTCGATTCGCGCAACTTATATAAACGAGCAAGCATGATCGGAAGCAAGAGCTGGACCATGACCTCTAACGACTGTAGATTATTATCTACCTTCGAAAGGAAGGTCATCCGTTCCATTTTTGGTCCTATTAAAGTTGCGAACAATGAATATCGGATTCGCATGAACCACGAAATAAAGCAACTTCTCGGAGGTAGCGATATTATCGGCTTCATCAAATTTAATCGAGTGAGATGGCTCGGCCACGTTGCAAGGTCTCTACAACAACGAATGGTTTACAAAGTGTTTCATCAACAACCAGCCGGAGTACGTCGTAGATGAAGACCCCGACTGCGCTGGCGTGACGACGTCGACCAAGACCTATTCGTATTAGGATGTCGAAATTGGAAAACGAGAGCGATGGACCGAGAAGGATGGAGGACCATAGTGTGGGCGGAAAAATCCCTTCATGGAATGTAAATGCTAGAGAGAGAGAGAGAGAAGCATGATCAATGATCAAAGATTTTTTCCACCATGATCAATGATTTTTGGGATGTGGTTTTGATTTCAACAGGATGGCGCTACGTGCTATAGACGGCAAGCGCAACCATCGACTTATTAAAATCTAAATATGGCGATAAGTTGATGTCGATAAATGGACATGTCAATTGCTCTCCAAGGTCGTGCGATTTGACACCTCTCGATTATTTCCTGTGAGACTATGTGAAGTAACTGGTTTATGCTGATAAACCAGCAACAATAGACGCCTTGGAGGCCAGCATTGTTCGTGATATACGGTCAGCAGTGCTCAAAAAAGTGGCCCAAAATTGGACGTCCAGAAGGCGTTTCGTCAAGAACAGCCGTTGTGCCCATACGCCCGAAATCATTTTTAAATATTAATGCCATGTATTGATGTTTCGAATAAAAAAAAATTTTTGATTACAATTTAATTTTTTGTGTTATTTTTTACAATTTCAAGTTCTATCGGGCTTAAAAAACACCCCTTATAATGATTAAGACCAACCTAACCACATGCCTGCGTCCGTCGGCTTCGCTATATGTGAGTTTGCTATGAGTTTGCTTTATTAAACCCCTGAATTTGTTATACATATATCAAATTATTTTTCATCAACATGAATTTAATTTGTTCAATTTTATGTGTTCATATAACAAATAACAAATAGTGATTCACTCATTCAAAAAACCTCTTCATCTAATACAATTTATAAAAAAATCAGGTTAGTTGAAACATAGTTTTAAATCGATTATTAACGATTTCTATAGGAAAGCGAGTTTGTTCTGAAAAATAATACCAATTAATAACAACAAAATTACAAATTCAAGCAATGAATGAGAACGAAACCCCTGTAGAACGAAAGCGCCGTTTAAACAGAGAACGAACGCAAAGATGGAGAGCACAACAAATACCTGAAGAAGTTAACACAAAAGAAGTTAACACAGCTACAAAACGACGACAAGCACATGCCGCGCCACAAAGATGACGACTTCAAAATCAAAGAACCAAAAGAAGCTGCAAGACGACGACATGCACATGCTGCGTCACAGAGACAACGACTTTAAAATCAAAACCTGAAAAAGCTGATGCACATCTGCAAGCACATGCTGCAGTACAGAGACAACGAATTGCACATCAAAGGGCGGAACAGAGTCAAATTATTCAAAATAAAGTAATTCATTTTGTTGAGGATCGAGTTGTTATTCATGACTGTGGGCCTTTCAACGTCATTTGCGAGTTCTGAAACTACTAAACTGCTAAAATTCCAGAAGACTGGATCTTGTCGATAGTATGCCCCGTCGTATAAAATCAGTTACTGACAATACAGGACTTTGGACCAAATATTAAAGATGTCAAATTTAAAAAAGTGCTTATATTTATACATATATATGACCTAAACAATGACTTTTAATATATTTTTTTAATTAATTAAATTATTGTTATTTTTTTAAATAAATCTAATCAATAATATTATAAACTTGTAACCTCAAGTTGTTTTTATTGCCTAAATAATAAAATAATAACTATAGAAATTAAAGCCTTAAAATGTTTTAATTATGTATCCATTTTTTGCTCTTGCTACTGTTGTATGTAACAAATTACATTTAAATCAAATTAATGCAACGTATGACTAATTGTGAAGCTGGTGTACATTGCAACTGTGGATAGTTCTAACCAATGCCTGGAACTTTTTATATCGTGCCTTTTGCCTTATGAGTATAAAATCTTTGGAGGCTTATAATGAATTTTTTGAATGATTTTTTTTTATCAATTGACACTCAAAAAAGTATAAATTTCAATGTAGGATTATCACAGATTTTGCAAAAATCGGATTTTGGTTTGGGAGTCTTGTTTTTGGAGATATCAAGCCCAGCTCATGTAAAATATCAAAAAATTTGTTTAAAATAAATTTGAATATATAGAGCTGTCAAAAAGTACTCTGTTTATAAATAGTCTGAGAATATTCTAAGGTGAAGTGTTTATTTTTCTATTCCTTCTGTTGAATTGTGATTCCTTCAATGGATGTTCATTGGAAAGAAATGAATCTAAAAAGAAACTTTTAATAATATACAAAATTCATGAAAACTGTTTGTTGCAAATTTTTTTGGTGGTACTTGACTATAAAATTTTGGGGCTGTATACTATATGTGTAGAATCTTTAATCCACACTTTCAATCTAATATGTATTGCGTAGATTGTATGTTACGCTACTCAAATAATTACGATTGCCGTTAATTATATAGAAAGCTATTCACTTTTTGGAAACAAAAAGCTGCCGAGGGGGCAAGATTTTTAATTTAACAAACAACGGAAATGATGGTGTTACGACGTACATTATATTTCGTATGGAAATTAGTATTGGAGGTGTATAGCGGGATATAATGTACATTTCAATACCACCGAAAATGTGGTTTTGCAATGTATATACAAAGCCTGTTATATGCTTTCGGCTGTGCTTTGTATGGATGTGTATGTATTGATTACGAACGAAAAATATACAAGATCAGGGGACTTTTGTTTTCATTTTGTTTTATTTATGTCATTACATAATTATTATAAATATTTTTACTTTTTGTGCTTGGTAGTGTAAATGTTTTTCTATATGAAAAAAAAAACGATTCAATCATTGATTTTTTTATTTTATTGTGTTTTCTTTTTATTTTATTGTGTGTGATCAATTTACACAGGGGCGGCGAGGATACGGTGGATGTGTATTGCGATAAATTTTCTTTTATATTGATGTTAATGGGCGATCGCTGAGTTTTCATCTATTGGGATAGGGAAATAACTTTATGGGTTGCAGTGTGTTGGTTTTTTTTATTCTAGAGAAGCGGGTAGCGAGCACTCCTGGATCTGCATTACATATTTTTCTTGGTACATTTTACTAAGATTATTTATGAAAATGATTCTTTCCACATTTTGATTTCAGAAATTAACTAATTTTACTAATTCCTACCTCCAATTATTCACCGTTTGAGTATTAAATTGTTATATTTATTACATTTTATATGATGAGCAATTTAGAGTTATCAAGGTTTATCAGGGGCTGCATGAATTAAAGAAGTCCGAATTGAAGGGTTTTTTTCTGAATTAAAATAAGTGTTTTTGATTCGCTTTGGGGATGAATTAAAATCGGAGTTGAAGAAGAAATGAAAGAGTTCGATAAGGTGAATTTGGGCGGGGCATTTCTTGATTCATTTTTAAAATGAATTAATATGAATGTTTATAGAATGAAATAATATAAGCCTTTTTTATTTATATTTATACTTTATAACTAATCAATGTAAATCCATGAAACTATTATTTTCATTAATGAAAATTTTTTGGAATTTAAATTTAAATTTTAAATAGAATGTGCCTTTTTTAATTTATTTTGAAGGTGAGTTAGGGTACGTGTTTTAAAAATGAAATAGTATAAGCCTTTGTTAATTCATTTCTGAGTTTTCTCCTTTTTCTAAATCGCTTTTTTAATTCATAATTTTAAGTTAAAAATATGAATTAAAATAACCCTAGTGGAAAAAATCAAATATTTATACTAAAAAATTATACTGAGGAATACCAAAATCAATTTATTTTTGTATAAATGATTAATTTAAATACAAAATATACTTTAAATTGGTTAAAGTTTAATACATTTCTAAACCAAAATACTACTTAAATTATACATCTCAAAAATTATACAAATTTAAGTATGAATTTTGTATATACAAATATTTAAATTAAGTTAAAATTAAACATGAATATACATAAAATATTTTAACCTAAAATTAACTCTTAAATTCAAATTTTAAACTAAATTAAGTATTTTAGGGATAAATACTTAATACGGTAGTTTTTTAGTTTAATAATGTTTAAATATTTTATACAAATTTAAGTATGATTTTTGTATATACAAATATTTAAATTTAGTCAAAATTAAACATAAATATACATAAAACATTTTAACCTAAAATTAACTCTTAAATTCAAATTTTAAACTAAATTAAGTATATTTGAGATAAATACTTAATACGGCAGTTTAAAAGTTTAATTATGGTTAAATATTTTATATAAATTTAAATATTAATTTTAACATCATTTTTAACAAATATTTAAATTTAGTCAAAATTAAACATAAATTTAAAAAATTCTTTTAAGCGAATTATTGGAATCGAAAATTGTATAAATTCCCGCAAAAAGGAAAATTTCCCACGAACTGGCAACACTGATGCGCATCTATACTATCGTGCTGAAAAAATATATTTAGTAGTAATCGTATTTCACGGTCTTTTGTATGTTGGTGTGCTGGTGTAGTTTGCACCAAATGAAATAAACCAAATTAAGTATATTTTAAGTTTAATTGTGTATTTAAATATATTGATTTATATTATTAAGAATTAAACTCTACATAGTTATTGCTTTGGTGGTGCAGTGGTTAAGGTGTACACCCCGCAGGTGTTTATTAACGCAAAAGTAGCCGGTTCGAGTCCAGTCGGAGTCCAAAATTTATTCTTATTAGGCAACGATGTTATCGGATCAAGTATTCACTACACTGATTGAAAATTGACTGAAAATACTAGAATTAACAATGGCGTGAAATAATCAATGGAGAGGAACTGATGACGTGGCATGTCCGCGAATACAAACAACCACATGGAAAAATGATTTAAAATTATAATACGCATACATCAGCAGTCACAATGAATGGAATATTTTCATTATATTCTAATTCTATCTCAAGTATAATTTTTGTTTAAATTTAAAAACTATACTAAAATTATATTGCCATAACCCACTAAAATTATACTTAAAATACACTGATATTGGTATTAATTTTATAACACAATATACAAAAATTATACTTTTAACTAGATAATTTTCGAAAGTATAATTTCTGTTTAATTTTTAAAATTATACTAAAATTATATTGCCATAACCTACTAAAATTATACAAAAATTATTATTAAATTTCTATGAAATCGTAAGTTTATTTTTAGTATAAAAAATTTCAATTTTTCCACTAGGGAAGTCGCTGGTGTTTATACAAAAATCAACTTTTTTGCTTCATTTTTGGAGAACTTTCTTGATTCGGACTTTTTTAGTTCTGTACCCCTTTATCAGGTGTTTATTATTAATACTATATTATTCATTGCAGTTTCTGATTAAGCTAATTTATTTAGTTCTAATGAACATTTTTGATTACAGAAGAATTTTGAAGCCGTAATGACTACATTTTTATTATTTGCAGCTTTATTATTTTGTAAGCGTCGAGGAATAAATACTTTTGGGATAAATAAGTTTTTGCCTGAATAGCTAATATACATATATGATTTTTTGCTATTATTGACATTTTTCCATTTAGCTAAAGGGAATTATTGTTGTGTAGCATTGCTTTTAGAGTAAGATAATTTCGGTAAATTGAAGAAAAATTTCCACTAATTAAAAAGAGTTATCTATTATTTAACTCATTAACTATAATTTTATATAATAAAAGAATCTGGAGGTTCAGATATAGATGGAAGTGGAAGCTGAGTCTTTTAAGCCTCATAACAAATAAGGCTATTTACCTTGGAATAATATTTAATCATTGTTAATACTAATGAAATTTTATTTTTTATTTTAATTTAATTTAATTGTATATTTAAGATTTAATTTTTCTCACGACAATTGGTTTTATTTTAATAGATTAAATGACTATGGCTATATGTAACATTGAAGTGTCGGTGGAGGGAAATTTTATGGGTTGACCTATTTTTTGGATTGGAGGCTATACAATAAAATTTATAATCAGACAAATATTGATACATGGATGTTTTTTGTATTTTTGGGATCAATGGCACTTCTTTAATTAGATTATTTTCTAATAGCTACTTATTACTAATTCTGTCATCTTACAGATTCCTGATTAGCTTAATAGTTTTATTTAATTCTGATTGGGAATAAATTGTAATGGGTTAATTATACATATTCATTATTGATATATGTATTACCTTACAGATTCCAGATAAGCTATTTTTGAAACCAGATATCTTTGTTTCATTTTTATTTTTATTAATAAACATATTGGTTTATTAGGGATTGTAAGGTTATCCGTTAAAGAGGGGATCCATCCGTTTGATACTACAATATTTGGATTTGATTTATTTTATTTTGTTTGTTTTACAACAATCAAATTATAATTAATTTAGTTATAATAATCATTACATTACATTTATTATATTCAAGAATAATTTAATTATATCGTACAAAATAATGATTCTATAACGCATAATAATGACATTTTATTTCAGAAAACTTACTCGTACCATTAAGATGCCAACATTATTGATTATCAATTTTTTTAAAATGCTATAATAAAGGTGTGTGGAGGGCCTGGCGTCACGTTATTGTAAATAGATATAAGAATATGGTATTAAATAAAATTTCATCACTCATAATAATGAAATTTTATTTCAGGACATTTACTAATTAATCAATTACTTTTTAGGATGTTGATTGCTGATTATTTATATCCCGAAGAACAAAAATAATTGTGCTGTCTTGTGCTTTACTAACTATTGACTACTTAGGTGTCTGTAACCGGGTCAAGTCTATCATACCTAACAACCTTTCTTATCCCTCCATCTTGTTATATGTAAAAGGGGTGTACGGTTGGCCCGGCGTATCCGGGATCCTTGCTTAGTCTTGGCCGTACATTCTAATTTGGCAGGAAGTTAATGATTCTCAAAACTGTTTTCAGAACTGAGATCAAAGGGTTAATATTTGTTAAGTAAATACCACCCCTACATGCAATTCTATAGTGAAGGTGAGAATCAACTAGAGCGTAGTATAGGCATTTCATAAATTCAGGACTACAAATATTTCTCAAATAGTAAAATTAAGTTGCGAGTCTAAGTGTAACCCCAGATATTTAAAGGAGTTCTTAGAAACAAGAGAAACATGAAACAAATCGGGTCAATATGATTATAAGATATTTTTTTGTTATTGTATGATTTAAACTTTACAATCTGTTCTAGAACCGGAGTACTCCCAACTGTTTCGCGCTTCGCTTTCCACGTGCTACCTTACGTATTGCCTGCCAATTCGCATGCATAGCTGCAAACCTCCTTAGTTCAAACGCCAAATTGTTAACCACCATTTGGTCGGTATCGTAGATATTATTGCTAATAATAAGCTAATTTCGGATGAAGAAAATCGGGTGTGGGCCATAACATATTCACCTGTCCATTTTTTATATTGAAACTGTTAGTATGGAAAAGGAATGATGTAAAATTTCGCGCTCTATAATATATACTAATTTTGCTTGTATTACTATACCGATTAAAACAAATATTGACTTATAATTACTCCACTAAAACATAATTGGTTATAAAATAATAAATCAAAAATTTTAATAAACTGTAATTTTGTTTACTAACTAATTCAAATATTTCTTTAACATCATAAACTTTACTAATTACACAGTATAATGAGAAGGTAGACTGTTTTATCCTTAATTATTGATATTAAGATTAAATAATCGAAAACATTTTGCATATCTCTAATCTCACCATTTTTTTTAATGGTAATCAATATTTACATATTATGTATAAATGAAATTGTGAATGGTATGAGCTTAATAAATTAAAGGGTGTATCTCATTCGCACTAAAATATTCTGTTGATATATATATTTTAGAGTGGTATATTTTATTCATAGTAAAAATTTAAAATATCTGCATATTCATCTAAATTGATAAATAAATTATATTAGCTTTACATCTACATCGATATTTACATCTACATCAAGTCTACATCTATACATCTACCAACATCTACATCTACACCTATATCTACATATACATATACCTTCGATTACTTCCTTCGTAGTGAAATGTTCCACAAAGTTCCCTTCACCTGATGGTTCAAATCCTACAATAATATACGACTGATAATGAAACCGAAGAAGAGGCCTGGATATTCCAAATTTAAACCACAAACTTGAAGTGGCTGACCTTGTGATTTGTTAATGGTCATATCAAAGCCTAGACGTATTGGAAATTGTATTCGTTTAAAATTAAATAGCATATCTGACGAAATTATATGGATGGTTGCTCAAATTGAATTTGTTTTTAATTGTTTAACAGTAAGTCGTGTACCATTACATTTGGTTGGTTGATATTTCGTATTACAACGATTGGTACACCAATTTTTAATTGAGGAATATTTGTGATGGTACTCCAGGCAAACCTAATGAATTTAAAAATTCTTAGGGAATTATCCACTTCGTCTTCGCCTTCGTGGCAAATACAGATATTTTGTGGAAATGTAATTAAACAAGTTACCATATCAACTTGAATTTGTTCATTTTCAATGTCTAATAATTGTTTTGAAAATCTCACAGCTGATTCAACATTCAATTCAATTCATTTAATTACAATCATTAAAAGTTATAATCCACTTCTTTAATCATTAACACTTGACAGAATTCTATTACAACAATGGTTTTGTTGTCAATTCATTTTTTGTAAATGTTCTTGTAAATTATTATTATAAATTTAAAAAATTTACATCAAAGTTACGTTCCTAAAGTTAGTGATATCATTTACTAAACGATTGGGTGCTGTCAATCCTATTATTTTGCATCCCATTTTGAGCTTAAAGCTCATTCGAATGTGATTCTTTTGTCAAATTATTAGTACTGGTCATTAATCGTCATTTGTGTGATATATGTATATAGCTCCTAACGCCTTCTACATAAGTAATAGTGAGTTATATATAAGTAATTCATATTCTTCACATTTTTAGAATAGTTTCCATAAAGCTTTCTCAAATTATTGAAAAAAAAAATAGTAAATTTAAAAAAATTATAATTTTACCACTAATAATGAAAATTTAGAATTAAGAAAAACAATTACAACCATTCGACAGGCAAGTCAAAGAATGAGAACCATCTCGACTTGCGAAATTTAAAAGTCAGTAACGTAATCAGTACCCGAAAGGTCGAAAGTGACACCTATGTCAGCATTATAGGCTTAGATAGTAAGCAGCTGTCAAAATTGACACCGCCTTCCTCCATCGCACCTTTCGAAAAGCTAAAGTGAACAATGTAATCAGTACTTCCGAAACTGATACCCACATTGGCTTTGATAGTATAGGTGGGTACCACCAAAAACAAAAAGAACACCGCCCTCCATCTCTAATTCAGAAAAACAAATTCGGTAACGTAAGATATTAGTAGGTACAAAATGACAACCCCCCCATTTCGCCTTGTATAAAATAAAATTTCTCTTCTAATTTGCACTCCCGAAAACCCGAAAATGGCATCATTGGAGAGAACAAAAATCACCGGCCGATTTTTTGTTGAAAAATAGTTTATTGTCAAAAATCGTCATTCCCACTTAAATTTCGAAAGACCGATTTGTACCGATCCCGTTGCAAAGTTGATTTAGAATTTTTTTGTTCTTAGTAGTTTTTCTTGGAAAAGATATACTTTTCAATATAATTGCAAAAGTTGCGAAGTTGATTAACAATTTATCAGTTACTAGAAAGGTAAGAATATATATGACCCCGGCAAAATAATATCTCTTATTTTGACCACAAAATTAATGATTTCTATGACACTTAGCATACCTTTGAGAAGGGCATAAACTGGAGAGGTTTTTAAAATAAAGTTTATTTCAAAACAATCTCCAGTATTTTTTTAAAGCATTTAGAAGGTTTACATTTTTTATAATTTTACACATTTTTAAGGATTTGGAAGCCTACTATATAAATCATTTTTTCTAAACCAACTGAATTGAAAAATGATTTAGTTACAATAAAATTACACTGCAGAATGCAATAAAAGTTATTTGGTGCCGTTACGACTACAGACAAAAATGTTATGACCATTTAAAGGTGAGTTCAATCTCGGTAAGGTAATTTAAAAAAAAACTAAAAAAAATCATATCTCAGTTACCGTGACACTTAAGACATCAGTTCTGTGGGATGAAAACTTCCAAATGACTCCCCCAATCTGCCAAAAAATTTTATCGGTCCACCTGCCAAACACCCGTATATCAATTTTAAATGACTTTTAAAATCCTGGGGTGGGATGAAATTTGTATGATTATTTTTGATTTCTGAGGGGTCCATTTTGGTGACCTCAGAATCGGAGAGCGGGTTTTAGTAGGTTTAAAGTTTTTTTAGCCCAATTAGCTCTTTAGTTTGATATTTCTTTGGTTTGAGATCATTTTTTCCTTGGACCGTCTTAATCATAGATTCTATAAAGTGCTGGATGTCATAATTTTTTAGTTCATAACGTTATACAAATTTTATGTTAAAATAGCAAACCTGTGACTTAATTTATTTAAAATTAGTTTGAATTTCACGTGCTTTAAACCTCAATGATACCCTACATGCAAAATTTGACCAAATTAAGCTACGAAATTGCCAAGTTCCGTTACAAGCACCGCTCAGTCCTAATATGTAAATGTAATACACACAGAATGTTTAGCTAGGGTCATTTAAGAGATATTCGAGTTCTACTTAACAAGACAGGGTTTCAAAATTTCGTTGATAATTTTTATATAGTATTAACACCGTTCACAATCCGCTAAAAAATGGGAAATTTTATTTAGCAAGTCCAAAAAAAATTTCTTATATATAATACCATTCAATCTATAATATAAGATAAGCTTGACGAAAATTTTAAAAATCAGATTTTGAAATCTGGGATTTTGATGGCAAGTTATTTCTAATAAAATATTTATCATTCTTAGTTTAACAGATCACATTTAACAGTTAATAGCAGTTGGTCATTTATTTTCAACGACTAACAGTCAATGCTCTACATTATACAAGTATGACGAGAAACTTGATTTAATAACATTAAAAAAATTTCCATAAAAATTATTTCCAATTCCAAATCCACCCTCGTATTTACAACAAAGTTGTAGAATTTTGTTGAAAATTTTCCCAACTTTACTCGTACCTCAACAGTATTAAAAATTAATTTTTATGATTATTTTGATAAATGTGCACATGAATATGACTTGTGTACATAAACCATCTCGACACATTACAGGATTCAAATGAAGACGAGATATTTAAATAAAATAATGAAACTTCGTACATATTATATAACATCCTAATGTTCAACATAACCTCATATGGTGACAGTCAGTGTAAAGGATCTGACCAACCGTAATACAATCTACACCAACAAAAGAATGAGCTATCGCACGTTATGCTACAAAAAATAGAACAAGCAGTGCTCAATAAATTATAAGTAATGTATACCAGTACAAAAACAGATGATAATAAATGGGTTGAAAGCTCATAGACCAAGACCTGTTAGAGTTCCGTATCTTACTAATAATCATCGTGGGCAATGAAAAAATCATGCGTTGCACTATAGAAACTAAACTCAGAGAGACTATTATAATGTACTTTTTTCCAAAGTTTCGCGTTCACCAGGACAAAGATTAAATCTTAATTGCGTGTTGTCAGTCGTTGCAATTTCATGGAGGTTCAGTGATAGTTTGGGCGGGTATTTCGTGGCATTACAATACATATTTGGTAGTATTATCCAGCTTTAACATAAACATGATATGTGGAATAAATTTTAAAGCTTTATATGCTTTCCATGAAAAGGCAAATTTGGCATACTGTTTTCTTATGCATATTAATGCCCGAACGCATACAGCTCTAAGCACACGAGAAGTTCAAAATTAAACCCTATAGGGCACGTCTGGGATATTTTACAACAGCGTGTAAGAAAATGGACAAGGCAACCAACAAATTTGCAAGAACTTCGACATGATTTACAAGAAGAATGGCAACAAATCACGATGCAACAAATAGAAAATGTTTTAAATATGCCACGGCATATTTATGAAGTAAGAACTATAGGGGAGGTAACACGCGATATTGAAAATTCCATTATGTTCGTAGATTTTAGTTTTATTACGTTTGAATAAATTTTAAATCGATTTTTGTTGCAATTTAACCTCTTTGAAATAAATTAACTTTTTTACTGTAAAAATAAGAACTTATTTTCTACTTGACCTTGAACCACTAAAATTACGCCTTCTCGCTAAAATTTTAACAAATCGACAAGGAGTTGTCATTGTGATATTTGCCCAGCATCATTTTCAAGGTTTCTAAATTCTCTATAAAGATAACCACTTTATGGATTTGGGAAGAAATATTGAGCAAGTTCTTTAGTCTCAAACAGCAGCATATTTTTTTTCTTTTAGACCATTTTTATTTTACTCAAAAAAGTCATAAAAAACAAACTTAAATAAAACGCATTCCACTACCGAAAAGAGGATAGAATTTCCTTCAATTAAAACCAAATTATATTTTATGAAAGGTTTTATTTCACCAAGATACAAATGTTCAAATCTGGATATTTTTTCGAAAAAAAATTCTGTTATTTTTTTTAGCGCAGTGTAATAAAGAATTTTACCTCTCCTAAAGCACATAATTTGTAATTATCGGCCATGTTTTATTTGACAACAACAACAATTTATGATAAAACAAAATTTATACTCTGATTTAAATATAATATTCAATATCAATCCCATTTTGAATTATTTTAAATATTAATTTTGTACGTATATTTATTTTGAGTGTGTTTTGAACCCCAGGAATGAGAAAGCACTAAAACTCCAGGATAACATAAGGTTCGGGAACGGGCAACCTCATTGTAAGATTTCTTACTAACGCAAACAGGATTATTAACTTACTAATCTTATACGGTCCAAACATTAACGTAAAAGATGACACAGGTAAATACAAAGAATAACAATATGGTGACAGGTGTAATGTTTGGTGGTTCCGGTCCTGACATGATGATCATTTTATCGAGTTTACATATTCTGGAAATTTAGTTTGAATAATTGAGACTGGAATCGCTGCATGTAAATAGAAATTTAATGACATTTCGAAAAAATATAAGTAGTGTTTTATTTATTTATTGTAAATTTTTGAAATTGAATTAATAATAACGACAAGTGAAAATTATTGCTGTGATTTATGAAAATTGGTTTTGTAAACCGCCAAATTTATAGTGTAAGTCACACTCCAGTGATATGTAATGAATCACAGGGCTATTTTGTATAACAATTGGTGAGAAGAAAGAAAGTAAGACTAGATGATAATCATGGGGTGGTGTAAATGGTTTACGGGGCCACCTGAAACTTCGGAGATGGAAGTAAATGAAATAGTTACAGCAGGATGTGAAACAATATTTGAAAGCAAATATTGATGAAATCAAGATTAGCAACGAAAATTCGGTACTCTCCACCTGCGGAAGTAGAGAAAATCCAATTTGAACAGAAGTTCCGATCGAAGCGGCCCACATGGGCTTTTAAACTAACCAATTGCATATAGTTTTACTTCGTTTTTTGTATTAGAAAAGTAAAGTTAACTTAGAAAGATGAGTAAAATAACTAAATTATAAAGTGAACCATATATGGATTGAACTGAAACACTACGTTGATAGTTCAAAATACTTTGTACATCTGCTTAAATCTCTCCACGAAGTCTTATTCTGAGACGTTACCAACAGATTCCAAAACGTTGGATAACGGTAATCAAATAACGCACTGTACGTAATAAAATTTCATTTTGTGGTTAATAAAATCTGAATGTCATAATTTTATTATGATCATAAAAATAATTTTATAGGCATTTGCCTAAACCGTTCGTTATACGAGTTTGTGTTATGTATATCGACATTGACACACGAGACGTATACACATTAATGTTATAATGAATTTTGTGGTATATGCGGCTAGCCTTACATTTGCGGATGAAACCATATAATTTATGAATCGTTTAGCCTGAATCAAGAGATTAGTGTAATGATCATTCAGAATGTTGTTTTTATTATCAATTCACATTTTATTATAATTGTCTAATTAAATTAAATTTATGTTATATACGTATGTGTTATATTGACGGAAATCTCTGTCACAACCATAACATGATTGGCACAAAATAACTATGTCATATCGGTGGTGTGGTAGCCCGCCATTATACCACATCTATATAGAGAATCCAGATATATCATTTAACTTTATAAAAAATTGAAAATAATATTTGTAATTATTGTAAATTGAGTAACTACAAAAATTGTATTTATCGTAAATAGTAAACTCCTTGAGTTATGCACTTTGTAGGTGGAATCCAAACTAGATAATAATGCTGTTATTCGATTTTTAAAATGAAAACTAATTTAATGCACTTTTACAGAAAGCACAAATATTAAAAGAAAAACTTTAAATTTTGACTCACTGAACTAGTACATCGACGAGTACATCAACTGTATAGTTAAACAGAAAACTTCTCAAAATAAATATAAAAGGAACACATTCACGTTTTCTTTAAGTGTTCATTTACATTTATACTTATTTTTGAGGATTTGTATTCTGGCATGAAAAGTCATATTATGTAATATTTACATAGGTAAAGCAATAAAACAATTTTATTTCGTAGGTACGTTTTACAGAAAATTAAATGATAAAACCTTTGTTGAAAAATTTCTTAAGTTTTTTTTTTTTTTTTTGGTAGGGGGAATTATGTTCCATCATCCTTACATCATATTATATAACCATGACACAAAAAAAACGAAAAAAAAAAACAAATTTGTTTTTGTTTTTTTCCACTTATATTTTTATTTTCTTTGTTGTTATATAAAAAGTATATTCATCAAAGCTTTTCACAGTTTCCTCTTCAAAATGAAAATCTGTACATACCTTTAATTTTGTGTATACTTGTGATTTGTTCGTTCAGTTTTTTGTTTTTGTTTTGTTTAAATAAGACTCGTCTGTTTTATAAACCATAGAACAATTTGAAATGAGTTTCGTTTTATTTGTTAAAATAAGAAAAGTGATAATTACAAGTAGGTTAAAATTTTTGAGAATAAAATATAGATACTCTACAGCAAACAGCGCTACGGTAAATTTTTTTTTATCTTTATTGCGTTTGAGTGTATTTTTTGTAAGCGGATAAATAAAATTTATGCAGAAAAGTTTCTTAAAACTGCAGAACTATTTAATTTTATTACTGGTTTATCATTGCCAATTGCCTTTTTTATAATTAATGAAAACTATTGAAAATATTAATTACATAATTGAACAGCAACGGTTAACTGGGTTATTGTATTTTGTTTGGACTAGTTGAAAATGGCATAAATTTTATAGTTTATAGTAGAAATTGCGATATTTAAATATAATTTTTTAATAAATTTTCTAAACTTTATAAGAAAAAAGGAATGTGGTGAATAGCGAAACTTTTTGAAGAAAGAATGGGTTAAAAGTTAAAAAAAATAGATAGCTTAAAATGAGTTTTTTTTAAATAAATCCGTTTTATTTCACTTTTCTTACTTAAAAATTAAATGTAATTATCTACTTAAACATTATCTTAGCTTGCAGATAGCCAACAAATCAGATGATGAAATTATTTCTTGACAACAAAATCAGTTATAAAACTTTGCGACGATTTCTGATATGTTTTAAGAAGTTCCCTGATATCCAGAAATACTACAATTCCACAGCTCTCGTTAGAATTTGAATGCCCATTCAGATTTCGGGTAAATAATTAGAAAATGATTTTTAACGAATTGCAAAGTTGAAGCTCTTCTCGAATTATTTTTGCAGTGAGCGGATCAGTTTCACTATATTGTTTTCTGGATTTTCGACGGGGTTTAATAATATTTCAATAAAATCATCGTTACTTCGTGGCAATACCTCAGTAACGAGTTACAATTAGTTCGTCTCATGTGCAAATTCAAACAACAAAAGAATGAAAAATTTGTGGTGCTAAATTTACCGCCACCGTACCGTCTTTACTGTTAGCCCACCTGTAACGTGCGATGCTCACGACCCTACAACCAAAACGCGTCTACCATCTTTCACCTCCCTATACGAACCCCCTTAATCCATAATACCTCCTATCCCATATACAGAGGAACGAAGAGAATCTGGTAAATAGATATGAAAACGACCGAGAATTGAAGACGCAAATTCCGGTATAATGGTGTAAGTTCACAAGGTTTGTGAAAAAAATAAAAGAAATAGAAAAATCGATTTTAAATTCAATAAGAGAAGATCACAAAAAAAGATATAATGCAAAGTGAAATAAAAATTATAACCGTACGGGATAAACACATACCAATCATAAACAATAATAAAAATTCACATAAATATAAATGAACAAAGACAAATTTTCTTGTTTGTACCTTATACTGGACCATGAACTGGCTATGAAAATCGAGACAATAACCACCATATAGTTTCAATAGTTTCTATAAGCTGTTCTGGATAGTGCCTAGCAGCTTCTTTATCTGCTAATGAATTTCGCCGGTAATCTTCACATTATGAAAAATATTTCACTTTAGAAAACCAGTAAGCCACCCTGTACACGCTGAAAATTCTGTGCCGGACTACGCTGGAAAAGTATAGATGGTCTCAATTGCTTTACCGATCGTCAATCCAAACTAGCAATGCTTTTTAGGTTTTCCCTATTAAAAAACTTATTGATACGATGATAATTTTGGACCTAATTTTGTACCAGAAATGATAGACTGTCTTATTGACATTTCATTATTTTTATTGGCTATCTTTTATGGTAGATTCAATTCTCGTGAAGTTTGTCCTAACTTGTCCGAAACCCAACAACAATTTTAAGACAAGTTTAGGAAAAAAATTTACTCGACTATATAGTAACGTGAATGTTTTCCTAGACGTTTCTAATTTTAACAGTGTAAAATGTTATCATATTTGTTATATAAACACTATTGGCAATTTAAAATATTTCAATTAATTGTCAATTTATAATATTATATTTAGTAAATTAATGCTCTAGAATTTTAATTAATTTAAAAAGTATCAATTAATTAATAAACTTGCGTTTAAATTCAAAAGATTTAGAATAAAATATAATAGTAAAAACCCTTTGTCTGAAGATACTTCTAAGTGGTTACAACTCTTAGGGTAAGTGTTTTCACTTTGTACTAGAACCAATCCAACTACATGGTGGCTGAGACCAAATGTTACTGATTCCACTCTGCTGTCATTTGTGTAGTTGTCATTTTCGCGCGTCAATTTTTTGACAGATTGAAGTTTGGTTAGTTGTTTACATGTGGTCAACAAATAATTGTTCTAAATTAATATCTTCGTAAAAAAATCGTAATGGAATTCAAACGTAATAGTGTAATTGCACTGTATTTGAGTGGAAATTCACAAACAGCAATAGTTCGTCAGCTCCAGCATTTGAATGTGAATAAAATGTTTGTGTATCGAACCATAACTCGATACAACAAAACTGGTAGCATCGCTAAACGCAACAGAGGCGGTCCTAAAAAGACAGCAACATCAAAAGAAATGATACGAAAGGTGAAGAAACGAATCCAACGAAATTCTCTTCAAAGTGCCAATCAATTAGCCGCACGTCTACATGTTTCACGATACGCAGCATTCAAACCATATTGAAAAATGAACTACACTTAAAGCCCTACAAGATGCAAAAAGTTCAAGATCTTACGGAGGCACAAAAAAAGTTAGGCTTGAAAGAACACGAGCATTGAAGGCCTTGGCCGAACGTGATGAGATTCCAAAAATTGTCTTTTCTGATGAGAAAATTTTCACCATTCAACAGTATGTGAATAAACAAAATGATCGTGTTTGGTTAGAGCACAAGTCCAACTCTAATTTGGACACAAGAGTTGCCATGCGCAAGCAATCACCAGCTTATGTTATGGTTTGGGCTGCAGTGACTGCAGATGGACGCACTCCTCTGGCTTTCATCGAACATGGAGTCAAGGCAAACCAAGGGGTGTACCGCTAAAAGATCCTAAACGAGGCTTTGCTACCTTGGGCACGTAAACACTTTAGTACGAACCGTTGGACATTCCAACAGGACTCGGCACCGTCACACAAAGCTCGAGCGGCACAGCAATTTTTACAAAATTGCGTTCCGCGGCTGATTTCGTCGAAAGAATGGCTACCATATTCACCAGACTTGAATCCCATGGATTTCTCCATATGGTCCATTTTGGAGAGTAAGGTGTCCACTAAAAAATACGAAAGTGTTGATGCATTGAAGTCAGCTCTTGTTCGAGAATGGAATAAAATTCCGCAAGCCCACGTTCGGTCAGCATGCAATGCTTTCTATGGAAGACTGAATCAAATAATCAGAGCCAAAGGAGGTCATATCGAGCAGTAACATGTTTTTCATAAAATGTAATATGTTTTCAACATACTCCACGAAATTTCAATAAAAAATAATCAAAATTAAAAAAATTACAGTGTTTTCATTTGGTAACACTTGGTCTCAGCCACCCTGTAGAAAACATGAGTTTTCTGGAAAAATTAGGGGAACACTGGGTTTTGTATTTAAAAGTTGTGTTTTTACTTCGATTTTGACCTATACAACTTGGTTGGGTATAGTACAAAGTGAAAACATCTACCCCAAGAGTTGTAACTTCTTAGAAGTATCTTAGGAGAAAGGGTTTTTCTTGTTCCCGAAATCATATATTTTACACTGTTAAATTTTATTATTAATTGGAAATGTTGTTGTTGGATTGAGGACAAGTTAGGACAAACTTCAAGTTCGTGTAGATTCACTGAAAATGCTTACCAACATCGGTAGATCCTTCTCCTTTCTCTATGCGATCTAAAATTGCAATTTGATTTCTAAAGAAATTTCTTTTTGTTGCTGCTTCTTTTTCCATCGGATAAAATTAAATTTTTATTTCAAAACTAGAAAAGAAAATTAATTTAAATCTGAAAAAATGACCTTTTATTATTATTTATTTATTTGTATAATTTACCTACAGGGTTACAATCGGTAATTATTACAATTATTAAAAATAAGCGACATGACAAAATTGAAAAAGTTATTTAATTTAAGAACGGTTATTATAAAATTTAAATAGTTCGTTCCTCAATGAATTTCTTGACATGTTAAAATCAAACCTATGAAAAACAAGATTAAAAACACGCGATAAGTTCAAGACTGCTTCAGATGAACAATAATTTGTGGCCACCGCTCTCGTAAATATGAATTCGTCCCGGCGACGCAAGCACCGTTCTGGAACATAAAAGCCGAAGCTGGTGAGTATCTCGGCACAATCTAAACGTGAACATAATACGTCACGGACAAATATTGCGGATGAAATATCACGTCGGTGTTCTAACCGTTGTAATCCTAAGAGAGCACAACGATCGCGATAAGGCGGAAGTACGTGCTCATGTGCCCGCATTGAAGGTAAACCTTTAAGCGCGTATATAAGAAACTGTTTTTGAACACTCTCAATTCTCTCGGAATGGCATCGGTAAGAAGGTGACCAAATCTGTGAGGCATACTCCAAAATTGATCGAACAAATGAGACAAACAGAGATTTCAAGGTTATCGGATCAAAGAAATCCTTACAATTCCGTTTAATAAAACCAAGCGTCATATATGCTCGGCTTATTATCGAATCAATATGCCTTGTAAATGTGAGATCTCGAGTGAAAATAACACCCAAATCGGATATAAACTTAACTCTAACGACTTCTTCATTATAAAGCGAATACTGATGTATAATCGGCAAGCGGGTATGCCAGAAAGACATTGCCTTCATTTACTCACGTTCAGCAACAGTTTGTTTTCAACCGACCAATCACAAAATCTGTTTAAATCCGCTTGGAAATTTATACAGTCGGATACGTTTGATATTCGTGCAAATATTTTCATATATCATCTGCGTGAAGCAGGCAATCTGCAGAGACAAAACAGTTAACCACGTCGTTGGCGAATATTGAAAATAGAAGTGGTCCAATGTGGCTACCTTGTGGCACTCCAGAAGTAACCCGAAATAGACGAGAAGATGACTTACCAATTTTAACAAACTGCCACCTATCTGAGAGGTAGGACAGCAACCACTTATTAGGGATGGCCTGACAATTCAGCCGCTGTAGCTTTTTGATTAGAATTAAATGATTAATTTTATCGAACGCTTTAGAAAAGTCGGCATAAATAACATCCAGTTGCACTTTCGAATCAATACTGCTGAATAAGTGTCTGCAAAATGTCATCAAATTGGTAACGGTGGATCTCCCGGCGAAAAAACCATGTTGTGCGGGTGAAATAACCGTTTTAACATGGGAAAATAAAACTCTTTGTACCATAAGCTCAAAGAGTTTAGGAATGGCGAAGAGAATAGCTATCCCACGATAATTACAGATATCACTTCTTTTACCACACTTGAAAATTGGATGTACATACGAAATTTTCCAGGGATCTGGAAAAATTTGAGTTCGAATGCTTTCGTTAAAGATAAAGCAGATGGGAGCAGCCAGACTAGCAGCACAATTCTTAATAAGAATCGGCGGAAATCCATCATGCCCAACATCCTTATTAACATCAATTTGAGACAAGCTGCCATGAACGTCATCTTCGGTGAACCGTAATTGGGTAAATTCCCCTCCGTTGCAAGAATTAACTGCTGGATCGATGGATGTCGATTCGTAAACGGATTCAAAAAAGTTAGCAAATAAATTGCAGACTTCCGAGAAATGACTTGCAGAACCATCTAGATACGTCATAGGTAAGGGGAACCCAACGGTCTTTCTTTTCATATTGATAAAATTCCAAAACTTTTTTGGAGTAGAAGTTAAATCTTCCTCGATCTGCAGAATATAATTATTATACAGGAACCACTTTAATGTTTTAAACTCCTTCCGTGCGGTCTCGAATTCATGATAATATTTCGAACCGTGTATTTTATATAGGGAGTGTAGTTTATTACGGCGTGTCTCTAAGTCCTTTAATTGCTTGTTATACCACGGTTCGCGGAAGCAAGGCTTAGTTTTTTCCACGGGATATGTTTTTCTACACCGCAGTCTTGACAAGTTTGTTAAAAGACAAAGCTATTGTATTTAGATTTCCTCCGAACTGAAGAAATTCCCAATCCGAATTGAGCAGAAATTCATTTAAGGAAGCGTAGTCGGCATTTCTAAAATCAAAAAAAAAATTATCAATAGGAAAACTAGTGTTGCATTTTTCATGAAAAATATTTAACATAACTGGAGTGTTGTATACGCTGGTACAGCCTGTAAGGTCCTCGCACGGTGAGACCTCTGAGTACATGTTATCGGTTGAAAAAATTAAATCCAGATATTTACCCTGAGTATTGATCGTTCGGTTAATTTGGGTTGTTGAGATGCTAGCGAAGTAGTCCACAGTAGTGATCCCTCTAATATCTGTGAAAGATGGTGTGAAAATACCGTTGATATCAGACCAGTTCACCTCAGGCAGATTGAAGTCACCGAAAATTATCAGCTGCTCATCAGGATGAACAAAAGGGACTATAGCAAGGTCGATGAAGTTGATGATCTCGATATAAATATCCAGGCTTGACCCACATGTAACGTAAACGACCACGGCGAGAATTGACGAATCGGCTAGTTTAAACCGTACAGCAATGACATCATGAACTTGATGGGAAGCCACCTTCTCATTCGGAATTGAGTTTTTCACGGCGATCAAAACACCTCCACCTTTCATTGTTGTGACATGGTTGTATCGATCTTTTCGGTAGACGATATAATCCAATGGGAAGAATTCTTCGCTATTCACAGAACTAGTAAGCCAAGTCTCACTGCATAGTTATTGTCTACGACACCCAACCGAAACTCTTTAGACTTGCCTCGAATACTGGAAGCGTTATGGTAGTAAATTGTCGAAGAGGCAGGTTTTCTGTATTTATTATTGTTATTGTAATTATAATTAATGTTGTTTTCGATGTTAGAAGAGGAGCAGCAGTTATTTAATATTTTAAATGGTAATAATTGTAAGTTTACTACAGAACTATTGGATATAAGTATTTTGGGTTTTTTGGGCGATCAGTGAATTCTCTCACTGGAACACCCACTGGCCAAATTTCTGGTTGAAGTAGTTTTGGAAATATCTCCAGATTTACCCCGATTTTGAAAGACACGAAATTGAGTTGCGTCACGTCCTGATTGGCGGGAACCAGCAAACGACAATCAACCTCGGTTTCCGCTATGTCTAATTGGCTGCATAAAAAAGATCGTAATGCCTGAACTGATGTCGTGTTGGCAAACTTAGAGGCATAAATATATTTTTGATAGGAACGATCTTAACTGCGTCTGATACATTATTGCAGGTGCCAACAATAAATTAAAAAACAAACATCTTCAACGTTACTAACTTTGTAATTTTTGCATTAAACATCACGTCTATCGACTTAAAATGGCAGCAGACTAAATAATCCAGAGCACAGTTGGTATATTTTACAAGAAATAAATAAAAACTGTATAAAACTGGGATTCCCACACAAAATATCATATAAAAAAGAAGAAAATGTCGATAACTTGCAAATGGTATTAAAAATACGAATAAAGATTATATAGAAAAACTGCATAACTTCAACTGAAGACATGGAGCTATGCAATGTGCAATGTGCAGATGGTTGTCTGGAAATCGTACCTATACAGTAGTACGTCCTCGAATTGGCTCGGAAACAGCTAAAAAGTAGGGGAAAAAACAAATCGCGAAAGAGTCGGGAAGGCCTAGGCCCCAGTATACAGTACTTCGTTGAATCTTTGTGTTCAAGCTGGTTCGTTTCACGTTGTACCAACAATATTCGCCTTCCAACGTTCAAGGACAAAATACGGAGCTCTGTTATAAAACCAAATCGCTCGAATCGGTCGTAAAATGTGTTAATCGTATACGAAAATGAAGCGGGGTTCAAAAATGTTGAAAGCGGTGTATCTCGTTTTCAAATGAGATGGGTTGGTCCAAAATAGTGGTCGGTACGGCGTCTTTTCCTTATGTTAAATACGAGGGTCAAAAAATATCGTTGTGGCAAAATCGTGTCATAAGGGGTAATATAAATATTCCGGGTAATATAAATCAGTAATTTATAAGTCAGCAGTTAATGTTATTTTATTTTGTATTTTTATAACTAACTGCATATCACTGTGGTTTGCCTTTTAATACTACTTTTTTCTTATTTTTCTACTTCTGCTAAAACGTCAAGAATTTTTATTGTTGGCTCAGATGCCATCTGTGATTCATACTAACTAATTCATCCTAAATTTTATTCGAAAATGATTTTAACCAAAATAAAAGTGACATCTATTGGCCATCTATTATCTAACCTAACAATAAAGGCTCTATTACATTGTAATGAAATTAATCTATTACAAATTACATAAAGTTCTATTTTGACAAAAATAAAGTTTAAGAATCTCAGCTTATTACGAATATGTCAAAACGATTCGCACTTATTTTTGCAGTGCTTGTGTTGTTGGTGTAATCCATCGGGTTTGCTATAAGCTGTTTACTTCCGTTCAGATAAGTTTTTAGTTTTATTATTTTTGCTTTGTGGACTATAGTGAAGTTTCTGACAAACTAAAAATTATTTAAAAATTAATAAAAAATTACTTTTTCAGTAAAATAAGATTTTCGTTTTTCGGATGTCTGCGGTTGGTGATTGAGCTGTCGCTTTCCATATTTCCAAAATAGAACAGGATAATTTTTTGATTTTTTGTATTGCTGGTAAACACAATTCTGATAAACAAAAGCAGGAATTATTTGCTTACAAAATCCAGATTTAATCAAGGTTCTGTTTTAGTAAACAGAATAATAATTTTTTAAAACTAATCAAAATAAAATCTGTTTTAACTTGGGTACCAAAAATTGTTTTAAACGTAAAAGTACTGTACTGAATACAATTACAACGATTACACACACCATCGATTGTGTCTTGGTTATTACAATACTACTCATTTAAATGACGGTGGGCTCTGTCTGTTCGGGTCGGAATATCGCATTCAAATGTATCGTATCGCCTTCCATCATATTCAATTGGATTGTACTTAACGATTTAATTTTAATATTGATAGTCGGTATGATTATAAATCGAAAAACACATTTCAGGCGATTCAGGTATACCTGGATTCAGGGGGCCTACCCCTTCATAAAAATTACGAAAACTTGCTCATTTTAATATAAATTCCATGTGAAACGTTTGGATCAGGTTAGATAAATGGTGTGGACACTTAGGAGGGTTCCTCGACCCAGGGGACAGACCCCTCGGATTCAACCCTGTCACTAATTTCATATAATCTCTTTCCCCATCCTGTACATGCAACTTTTATATGGTAAAAATTTAATGACGATATGGTGAGCGGCTCAAACACCCTTTAAAAATATTAGGCCAACCCCTTTAAAAATATTACGAAAACGTGCTCATTTTGATACAAAATACCTATGCTTTATTAGAATTCGATTGGATGAATGGCGTAGAGACTTATAAGAAGGAACCGCTTGATCCATGGGATGGACCTATTAAATTCAAGCATGCCATTAATTTTATATAAACCCTTTTCTTAACTTACTCCTGTGGAAAAACTTATAACACAAAAGTGATCTATAACACAATCAACTGATTTGTATGCCGAAAATGACATCCATATCCACGTTATAGGCGCAATTAGTATAATTAGGCATCAAAATCCACCATCTTGACTTGCGAAAAAAAAGTCAGCTATGTAATTAGTTCCCTGAAAATGATGTCATTTTCAGGGTACTAATTACATAGCTCAGGTAGGTACCAAAATTTACACCACCCCCTCCACCACACTTTGCGAAAAACCAAAGGTGAATAATATAATCAGTACCTCCGAAATTGACACCCACATTGGCGTTGATATTATAGGTGAGCACCAAAAAGGACACCGCTTCCCATCTCGAAACCCTGAAAAAACCCCGAAAATGGCACTCATATCGACATAAGCGGCGTAAATAGTAGTTAGGTACCAAAACAACAGGGTCGCCCCCTCCCTTCGTCTCGACTTGCAAAAAACAAGTCAGTAATGTTAGCAGTACCGGGAAACAACGAAAATGAGACCCATGTCAGCATTATAGGCGTATAGATATTAGTAGGAATTACTAAAAATGACACCTCGCACAAACAAAATTTCTTCATCTCGAATCTTAAAACGGGTGCCATATTCCTAATTAGCATTCCCGAAAACCACGAAAAAGACATAATTGGAGAAAACCTAAACCACGGGCCGAATTTTTGTTAAAAAACATTTTCTTGTCAAAAATTGTCGTTTGCGAGCTGCCACTTCCGGTGGACCGTTTTCTTCCAAAAATACAGAATCACTCCTCCAATATATTCTGAAGGAAATTTTGCAAACTTTGGCGGCCCCCGGCAAACTTCTTACGGACCCCTAGGAGGCCGCGGCCCCACTGTTAAAATCACTGCTCTAAGCCACCACCGTCTATAATGCAATTTCATCTGAAAATAAAATATTTGAGAAAGCACCTAACTAATTTAAAAAAAATGTATAGGTAGGTAGGTACCTACCCACCTAATTAATTATTTAATTTCTAACTACCTTAAACAACAAAATCGCTATCAGTAAAAATCATGCTGTTGTAAGGGCAAATTCCTGTAGCGGTATTTTTGTTAATCGAGCGACTTCGTATATGCTAATAACTTTTTCCAGATTAGTGGTCAGGTAATCATTATAAGATGTGTAACGGAATTTTATTTAGTTCCGTTATCAACCCAAATTTTAACATCGAATTTTAACATTCATATATGTGCAACAATTTTCGGTGAGGGATCAGTCAGTCAGTTTTTTTTGGTTTAAGTTTTGAGTAATATTGAGTTTAAAATTTATACTCGTGTTCAGTTTTTTTCTTTAAGTTTTCAGTAATATTGAGCTAAAAATTTATATTCGTGGAATATAGTGTCTTTAAGAGAAAATAAACTTGGTAGTACTAAAAAGAAAAAAAAAATTATATTCGTGTAAGTTTTTTTTTTGGTTCAGCTGGTGAAACAAGAAGACTCTGTTTCAGTTATAGGAACGATATACCTTTTTTCGGGTGAGTATGGTGTTGAAGACTAACTAATATTATTAATTGTGGCGAGGTCCCTTAGTTGCTTCTAGCAAAGCTGAGTCTTGCTGGAAGCGAGAGCATCCAAGATAGCCCATAGGCAGGACACTCTCTGTCTGCTAAGGACCTCCTCCACTTCCTTCTCTTACTAATAAAAATTTTTTGTTTGTGTTTTATTATTATTTTTGATGTGTGTTCTTGCTTCTTAAGGTAATTATGTTGCCCTAAGAAGCAGAAAATAACAACCATGGGTGAACACCCATTCTTTTGAAGTGGGTAAGAACCGCCAGTTTTGGGTCCGATGACCTCTTTTTCCATTATTATCTAAATTTTTGGTGGTAAATTTTAGGCCACCTTTTCTCTGGTTCTATTTTATTGTGCGGTAATTTAGATCCTTTATTTCATCTAACCCCAAAATCCCATGACCACATCCCCTACAAGGCTGAGCTGCGGGAAACCAAGCCGCACATGGGTCTAGAGCATGAAATGGGGACAATTTCCTTAACGATAGGGTATACTTTATCGTTACAGATGTTCTGCAAAACTTTTTAGATGGCCCAAAAACGGAAACATCTAGCGGTTTGTGGGACGTAAGATGAGGGAATGATAACATGATAATGCCATTTTCTCGGTCGTATATAATCGATTCTATCATGGAACAATGCGAAACATATGGTTATCTATTATCAAAAAAATCGGGTCATTAGTGGTGCTTTTTGTGTAGTTCTTAATGTGCCGCAATATACATATTTGCAAAAGTTTCTGCATAATCTATCCACTTTTTAAATTAAACGCTACAGACCCTGTAATACTACCAATCGAAAACCTTTCATTGAACCGCATACGAGGATATATGTAAGCTGAGGGAATATGAGTTCCTGAGGCATTTACAATTTCTACGATTGTTATAAGCGATCCACGTTCTCCTGATACTGCTTGAGAAACACTGCGCTGTCCCTTTTCTGCAATAATTCTATAAAAAAACACAAATTTCAAAACAGAATTATAGGTTACAAAGTTGAATAGTGTAGGTACTTACTTTTGGAGGATCTATACAACAGTGCTGATTCCTGTCTCATCCAAATTGTTAATATCTTGATAATAAATTGTAAATATCTTGATCGTAATAAAAAGAGAGCGATTTCTTTTAAGAAATCCAAATAACCAATCTTTTCCTGTATTTTTATTTGCATCCCAAGATAATGGGTGTGGAATTTGGTTCCTAACAGCGAACTGGTAAGCAAAGCTCAAAGCAGCTTTATTGCTTAATCCACATTGGACTTTTGAACATTTTTTCATATAATTTGCAATTTCACGCTCCTGAATTGTAGTAAAGACTTTCCAAATAGTATATTTGGAAGAGAAGTTTTGATTAATATGGTCGCTCATCTCATTTCCCGAATCAGAATTAGAATGTAGTGCCAGAGGGTCGACCGGATAAAGTGGTTTATTTCTCGAGTTTAGAGTACTTTTTTTTATATTATATTTATAAGAAACGCTACTCGGCGTTTCGATTTATTCCAAAACATCCGATATGGCTAATTTTAAGTTTAAGTTTAAATTATTATTATTATTTGAATTTAAAGTTAATGGTTCACACCAAACAAAAATTAGAAGAATATTACATAACTATCGAATGTGCGAATTCAACACTTGTAACGATGTCGAAACGGAATCGTTACACCTATGAGTGATATTTTTGTAGTTTAACAAAAAAATCGGTTAATTTTTGGCTTTTATTACAATGCGAGGGTTAAGTCAATTCATATACTTTTATCATTCCAAAATGATTGATACAATTATGAGTTTTTCGTTTTTATGATGTTTGCTTACCAATTTTTTAATTACGTAATTTCAAGATTTTTATATTTGTAAAACATTGTGGTAGCACCATATAAACCAAAATCGTGGCCACAATAAAAAATTAATTTTTATTTCTAAAAAAAAAAAAATTTAATGCCGTAGAAAATTTAATTAATTAAATTGGTTAGTAAATTTAACAAAAAAATATATTTTAAACCTCGAAAAATATTTTTGCGGTTTAGAAAAATACACAATACGTGTGTAATATATTTTGTGGGATAAATTTTCATGTACATATTTTAATTATGGCTATGGGTTCTTGCAATGAGCAAATGTTCATGTTTCGTTGCGGTGTTTTTTTTTGGCGAAAATATATATTTTATTAACAAGACATTGGCTGGTGTGCTACTTAGAAACATAATCCTGGTAAATGAACCTGGTACATGTTTTACCGTTTGT
The DNA here is from genome assembly GCA_947310385.1 of Nephrotoma appendiculata. NCBI lineage: Eukaryota > Metazoa > Arthropoda > Insecta > Diptera > Tipulidae > Nephrotoma > Nephrotoma appendiculata. Next base: position 327,401,409 of record OX371223.1, read on the forward strand.
AATATAATAATATCAGTATTGCACGAGTACATCATATAGGTATATGTACACAAGATGAAGTACAGTAATTAAAACGAGCTATCAAAACAACGAATGATAATTAAGTTAATCTTTGAATGTTAATTTACATAAATTCCTGCTAATCAGGTTATCAAATTACTGTTTTGAACCACACGTGTCGTCCTTACAAACAGACAGTCGTTTGCAACTGCTATCGCATTCAGCTTACGCTCTGCTTATTCGTTGGTAGCAAACTGTATTCTCCATTCCATTCCCCAATGTAACTGCTGCGGGAGAAAACACACAACAGCGCACAATTGTAAATCGTGAAAATAGTTTATGCAAAATTTTACTCTTATTATTATATTTATTATAAAATTTTCGTATTATTATAAAATAAAATTTTATTTATTTTAATTCATTGCAATTACATTATACATAGATTAATAATGCATGCATAATTGCATATATGCATTTACGAACGAACACTTTTTCATATAATTAGCGATTCGCTAAATAAAATTCGGTTTTTAACACAATAAAAATTTATGCATTACCAAAATAAAATCGAAAGTGGAAACCAATACATAAATAATTATTTTTGGATTATTAAAAGCTTTATATTTTATTCCTTGTTGGAAAAATATATAGCGATAAAATACAGTTTACAGGGTGTCTCACAACCTATTATAAAGAAGGAGGCAAAGGCCTCCTGCTTTGTGTTCAAATTTCAAATCGAAAAAATCGGTTTATTCCTGGAAAATTCGGCATGTGTATTACCTAGACTGATTGAGATTAGATAGATTCCATAGTTTTTATGCCTATCAAAAAATAACAAAAAAAATAACAAATTTTCTCATATACGTATACGCTATATATATGTATTGGTTAGTTATTTCCCTAAATGTTGCTCTTAGGTAAACAAAAAAAATAGAGTACAATTAGGCGAATTAAAATAAAAATTAGCAATACAATCGAAACATTGATATAAAAAGTAGAAAACAATTAGGCGAATACACATAAAATTCTGTAACACAATCAGCTGCGTTTTTATGAAAATAATCGAGCTAAGTTCGCGTTTCCGAATTTGCCCAATTTAAAATTAAAAAATTATTATTTTTTAATTAAATAAATTAGATTTAATAATCCTCTAAGTATAAACGAAAAAATCTATCATAAAAGTTGTACAGATTTCTTGTAATATCGCTTGTCTGTATAGTTCTGAACTAATCCATATTATACAGAACTATAGAGAACAACGATAATACACGAAAACTATACAAGTCCCATATATAAATATGATTTTTTATAATGTCCTTGGTATGCACTTAAATATAAAAATGCCAAATGGTCGGTCCCTGGGGTCGGTCATATGAATAACAAGCAATAACTACAACAGTTGTTGCACGAAACTTCAATGAAAAATTTTGTTCTACAGAAGTCAAAAGTCCCATATATAGACATGGTTTAAAATAATGTCCTTGGTATGCACTTTATTAAAAAAATGACAAATGGTTGGTCCCTGGGGTGGATCATATGAATAACAATCAATAACTGCAAAAGTTGTTGAACGAAACTTCAATGAAAAATTTTATTCTACAGAAGTCAAAAGTCCCACATATAGACATGGTTTTTTATAATGACCTTAGTATGCACTTTATTACAAAAATACCAAATGGTCGGTCCCTGGGGCCGGTCATATGAATAACAAGCAATAACTGCAACAGTTGTTGCACGAAACTTCAATGAAAAATTTTGTTCTACAGAAGTCAAAAGTTCCATACATAGACATGGTTTTTTATAATGACCTTAGTATGCACTTTATTACAAAAATGCTAAATGGTTGGTCCCTGGGGTCGGTCATATGAATAACAAGCAATAACTGCAACAGTTGTTGCACCAAACTTCAATGCAAAATTTTGTTCTAAGTACATACCAAGGAACATTAGAACAAACCATGTCTATATATGGGACTTTTGACTTCTGTAGAACAAAATTTTTCATTGAAGTTTCGTGCAACAACTGTTGCAGTTATTGCTTGTTATTGATATGACCGACCCCAGGGACCAACCATTTAGCATTTTTGTAATAAAGTGCATACTAAGGCCATTATAAAAAACCATGTCTATATATGGGACTTTTGACTTCTGTAGAACAAAATTTTTCATTGAAGTTTCATGCAACAACTGTTGCAGTTGTTGCTTGTTATTTATATGACTGACCCCAGGGACCGGCCATTTGGCATTTTTGTAATAAAGTGCATACTAAGGTCATTATAGAAAACCATGTCTATATATGGGACTTTTGACTTTTGTACAACAAAACTTTTCATTGAAGTTTCATGCAATAACTGTTGCAGTTGTTGCTTGTTATTTATATGACCGACCCCAGGGACCGACCATTTGGCATTTTTGTAATAAAGTGCATACTAAGGCCATTATAAAAAACCATGTCTATATATGGGACTTTCGACTTCTGTAGAACAAAATTTTTCATTGAAGTTTCGTGCAACAACTGTTGCAGTTATTGCTTGTTATTCATATGACCGACCCCAGGGACGAACCATTTGGGATTTTTATGTTATAGTACTAATACTATCATATAAAATTATGTTTTTATATGTTCCATATATTTACTTAATTAATTTTAATTATTAATTTATTTTTATCACGCAACAATTGTTGCCAGTATTCCTCCTAAATGTATACTATTTGTATATTCGCACACATGTTTAGTTTTTTATTTGGTAGAAATTTGACTTCGGTTAATTTTTCATAAATTAGGAAATATCAGAATGAAAGTTTATCCAAATCAATAATAAAAACACCGACGAAATGTCACAGCGGTTAAAGCTTTGGCGTTTTTATTGGGAGGTACCGGGTTCGAATTCTCATAGAGGCAGGATGCAAAATGGAATTTTCATCAACAGATTACGATCTGTGATGAAATGGAACACAACTATGACCCCTTTTCGGAATGCAAAACTCATGGGCCAACCCATCTTCCATGCCAGTATAGACTGGACTAAATTATCTCCACTTCATTATTTTTCCGGATATTAAGAAAAATCGTTTGACCACTGCTAGTTGAGAAAACAAACAATATATGATATGTATTCGATCGTACAATTTTTCATTTGCGTTTGACTTGACTGGAGCTTACAGTAAGCCACTTCAAGGAAATGGTGCGTATTGCTTTCACTTATGCTGACATATAGGTCAGCGGATTGGAATAGCGCACCCTAAAGGAAGTGAAGCCAAACTATATTTCCAATTTATATACAGTGACTCACAGCTTATTTGATCCAGTCGCATTTTATGAACAAAATTGTAAATATCTCGCGATGTCTTATTTTTTTGAAAAAAACTAAATGTAATATGAAAGCTATATTTATTTTTATTATAAAACACAAAAAATAAAATAAAAATTCTAATGCATATCAAAATTACATTAAAAAGTTCATTATTTCAACCCAAAACCAACTCACAGCTTAAATGATCCACTGCCACAAACATACTAATACCATCAAATTACGTCAAATTACTTTTGTTAGTTTGCGTTTTTATGGCATTTGGCATTATTGTTGTTGGTATCGATATAATGCATAGGAAATAAAACGTAGTAAAACAAAACAAAAATAAAAACCAAGAAAAATATTTCCACTACGAGTCCAACAAAAATAACAAATTTTGGTTTCACGATACAGTTAAACAAATTGTATACAGTGTGCAAGGAAAGTTTCTGAGCATCCGTCGCTAAATGTACTAATGGTGATATAGGTAGTCGATGCTTCCAATTTATCGAAATTGTTGTGCGAACCTCCATCATATTCCTAGTCATACACAAACGACTTTGATGCTACAAAGATATTGCGAGGTAGCACAATAATGCGATTACACTCTAATGCGATTACACCCTGCAATCGAAGTTCCTATATTTTCTAAATTTGTATTTGTTGATTAGTTCCGTGTAACAAAAAACAAAAAACAAGAAAAAAAAGAAAAACCATCAAAATAAGATATCGCGAAATATTTACAATTGTGTTCATAAAATGCGACTGGATCAAATAAGCTGTGAGTCACTGTACGTGTTGGACCCCGATGACGCAGTCCTCTAACGAATGCTCGCAAAGAACAAACAATGCTCTGAAAGGACCATGATTTAGCTGACTTAATTACCAACAATCTGCTTCCAAAATCAATAAAAATGTGTCAGATTACATTGAGCCACTAAAAGGTTGCACTAGTAGTAATTTAAGGTAAAGACAATGGCCAAGGGTTGTACAATTCTCGAATAGTTTACAAAGTGGTCATAGTGTTTCAAAATAAAGATTGAGAACCACCGTTTCTTCGGGATATATGGTTTATGTATTATTGTGCTGATTAGCCTGATTACATTTGCTATCCTTAATAAGATGCCATAACGTACCTGATTTTATTTCTAATCAGGATGGATAGAGCACAATATGTGTCACTTTCAAAAGAACCAGGAACTTCTTTTATCATTTGCATGCGATGTTTAGTCCTGTAATAATCAATCATACAAGCAACCAACCTTTAGTACAGGTAGATATAAACCTTTAGTACAACATAAAAATCGTGACGCCAATATAGCGAATTAGTATAGCTTCCTTAAGGTACCCCTCACAATAAGCAGCAGCAATACTAAGATTCTAAGGCAACAGTTAGAAAGTATGGACAGCTGGATCTTTCTGTCACCATGTCCTGTAATCCGAAGCCATTGGCAGAAGTCGTGGAAAACCTTGAATCTTGTTATAAAGTGAAACATCGGCCAGACTTGGTAGCTAGAGTTTCTCGGCTTACGTTAAATAATCTGGTAGTGGACATTGTGAACAAATCTCATTTTGGAAATGTGAAGGCAATCGTGCAAGTAATAGAATTTCAAATTTCTTATTTAACACGTTTCTCTCACGATGCTCACATTTTAATCATTCAAAATACGAATGGACGAAAACATCGACGAATTACTACCACCGTGGCAACGAAAATCTAAACAGTCGATGCATGGTGTAAGGGAAATGTCCAAAGATTTACCAAAATAATTTCAAATTGTTTCATTGGGAAATGTTAACGGACATATTAATTTGCTTCTCCCTGGGTAACGCTAAATGAATCAGGTGGTATAGTTCAGACGAGTACAGGACATCTTGTTTATAGTCATGGATACTACATGTCAAAGCGAGTCATTGGCGTGCTAAATCCAATACCAAATCAGCGCCTGCTCTTCTGGTTGTGGCGACTGAAGCAAGCTGCTTACTAAGATATATCACCAGTAAGTAGTCCACAAACGTGAAAAAAGGTTGAGCTGCGGGGCAACTACTTACACTCTCGGGTAGCCTCGGATTAATTTATCGGATTAAACAATTTATTATCATGATTGTCAAACCACATGAGCCAAATGAAGACAAACCAGATTATGTAAAAGATTTATTATTTGTTGATCAAATTTATTGATGAATCTATAAATCTAGCAGAACCACTTGACCAAATTTTAGGTCATTTAATTTAAAGCTAGCACAATCCTAATCGAAAATCGATCAATTGATCTTGATATGGGTTCCGCTAGTTTTAAAATGAAGCTTATACTTAATCATGAACGAGTGGAGCCCAACATTTGTTTACCAAAGAATTTAAATACGCCTTAATAAGCCTAAATCTATTGGTATGTTAATGGATTGTGGTTTGTGTTGTAATTGCGGTTTTGGTCCGATTTCAATTTGGGTTCTGCTATAGCTTTGAAGTAAAGCCTAATGCTTTTGCTAACGAGCAGAGTAAAAAGATCTTGGTAATTTAATTAGAATAAAATTATCCTATAATTTTTCAATTGTTTTTAACGCATTTTTTTGATATTGGTTCTGTTAACTTTTTCTAGAGCTATTCATTTCATCGACAGTCACCTTGAAGTTAACAAAGGAACAAGCTATGGGTTCCGACCAGGATACAGTTGCATCATTGAATTCACCTCAGTACCCACTCACCGTGGACCTCGAACGTGCATTTGAAACGCAATTGCAATGGACATCCCGAAGAAATTATTCGAATTTTTAAAAAATATGTACAGTTGCTAGTAGTATTAGATAACGTCATGAGAAAATTAGATAGCCGCGTCCTTCAACGTCATAAAGTGCGGACTAATCGATGATCTGGATTACGCAGATAACATATGACTGCTAATACAAAAACCCACCGACATGCAACAGATAGTCCGCATATGCTATCAGATCTGACAAAGGATGTTGGCCTCAAAATAATTATCAGCAAAACCACAACAATGAAATAGAAGTAGTTAATGAATTTGTATACATTGGTAGGACATAAATAAATGAATCAATAAAGCCATAAAAACATTCAACATGTTACACAAAGCCCATAACACATATGTTCCAACCCGCAACACCAAGTTATGAATGTTCAATTCTCGTGTCAAATCAGTATTCCAAAAATTTTATTCAACAGCTGTCATAATATAATATTTATAGGTCTCGAATTTAAAAACAATTCTATAAAATTGATCAATCACCTCTCCTTTTTTCATTTAACACAATTTTTATGGCTTTTCGTTCAAAACAAACGGTTTACAAAAATTTTCTGAGCAAATCAAAACGATAAACATTTTGGATTTCAATTAAAACACATTTGGTTTAATATCTTTCTACTTCTAATATTAATACCCGACTCAAACAGTTTTAGGCTTATCGTTTTAGCCAAAACTTACTTTTCCGCATAACTGTGCAAAATGTTTTTTAAAATTTTATGTGAAGCATTAAACTATTTTGGATGAAATTGTTTTTTCCCATACATAACCTACCGGAAGTGGTCGCTTCCGAATAAGATTTCCGGTTATAAATAGCAAAAAAACCAAATATACAGCCGAATTCCATTATTCTGTGTACCCGAGGAAGCAGTTTTAATAGGAGCTTTTAATGTTTTGGCAAATATTTAGAAACCGATAGCGTTTAAAAAAAAACGATTGTGAACAAAAGATTTTAAATTACTCGTAACTTTAAATTGGTCGAAAACATTTTTCTAAAATTTAAACGGAAATAACGGTTTTTGACAATTTCGGCAAAAATTTTCACTGTTAAATTCAAAAATATTACAATTGGATTTGGTTTGTAGCAACTTCACTATTTCTAGATAATCTTTAACATTTAAAATAGAGAAGCTCTGAGTCCCTAAGTGTCGGTGTAAAGATCAAACAATTTTCTAACAACTTGAGATAAATTTACTAAATTTTTTTTAGTTCTTAAGAAATCGTCTTCTTTAGAATTAAAAAAATATAAGTAAATGACAATGAGACATAGGTTTTATTTTTATACACATTGTCAGATAAATCAGTCAAAACACCCATAGTGTGGTGAACGGGATCTAATTATGATGATTTTTAACCTGTCCAGAGATATTTTTACATTGACAGTTATATCCCATATCTTTCAGACCTCTTCGAATATATAAAAATGATCCTCTGAACATTTTTGGGATAGACGATATAATCGTAAAGAGGCTTTTTGATTTAGCTATTCAGTCATATAGGTGACCCCGTGAACATCTCTAGAATCGGAAATATAAAAGTAGAAATATTAAAAACCCAATTGAAATATTTATAAATTTAACAGTGCAAATTTTAGGTATGAATTTCACAATCATGATGGGACTCAATTTATGATTTTCGAAAATATGCGCTTGAAATTATGACGCTCCTCCCCGTCCCCCCTCTATCTTTGTATCACAAATGCTAAACAATAAACGTAAATAACTTTATTAAACTACATAACAGTACATGACAAGATACGTTCGAAGAACATTATCTATACAACATAAATAATATACTGTTCTGTATAAGATAACATTATTTAGGAAACAGATACGGATACATTGTCCTAGGGCATGTAAAATATGTTTACATAACTCAAACAAAATAATTAAAGTACTTACTATTGTAACTACTAATCACCATTCACCATACGAGGTTATGTTGAACATTAGGATGTTACGTAATATGTACGAAGTTTCATTATTTTATTTAAATATCTCGTCTTCATTTGAATCCTGTCATGTGTCGAGATGGTTTATGTATACAAGTCATATGTGTACATTTATCAAAATAATCATAAAAATTAATTTTTAATTCTGTTGAGGTACGAGTAAAGTTGGGAAAAATTTCAACAAAACTCTACAACTTTGTTGTAAATACGAGGGTGGATTTGGAATTGGAAATAATTTTTATGGACATTTTTTTAATTTTATTAAATCAAGTTTCTCGTCATACTTATTGTATAATGTAGACTCACTCTTCTTTTTTCTAAATATCGATGCCAAGTTCGGTTCACAACAGACACACTAATATCACAGATTCGCTAAATTTCACGATAAGTTACATCGGCTTCAACTAAAGCCACCATTTTTGTAGCGCTAACGAGTAATTTTTCTTTTCGATTCATTTCGCTTGCATATTCAAAGAACGAATTAATTGTTGTCCATAAAGTAAAATTTAAAGAAACTTAAAATTTTATCGTAGAGGGCTTAGTTTGCAAGATAACAAAATGTGTTCTCCCCCAAATTTCAATAAAGCGACAATCAGCATCAATTTCAAGGTTTCTAAATTCTCTATAACATTACTAATTTGGATTTGGCAATGAAATATCGAGCACGTTCGTTTACAGTTTCAAACAGCAACATATTTTTTTTTTCGTTTAGAAAATTTATATTTTACTCAAGAAAGTCATAAAAAAACAAAATAAAATAAAACAGTTTCCAGTATCGAAAAGAAGACAAAATTTGTTATCTCACCATCGTACAAGCGTTCTAATCTGGGTAATTTTTGTCGAAAAATAAATTCTGTTCCGGTTTTTTTGCGCAGTGTATTTCCAAATAAACCAATTAAAGCTTATTTATAACCTATAAAAAAGTTTTGAAAGAATTGATGATCGGATTTTAATTATTAGGAAGTTTTAATTATTTTTTCTAAAACTCCGGGAAAATTATAAATCATTCCTGAGAATTGGAAATACGCTGTTCGAAATAGTAATAGGACTAAACAAAGTTATCACTTTTTTCATAAAAATAAAATAAATAATTTAATAGCATATGTTTTACAGCACTGATAGAAAAGTTTGTAATTTCTAACAAATAGTTGTTTTAATTTTAGTTTTCATGAACCGTTAAACGGTCTTTGAATAAAATCGCAGTGTGAATTAAACAAAGGGCCAAACCACACTGACTATTTTATGGTAAATCTTGCCTTTTCAGCAGTATACTCGTAAATTGTTATTGGAGGAATTGGTGAATAAGCTGCAATAACTTGAGATAAAGAGTTGAAGGATAAGGAACAAGGCCAAATTTTGGCTAGAGATTTCTAGGAGGTAAACAATTTGGAATTCGTACAAATCGAACAGCCCTGCTGATTCGGAGTTCTACCAAACTCTACATGAATGTAAAACAAAACTAGTTGCAAAACTACATTTAAAAGTTCGTCACAGGCAAGCGAGATTAACTTTTCCGGAAAAATACTAATTTTGGGAAGAACAGCAGACATAGGATGTATTGAATGAAAAAGAGTTCAATTCTCAAAGTTCAAAGTTACTTATATATGCATTTATATTAGTAGTATAGTAATAGCGTAAGTAAAATATTTATGAAATCCCGAAATATCTGTCTCAGGAATTCCTGGGGTGGAAGCCGCAAAAAATTGCGAATTTTACAATTAACAATATTTTATGCATGTACTAATTTTAAATTATCTAAAAAAAAATTTGCAGCTTTTCTATTAAAAGCTCTTATTAATCGATTCTAGATTTCACAGTAATTGGATACAATTAGTAGCACCTAGCGCACACACATGTTCAAAATAATTTATAGTATAAAAAAGGATAAAAGGTCAACTTTTTCTAGTGTCGACCGTAAAGCATAAAAATATAATAACGATAAGTTTTATAATTACAAATAAAAAAAATAACTATTTAAATTTTACTTTTCTTCAAAGGTTGGAAATGAACAAAGGATGTTTTATATACTATTGCACTACACAGTACAAAGAACAGAATTAAATTACATAGTGTACCGTAAAAATATGAACTAGTTAATAGTTATAACTTTTTTCTATTAATGAAGAAAAAATACACAAAATCCAAAATTGTATACAGCAGGTAGTTAAAAAAATTATTTTCTTCATAGGGAAATCGTTTGAAAAGTTGTGTATATAATAAGAAAACTTAACGACGATATAACAAAATAGAATATAGAATATTGTTCCCGCTGGTGGTTCTGCAAGGTATAATATGTATTAAAGTCGAACGTTATCTATCATTTTATTGACTTAAAACCAAGTGGAATAATAATAATAATAAATACAATTTACCAGGTTATTTATAGGTCAAGCATATCTCCAATATATATTTGCACCGGGTACTTTTGATATAAATTACTTTTCTATGTATTGCACTCGAGAAGCGATATCGCAGTTCTCTCTCGTCTCGATAGAAATACAATTTTGAAATCTATTAAAATTCAATTGTTTATTTTTTATGTTTTACCAGATCTGGGCAATGTCTGAGCCAGGGGACGAATATAATTGTATTCTATTTGTGCACAAAACTAAAAACTTTACAGAAATGTATCACGACTTCCATACGTTTTGCATAAAAGGAATCACAAACAAATTATTAATTACTTTCCGCTGCCGTTACGTCCTATAAAGGTATAAATAATATACATTAAAAGTTGTAAACATCCTTTTTATATAACAGGGTTAAGAAACCAGTTTCGGCCTGTGTATATATTTTTAAATTTTAACAGTAGTTTAAACGTTTCGGAAAATCACGTGACAACAGTTCCTGTACATGGTGTATATGTTATGTACATAGTTCTTCCCTTAAAATTGTCCAGCTTAGATTTTGACTCACGTTAAGCCGTAAACTATTTTGCTTGTACTCGTTTTGGGCGACGATCTGCTATTTTGTTGAGAACAGATTCCTCTAGTGCGGGCGTTCGAGTTGTTACCGACCCTCCTGGCACACTTCCTCGTTTAAAGGAACCTGATTCTCTAAGTCTCTGCTGAATTTTCATAACGTGCCTATCGCAATAAATGTGCCTTTCTCACAGGCTCACTAACACAGATGATTTTGTTGTTGTTCTAACAAAATTTTAGTTTATTGGGATATTAAAGCTTTTCTCGTTTTTCTTACATTTTACATATAAAAATATATTGAAGCTTCATATTATGATTGAATTTGTTCCGAAAATATGTAACTGATCAGTTCGATTAATACCAGAACCTCCTAAATATAAGAGCCGTAAAATGTATTTTCAATTTGAATGGTTGGCTCAAAATTCAGAAAAACTATATATTAAAATTGAGTCATATTGGAGTGGAGTTAATGCAAAAATATTTAACTTCAGTTTACATTTTTTCATTTTTGCAGAAACAGGAATTTGTTATGTGTATGTAAAGAAAATAAGAAATTAGTGTAGAGTGTCCCATCAATAATTTCATAATTTCACCACGGTTTCGTATAGTAAGTCAATAAAAGCTTCCCCTCTATTTAAGCTCTCATTTTAATGTAACGGCTCTTTAAAATCATAGATGGCTTTGCTAATACTCGTACAGGAAAATTACACTAAATGTTTCAAATATTTTGCAAATTGGCAAATTTAAGAAATTTTGAAAAGTTAAAGATTATCAAACCTTTACACACCGGCTGCCGCATGAATATACAAATTCTAGTTACTAGAATTATGTAAATCCTGTAGATACGAACTTTAAGTGTTTCGTTAGTGGTTTTATCGTAACGGGTCTGTCATTGTCATCTGTTTTAGGATGTCGCTTAACTATCCCAACCACTTACATTTAGCTGCATTACTGCCTTTACTGATTACGATGTTACCGAAGTATAAATTCAGGCAACCTTTGCCATATATGCTGGTTCAACTGTTGAATTTAGTACCATCTAGACAACCTGGACGATTTGACTTCTTGTAGGTTATTTTCTGGAAGGTGCGTTTATGATTGACCGATTATAAAAGAGAGAAGCTAGAAAATGCATATAATCGTCAGAAAGAATGCATATAGGTTGTGAATTTAACATGGCGCCGATCTCGGCAAGCAAAGTTGTCATTTCATTTATTGTGAGGATGTGAACATTTGTTATTCACTCAAATGAACTTGATGCTTTTCACTGCACCTTCCCGCAAACCCCAAAATGTGGTGTACTTAGTTGAATGAGCTTTAAGGAGGAAGAGTCTATCTGCCAATAAAAATTTGTAAAAAATATTAACATTTTGTTTCAAAAATGAGAAAAATTGATTCCGATCGCCTAAAAAGTTTGTTCCATTGCCGTAGTAAATCTCCTAACAAATTCCTCTGCAGTGAGATGGAATATTAGTTCAATAAATGTTGCCTTGGTGGCAAGACTCATAGAGACGCAGACAGTAGTCTTATAAGATTTCTGACCTTCCCTCAGGTGACGTAGGTTTGAAATGATCCAACATTATTGGCTCTTACTTTATGGATTCTATAGTCAACTCAACTCTTAGATTTGGAAATTGGCCCATCATTTCATTTAGCCTTTTAGAACTGTATTTTATGCATTATACACAGCTCTAGATTATATTTCGGATTAAGCTGCGGGCTTTCGTGCGCGGATTAACTTTTCGGAATTAAACTTCATACTTAACCTTTTAGATTAATTAGGAGATCCTTGCAAAATTTGGTGTTAATCTGTGCACCTGAATGGTAAGTTTCAACGGGAGCTTTTTAAATTTATGCAATTATGTTGAAAAGTTTAAATTACAAAAACGACAACGGATTAAAATATTTAATTAAATTTAATGATTAAATTTTCAACTAACAATAGTTGACCTTGTTGGTTTTCTGATTTTTTGCTCAAGAGTGTTACCAAAAGTCCGGGTATTTTAATTTTTCCCTTTAGAAAGCAAGTGTTGTATATTCGAGATCTATATAGACATTCATGGTAAAAGAAAGTCGGGTGATAGTCACAACATGTTCTATTTTCTATTATTGTTTGATGTGAATAATGATTATAACTAATACTTATGTTACGGTTAAAGTCCAAAATAAGTAAATGTCCGAAATTTAAGTTTTTTAAATTCGTTTACACGATTTAAAAAAACGATTTTTGGTCACGAAATATTTGATGACCTTGCCCCATACATCCCCGTAATTTAAATTATTCTAAGCGCCATTAGAGGCACATTTAGCTCTCACGAGTCCGTGAGAGTCAGTAAAGCCGTTAGTCCCTAATTAGGGAGTGCAAATTTACCGATTTTTTAATTTACCGGTAAACGGTAAATTTTGTGTAAGGTCAGTAATTTATCTTAAATTTACCGGTTAATTGAATTTAAATAATAATTTGGTACTATGCCTTAGCTGAACCAGTGAAAAGTTAATAAACCAGTGCTTGAAACAAATTAATGTGCGTTATAAAATAAAATAATAAATAAATTCATTACATAAAATGAAATTCATATCACAATAATATATAATTGTTTATATACGCTGTGTTTGGCGCGTGGATCGACAACATTTTTTGGCAGATTGGAGAGGGATAGGGGCGGTCATTTGGGAGCTTTCATCCCACGGAATTGATGTTCTAAGTAGCTCAGTAAATGAAATATAATATTTTAAGTTTGTTTTAAATAACACAAAATCTCGTCTTTAAATGGTCACTTTTGTGTTTGAAGTTGAAGAGGCACGAAATAGCATTTATTGTATTCTGCAATATGATTTTATTTTAAATAAATCATGTAATACAATTGGTTTATGAAAATTGACTTATGGACTTCCAAATCCTAAAAAATTTGTAGAAGTATGAAAAATGTCACCATCTAATTAATTTAAAAAAACTAATGGTTATTTTGAAATTAGCTTTTTTTTAAATATCTCTAGTTTATGCCTTCTCCAATGTATACTGACATGTCATAGAAATCACTCATTTCGTGGTAAAATACGAAATATCAGGGTTAAGAAAATACTTTTTAAGATATTAATAAATTTGAAATCAACTTAATTTATTAGATTTTAAAATGACCTCCTCAATTCCGTTTATATGCATGCACGGCATCTTTTTTTAATCTCCACGGTTGTTGCGCGAAGTTGCATTTAATTTTTTTTTTCAAATGCGGCGCTTATCCTTCCAATTGAAATTTCTCTTGTGGGTAGTACCTCTATTGCGAACACAAATTCCTTAGGATGTGGGCCAATAAATAGGAAAACCCCTACCAATCAGTACATCTTACAAAACTGGTAAAAACAGCTCAGATAGCTCATTCTGAAAAAATTCGAGATACATATTTTCGGAAAGGCGTTCTGGCGCATAATATGGACCGATAAGGTTTCGACCAATAACACCAGCCCAAACATTAACGCTGAACTTCCTTTGGAAAGAATCCTGCTTTTCCTTGTGTGGGTTTTGGCCTTTACAAGCAGTCCCAAAGAAACAGATTATGTAAATTCACAATTCCCTCCCAGTTAGACTCATTTGTTCACAAAATCCATACCTCTACAAAACTTCAGCCGTCTAGCATTATCACCCTTTTCGTGACTAAGAACAATTAACAGTTTAACAAGAACAAAGTGAAATACACGGGCACTTCCGGTAGCAGATAGTGACATATTGACTGAACAGCACAAGGTAATTAACACCCGTTTTACTTATTTTTTAAAATCTAACAATAACTTAAAAAACATTTTCTTAACCCTGGCACAAATAACTCTGACAAAATAATATCTCGTATTTTCGTCAGGGCACAAACTAGAGAATTTTTTAAAGCAAAATTTATTTCAAAATAACCATAACTTTTTTTTAAATTTATTTAGATTGTGATGTTTTTCATAATATGTACTACACATTTTTTTTTGGATTTAGAAGCCCATAAGTCATTTTTCTAAAACCAATTGTATTAATTTAGAATAAAATCATTACATTGTAGAATACAATAAAAGTTATTTCGTGCCTCTACGACTATAAAATAAACACAAAAATAACCATTTAAAGGCGAAAATTTGGGTTATTTAACCGTTTGAGTCCCATGGGGTATTGAAAAAAGAGAGGAAGATAAAATGAATGAGATGAAAAGGCAATCTATTGAGACAAACCTAGTGTAAAATGTACTATATTTACATTAAAAGTAGCTGTTTGATGTACTAACTTCAGTTATCTGAGTGCGTCACTACGACAATCGGTAACGCACCGTCAGTTGTCGACAATGTTCGAAATGTGTTGGGTTTTCTCGACATAAAGTCCCAACAGGGCGATCGCGCTGCTTGGGACTCAAACGGTTAAAACAAACTTAAAATATTATATTTCATTTACCGGGCTACTTAGAACATCAATTCCATGGGATGAAAGCTTCCAAATGACCCCCTCCCCCTTTAAATCTACCAAAAGATGTTATCGGTCCACGCGCCCAACCTGTATAATTTCAATTCGTTTCATTAAATAATATTCATTATATAAATCTTTAGTACACAGAAAAAACAAATGATTAGTATCAAGCAAAAATGATTATATTTAAATCAAATACGATTTCGATAATCCGTCAAGAAGTTTTGGGTTTGTTTTAAGATTTGCATAACACAATATTAAACATCAAACGTTATTTTTGTGTGAAACATTAATTCTTAAATTAAGCGAATGCACGATTGAATCAAAAACGTTTTAGTTTTGATCTGGATATTATAGATGTTTAACAAAAAACCTAAATGTTTTAAATTGAACCATAAATATTTTGTCCCTACAGTAAAAAGACTGTCAATTTCTAACCAAACTAAGTTTAATCCAAACCATCGTTGATTAGTTATAAAATCAATAAATTTTAGCCTCAAATAATTTTAATTTAAATTACAATCGGGTTTAGTTCAGGAGAAGAAAATATTTTATGGGAATTTGTATTTTGGATGCATTAATTAAAGAAATTAATTTATTTAATTTAAGTTTATTTTATTTCAATAAGGATTAGATCGGTATTAATATATATGTATATACATACTAATTTATTATAACGAATAAAAATAAATCACAGATTTTATTATAATTCATATTTCTAATTCAAGACTTAGTTTCTCTTCACTGTTGTCTACATAAAATAATATTTAGTCTAAAAAGTCTTTTAAATTTTTAATTTCAAAAGGAATGTCTGTTATATCAGGCATTTTATAAATTGCATACTCAAGAAAATTATAAAATTTAATACATTCAAATGGATATTTTAACTGCATTACATAAAATAATTTAAAATTGATGTCAATTGCATTTAGAATATTATCAAAAACAAAAAACATTTCATTCGAATTTTCAGTCGAATTCCGCGTACTTAATTTGTTTGTCTTCTAATATAGTTTTAATACTGCTTACTTCAGAAACGTAGTTAAGAAACGAATTGAATTATTCTACAATCGACGGTTTCCAAACATTATTATTTTTGATGCTTTTTTTCGAGTTTTTGGTGCCAAATCCGTTTAGGAGGCGAAATAATTCTGCAATAACAAAATCTGGAATTGGGAAGAAACAAATTTTTTTAAAAATATACAAATGAATTTGTATAATTTGTTTACTAATTTCTTTGAATACAATATAACCGGAATACACGCTTTCACTGAAGTCAGCAATGAGCATGAACTCAGGTTATATAGGTTTTGCACTCCAAATTCAACTTTTTACAAATCAGGTTCACCAATTTGCAAATAAAATTCAACTTTATTCAAAACATAATCATCTTTTTCTAAACCGCAATCACTTTTTCAAATCAAATTCACCATAATCCAAAACATATTCATCCCTTTTAAAATCCAAATCAACTACCACATACGACGAACCAAAGCGCGATCGCGGATAAATACAGCAGCACATGTAGTCACACGTGTCCCTCCTACCGTAAGAGGTCGTAACCTGTAACTCATCGCTGCCATGAACATAAATGAAGTGGTGTGTCACAAAATGCCAACTCCTCAGTTAATTCAAACATATTTTGTGAATTTTTCCAAGATTTAATATTTACAAAACTCCAAACTATATCCATAACAAATGTTGTGGATGCTGGATAATGCAAGGATTCATAAGACGCAGGAAGTTCATGATCTTGTGAATCAGTCACGCCATCATCTAGTCTCTCGCCTTACTCGCCCATGCCCAAACCGATTGAAAATATGTGTATTTACAAAAATCAAAGTTAGTGCACGCAATTTGCTTTCCGAGCAAAGTAATTGTAATTAATTGAACATTATAGATCAATCAATACAAATCACAACATCCACCGACTGCAACAATTATTATTTGGATATATCGATGAAATTACCATTGGCGGCCGCCGGCCAAACTTAACATTAGATGTAATATTGTAAATTTATTGTAAAAATTGTCAAATTATTTAAAAGTATCAATATGTTTTAGATAATGGTGAATTTAATTTAAATAAAGGTAATTAATTTCTAAAAGGATTAATATGTTTTCAATAAAGATAAATTTGATTTGGAAAAGGATGAGCAATTTTTGATTAAAGGTGAATTTGTTTTGAAAAATTATGATTATTTTTTGAATAAATGTGAATTTTATTTGCAAATTGGTGATCCTGTTTTGTAAAAAGTTGAATTTGGAGTGCAAAACCTATAATTGGTGACATAAATGCTAAAGCTAGCAAGCGCTAGACCAATTTTTGCGTAAGATATATGGATATGTGCATATAGAGAAATTTACAATGTTCAAAATAGTAAACTTACTTTTGTGTTCCAAGTTTATTTCATCATTTTGAAATCGTTCACTTAATATAATTTCATTACTTTTTTCCCAGCATCCTGTACTAGCTTGTCTTTTACTTTCGGAATCAAGTGAGTGTATAGCTTTGTTAAAAATTCATTTGTCCACTTTTTAAAAAAAAATTGTGGATTTATCCGGATATAAATGACCGAAATCAATGTCAATCTAAAAGGGAGTAATAATTATAACCATATACATATGCAAATATTGAGAACGATGAAATTCACAAAATGTTGTAATACATATTTTGCTTCGTATTACGTAATTACGTAACGACGTAATTACGTAGAGAAATAAACACATAACATATAATTTCAGAATTCAGAATCGTCCTCAATATAATTTTTACAAAACTTACTAAATGATATGCTTGAGGACATTTTAAAAGTGGCCATTCTTTCAAAAATTCTTTTACGTTTTTCTCGATGGAGTTGCGGAAGAAGTGCATTCTAGTTGCAGCTGTTATTTTCCAATATCGTTCCACTGATTCCCATGGTTCTGAGTAATACTTTAGTCACTCTGTGCCTCTTTCAACGCTCTCATCTAAATCTTATGTAAATAGAAATGAAATTTAATGTTAAGCAGTTATTTCATTTATTGTAGAGTTATATCCTTCGGTTAGTTCATCTGTTTCGTTAGTCGATGCGTCTAAGTTTGCTTTCTTGTTTGGGTGTTTGTTCGTTAACAAACCGACTTGCCTCAAATTTGTTTTGTAGTTTCGGTACTTATAAAACAGTTTCCCTTTTTTTTTTTTACCATCTTGAAAATATAAATCTGGTTTTTCAAGCGGGCAGTACTTCACAATTGTATCTACTATTATTTTAAATTCTATAGAATTTAAATTTTCAGCTTTTTCCTCCAACAAATGTGCTGTGATCTTTTTGCATAAAAGATCGCGTGTAGCATTCGATGCACTTTTATTCGGAGAATTCAATAAATCGATGATATGTGGTATTTTGAAGATATTATCAATAACCTGAAGAAAAAAATAATATTCCGTTAATTAATATTCTTAGTTTAAAACTAAAAGGGTAAGCTAGAAATATTACCTTCATTGAAGTACATTTGGTTTCAGCATTCGGTACAAACGATGAAGTTGAAGATGTAGGGGAGCCAATCGATGAGTTTTGTGTAGATTTCAACCAATCTACAATATATGGATTAAAACTACTCGTAATGCTAAGGGTAGAATTCATTAATGTCCTATTAAAAATACAACAAATTTATTAGTGTAACGTTTTCCATATGTTTTTTGTTTATTTTTGTATACGTTCACCTTTCTCCACTCCACTATTTTTGAACGAAATTTAATTTTTGTTCCTAATTCTTTGAATTCGGGAAATAATGTGTTCAAATCATATTCTGTTATATCGGTTAAAGAATGAATATCTAGGCCCCCATCTAAAACAAAAATAAAAATAGTTTAATCTCTAGATTAATATGTATAATAAACTATTTTACACTTAATATTTTTACATTACCGATTAATTTAGGATATAAATGCAAAAGGCTCCTTTCATATAATAATTCCGCCAATGGGACATCTCCATCTTGAATAGTTATAAAGGTATTATCACTCATTTTGAATATTCTTTAACACTTAAATAACAAACACTTTATCACTTATACATATATGTAATTAATTTATGATTTTCACTATCGCCCCAATGTTTAAGATCTTTTTTTATAAACAATAAAATAAACCTAATTGTTCCTCGAAATTTAGCACAAACAAGACAAGACACGATCGGAATGATGAACAAAAATGCGGGTTTCCCAATAAAAAATCTCATACTCTCAGATCAGAATGAGAAAAAGAGAAAATAAAAAATAATTTTACATCAAAATAAAATGTGGTTAATGCAAACTCTCCAATTTTGAATTGAGCTGTCTAATAATTTTTCGGTTTGTCGTAAAATAATTAGAATTTGCTTTTCTTCATATTAGAAAACTATAATAAAAAAAAAAAACAACCGTGTTGCTTTCATGTACATATTATGGACGTATTTCCACTGTAGACACCTACTTACCTAACAATTAAACATTTCTAAAATATTTTATTTTAATAGAATTATTTTAAATTCTCACTAATGCACTATAATCGTTTATAATTTGACAATCGGAATCATATAATAATGTTAAGACAAACATATTATGGTTTAAGCCGAGATAATTTGTCTGGTATTAAAATCAAATTTTATATTTTTTTTAAACCTTACTAACTAACGCTTCAGTTTAAACTTCAAAATTTAATTTATATTAAAAAACTTTAATATTTGCGATAAACTTTATTAAACGAGTTTGGATTAAACGAAACTCGTTTAACGCAAATCAGTTAATTTTCATTTAAAGAAGAATTGTTTTAATTATAGCTTTCAAGCTACACTTATTATCAAAATTTTCAATGTTAATATAAAACATTACAAACCTATAATTTAAGTTTTATTTTGATTAAAGAAGAGATTAAAAATTTGTATTTAAGAATATTTGATTAATATCAAAGAAATTAGAAAAATTTTGTTTTAAAATATATCAAATTTGTATATTAGATAATATTTTTTTTCTGTGTAGGTATAGCTACATTATTCTACATAATAATTCTAATTATGTAGTATATGTGAATTCTGTACCTTATATAAATCCTTTGTTCGATTAAATTTAAAATATGATCTTCATGTTTTTCAATAAAATGAGCCCTGTTATATACTAGCACTGAATTGCGCCCTATTAATTATAAATATATTTTTACCGAAAAAATCGGTAAATTTGTAAAAATTTACCGATAAATCGTAAATATATTTTATACGGTAAATACGGTAAATCGGTAAACGGTAATGCACTCCCTATCCCTAATATTCAAAATTCTAATTTGTAACAATACCATAAAAAATACACCGTGGGGTGAAGGGTGAACCATTTCGAGAATATAGGACTTTCATTTCATAGACTTTTCGGACTTTTACCGTAACATTTACATTTAGTGTGCCGCAGTTTTCCTATACTTAATTTGTATACTGGGGCGGCATGTTGTATGTTCGAATCGTCTCGAAATTCGAAAAAAGTGGAATAGCGGTATGTTATATCTTTTTCGAATCGCGATAATGATAAAGTTACATCGTTTAAAACCAAAGCAAAAATAAATGTAAAGTCAATTCGATTCGAAGTGATGGTACAACATGCCGCCATCCCTGGGTTGAAAAAAATTTCGATATCCGCATGAGCAAAAAAATTTCACTACACAATTGATATCACTATTAGGTTTATGTTGCCCATGTCTGCCGTTTATTGTACAAATGCAATCAATTTAATCATTGACAATTTGTGATGGCATTAAAATAAACACAAAACTCAATACTATAAAATCTATTTAATTGAATTTTATAGTGGAATATATACGTGATTGCAACATAAAAATTATGTTTAATAGATTGCGAAAGCACAATAACAACATAATTAGATATATACGATACAATTTAAAATTTAGTGTTCAGAAGGATAATGTGGATGACGGTAGTATTATTATATAATTTTAGAGAGCTTTCAACTTCAAGTCCAAAAGCTGTTTAACAGTCTTTACCTTTATATCGATAAAACATCAATTTCTTTATAGGTACAACATTTTAATTTAATATTACGTCATTTTTTAATTATAAATGTCAAAAAGTAAAAACTTTTTTAAATATTACAACAACTATGTATAAATTTTGATTATATTTTATGTACTATAGTGTATATAGGTACAAACACTAGTAATTGAAAAATTTAACCGCACATAATTGTGTGTTCTCTTCACTTCCAAAACAGCTTTTAATTTCCGCTCACCACAAATATCAATTAACTTATAATTCTACAAAAAAATGTTAGCTAGTATTTTTTTTATTTAAATTTTACATATTTCGAAATTATTAAATAATAAACAATGGAAACTTTTACAAATAATTGTCAATTATAATTTTATAGAGAACATAATATTGGAGTATATTAACTAAAGAGAATGTAAAGGATAACCCATTTCACTGGTACGCTGACAGTAATGTACATTATTATTTGGATTCTACATTTTTAAATTGAGATTTGAGAATTCGGAATTAATGAACGTAAAATATTTTACTTTAACCATTCCTGTGGTAGTTATTCTGGCTTTCCCTAGAAATAGAGAATTGGGAAAAAAATTTATCGCATTTTTGGCAGCATTTTTCTGGTCTGTACTGATGGATTTAGTTTGATGTAAATATTTGCGAAGCATAGGTGATTTGGAACTTTTGCTTCACAAAATTTTTATAGGGAAAAATATAATTCCTCATTTATCTTTGTTTCGAGAATATCTCGACCTTTCCTCTGTACATGCGGAAAATATCCAGATTGTTTGTCTGTTGTGCTTAATTTTTAATGGTTTCAGCAGATTGCATCCAAGCAAATTTTCAGAACACTTACCAGTGATACTATTCTGGCTTTCCCTGGAAATTGGGAATTGGGAAAAATATTTTCATAGTATTTTTGGCAAAACTTGTTTTTTTCTGGCTTGCAAATTATTTTGATTTGGTGTAATCAAAATAATTGGCAAGCCAGAAAAAAACAAGTTTTGCCAAAAATACTATGAAAATATTTTCCCCAATTCCCAATTTCCAGGGAAAGCCAGAATAGTATCACTGGTAAGTGTTCTGAAAATTTGCTTGGATGCAATCTGCTGAAACCATTAAAAATTAAGCACAACAGACAAACAATCTGGATATTTTCCGCATGTACAGAGGAAAGGTCGAGATATTCGGTTTTTTGCAAAACATTGAATCCAAGTTTTTGTGAAATTTTTTATCTATCGCTTAGTCATAAGTTTGGCCTCTTTGATAATATACTAAAAGATACTTTTGAATTTAAATTTGCAACAAAATTATTCCGTGTCATTTTTCTAAAATAACCAGTGGTCGTATTCTTGAAATCGGTTGAAATTTTCCTAATCGGACGGAATACAATTTGTTTTGAAATACTCTATATTATTCGAATTTTTAGCCGGCTACTTTAATCCATTTTTATTAAATTTATTTTATTTTTTTAAATTAAGAAACATATTCTTTTCCCACTATTAATCGAAAAATTTCGACTCGATAAATCGATTCGAAATTATTCGCTTAGTTGGGAGACACATTAGTAAACTTGAAAACAAATTTGAAAAAATGTTTAAAATAGCCGGCGATAAATTCTAATAATATTAAGAATGTCAAAGCAAACTGAATTCCGATTGGGGAAATCCCCACCGATTTCAAGAACACTGCCCCAGATATTATGATTTTTGACACATAAACTCTTTTTCAGCCAAAATTCGCAAATTCCAACAAATTTACCTATTCCTACAAATTAGAAGGTCCCAGTGATTTTTGGCCGAATTTTGTCCACTAGAAGGAGCACCTTCCAAAGGAGCTTTCCCGGAAAACATTTTGAAAAGTAAAATAACAAAGAGGGAATGATTATCGGAATAAAACTTCACAGTTAACCCTGTAATGCATCTACACACCTAAAGCCGAACTTTACAGTACCATGAGTTGTGCGGCCGTATATATATATTTCTTTATTTTTTAGTTTTTTACTCTACTCCCATCGCAACAGTCTAGCTATTGTTGTTGTAATATGCACTTTCGGGCCACCAATTTTCGCCGAAAGTTGAAGTCGCCGTGAACCGTGTTGGTTTATTAAAAATTATTTTGGGGCATTGCAGCGATTACATATTGTACTACCTGCCTGTACCTGTGCAATACAATAATTTTTGAAAATGTATTCGTGAATTTCTTTGTAGAAATGTTTACTGAAATTTTGGATAAATACTGGAATATTTGCTGTCGGTTTGTTCATGCGTTATTTTTCGCCTCGCTATAGGTTTTATAATTCAATCTGTATTTTATTTAGATATGGCTTCTCGACAAGTTTACAATGTTTCTAAAATGACCGATGCGGAAATGGCTTCAATACCATCCGATATAGAAACCACTGACGATGCGAGGATGACTGTGATTTCATTGATGATCGAATTTCATCAACCAATACTGTGGTTATTGCTGAAGACGATATGATAATTGCAAACCAATTATCCGATATGGTAACAAAGGAAACGACTGATATCACTATAGGTGCACTAAAAGATGCACTCGAGTCCTCGGAGAATGAGCCATTAACACCACCTCAAAGTCAACATACTAGTTCAATCAATTAAAAATATAGTCGAAATAAGCGAAACCGATCATCGGAATTGGTAGAAGAAGCAAATGAACCTATTGTTACTATTTCATAATGCTGTTGTGAATTCCAATCGATCATTTCGAAAAAACAAAACTTAACGTTATATGTGAACGATATCACATTTTGGGTGACGGAACTTAAAACACCAATATGATTGCTTCACATATTTTATGAACCATAATCTTGTTATGCATATAAAATAGCAATCAAATCTGTAGGCACGCTAAATATCGGAACAAAATTTGAGGTCGATTCTAACAACATTCAGACATTTAGTAGCGTCTTAATCTTTATGTCTGTTTATCGCTACCCCATACTCGGTCATACTGGAGAAGACACGCAATTGAAGCGGTCCGATAAGTGATGCCTGTACTTAAGTATTACTGAAATTCGCCGATATCTTCACTTCAATGATCTCTTGCAACCGATAAAGACCATTCAGATCATGATTGGTTGTTCAAGGTTCGGTCACTTATTTTACACTTTAATGAAAACTTTGGTTCAGTGCCAATGCTGCCACGGTTTTGTGTAGAAGAGCAAATATGCACATTTAACAAACTAAATGAGAGGAAATATTTTGCGTAAATCTATACAAAAAAAGCCGCATAAATGGATTCAAACTGTTCTCGATTTGTGATAGTAAAATCCCCGAAGGTGTACCTAATCTTGGAACTACTGTAAGCTGTCGAGGATACTCTGAGGAGCACGCCTTTGGGGCAGACATTTCGTCAGTTTGGTGGCTAGACACAAGAGCCATATGGATTCTGTTAACTTATGTTGGGACGAAACCATTTATTTCTAGCAAAGGCACTTTACAACCACTGAAAGCAGCCCAATGGTGTAAAAAATAAAAACAGCATTATGAAATCGATTGTGTGGCATATACGAATGAAAACCCGATTGTACTCGGATCGATACTTTTTTCCCCTTATTGACGTAGCAAGTTGCAAATCAAATGCATGTCTGTACCATAGAATAATTCCAAACCAAGAACAAATTGAGTTTCCAATATTTTGGACTGAGGTGGCTAAGTCACTCTGTTTCAGTGGAATAATGGAGAAGAGAAATGTTGGGCGACCATCTAATGTATCTATAACCCCTTATCTAAAACCAGCAAAGAAAGAATATTTTTCCACTACAGATGTCCTCTACGATCAACTAGGTCATTGGTGAATGTTTTGCGATCGGCCAGCTAAACGGCAACGTAAATCTCCAAAAGCACTTCTGAAACTCAAGCTTTTTGTGTGGAATACAATTTTAGTTTGTGAAATTCACCGAATTTTCACTTCGCCTTGTGATTTTGTTAATAAATGATATTACATTTGAAAAGTTTCTCTTTTCATCTTACTGCATAATGCAGTCTAAAGGCGGACTTTGAATTTTCACCTGTGACTGGGTGGATTGGCCACAAAATTTTTTTTTGACTATTTATCTGTCCTATTCAACACCATTTCAACCTAGTATGAAATTGCTAGCTCGTAAGAAAATCCATACATTAGAGGGTTTATTTATATCCAAAAGATTGGGGATCCCATAGATATTTGCCCAGAAACGGTACAATGGAAGATGGCAAGTTTCATCCGAGATTCTCTTTTTTCAAATTTTTTGAAAAGTGTTAATCATGAGAAAGCTAACTATTTATGAACTAAAAAATTCTAAATACAATTTGCAACAATAACGGTTCAATCAATATTCCAAAATTTAAGCAGAAAGGTCAATTTTTGTCAAAAGAAACTCTTTTTACTTTCTTTTACATAGTAAAATAAATTCATTCACGAATAATCAAAAACAGCAATTTTAATTATTGTATTTTGATTAACATTCAACGTTTATTTTTATTTTATACAATTATAAATAAATAATAAAACAGTTAAAACACTTTCATTTATATATAGAATTATAAAATTTAAGAAATTTTAAAAAATTTTTGTTTTTACAAGGACCGGTTTCGAGTGTTCACTCTTTGTCAACTTATTTTAAACTACTTTGCTCTCTGGGATGATCGCGATTTTTCGATGGCTAATTTTGTGTTATTAGGTCAAATATTTTGTTTGCCTTAGTATTGATTTTGTCGTTTAATAAGAATGGGCTGTGTCTGTGTTTATAAATTTCCAATTCTTCCAATAAGTTCATCATATTCCCCTTTTTTACTCTATGTAATACTTTTAAATTATTATGAATGTTAATGTATTTGTGTTTCTGTATTTGGAGAAACAAAAATACACTAACATTCATAATAATTTAAAAGTATTACATAGAGTAAAAAAGGGGAATATGATGAACTTATTGGAAGAATTGGAAATTTATAAACACAGACACAGCCCATTCTTATTAAACGACAAAATCAATACTAAGGCAAACAAAATATTTGACCTAATAACACAAAATTAGCCATCGAAAAATCGCGATCATCCCAGAGAGCAAAGTAGTTTAAAATAAGTTGACAAAGAGTGAACACTCGAAACCGGTCCTTGTAAAAACAAAAATTTTTTAAAATTTCTTAAATTTTATAATTCTATATCACATAAATGAAAGTGTTTTAACTGTTTTATTATTTATTTATAATTGTATAAAATAAAAATAAACGTTGAATGTTAATCAAAATACAATAATTAAAATTGCTGTTTTTGATTATTCGTGAATAAATTCTGTGATATAAGCCACGGCGAAAAACCAAAATTAATAATGAATTACCATTATTATAATACAGTAAAATAAAGTATGTTATGAAGATTATCGACAACGAGATTTGTGCTGATTTACCATTCGCTATATCGCGGAAGTCTAAAAAGTGGTTTTCAAAAGATCTCTATTATTTTATATATTTATTTTATATATTATGTTTTATATATTTGGTATATGTATGTGAATTATTTTATATATTTTTAATGTATGTGAATTAAATGTGTTATATGAATGTATGTTTTATAATTTTAACATAATTGAAATGTTTTATAATTTTAGTATGATTGAAATAATATGAGAATGTTTTTTGATAGTGTTATAAGTTGGAATCTTTTATAATTGAAATAAGAATGAAACCTAATATAGTGTTTTATGATTGTATGGAAAAGGGAATTTGTTGAATGAATTTGATGAATGTTATGTATGTTAGTAAGATGTTTCAATTATTATATTATCCTTATATAATTGATCGATTTGATTCGGTCAATTATAATTTGCGTTAATCTTTCCCTGAAGCAATAATCACCATGTATCGGGTCATGTATCAGCTACGCACATCTATTGCAACTAGGCTAGATTAACGGGATAGTTTTTATAGTTTCTGTTGCGAGTTATTATTATTGTTATTATTTAGTAAGGAGTCTTTTGTCCGTTATCTGTTGGACTAATGTGCATTTGGCACTTGTGTTAGTAAGAATTATTAGATTTTCGTTGAAGTTATGTTTACTTCAACCCACTACACTTGGCTTGGGTATACGGACTTAAAGATCTAGTCCGGTGAGTGTAAACGATGTATATGTTTAATTTACTTACCAATGTTGGATTTCCTTTTTTAAAACACTTAGATTTTAAATTTAAAAATTTATTTAATAACTAAATACTTGTACAGCTTCTGTATAATAACTGGTTCTTGATAATAACTGTTACGGTTCTTGATAATAACTAACTTATTACTAAAAATCTCGCGGTTTATATACAATTTTGTATCCGCTCATTTCTTTGTTTTTTTTTTTGTTTACGAGTACATTGATCGCGGCTCGCGTTATCTATCTTAAAATATATATATATTTTCTTATTGGTTATAATTAAATATTTCTAAACATATTTGTACTTAAATGTTTAATCCCTTTTTATGTAAAATGTTAGAGTTTTATAGTTTTGTAATTACTGAGATTTTGAAAATATTTTAATTTTTTGTTATCAATGATTTTTATGTTCTACTGGAATACAGTTTATAGTTAAATAGGATATTTCATCACTTATGCCATTGGATATTTTGTTAAGTATATTTTGTTTTGGTTTTCTGATGGTACGAAAATTATGTTTCTATATTTTTATGATAGTTGGTAGGTGATGATATTTTTATGGTTTAAAGAAGTACGTTCGAGTTTAGTCTTTCCTAGTTTAAGGGATTTGATTTTCTTATCATTAATACATTTTCGTGATCTAGTGTTTCATATGGTATTTTAAGAGGTGATTTTATTTTGATGTTTAGGAAATATTTTTAATTTGTCTTTTGTAATTTAAATATTCATGATCGATGTTTTACGACTAACAATTTTATATTTTATTTATCTACTACAATTATTTCAATTTTATGATATTTTAAGAAGTGATTTTATTTTGATGCTTAGGAAATAAATTTTGTTTTTGTAATGTAAGCGATTCGATTTTCTTATCCTTTATAAATATTCATGGTCAATTATTTTATGACTAACAATTTTATATTTTATTTATCTACGAAAAAATATTTCATTTTTTGGAAAGCGATGTTAATTTTATGTCTAGAAAGTATGTTTGGTGATCAAAATATTTCGTGATTTTGTCTAGAATATTTTTGTTATCATTTTTTGTGTGTTTAAGGAATGTAAAATTAATGATGGGGTCAATATCATGAAAACACAACACTATGTTAATGTAAGTGTGTGCTTAGATACGTGCAGAATAAATGTCTGTGTTCTCTCTACAGCCCAGACGGGTTTTCCGATTGGGTTGAAACTTCATTCATGATTTTTTTTTATTAAATAAATATTCGATCTACCGGACGAATCAGCCTCTGTAGGAGCTTTTTCGTTTTCTGTAGATATTTCAAAAAGTAAAGCATTTGCAAAAAAAAATTGGTTATAAATTGAAAGATTTTATATAAAATTATCAACAATAGCGATTTTTTACAAAAAACGATTTTCAACCAAAATTCAGCCTTGTAAGTACTTCATACTTAATTTTTCTGTATAAATTGGCAGATTCCATTGAAATTTGGGCTAAATTGGTCCAGCGGCAATGACAGCTTGCATAAGATGTTTTTTGCTTATTGCAAACATTTTTAAAAGTAAAACAATTATGGATAAAAGATTCTAAATTAAATTTTCTAAAAAAAAATGTTAAACAAATATGAAGATTTTTGATAAAATACTGTTTTTTAAAAAAGTTGTTCAGCACAGAAGGATTGATTAATCGAGAGGAAAGTTCATACTAAAGCTTTTTTCACAAATTGGAAGCTCCCACTGATTTTTGCTCGAAATCAGTCCACCGAAAGTGGCGGTTCCATAGGAGGTTTTTTCTTTTTTTTCAAATATTTTGAAAAGTAAATCATTTTCGTAAAAAATGATTATGAACTTCAAGATTAATTTACAACAATTCCGATCTAGATCAGATTTCAAAATTTAAGCGGTAATGACGATTTATGACAGAAACCCAGTGAATTTCGACCGAAATAAATCCACCGAAAGCTTTTACATTTTTTACATTTTTTTTTCGAAAATATATTATTTATGAGAAAAACGGTTATGTACAAACAGATTCTAAATTAATTTTGCAGGTGCCAGATCAGTTTTCCAAAATTTAATTACGAAATTAACTATTTTTGACAAAAAAAATTATTTTTCAGTGAAAGTTTGGTCCCCGCGCACATTGGATTAAATGATTGGAATCAAACTTGGCACTTAAGCTTTTTCCTTAATAAACACATTTTTTTACTTAATAAACACATTTTTATTAATCACTTGTTTTTTGTTTCGCAGAACTATTTCGAATAATTTTCAAAAAGTTTAAAAAATCACTCGATCGATTTCGTTAGGTCATCATCAGGAGTATCTAATCAATCGAGTGATTTTTTAAACTTTTTGAAAATTATTCAAAATAATTCTGCGAAACAAAAAACAAGTGATTAATAAAAATGTGTTTATTAAGTATAAGTGTGTTTCGTCAAGTGCCTACGGCAAATAGCGTAAAAAGTATTAAGCTTTTTCCAAATTTCTGGAGTAAAAGCACTCTCAATAAATATTAATATATTTATGAGTAAACTTTATTTAATAATTATAATTTTTACAACTCGATTATTTTATTAAAACCAAACGCAATATGTAATTTAATTAGAATTTATTTTTACAATTGGTTTTACAATTTTTAAGTTCAACCTTGTTGGTTTGAAATATCGAAGACAACCAAATCAAAATGAAAGACCACCAAACTCATTGGTTTCTTTTACTAATACTTAGTACGTTAATATTATTGCAAAACAACGTGAAGTATGGCCTGGTACGACATAAACATTTATTTATCTTGCAATACTATTCTCGTCATCATATTTTTCTCGTCTGAAAAATACTATAATATTTTGACATTTTGTTTATAATAATAATGATTGACTTGTCACAACATAAACAACAAAATAAATATTGACTAGGTAAGTTATTTATAATTATTCTAGTGTTAAATGTAGTTTAAACCATTCTTTTATTTTTTAGAAGGATCTAAAACAACAAATGAATGTGATGATGTGTATATACAGATAAGTCAATAATTATTGTACAATATATTATTAATATTAAATTAGTATTTGTGTTTAGGTTAATCAACATTTCATGGTTATTCAACTTGATGTAAAAATATAATTTTTATTAATAAAATTTTAAATTATAAATAAACTGTTTTTGTTCTTGTTTTAATTTGTGAAGTGATTTTGAGTCTTTAACAGGGAGATCGCAATGAAACCTTGTCAAGATCGGTATACCGGAAGTGGCAGTTTCAATAGGAGCTTCCTCGTTTTTGCAAATATTTTGAAAAGTATACAGCATTTAGAAAAAAACGATTCAAATAAAAAGATTATAAATTAAACTTCAAATAAAATTAGTTTAGATCATATTTAAAATTTTTCCAGGAGCGACGAGTTTTGATAAAAAAGCTTTGTTTCACCAAAATTTGACATCTCATACAGACCATTCGGTCATCCTTGCCAAATGTGGTAAACATCTGAGTACCAGAAGTGGCATCTTCCGGAGGAACTTTCTCAATTTTTATAATGAAGAATAAATGTTTTCCAATGGTTGACCTGGTCGGTTTTCTAAAATTTAAATAGGAATAACGAAATTTGATTATACAAGACCATTTTTTTGTCATAAATCGTGTAGTTTCAACTTACCGCTTTTGAAATTAATTGTGAGGTATTCGAGATTTAGGTACATTTGTCGTAACAGATGTCGGGTTTTGGCCGCAATTTTGCAAATATTTTGAAAATAATATATTGTTTTCTTCGTTGTTAAATTGTTTTCCTTTCTTTTTATTTTACGTTGACCTGAGCTTCTAACAGTGTTAAACGATGTTTGGTTTCCCTAGAAATTTAATACTAGACTTGCACAAGCAGAGCTGTAACGGGAAGAAAAATGTTCTTTTGAAATTCGAAAATTTCTCCGTTGCAGGTGACCACACATGTAACTCCAACAAATAATATTAAATCCTATCAACATATTAAATTAAACAGCAACGCTATAAAGGTAAAATTTTATTTCCGGTCGTATATCGTGTTCTTAATATACATTTAGATGAAATTATATTAAATTGCATTACTTTCAATGTCGTGATCTTACGTACAGCGTATACATATTTCCTTAAGCCGTTAAACAAATAAATAGAAAAGAAACACGAAGAATGAAATGGCCCCCCAACACATAAAATGAAAATAAAATACAACATTGAACTTTATGATATCCATTATTAAATTGATCCATCCCTTAAAACCTATACTGTTTTGTTGTTGTTTGTGCTCCATCGACATCACATTGGTTATATACATAACACAATGTCAAGTATTTAAGAATGGTAAAAAGATTTTATGTTTTGTCTATATCACTATAATATCGTGGAGACAAAATGAATTTTCGATTAGTTCTCTCAAAATGTGTGTACATTGTTGAATTGAAAATCAATT
Source organism: Nephrotoma appendiculata (assembly GCA_947310385.1). Classification (NCBI taxonomy): domain Eukaryota; kingdom Metazoa; phylum Arthropoda; class Insecta; order Diptera; family Tipulidae; genus Nephrotoma; species Nephrotoma appendiculata. The sequence goes on from OX371223.1 coordinate 327,433,316, forward strand.
TTATCGGTATACCTACATAATAAAATTATCTAGCTCGTTGGAATCTGGATTGACGAATTTTTAGGGATTTTTGCTATTTATACGAGTACACAGCATTATTACTATATGTGTTCGTCTTAAATAAGAAATAAGGGTCAAAGGTTCTATTAGCTTTGGTATTGCAATTCAAACAAAATTAAAATTAATTCGAATCACGTTCTATAACTATCCAATTAATAATGATACCATAAAAAGGATAACTCTATATCAATTAAAAAAAAGGTTCATTTAAGAGGATGTAATGTGGACCTTAACATAGAATAAAATAAGAATATTAATTAGGCACAAATAAGAATCAGAATAATTATTTTTAAAGTAAACATTTCTGTGGTCAAAAGGCATAACCACTTAAATTAATTTCTGTCATTTTTCAGAAGAACTAATTCGATCGATCTTACGAGTAATTTCTTAAATCTACTTAAGCTATTTTTGCATATTTCGTTATCGATTATACGCATTAAAAAAAATTCTTTTATCAATTTTATTCTTCATTTTTATTTCAAATTAATTCATAAAATTATTAGGTCTACAAATAAGTTTTAGGACTCTTTAATTTTTTATTATATACAAAACAGAAATAAAAAAAAAGTGACTACCCACATATGATAATGTAGGGCTCGGTATGTAGTATTAAATTGTTAACATAACCTAAACAGAACCTTTAATTTATCTATACAAAACATACAGAACGATAAACTGTTTATCAGACATTGCATTCGTTATGAATTCCATCAAGGAAAAAGTGTTCGTAAAGCATGCGCATCGATTTGTTCTGTTCTTGGGGATAATATTCTAAAAGTACATGTGAATATTGGTATAAGCGTTTTAGAGAAGGTGATTTTGATGTTAGTGACCGTGAACATTCTGGAGCTCCGTTAAAAGTAAACGACGAGGAACTGCAAGCGTTGCTGGATAAAGACTCTTGCCAGACGGAAAACCAATTCTCAGAATAATTTGGAGTAACTCAGCAAGCTATTTCATATCGCTTAAAAGCGATGGGAAATATTAGAAAAGTCACAGAATGGGTGCCACACTTATTAACTGAACAAAACAAAAATAACCGACTTAACACTGGCGTGAATCTTTACAATTCTCAGAAATGGAAATTTTTTTTGTAGAAAATTGTGACCAGTGGCGAAAAATGGATTTATTTTGATAATCCAAAACGTAAATATGAGTGGGTAGATCCCGGCGAACCAGTAAATTTAACGCCAAAGTGCAATATTCACTGTAACAAAGTCATACTGTGTATAAGGTGGGATATGAAAGGCGTATTACATTATGATCTTTTGAAACCTGATCAAACAATTACTGCCGAACTGTATCGACAACAACTTATAAAAGTGAATAAAAAAATTGATGAAAAGCATCCATATATAGGCAAAGGAAAACGTCCAGTAAAATTCCTCCATGACGACGCTAGGCCACTTATAGGTAAATCAGTGAAGGATACGTTAATGGCACTTGGATGGGAAATTGTATCACACCCGGCGTATTCACCAGATATAGCTCCAACTGATTTTCACTTATTTAGGAAGATGCAAGAATGGGAAGTGCAAAAATGGGTCGATAACTTTTTTTCCTCATTAGATGAAACTTTCTTTGCGGCAGGCATCCGTGAATTGCCTGTAAGATGGCTAAAAGACATTCAAAATGATGGAGAATGTTTTGATGAATAAATGTTACTTACTTTGTATAAAAATAAATTTTGAATTTTTCAAAAAGTGTCCTAAAACTTATTTGTAGACCTAATACAAATAGATATTTGGTGAAATAATACAATTGCAATCCAATACGTATTTACTTTTTATTGTTGTTTAAATTAGGGTCTCAACTTTTTCTTCTAAATCTGGATGGTGGGTAATCATTTCAACCGTTTTAAGATCTTTAGCAAGATTAGCAAAATATCGTCCGGATCGGTTGTCGTTGAATATTTAACTGTTGAAAAGGTTTTTCACTGTTTAAAGCATATTTATAGCTTATAATCCCAAAGTTTAAATTGGCATATCTAATATCATTTTCTGTGACAGCAATTTATTGATCCCGGATCAATAATATGACGTCATTTTTGATCCAACATGGCTTCTTTGTTTACATTTTTTGTCCTTTTATTTTTTGAACCCGGTTCAATTAAAAAATCCAAAAAATTTGTTGGATTTTTTTGACGTTTACACACACAATATCACAATATGTGTGAGTAAACGTCAAAAAAAATCCAACAAATTTTTTGGATTTTTTAATTGATACGTGACAAAAAATAAAAAGACAATAAATGTCATCAAAAAAGCCATGTTGAATCAAAAATGACGTCATATTATTGATCCCGGATCAATATTTTGCTGCCACAGAAATCGATATAAGCCACTTTACAGTTTTTCAGAAAAATTTTTCTAAATTTTTATTAGTGTTCCGCCACAAAATTTATTGTTAACAATCCAAAAAAAACATAAAAATAAGCTAATTTCATTTCTAGTACTTTAAACTCCTGTTTCGTGCCTGAATAAACTGGTACCAATCGGATGATGAATTTTTGCAAAGGTTTTTTTCTTTTGATAAGTGAGTGATCGATATCACACTCCATATGCGCATGCTTATGGAATCAAAAACAACAAATGAATTATTGTTCTGGCTAAAGAACATTTTAAAATGTTAGCGATCTAATATTAATTCCCTCCACGGGCTTCTTCTGCCTCATGTCATATGTAGCAATAAAGACCATTTGTAACATAATCCTAGATTATCAGATTGTAAGTGCAGGCCGATCGAGGTCTGCAGCCATTCCTGTAGGCAAACATTGTTATAAGTTGAAAGCATATGATTTAATTGTAGAATTATACTTTGCTGTCGTCATCAAGCTTTTCATTTTCGTTGGACTTGTATCTTAGACCCGTTTAAAAATGGTGAGCTTTGTGTTCCGATATAAGATTATTTTTTTCAATAGAATCCGGTTATGCACTACCGACTTTGGTTTTACACTGGATTTACACTTGGCGATTTAAATTTGAAACCCATATTTATAAGCCAAATAATTAGTTAAGTTTTTATATTTATTAAAATACAAATAAAATAATTAAACTCATTTTTAAGTATTTTTGAATATTTTGTTATACACACTGATGTGTCTATCTCGCAGTATAGCTAATGCATTTTCGTAACAGACAAATAGGAATGTAAGCAAGCATTTCGTGCTTGAATCCCCGCGAAAATAATGGTTCTCATAAGCTGGAAAGCTACTTAGATGCTTTTTTATTTCCTTAATGGTTTATTTTGAAAATTTGTTTTGGGTGTAAATTTTCCTCGATGGTTTGCCAAAAATATATCGGTTCGTATACTCCAAGAGACAATTAATGATGAAATAACTGCTTACGACGAAGGCATTTTTCAAATGGGTTTAATATTAAATGATGCATCGCAGTTGCTTAAATCTTTTACTATTACCATTACCATTTCGTCAATATTGGCACGTGAATGATTAATTATATCAACCGAAGATAATACTGAATTGGATAACTCGAAGTTTGGATCATCGATGGCACTGAAAGATCATAAATTTTCGTTATTTAAATTTTCGGAATAGCTATGTTTAGTATTACATCTACTCGAATCTTGAAGCGCCTTAATTTGGGACGTGTAAATTTGTTTTCATCATTATCTTTTATTGTTTGATGATAATTCTAAATAATTTATAAAATTATAAAATTTGGGTAAAGGCTTAAATAAATTTAAGTCTACTGTTTAAACTATTTATCTAACACAAATAATATTTTGATAAAAGGCCTAATTCAAGTTATTACTAAAATGATCAATTAATGAACTTTGGTTTATATCAATTTTTATGAAATAAGCATTTTTTCAAAATTTAACATGTATTTAAAAATAATAGGCCCTTTTTCTTAATATATTTCAATTAAAAATAAAGAAAACAATTTTGAGAGCAAGAGCAAATTGAAAATTTTTGTTTAACGCATTTAATTTAGAAACAATCTTGCATTGGGCTTATTTAAAGTTCAGCTCTTTTCCATATGAGTCGAGATACGTTAACGATCCTGGTGAATCTTATAGTGGTCTAAACTCAAATTTTCCTTACGTCAACTTAAATAAAAGACAACTCTGGAATTATCCATACTCGGTTTAAGGATACTGTTTTTTAAACCTACAACTCCCGTTAATAATTATACACCCTTTTCACTTTATTTTCAGCTTTTATAAAGTTTGCGATGATTCGAAATACATATTGGGCTTTTAATTCTTTAAAGCAATGTCAAACAAGGCCATCGTTTGGTATCGAGTGTTCACTGACTATTAACTTTAACAACTTTTTGTCCTTGGTTTTGAAGTCTCTTTTGGATGTTAAATTGCGAAGTCGTTAAATATGAGAACGAAAATTTAAAAAAATTGCAACTGAAAAATTGGTGTGAATGAAATTTAACCGATCAGAAATTATCTAAATGATGGCCTATCTTACAAGAATAATTCACCCGTCACATCTAAAACATCTATAGTTGCAGATCTAACGGGCGCATATTTGCCGAGTTCGCACTTTTTCTGTAATATTTTGTTTTTCTTTGAAATCTTGAATAGAATCTTGTAACTGACGAAAAAGACGTAAGTATTTTAAGTTCTTAGATATTTGTTGTAGTTCTTCTACAATTGTTCTCAACTACTACGAGTATTTTACTTTTAAATGATTAAAGCATGGTTTCCACGATGGCGAGGCGAAAAAATTAGTCAAACTAGAAAGAGAAAGCAAAAATTCTCCAATAATACGATAGAGACAAAATACCATTTTGACAGAAAAATTGGGACGTCCAGTTTTTAATATTTTAACTCAGAACTCCGAAATGGGACGTCTACTTCGAAAAAAAGATTAGATGGACCATCTTTTTTCGGATTAGCCGCTGATTTTCGGAATTCATATGTCAATTTTAATAAAACTTTAGAAATAAAACAAACTTCAAAATCAAACTTCGGGAACTGCTAATTTGGATTGAATAATTACAATAATTTTGTTAAATATTTACACATATCAATAAACCTAGTGGCAGTGAAATGACGAGTTCTCATTTGGACGAGGAAGCCAATTATTATGATGGTAATACATTTAGATAATAATTAGATAGTAGTTATATTTATATAATAATTTTAGAAATTAATATTTTATCAAATAAATTTCAGTAGATTCAATGCAAATTGAATACCTTTTGTCGGAAGAACCCGTTGATTGTGTTGTTTATCCAAATTCTTCTGTTGGCCAGATTGATTGTGTTATGTAATTGGTTTTATTGCGGATCGTATGTAGAAATATTGTAAGATAATTTTTTTCCAGAATATCTAATAGAGTCGGTAAAGGCTCGATTACAACTGCGGGATTTTAAGAACCAGAATTATAAAATCAGAATGATGCGCCCACAGTTGTGGGAAGAGGTTTTAAAAGATTTAAGTAAATATTTAAAATAATACCACATATGTTTGCAAGTTTTGCATACAAAAAATCTACAGATTTGGACAACAACAAAAAAAACAAAGATGCAGTTAGGAAAAAATGGGACTACTTAAGAACAACGTTTATTACAAATAAAAGAAATGATCCTAGTGGCTCTGCTGCACCTTTAGTACCTAAAAAATCTTTTAGGTATTTTTTTATTCCTTCCTCTTTCTACTTTGACTAATTTTTTCGCCTCGCCATCGTGGAAACCATCCTTAACTCAAGATGAACTTATATCAAGTTGATTAGATCGAACAGAGAGTTTATAGATGCAAATTTAAATCGTAATATGTTACATTTTTTTTTTTTTTTTGAATGACTGCTTATTGTTTTACCATGATGCTAATGATCTACAGGCTGAATGACTTTGTCAAAGATTTTTAATTGGGTCTCGTACAAAGTGAAAAGACCCGTTGAAGGAATATGTGAAGCCGGGTCGATAAACACTTTTCAATTTTTATGCGTTTCTTTGCTCAAGTGAATGCCATTCCGAAAAAGTATCATACTTGTATGGAAAACTCATATCTAATCTCAAAATGTGTTTTCTTCTATATTAACGAAGCTAAATTTTTTGCGAGAAGTTACTAAATTAAAAATAAATATTGGAATATTATACAGATAATAATTGTATTATTTAAAAAAAAAAAAAATGATCGCATTAACCGCATCCATGATAAACGAGTTTTTGTTACTCAGAACTCAAAAGGAGGACATACACGACAATTGGTTTCAAAAGAAGGGCGCAATTTGACACACAGGCAACGCAACATTCGGTTTTTGCACACTGTCGGGGATCGAATAATCATCCGTTTTTTGTTCGAAGTCGTTAAGGATAAGTGTCACGCTATAACCATCCAGAGACTATCCAAGACTTGACAGATGAAATTGAAGTTGCTGTTGATGAGATAGAAGCCCGTACAAAACATGGCTCATAATATAAATATACACTCTTTCTAATAAAACAAACATCTTTGAAAAATAATCTTTGAAGTAGAGCAACATTTATTTGCAAACGTAAGATGGATCAAGCTTTAATCCGCATTATCATCTCCTTAGTGATTTTCATTAGTTTATTATTGATGATACATTTTTGTTTAATCCAAAAACGTTTTAATTAATTTAGCCAATTTAAGAGAAGATCTCGTTAAGGTCCATGCATATTTGGCTGAACATCGTTTTATGAAGCACCATTTAAGACCTTGGGTAGATACTACCAAATTAAGACCTCCCCCACGACTGCGCGATAGGTTAGACAAAGTGGATTCATACTAGGGTTTCGTAACAACCTTTTCTGAAATTTTGCTTTAGATCAAACCTTTAGATTCATAATTCTGAATTGAACTTTTGACATTATATCTGTGATGGATGGGCTTAAATATTGTTACATTGCGAATGAGGTTACTTCTATTTATTGTACAAATTAATATTTGTCCATCAGCAATCTTTTAATCTCGAGCCATCATTATGTTAATGAGCACGACGGGCAACTACAAAATTCACCAATATACTACCAATAAGGGATGTATCTGAGTAAATTTTAACAATATAGTTATACATCGGCTCATTTTCGAATTAACAACTGCTTTAATAACGAAATTATTAACACCGATCAACTAAAGAGTGGGAAGTTAGCAGTGTCATTGCTAAAATGAAAAATAAGAATGCCTCTGGAACGGACAATATACCAGCTGAAATATGCAAAGTAAATATATCGTTATGTCGCAAAGCCGATCATAAACGGCAGTTGTTGTAGTTCGAGTTGAAGTTCGAATTGCTACTCGATTTGCATTGGCCAGATCTGTAAAAACGGTATACTAAGGTTGGGCGCGCATTCAAATGATTTTATGCCCCCTTAAATGTGACAACCAAATTGATATTTGAATTCCATTGTCTTAATTTAATTTAGAACAGAGACATTTTAAAACCATACCATACCCAAATTTTTGTCACTTGCTATTCCAAACCACACAATTTTCCTAAAAATCTTTATGAAACCACAGAGATACAATTTTTTCTAATTCTAGACAGTAAAACACCAAGACACGAAAAACATTACAAGAGACTACCAACATATTTTGGTCAAACGACATAATTATAAAATTTTATATATACAAGATCAATGGTATGAACATTTTCTTAATTTTGCACCTGATTTTGTTGGTTATATAATGCCGACACAAACGAAACAATCTTTCGACACGCTACATAAAGTAAAACACGTCTAAAACATCCTAACACATACCCAAAATATAAAATATGCACAAAGTAAAATTACTAATGTATTAAACCATTTTCGAGCTTTAAAAAAGCTTTAAGGAATTTTTTTTTTATTTTTGTCACATAACCAACCCGAAGAATTATTATTTCGATAACAATTTTTTTTTGTCCTTGTTTGGTATGAACGAGTACAAAGAAGAGCAAAGATTTTTCATTTTTTTTGATATAAATTAGCATGACACGTTCGAGCATCATCACTTTAAAACCAATAAAAATAACCCTTTTTTTGGTGTGCTGCTGGGTTACTGGGTGGCCTGTGTTTTTTGATTTTGATAAAACTCGTAACCATTTTTAATTGTATTTTATTATTATTTTTTTTTGTTTTTATTTAATTTTAATTAAAAAAATAACAACAGCACACAAAAAATTATATTTATATTTATTTTTTGATAAATATTTACAATTGAATATTTTTTTTTCTGTCATGATGATGTTAATATTTAGCGACATAGATGCAACAATAGCAAAAAATTATGAAATCCTATTCCGAGATTAAAATCGGTGTGTTTTTACCGCACGCTACCATCCTTCTAAAAAGGAAACAACATTCGAGTGATGTCTTTGTTAGTTTTGGTTTGCTATTCCAAAATGAACAGTATTGATTTTTGGCTTCTATATGTATCATATGTGTACCAGCATCAACAGTTTGATGTGTATAAATTATATTATGTGTATAGATTTTACGCAATATCAAAATAGTATATCAAAAGTTATATCGGTCGTGCGACTCATAAAATATCTTTGCTTTTACACAGCCTTACATAAACTGATTAGAACATGAGTATAATGAAATTCCATTTTTTTTGAACTTTTATTCCGTATTTAATCGTTTTCCGGACAAACTCAGTAGAGAATTTATCTCCCCTTAAATATTGTCACGTAGCAAACGCTGCGCAACTTTTTCGTAATACCAAAGTTTGTACTAAAATCCTTTATAGTATTATAATCTACATTTTGCATGTAACATCTTTGTTCTAGTTTATTTTTTATTTATAATAATAATCAGGATAGTGCCATTAGCTGGTTCATAAAAAATGTATTTTTTAAAGTTGTGTTTTGGGACGGGTTTGCTAAATGATAATGTTCATTTTAATAATTATCCTCGCAACCGACACTAAATTTCGCCAATATAAATTTTTTACATCACGCAATGTAACCATTTATAGGAGATGGTGTAAATGAAAAGAAATTAAGTATTTTAAGTTTTTCTGTAACATGTACTTGTAAATGTGCCAGATTAGCGTAATTTAATTTTATAGTTAGTCTATTAATGGTTTTACATGGATAATTAGGTTACGCTAGGAGTTTGTTGAGAGTTAATAAAATAACCCAAAATTAGCTTTCGAAAAAATGCCGAGGTAATAGTTAGTGATACTGAGAGGGTTAAAGTACTAATGAAACAGATAATGATTATAAATTTGTATACAGCGGATGAACCACTTATAAAAACATTGATAACAATCAAGCAAAATCACTATTTTTGTTATCTTTAGTGTTTTTATTCTTAAAACATAAATAGATATTAATTGATTTAATATTTACTTCCTGCATATAATTCTGTTTATGTAATAATATTGTTTTAAAAATTATAGCACATTGAAACTTGGAAATGAAATTTCTTAGTTATATATGCACCCATTTGGCGAGTAGGTATTTTACTTTATTTTTTAAAATTAACTCTTAATTTTACTTCGTGCATGTAATAATAATTTGATTAACACTATCAATCATTTTCATTTTAATACTGAAGCGATGCATTTGTATTATAAATTTAACTCTTATTTAACTCTATCACAGGAAAGTGTTCACTTCCTGCGTGTAATATTTTAAAGTAAACATTTGAGATTAAGTTATACATTAAATGAACTAATAAATAAACATAATCATTACTCATCCTAAGTTTATTTACCAAAATTAAATTCAAAATACTAATGAAATGGGTTCAAATACTAATTAAATGTGTTTAATCTGAAAATATCTGAAAGAAGCAATAATGCCAAACAAGATGTAGTTTGTAATTTATATTCACTCTAAAAAATTTTCTTGTATAAAAATGAAAATATTTACTTCCTGTATGATGAAATTATATTGTTCCAAAAATTATTATAGTTACATCGAAGCTTTAGTCAATTTTCAATTAAATTTGTAAAGTGTATATCTACTCTTTATCGAGTAGCTATTTTACTTAATTTTGCAAATTGAACTTCATGGATGTTATAATTATTTGTTTAACCTTCACCTTTACAACCAGCATACCCGGGTATGTCCATATAATTCCATTCATTTAGTACTGATACTTTGTAATTGCATTATAAACGGATAAATACATTTTAGCAAAATCTAATTTAAAACAAATAATTTTTAAGATACTAAAGATTTCAAGCTGATAAGTCACCTAAATCCATACATTCTGGTCAATAAAACACAAAAAATTACCCGTGTAGGCGGTTGTAAACATCAGGGTTAATACCATCGATGTTTTTTATTTTAATACCGAAATAATGCTTTTTGTAATTGGAGTTTAACTTTAAAACTTATTTGTTTGTAACAAAAGAAGTGTTCACTTTCTGTATGATATAATTTTACCGTACATATTTTCAACTGAACCAGCTATATAAATATTTTAGCTTTTTTTTTTTAAGATTAAGAAATGTAGTATTTTATTTTATGTGCAAATATCAAAAATAAAATATAAGTATTGATTGATTTAAAATGTACGATTAAGCAAATGAAAAAATGCTTAATGCAATTGTTTATTGATTCTAAAACTTAATCTTGAGTAAAAAAGGAAAACATTTACTTCCTGCATGCAATCTATTTTATGTAATTAATTGTGTTAAAAATTATTAGACATTAAAGCTTTAGTTAATTTAAAATTTAATTTATTTTACTCATATTTACTTCTTTGGCGATACGGTATTTTACTTAATTTTGCAAAATGAACACTAATATTTACTTCGTGCATGTAATAATAATTTGTTTAATACGATTCTTTTTTATTTAAATACCGAAGTGATGAATTTTGTATTTTAAATTTAACTCTAAAATTTATTTGTCTATGACAAGGAAAGTGTGCACTTCCTGCATGTAATAATTTGAGCGTAAATATTTATGATAATCTTAAACATTAAATGAAGTAATAAATCGACATACTAATCTTATAGTTTATTCAATAAATTTACATTCAAAATACTAATGAAACGGGTTAAAATACTAATTAAACTGATGTTGGCGATTATAGATAACTGAACTAGTTATATATAAAAATTTTAAAATGACTAGCAAGCGAAATCGGCAATTCTATTTAAATTATTTCTTAATTAAGAAATGGCGTGTTTAATCTGAAAACATCTGAAATAAGCAAGAATGCCAAGCGAGATGCATTTTGTAATTTATATTCACTCTAAAACTTTTTCCTGTACAAAAATGAAATTATTTACTCGCTGTATGCAATAATTTTTATATAATTATATTGTTTCAGAAATTATTAGACATTGAAGCTTTAGTCAATTTTCAGAAAAATTTACTAAGTATATATCTACTCCTTTAGCGATTTCACATTTTAGTTCATTTCACATTTTCTAGATGAATATATTTATTTCGTGCATGTAACAATTATTTTTCTAATACCATCAATGCTTTTTTATTTTATTGTAAAATTTTAATGTAAATATTTTTGATTAAGTTATACATGAAATGAATTAATAAATAGACATACTAATTTTAAATTTGTTAAACTAAATTTTAACAAAACGTTGAAATATTCTTTGATTAGCATGTGATTGGCGCTAAGGCTCATATTTGAGTGAGCCAATACATTTAACAGAGATTTGCTTGAAAAGCTCCTGGAAACAAAGAGTTCCGGAAATCAAACCTAATAGTAACGACTTGTCATTATACTTCCTACGTATCATACAAATTTCAAGAAAATCGTACCATTTTGATTGGCGCTACAGGTGCACACGTGTTGGGCCCAATATATAAAATATTTTACTCCTTGGTTCCCAGGTACCGCTAGTTCCGGAAATCAAATCTAGTAGTAATCAATTATAATCATTTCCGTTACTGACCATTAAAATTTCAAGCTAATCCTACCGTTGTGACTGATACCGATGTTTGGGCTCTGAATACTTTTTTTCTTTCCATGCAATATGTTTAATTACGAGGTTTTAATATTTCTTGGGCTGAACTAATATCAATTTAAATAATTTTAATGAAATCCTAGGCTGGTATAAACATATAACTTTAGTGTTGCCTGAAGGAAATATTAATTTTTTCTCTTTTTTCTGTTAAATAAACTTATATAACAAAATTTTAATAAAAAATTACAATATTCTATTTCAGTAAACAAATAAATATTAAAATTTCGTACTTTATTCAGCGTTCCACAATACCAACATCCGTACCTATAGATATCCAATAGAATTTTTTTCTTTTTGATGGTAACTTTAAACCCTGTTTATCTATAACAAGGCATACTTCCTGCATGTAATAATTTAAAATTTTTTGTGTTTATCTAAAAATTGTAATTTGTTAAACTTTTAGAATTAAACTTTTGGAATCTAGACTATTTTTTTTTTAATTATGAAATTTTGTGTTGAATCTGAGAATATTATTAATTGGTATTGATTAATTTAGAATGTTTGATTAAACCTAAGAAAGAATGCCGGATGCATTTTGTAAATAATATTGACTCTAAAATTTTTTCTTGTCTGACAAGGAAAATATTTACTTCATTATGTTATTCTTGTTATATTATTATTTATTTAAAACTTATTATTAGTTAAAGCTTTGTTTAACTTTAAATAAAATTCCTTAATAATATATCTACTATTTCGGCGAGTCAATATTTTACTTAATTTTGAAAAATGAACAATGATATCGTGCTTGTAATAATAATTTATTTGTTACCTTAGATGCTTCTTATTTTAATACTGTAGTGTTGCATTTTGTATTTTAAATTTAATTTTTAAACTTATTTGTCTATAATAATCAAAGTATTCTTTTCCTGTATGTTATTATTTTAACGTAAATATTTTAGATTGTATTATACATTGAATGAACTAATAAATAGACATTTTTAACAAAAAATTATAATATTCTATTTAAGTAAACAAATAAATAATAAAATTTCTTAGAATTTTCTTTTTGATGCTAATTTTAAAACAATGTTTATCAGTAATAAGACATACTTCCTGCAAGTTTTAATATAAATAAATTTATGTATATCAAGAAATTTCAATATATTTAAACATTTATGCAAAACCTAAACAATGTATTAATTGTGCATGTAGCAACTCTGATTTTTTTTTGACAAATTCAAAATTATTTATTTATTACTTAATGAAATATTTGCCAGTATTATCTATGGTCTTTTGCCATTTAGCAGTTGGATGATGATTGCCTTCGATATAGAAACTTGATGGTTTCGAAACAAAATAGTTATCGAGCAGTTTTTGTACATCTTCAACTTTCGTGAACAGCAAGTCTTTCAAATATGATGACTACGATCTGAATAATTGGTAATCAGAGAAGCCACGTCTACAGAATATGCCGCATGCTGTAAAACTTCCCTGCTTATAAGGGAAGGATGAGTTGCTGGATGATTTTGCTTTATCTGGACGAGCGTTGCCATGATGCAATATATGTCTGTGAAGTTCGCCCAGGATTTCATCCCAGAAAAATAAAAAATGTCATCAGGCAACACTAAAACTGCATTATCATCCCAGCCCAGGATTTGTTTATAATTTCTGTTAAATATTATTAAAAATGTAGTGCATCGCAAAAAAAAAAATAATATAATGTGAATACTTATCCCAGAAAACAGAAAAATTACAGAATTTTGTACATTAAAATAATAATAAAAAATTTTAATTTCCGTGTTTAACTTTATAATATTCGTACTATTATAACGCCAATCTCAACATACGGATCGACTTGTGATTTTAACTGTGAATAGTGGTCATTATTACGAGTCGATACGGCATGCTTCTGTTCCCGGAACTCGTGGTTCCTGGGAACCATAAATTAAATTCCGTCATCCTTGGGCCATACAGATAAGAGCCTATTGCGCCAATCTCAACATGCAAATCAACTCAGGATTTTTAGGGTAGACAATGAAACAGAACGACTTCTACTTGCGTAGAAACAATTCTGATTCATAGAATTTTGCCGTCGTCCGATACGTACCCCATGCGGCGTCGGTTCCCGCAGCTCAAGCCGGCAGAGGGGAACGGTGTGGGTTTTGAGGTACTCAGACTACGGCCTAGATTACCGCATTTTTTGAATATGAAAAGGGGGAAAAGAGACAACATAATGCATGCCATCAAATTGTGGATATATGGAAGAGATATTGGGACCCGGACCCAATAGGTGTTGAAGTATGCTCCCCGATGTTTAAGGTTATTAAACCGTGATTGTTAAATTAATTTAGGGTAGCATTATCACCCAACAAAAATTTTTAAACGTGATTTTTCTTATCTTGGCTTACGGCCCTAGTGGTTAGTAAATATTAAGATCCGCAAAACGTTGCTGGTAGAAGGGTGTGCAATGCCTGAGGCACTGTTGCTTAAGAACCACCCGTCCCTTTTTCCAGAGGGACAACCAACATACGCTCTGCGGATCGGTACCGCTTGGATTAGTATGACGAGTATGATTATGTTGTATACTTACCAAACAGCCGGGCTGCTACTGCTGATTTCCAAAAGTTCAAATATTTTCACCACAAACAATATCGAAAACACAAATGGGTTAACTGATACTCCCGATCAACCGCCACAAAATAAAACACTATATACTTAGTTCACGACTTAAAATTTATTGATGACAATCTTTGTCAAATTTCATTGAATAAATTTTCACAAAAAAAAAAAACACTCAAACTATAAATAATCAAAATATAACTCGACGTTTGTTTCTTTTTACTGCACCACACGATCGCCTCTTTTAAAACTCCACAATAAAAACTGACCACTAAAACTGGCCAAAACTAACAAAAAACTGACAAAAACTGACCCCTTACCAAAATTTTGGTACGGTATTTATACATATTACTTGGTTGAGGCGGGAGGGGAAAATTTTTAGTACAAAATGTACTACTCTCTCAACCAAATATAATAATTTCTGCCATATTGGCAAAATGTATAAATACCGCCCATTTAAAAGTGTTATAAAATAATCACTTGGGGAGTTTATGTATGCCGTGAAAACTGCAACGTTTTAAATTCCTACTTAGGTCGTTCGATAACTTTTAAGTAGGAAAGTAGAACATTTGCTTTTATCACGGACATAAACAACATATGGATACGTAGTCTAATTACAAAACATTTATTTGCAATTAGATCGCGTAAACAAGAAATATTTTTATGTTTGCTGTATTGCAACTTATACCAATTTTTAGGTAATTGAATGCAACAGCAATCATAAAGAAAATGACATAATTCCGCATGACTCAGTATTTGATGAATTTTGGTGAAGATGGAATCTCCAAAATCATGATGGAATTACTTCGATACCAGGGAAGATACAGTGGATTTGGGTATTTGAATTGATAACGGAATAAATTCCGTT
This sequence comes from Nephrotoma appendiculata, assembly GCA_947310385.1. Classification (NCBI taxonomy): domain Eukaryota; kingdom Metazoa; phylum Arthropoda; class Insecta; order Diptera; family Tipulidae; genus Nephrotoma; species Nephrotoma appendiculata. Next base: position 327,448,686 of record OX371223.1, read on the forward strand.
ACAGCGTGGGGAAAACCCAATCCCTGAGATGAAAAGAGATCTCATGCTCTATTTAGAAAAGGATAGTGGAATAGGAGAGTTAGTCTTGGTGGTCCAACGTGGGGAACCCCCACACCCTGAGTTAGTCTCAGCCGGGCAACTTAACCTACTTACTCTAATTATATATTGTCAAACTAACTGTTATATTTAGATATATATGAACATATATAAGAACATTTTAAATTTAATTTTTTTACCCCACAACAAAAAGGTTTTTTAGGAAATTTTGTATAGTTAAAAAAAAAGTTGGCTATTTCTGCAACTATGATATTTAATTCTACTTACTTTATTAATTAATTTTCATTATTCAATTTGATGTGTAATTATTGACTGCACGGATCAATACAGAAACGATATTTAAACTCTGATTAATTTTGATCTCATTGTATCAATGTCCATATTATTCTTTTAAAACTATTTTGCTTAAGAATAGTTTTATTTAATATTTTACTTAAGTCTTATTCAAGGATGTTTTACTATAAAATTTTACCATAGGTTCATTATACAGATTATAGGTATAAAAAAAAATATTGAATTACATCCTATATAAAACAATTGTTAAAGTCAAATGGATCATAATATTATATCTAGGTAGAAGAACTCATTCAAGCCATTGGAATCCCTTGAATGACGAAATAAGGTTCGTTGAAAGCCAAGATTTTGTTGAAGTGGAATCCACTATTTGGTGCTCCTTTGTTACTATTACTGTTTGGATTGGAATTTCTACAGACAGTAGTTAGGACAAAACTTTTGTTGATACGCCTCCTTGGTTTAATTCCTCGTAGTTTACATACATTTTCGACATTTTTGATGACATGACATTCTAAACATTCAATGACGTTGTTATCCCTTTAACACGTTTTGTACCCTTGGTTCGAAAACATGAAACGCCTCTCAAAAAAAAACGGTAACAGCTCAAATGTGGTTCATCCCTTCTGCTGGATTGATGGCGCTGGATGACTTGATGTCGGTATTTTTCCAGGTAACAGTATTGCCAGTTGCATGTTCTGCTTATTGTCACAAATTGATACCATTTGTCCGACTAGATTTGCTATCAATCCTCATAACTCAGTAAAATATCCACAGTAATCCGTAGTTAAACCTTGTTTACTTTCCCAATCGTGTGCTTCTTAGTTTCTCAATGGTTCCGGATAGCTGCATATCTTCATTCCATGTATCCTTTTGGAAATATTGCATTTTTCGTAGACTCGATCCCTCTTAATGGTTCGCATCTTCGATGGAAAGTTTTGACCGAACTCTGACTGTATAAAATACCTCTCCATAACATAACTTCTGGTATCCTTTCATCATGATCTTATGTTTGGATACTAACCGGTGCCTCATATTGTTCTTAGTTCATCAAAAATTATGGGTTCCTCTTTATTCAAATTTAATTTTATTTTATTTTCATTACATAATTTACATCTTGACAATATAACCAAAACTGCTACTACATTTTTAAGCCGATATGAATCTATGGTAACCTAACCCTACCACTATTTATTATTGATGGCGCTACCTTAATCCCACTTTGCTGAACCATGTGCGAGAAATGGGATTGAGCCAACCTCATCCTCTATTTTAACTAAACTTATTATTGAACTTTCCTAATTCTTATATCTATTGCCTTAACTAATGTCGCTGGTAAATTCATATAACATCGCGCGCGGTCACCAGCCTTCACTTTACCATTACATCACCTATGTAAATGCCCAAACTTACATAGATGGTCTAGTGGGAAAGTGGAATATATATCAGTCCACGTTTTCTACGGCGGTGCTTCCAATTTTTATTTTGACCTTGGTCTTGAAAAGTTACACGATGTTTCAACCTTTCATTGATTTCACAGCCTTGTGTAAAATAGTCTTGTGGTTCTGTTGGACCTTAATGATCCCAACCGTTACTTTCTCCTTCTACCTCACTGTCCTGATACGTCATCTCGTGTACTCGTGAAGGGTACATACCGAACTTACGTGATGGTCTAGCTATTTGTCTGGGTGTGTGGCCAGTAAGAAATGAGTTTGTACTTGTGGGCGTTGACATTAATCCTGCCTCGGGATAATGCCCCAGACGTTTCCACATGTCTTCGAGAGAGCTACACCGACGTGCAAACGCCCCTAAATTCCTGAAATTACGCTCGTTATGCAGAGCCATCTGAAGCCCTGGGCGCATATTCCTTCTTAGGACGGTGTATATTGTATCGTCTGAAATTACTTTATTTGTTTGTAAGGTAATACGGTGTATTGCCTGATAAAATTCTAGGAAAGATTCTCTGGGATAGGCCTGCTTGCGGTTGTTAAGCATGCGTCTCACATCATCATCAGTTCTACTTGATGCGAATCTTATCAGCATTTCTTGCCTAAACATTTCCCAAGTCATCTCCGGGTTCCGATCCACAGACGTCCAGAACCAGTCTAGCGCATCTCCTTCCAAGCATAGGTCTGAAACCCCCACCAGATCATCTAAAGAGATCATGGCGCGTGCCGCATGCCATTCCATTCTAACTAGGAAACGCTCGACCGTTAGTGAACCTCTATTTCCTTCAAATCTCACTTTCCAGGTGCCTACTTCTCGACGGAGTTTTGCATCTGACATTTTGCCTTCCTTTAGAGAGTTATTCTCAAATTGTGGGGATGACATTTTAGATGAGTGCCTAATAGATGCCACATGAAAGCTTGTCTCCTGCTGCACGAAATCACCATCTTGGTACTTGAGCAAAGACTCCTTCTTACTCTTAAAAAGGCTTTGATTCAAGGCCTCTTCTTCGTCTTCGTCTTCAGATGAGTCTTCGACTTGTCGTGTCAATCGGCGTCTAGTGTTTGCGCGGCTCACTAGTGCCCTGGGCCGTTCAAACACCAGCTGCTCTACTTGCACTTTGGCAGCCTCAACGGTCAGTTGCTTGCCTGACAATTGAGCTACTATGGTCAACAATTTCCGGAGGTTTTTCAACCATCCTGTAGCTTGCGCCTGGAACGTCGGTGACGTTGCACTACGGTACATTCTACCCTGTACATGGTCCAACTTGGCAATGAGGCGAGGAAGTATCCCTAGATCAGGTTTATCTCCTAACCCCTGATCTAGCATCTCGCCTTGTATTGCTTGCAATTTTTTTACGCACACCTCTGCTTCAGCTTGAGGCTGCTTGAGTGCGGCATTGTGAGCTTTCTGGGGTGCAAAGCAAGCTCCCGTCATTTCTTCTTTAAGCTTTGCTTGTAGCCTTTTTTTGAGGTCTTCGCTTACTTCTTGTTTGGCAGCTTCTCCCATGCCGCGGACTTCGAACTCAACGTAGAGCTCATCTACATCTAAATGATCTATATTCATTTTTTTTTTTTTTTTTTTTTTAATTTATATTTGTCAATACTGATTATTAATGATAATTTCTTAAAAATAAATTTATAGAATTAGAATAAATAGTTAAAAGAAAACAACCACGGTTTCTTCACCTTGAACGTGAAGCATAACTTTCACCAATTTGAATCAAAAATAGGATGGGAAAGGAAAATGTATTTTAAATTTTGATGAATCTGTTTCATTATCTTCAATGTCGCAATGGGTTTCTTAACTCACTACGAGTGATCCTCATTACAGTAGTAAATATGAAAACAGAATTCATTTAGGATACCTAATTGATCATTACCATGTTCTTGCCCTCTTAATCGCAATTGGCAGTCTTACTCTATTAACAGAGGAGCTCAATTGCGCGAGTTGACAAGCGCATTGTAATGTAAGTGAACCGAAGTTAGCGAGGCCTTTTAAATGATTAAGCGCTCGAACAACAGCTACTATTTTTATCAGTTAGGAACGATAATTCGCCGACTATCGTTGAGAATTTTCATGACATGTGATATAATTACAATTAGCCTATGTCCGACCTCGTGGTCGATGCTCGTTCACTAGCAGAAAACTGAGGTGAACAGCTAAGTGTAAAATATTCTGAACGCGACTAAACTAAACTGGGTGGACTTGCAAACCTCATCCCGAAAGATGTAAGATAAAATTTGATTACGAAGTGGAAAAAAAACGCAAAACCTAACTATATGTCAATTGTAGAAAATTAAAATTTTTTATCAAATAATAAATTTATCTTACGGCTCGTGGTAATTTCTTACCTATAGCCATAAAGATTGAACTGAGGAAAAATTAAATTGTAGGGGCAGTTCCGCTTTATGAACCAGGATACGGAATAACACGTTTGATAGCCGGAGAAATAAGCAGCCCTTTATACCATCCGATAACTTTTCGGCAAGAAAGAGATATGCCCATTACCTCAGGGAAACGCGCCATTCACCCTTACTGGTAAAATAAAACAAAACTGTTGATTGTACACGGTGTCAAAAACCGTACAATCTGCTAGTTAATATATGTATTCTGAAATTAAGCATCGTAAAAATGGCTCATCGAATTCCAGATGCTACCACGAATATTAGTTCATTCCCCGGAGTGCGGGTTGGGACAATGCCACAAATGAACTGATCAAACGAGGATCCAGCACTGGAACTCGACAATACGAATCTTTTTTCCGTGTGTGTGTGACCCAACAACGCATCTGGTCAGGCATGCCCCTAAGGCATGACCGCAGCCACACTCACACCAAAAATGTTTCTCCACTTTTTCATGTTCAATTATAGAACACATGATTTAGATTGGTTGTATAGAACTCCAGAAAAAAATGAAGCTCGTATAGAAACTTTAATAGATTTGGAACAGTTGTTTTGTCCCTGTTTGGGCGCCACTTGAAACAGAACGACTTCTACTTGCGTAGAAACAATTCTGATTCATAGAATTTTGCCGTCGTCCGATACGTACCCCATGCGGCGTCGGTTCCCGCAGCTCAAGCCGGCAGAGGGGAACGGTGTGGGTTTTGAGGTACTCAGACTACGGCCTAGATTACCGCATTTTTTGAATATGAAAAGGGGGAAAAGAGACAACATAATGCATGCCATCCAATTGTGGATATATGGAAGAGATATTGGGACCCGGACCCAATAGGTGTTGAAGTATGCTCCCCGATGTTTAAGGTTATTAAACCGTGATTGTTAAATTAATTTAGGGTAGCATTATCACCCAACAAAAATTTTTAAACGTGATTTTTCTTATCTTGGCTTACGGCCCTAGTGGTTAGTAAATATTAAGATCCGCAAAACGTTGCTGGTAGAAGGGTGTGCAATGCCTGAGGCACTGTTGCTTAAGAACCACCCGTCCCTTTTCCCAGAGGGACAACCAACATACGCTCTGCGGATCGGTACCGCTTGGATTAGTATGACGAGTATGATTATGTTGTATACTTACCAAACAGCCGGGCTGCTACTGCTGATTTCCAAAAGTTCAAATATTTTCACCACAAACAATATCGAAAACACAAATGGGTTAACTGATACTCCCGATCAACCGCCACAAAATAAAACACTATATACTTAGTTCACGACTTAAAATTTATTGATGACAATCTTTGTCAAATTTCATTGAATAAATTTTCACAAAAAAAAAAAAACACTCAAACTATAAATAATCAAAATATAACTCGACGTTTGTTTCTTTTTACTGCACCACACGATCGCCTCTTTTAAAACTCCACAATAAAAACTGACCACTAAAACTGGCCAAAACTAACAAAAAACTGACAAAAACTGACCCCTTACCAAAATTTTGGTACGGTATTTATACATATTACTTGGTTGAGGCGGGAGGGGAAAATTTTTAGTACAAAATGTACTACTCTCTCAACCAAATATAATAATTTCTGCCATATTGGCAAAATGTATAAATACCGCCCATTTAAAAGTGTTATAAAATAATCACTTGGGGAGTTTATGTATGCCGTGAAAACTGCAACGTTTTAAATTCCTACTTAGGTCGTTCGATAACTTTTAAGTAGGAAAGTAGAACATTTGCTTTTATCACGGACATAAACAACATATGGATACGTAGTCTAATTACAAAACATTTATTTGCAATTAGATCGCGTAAACAAGAAATATTTTTATGTTTGCTGTATTGCAACTTATACCAATTTTTAGGTAATTGAATGCAACAGCAATCATAAAGAAAATGACATAATTCCGCATGACTCAGTATTTGATGAATTTTGGTGAAGATGGAATCTCCAAAATCATGATGGAATTACTTCGATACCAGGGAAGATACAGTGGATTTGGGTATTTGAATTGATAACGGAATAAATTCCGTTACAACAACAGTCATTATAACAAGCCGATATGAACTAATTCGATTTCCGGAACTCGTGGTTCCTGGGAACCATTAATAAAAAACTGGTTCTCATATACTGGGCCATACACATATGGGCCTATTAAGCCAATCTCAACTTACGGATCGACTTGGGATTTTTATTATGAATAGTGGTCGTCATTACGAGTCGATACGGCATGCTTCTGTTCCCGGAACTCGTGGTTCCTGGGAACCATAAATTAAATTCTGTCATCCTTGGGCCATACAGATAAGAGCCTATTGCGCCAATCTCAACATGCAAATCAACTCAGGATTTTTAGGGTAGATAACAGTCATTATGACAAGCCGATATGAACTGATTCGATTTCCGGAACTCGTGGTTCCTGGGAACCATTAATAAAAAACTGGTTCTCATATACTGGGCCATACACATATGGGCCTATTGCGCCAATCTCAACATACGGATCGACTTGGGATTTTTATTATGAATAGTGGTCATTATAACGAGTCGATACGGCTTGCTTCAGTTTTCGGAACTCGTGGTTCCTGGGAACCATAAATTAAATTCTGTTTTCCTTGGGCCATACAGATAAGAGCCTATTTCGCCAATCTCAACATGCAAATCAACTCAGGATTTTAAGGGTAGGCAACAGTCATTATGACAAGCCGATATGATTTAATTCGATTTCCGGAACTCGTGGTTCCTGGGAACCATTTTAGAAAACTGGTTCTCATATACTGGGCCATACACATATGGGCCTATTGCGCCAATCTCAACATACGGATCGACTTGGGATTTTTATTATGAATAGTGGTCATCATTACGAGTCGATACGGCTTGCTTCAGATTCCGGAACTCGTGGTTCCTGGGAACCATAAATTAAATTCTGTCATCCTTGGGCCATTCAGATAAGAGCCTATTGCGCCAATCTCAACATGCAAATAAACTCAGGATTTTAAGGGTACGCAACAGTCATTATGACAAACCGATATGAACTAATTCGATTTCCGGAACTCGTGGTTCCTGGGAACCATTAATAAAAAACTGGTTCTCATATACTGGGCCATACACATATGGGCCTATTGCGCCAATCTCAACATACGGATCAACTTGGGATTTTTATTATGAATAGTGGTCATCATAACGAGTCGATAGGCTTGCTTCAGTTTCCGGAACTCGTGGTTCCTGGGAACCATAAATTAAATTCCGTCATCCTTGGGCCATACAGATAAGAGCCTATTGCGCCAATCTCAACATGCAAATAAACTCAGGATTTTTAGGGTAGACAACAGTCATTTTATCAAGCAGATATGAACTGATTCGATTTCCGGAACTCGTGGTTCCTGGGAACCATTAATAAAAAACTGGTTCTCATATACTGGGCCATACACATATGTGCCTATTGCGCCAATCTCAACATACGGATCAACTTGGGATTTTTATTATGCATAGTGGTCATCATAACGAGTCGAAACGGCTTGCTTCAGTTTCCGGAACTCGTGGTTCCTGGGAACCATAAATTAAATTCTGTCATCCTTGGGCCATACAGATAAGAGCCTATTGCGCCAATCTCAACATGCAAATTACTCAGAATTTTTAGGGAAGGCAACAGTCATTATGACAAGCCGATATGAACTAATTCGATTTCCAGAACTCGTGGTTCCTGGGAACTATTAATAAAAAACTGGTTCTCATATACTGGGCCAAACACATATGGGCCTATTGCGCCAATCTCAACATACGGATCGACTTGGGATTTTTATTATGAATAGTGGTCATTATAACGAGTCGATACGGCTTGCTTCAGTTTCCGGAACTCGTGGTTCCTGGGAACCATAAATTAAATTCTGTTTTCCTTGGGCCATACAGATAAGAGCCTATTGCGCCAATCTCAACATGCAAATCAACTCAGGATTTTAAGGGTAGGCAACCGTCATTATGACAAGCCGATATGAACTAATTCGATTTCTGGAACTCGTGGTTCCTGGGAACAATTTTAGAAAAGTGGTTCTCATATACTGGGCCATACACATATGGGCCTATTGCGCCAATCTCAACATACGGATCGACTTGGGATTTTTATTATGAATAGTGGTCATCATAACGAGTCGATACGGCTTGCTTCCTGAGTTGATTTGCATGTTGAGATTGGCGCAAAAGGCTCTTATCTGTATTGCCCAAGGATGACGGAATTTAATTTGTGGTTCCCAGGAACCACGAGTTCCGGAAACTGAAGCAAGCCGTATCGACTAGTTATGATGACCACTATTCATAATAAAAATCCCAAGTCGATCCGTATGTTGAGATTGGCGCAATAGGCCCATATGTGTATGGCCCAGTATATGAGAACCAGTTTTTTATTAATAGTTCCCAGGAACCACGAGTTTCGGAAATCGAAGCAGCTCATATCGGCTTGTCATAATGACTGTTGCGTACCCTAAAAATCCTAAATTGATTTGCATGTTGAGATTGGTGCAATAGGCTCTTATCTGTATGGCCCAAGGATGACAGAATTTAATTTATGGTTCCCAGGAACCACGAGTCCTGGAAATCAAATCAGTTCATATCGGCTTGTCATAATGACTGTTGCCTACCCTAAAAATCCTGAGTTGATTTGCATGTTGAGATTGGCGCAATAGGCCCATATCTGTATGGCCCAAGGAAAACAGAATTTAATTTATGGTTCCCAGGAACCACGAGTTCCGGAAACTGAAGCAAGCCGTATCGACTCGTAATGATGACCACTATTCATAATAAAAATCCCAAGTCGATCCGTATGTTGAGATTGGCGCAATAGGCCCATATGTGTATGGCCCAGTATTTGAGAACCAGTTTTTTATTAATGGTTCCCAGGAACCACGAGTTCCGGAAATCAAATCAGTTCATATCGGCTTGTCATATTGACTGTTGCCTACCCTAAAAATCCTGAGTTGATTTGCATGTTGAGATTGGCGAAATAGGCTCTTATCTGTATGGCCCAAGGATGACAGAATTTAATTTATGGTTCCCAGGAACCACGAGTTCTGGAAACTGAAGCAAGCCGTATCGACTCGTAATGATGACCACTATTCATAATAAAATTCCCAAGTCGATCCGTATGTTGAGATTGGTGCAATAGGCCCATATGTGTATGGCCCAGTATATGAGAACCAGTTTTTTATTAATGGTTCCCAGGAACCACGAGTTCCGGAAATCGAATTAGTACATATCGGCTTGTCATAATGACTGTTGTCTACCCTTAAATTCCTGAGTTGATTTGCATGTTGAGATTGGCGCAATAGGCTCTTATCTGTATGGCCCAAGGAAAACAGAATTTAATTTATGGTTCCCAGGAACCACGAGTTCCGGAAACTGAAGCAAGCCGTATCGACTCGTAATGATGACCACTATTCACATTTAAAATTACATGTCGATCCGTATGTTGAGATTGGCGTTATAACAGTACGAATATTATAAAGTTAAACACGTATATTAACATTTTTTATTATTATTTTAATGTACAAAATTCTGTAATTTTTCTCTTTTCTGGGATAAGTATTCACATTATATTATTTTTTTTGCGATGCACTACATTTTTAATAATATTTAACAGAAATTATAAACAAATCCTGGGCTGGGATGATAATGCAGTTTTAGTGTTGCCTGATGACATTTTTTATTTTTCTGGGATGAAATCCTGGGCTAACTTCACAGACATTTGCAATATCACCTTCTGCCTTTCTTGGCCAGTAAATAGTATTTTTCCTCCAAAACATTACTTAATTGTATCAATTGGGCCTGGTAACGTTCAGCTGTAACAGTTTAACCAGGTTTCAGAAGCTCAAAGTAAATCACTACTTTCCAATCCCACCAAAGATAGAGAGTAACACTTTCTTGGCATAAATATTCATTTTTGCAAGTGATATTGATGGCTGGCCTGGAACACCCCATGGCTTTCTCCGTTTAGGATTATCGTACAAAATATACTTTTTATTACTCGTATAATGATTTTGTGCAAACAATGCTTTCTTTTGTACCGATAAAACAAATTCATGCAGATGTCAACACTTCGGTGAGTTTATGAGAAACCAAATTTCCTTCTTTCTGTATTTTTCTCATTACATACAATCGAAGTGACATTGCTTGGTGGGTAACTCCTAACTGTTCCACAAACTATTTTTGAGTTTGACTCGAATTTTCATCCAGTAAAACTTTAAGTTCTTCGGTTTCAAATTGTTTTACTGCACTTGGACGTGGACCGTCCTCAAGACTAAAACTACCATCACGAAATCTTGCAAACCACTTTTCACTATTGAATGATTCACAGAATGTTCACTCAAAACCGAGTTAATCTATTCCGTAGCTGGAATGCAATGATGTAAATGTTGCTTATCGACATCCATCTCTTAAAATTGATCCACAGGGAACGACAACTTGTAAATGGCTGAAACTCATGTCTCGAGTTTCTTCTTGCACACCTAATATTAATACGTATCTTGCACTCGGTTATTAATTTTAATTTGTTAAATGACCACAACATTCACTTCGTGTATGCAATACTAAATTTATTTAATAAACCTAAAATTCTTGGCTGATGCATTTTGTAATTTTATATTTATTCTAAAATTTATTCTTGAGTAACAAGGAAAATATTAACATCTTGCATGAAATTTATTTATGTAATTATATTGTTTTAAAAATTATAAGACTTTAAAGCTTTAGTTAATTTAAAATTTAATTTATGATATTGATATTTAATCCTTTGGTGAATTTTATTTAATTTTGAAAAATGAACACTGATATTTACTTCGTGCATGTAATAATAATTTGTTTAATACTATCAATACCTTTTATTTTAATACAGAAATGATACATTTTATATTTTTAATTCTCTTTAAAACTTATTTGTCTGTGACAAGGGAAGTGTTCACTTCCTGCATGTAATTATTGAAATGTAAAAAGTTTAAATTAAATTATACGTTAAATGAGCTAATAAATCTTGCGTACGGTTATTACACTTAATTTGCTAAATAACCACCAACATTCCCTCCATGCATGCAATAATAAATTTTTTATTAATTTGCCGAATAACTTTTGTGAGGAGGTAGTAGATTGTACCGTTTATTCTTTTATGGTCACTCTGTAATCCACTATATGACTTAGTGAGCTATATGACTAACAAATAAAAAATAGCTTTGTATGATCGAAGAACCCCTCAATTATAAACATGCTAAACGGTACTTTCACATAAAGAACTTAAAAATTTCATGCTAAGTTGGTGCGTACAAAATTAATTTAACTACGAGGTTGCGATAGGCCAAAGTAAAAAATTTAAATAATTAAATTAAAAATATAAATAATACAAAAATTTAAATAATGCAAGCATATAATACAATTATTCATATGTTGCGAAAGTTGAAGTGTAAAGTAACGGACCAAACGGTACAGTATCGGTTCGTCAATGGTTATCGCTGGATTTATTTGCCATTTCAAGTTTCTTGTTCGGAGCCCGGAAAAATTTAGGAGACATATATAATAATTTAACATTTAAAGTGTTATTTCTGTTTTCACTGAAAAATTTTCTAAGTCAAACCTCATATTTTGAAGTCTAGAAAAATGAGAGGAAAGGAATACACGTGCAAAATTCAAAAATTATTTAAAGCTTAACGTTTAAAGAAGTATTACGTCTGGAGAAAATTTCATTTAAATCTGTTCATCGGTGAATATGGCTTCAAAATTCAAGTTTCTCGGTCGCAGCCTAACGTTTAAAGTAATATGTCGAAATACGAGTTTAAATGCCAAAAATATGGCTACTTAAAGGTAAAATGTTATTTCCGAAAAGCGTCAAATTTGACGAGGTTATCGCGTTTCTCGTTCGGACCCCAGGTAAATTATGAGGAGTGAAAAACAAGCGTTAACTTCTAAAATATTTAAAAACTTAACGTTTAAAGAGTTATGTGTGCAAAAACTTTCATTTGACTCGGTTCATCGATGGGTATCCGTGTAAACTTTTCTAGGTCAACTTTAAGTTTAGGAGCTCAGAAAAGTTTGTGGGACAGAAATACTTGCAATCGTTAAAAATTTGTAAAAGTTTAACGTTTAAAGTGTTGCTAGAAAAAAAAATACATACATAAATCTTTTCGTAAGCTTCAAAATTATGTAAAATCGTAACCTTTCAAATTTTTCGTCTGTAAAAGTTCTTTTAAAGTGGTTCTGCAATGGTTATCACTGAACATTTTTACAGGTCAAGTTTCACATTGGGAGTTGGAAAGTTGAAGGGGGGGGGGGGGGGTTTCGCAAAATACGTGTTAAATTTTCAAAATTTTGTAAAATCGTAACAGTTTAAGTGTTTTATGGAAAATATCTCATTTAAATCTGTTCATCGATGGTTATCGTTGGTAAATTATCCAGGTCAAGTTTCATGTAGGGAGTTCGGAAAAATTGGGAGAAGTGAAATTTTCGTGCAAATTTCAAATATTTGGAAAAAAAAATAACGTTTGAAGTGTTATGTTTGGAGAAAACATGGACAATTTTCCGCAGCTCTCTTCAGGTTATGCTTCAAGTTTTCAAAATTTTGGGGCTAAATGTTTAAAGTGTTATATGTCTGGAAAAAGTCTCATTTAAATCGGTTTGTCGAAGGTCACCGCTTGAAATTTTTCTAGATTAAGTTTCCTGTTGGAAGCTCGGGAACATTTAGGGAAGTGAACTAAATTTTTAGGTCAAGGTCTCATTGAAATCGGTTTGGTGTTGGTTACCAGCAAGTCAAGGTGCTTGTAGAGAGCATTTTTCAAGGTCAAGTTTCATGTTCGGGAAAATTGATGGACATGAAATTCATGCACAAATTTAAAAAAAATTAGAAACTTTACGTTTAAGGTGTTGTCCCTAAAAAAACAGTCATATGAAGCGCGTTTTGATACTTTGTGATTTTCGCAAAAGACTTAATTGAGGAAAAATTATTGAAATGCACCGACTGAACACATTAGTCTTTACTCTTAAATTAATAATCGTTGCTTCAATTACATTCAACGTCGGTTCCCTCACAGAAAGCCATGTTGCTTTAAACGGTGGTAATAGGGGGCCAACATTTAATGTTCAATTTTAATAATTTATTGCTTTATTAAGTTACATAGAAATTAAATCTTTTGTTAAAATAATTAAAAATTTCATTTAGCCAAATAAAGTATTATATATGGTTTCATTATGCACTAGGTGAGCAAGAAACAATTTCTAATTTGTACATATAAGAATGTGACACACATAAAAGAATATCATACCTTTATAGTTAATTGAAATTTCTCCTAGTTGTTCTGTCGCCTGAGTTATTTATTAATTTGAAATCTTTAACATGGAACATGTTACGAAACACAAGCTCGATTTTTCGGCGCTCTTTAGACAAATTTGCAAAAAACTATTATTTTCATTGCAGAAAATAATAGTTCCATGAAAATATATTTTTTTTGTATATTTTAAATGCTTGTTAATTTTAAATGAGTATCATTATATTCAGGAAGGAAACGATGATAGCATCAAAAAGTTTTTCATTAAATTTTTTATTAGGTTAAATATTTCTTTGGCGTATACACGAGGCAAAATAATGCTTCATTTTATCTTTGCTATGGAATTGCATTTTGATTTTTTTATGTTTATTCAAATAAACGTAAAATAATTAATTTTAATAATATTTCTCGTTGTTTGTAAGAAAAATGTTTTTATGCTGGTTTTGTTTGATGCTTCTAAATATTTTCATGCTGTCGTTTAAGAAATAACAAGGTGAACAAAAAAAATTTTTTGTTCATATTAAATGGGAAAATTAACTATTTTATTATAGTTATCAGAGTATTGATTGACGGTTGGATGTTTTTAATTTACTATAATTTGGTTTATACAAAATATAATTGTATAATAAAATATAATTGTAATCACTACAAATTACCATGATTTGCATGTTTTTATATTATTATTTAAGGCAATCTTAATGGTTAGTGCCATTAACATAAAATGTCATTTAATATCGAATATTTAGAGAAATAGGCTCAGCTTTCCCAGCTATAACAGATCTTATTAAATTTAACACGTGAGCGAAGTCATGAGCAGCAGTTTGTCTATACAAATAAATACAATTGGTGTGTCTGCCTGACAATAAACAAGCTGTAACCATTGGCTTTCCATATTTAGTAAATTCCTTTTCTTTGATGGACATAATGATAATTCTGGTATGATAGTTTTTATAAATGTCACGCACATGATGTATGTGCATGGCATTTATTAAAACAATCCTAACAAAATGTGGAAAGCAAATGGTTCAATAAATATATAAAAAATATTTTACAGACAGTACAACAACAAAAAATTGACATCAATTCAAATCTCAAAAAAGTTTGTCTCTTTAAAAATACAAAAAAAATAAAAACTTTTCCGATTTTCTTTTATTATTTTTTTTATATCAAAAACGTTGTTGCGCTCAAAAAAAATATATTTTTCAAAGTCATTAGAGCAAGATGAGATGTAATATTTTAAAAATTAACTTTGTTTTGAATTGTGTCAATTTAGTTAGCACACACACACACATCGAGACACAACGAGACACAAACGTTAAGAAATAAGAAAAATTAATAAAAAAAATCATAATACAATTTAGTTACATAAAAAAGAAATTTCAATCAATAAATTAAAAGTTTTTCCTTCTTCCATTATACCTCTCAAGTTTATTTCCTATATATAAATACCCAACAGTATATAAAAAAAATAGGAAAACTTTTTGTAAAGCTTTCCACAAAAAGTCAAAACTTGAGTGTGCATGAAAAGATATACAAAGTCGAGAGTCGGTCGCAACCAATACAAAAACGATGAAAACTTTTTATTTATTTATTTTTTTTTTAAATATGATCTTGTAAAGATTGTGCTGAATTAAAAAATAAGGCACAAACAAAACAAAAATATTTATTGGAGCGTTGGAAAAATGAAAAGCCAACGCTTATACGATAAAATCGGAAAGTTAACAAAAAAAATCCAACATTTTTATTTTTTTGTTATTTCTTTATGAAATTTAACAGACTTTTATTATAATGTTTCATGGCTTTTGATTAAATATGTTAATGAAGCAGAAAAAAGGTAATCAATCAATCTTAAGCTTAACAGCAAAATAAAAGTTTTGAAAAAGTTTGAAAACAAATATTTTTTTATTTGTAGAAATTTATTATATGGTTTTTTTTAGAAGCTAAATGTTGTTTTAAGTTTCAAATGAAAAACAAATTTTGGTTTTAAAAGGTGTTGAAGAAGAAATTTAAAAAGTTAGGAAAAAATCAACAGTGTTTTCATAACTTTATGGTTGATTAATCGCACGAAATATTATAAATACGAGTATGTCTATAAGCAACGTGATGTGAAATACTGGTTTTTGCACTTTTGTTTCCGCAACAAATTGAAAGAAATGCACCTTGGCCTTTCATGAACATTTTCCGATTACGTTACACCACTTGGGTCTAGTATAAGATCAGAAAAAGAAGGAGCATTTCATTCTTGCTTTTGCAGGAACATAACATATGCCATATGAACAGATATACTAGATATACTAACCACTGAAATCTAGCTGCGCACTCAATTCAAAGACCATACTCAAAACCCTAAATCCAAGTCAAACTATTTACAATAACAAGCTTTCGCTTATTATGAATCTTATAGTCAACCATATTTAAATTGTCACCCTTATCGACAAAGCTTTGCACAATTAATTCGTAAATCTTAAGTCCGAATAGAATTAAACAAATGGTCAACCTATGTTAGGTGGAAGGTATACATTGAATGGCTTTACTAAATATGGATTGGTACACTCCAGACGCCGTTTTCGGATGTAATTTTTATTAAAATTAATCTGATTTTCCGATGAAAGAAACGTTCTCCAGACATTATACGATGTCAATTCACGTCACATCCGATATAGATTTTTACTCGTAAGGAGTACTGCTTTGCAGTATGTAATTCTCTATAGAGACATCGCAATTAAATCTCTAAAAAATAAACTGGTTTCTGAAGAAGAGATAAGAAGTAGGTCGAAAATGAATTACTAATAGCTTTTCATCTCAACTGATACCATTAACGTATCTATTTTGCTAAGAATTCCAAAAAATTCTCCATTTTGTTAAGGCTGATTGCTGGTTTGGCGGTGCAAGCTAAATTTGATATTTCTAAGCCTGCTGAGTCCCCACCGATGGCTGCTTGTCTGAGACTTGTTCTTAGCTCTAATTGTTCTCAGAACCTATTGTGCGCAGGCTTGTTGTCGCTTCTACGGTGTACGGTTTGTTTTAGGTTTTTATTAGCTTTACCACAATTGCCCATTTCTCTTATTTTATCGTTAAAAGCATTGCTACTAAGTTTTTACTTGAATAGCAAGTATACCAACCAAAATTTTGATTTGTTCTTGGAGTCCTTACGGCTTCGTTATTTTATTTGAGGTTTAGATGGTTAAGCTTTTACCCGATTCCATATATTTCCATGCAATCTGCATGGAAGTAGCTCCTTGTTTTACACCAGTAGGTTCTCATTCGATTCGTTTCTGCAGTATCGGATTTTGTCCTCTTTGGTTCTAACGAAAGAACTGTTGATGTATTCATTCGCGCAGTCATCAGTCACGTCATTTTAAAGGGCGAAATCAATGAAATCCCGGTTTGTCAAAATTCCATTTTTTTTTATAAATCTCGGTTTTCAATATCTCGGTTTGAAAATCCCGGTTCTCAAAATCATGGTTTTCAAAATCCAGGTATTAAAATCCTTGTTTTCAAAATCCTGATTTTAAAAATTTGGGTTTTGTATAAAAAATATCCCGATTTTTAGGAAACCTCGGTTTGAATTTTTAAAATTTGACATGTGGGAAAATGAGACTCTTGAATGATTTTTTGACAAAATTCAAACATTAGTGTGCGATAAAGTTCTAGGGATGGAATTTGGCCATATCCTAATAGATTTTGTTGAAATTTTATATGCGAAATACATCAAGGTGAGGTTATAAAGACGATGGAAGTTTGGTTTCGATAACACCACGACCAAAACTAGGAAACTCCTTAAAAAACGCACAATCTAGGATGTTTGGAATTGAGAGAAGATGCGCTAGGTCTGAGGAATACTGTAAAGAATATCAAACATTTATGAACGAATACATTCAACTGGATCAAATGACGCATATTCCCTGGTCTGAAGTGCGCCGTGAAGACAATGAAAAATATTTTATGCCACATCATGCCGTTTTTAAGGAGAGTACGACGACAAAGATACGGGTAGTTTTTGATGCGTCATATAAATCTACCACAGCAGTATCCTTAAATGACTGTTTACATATTGGTTACAAGCTATCACCAGATTTAATTACTACATTACTTCGCTTTCGGCAAAATATTATTGCGATAAACGCAGATATAGAGAAAATGTATCGGCAAATATTAGTAGACCCGATCAACGCCAACTTTCAACTTATATTGTGGCGTAGAAGTCCTGACGAAAAATTAAGTGCATACAAATGCAATACAGTAACGTATGGAACTGCTTGTGCACCTTTTCTTGCTATACGATCTTTAGTGGAAGTGGCACGAATATTTAAGTCAACGTACCCAGAAGCAGCTAATGTTATCCAAAATCAGTTTTATAAGGATGATTTACCTACTGGAAGTGCTACGGTGGAAGGTGCAATCTTGTTAAAAAATCAAATTAACGAAATACTAAGTAGCTGCAGATTTAAACTTCGAAAATGGAAGTCTAATTCGGCGGTATTTTTACAATCAGTAACAAGTGATAACATGCAAGATATTCCTAAGCTAATCGAAGATGATCAAACCACCAAAACCCTCGGTATTATGTGGTACCCACAACGAGATATATTTTCTTTTAAATTAAACACTTTAAAGGGTGAAGTAATTTGGACAACAAGAAAAATGCTTTCCGAAAGTTCAAAGTTATATGACCCACTAGGTTGGTTATCTCCCATTATTATCACTTTTAAAATGTTGTTACAAAGGTTATGGGTAACTAAAACAGAATGGGATGAAGAAGTACCAAGCAATATATTATGTACATGGCAAAAAATTTATTACAATTTGCAGCACCTTCTAGACATAAAAATTCCAAGGTGCCTGTTTACATCATCAAACCTAAGTTCTGTTCAACTTCACGCATTTTGCGATGCCTCAGAATCAGCCTATTGAGCAGTAATATTCTTCAGAACCTGTAATGAACATGGAGAAATCACTAGTCGCCTAATATGCTCAAAAAGTAAGGTAGCACCAATAAAACAAATCAGTTTACCGCGACTAGAACTCTGTGACGCGTTAGTCTTAGCTGATCTGATAAAACATTGTTTTCGGTAGCGGAGTTAAACATCTACGCCTGGACAGATTCCATGGTTGTGTTACATTGGTTATCAGATATTCCAAAGAGATGGACAACTTTCATTGCTAATCGGATCATGATCTTGGACAAATATCTAGAGACAGGTGGAATCATGTACCATCCAATCAAAATCCTGCTGATTACATATCGAGAGGAATAGATCCGAAATTAATCGCTAAATTAGATAATTGGTATGGTACGGACCAATGTGGTTACGTCAAGATGAATCGCAATGGCCCAAAACCACCTTACGACCGCCTCCAGTAGAATTAGATCTCGAGGCTAAAAATAATAAAGTGGTTGTTTGTTGGAGACAGATCAGCCCGATTTTTTTGACGAACTACTTGAAAAGCATTCCTCGTGGTTCAAAATTAAAAAAATCATGAGGTACGTGCTTCGCTTTTGCAAATTGTCCAATTCAGAAAACAGATTACTGAAAAATAAAATTTTATCATATGAAGAATATATTTTCGCCGAATTATACATTATACGCACGATTCAGGCAACTAGTTTCAGGGTAGAGATGGCTAAACTAAGGAAAAATGAACCATTACAATCCAGTAATGCATTAAGTTCACTGGACCCATTTCTAGATTCTAAAGGAATTATACGAGTAGGTGGAAGATTAAAGAATTCCCATCTAAGCTATGGTGCAAAACATCCTATGATCTTACCAAAAACACATGCAGCTAATCAATTGATAATTCGTGAAATACATATACGAAATTTACATGCTGGAAATTCATTGACGCTAAATTTACTACGGCAACAATATTGGATTATTGGTGCGAGAAATACAATCAAAGGCTATATAAAAACTTGCGTGAAGTGCATAAGATATCGAAGTACTCAAAGGAAACCAAAATTAGCAGACCTACCAGCAGAGCGGTGTACGAAAAACAGGCCATTTCTAAATACTTGAGTTGATTATCTTGGACCTATATATATTAAAGCATTTCAACATCGAAATTCGTCGTTGACTAAGGCATATGTGGCAGTCTTTGTATGTCTTGCAATAAAATCAGTGCATTTAGAGGTGGTCAGTAGTCTTAAATACGGAATCGTTTCTTGCTGTGCTAAAAAGATTTGTGTCACGGCGAGGATTGCCAAATCAAATATGGTGTGACAATGGCCTCAATCTTTATTGGAGCCCACAACGAGTTGAAGAAACTAAAAACGGAAATATTATATCAACAATACAATGAACTAATCTCAAATTTTATCTTACAGAAAGGCATTGAATTCAAATTCAACCCGGCTTGTCCACCGCATTTTGGAGGCTTATGGGAAGCGGCAATCAAATCAATTAAATATCATTTCAGAAGAGCTACGAAAGAATCTAATCTGAACTTCGAAGAAACAACAACGCTAGTCACTCAGATTGAAGGTTTATTGAACTCCCGACCATTATGTCGAATTAACGATGACATCGAGTCCCTTGAAATGCTTACACCTGGGCATTTCCTAATCGGCGAATCTCTCCAAGCTGTTCCCGAACCATTACTAGAAACTACACCAGTACGCAAATTATCCCGATGGCAAAATATTCAGCTACGAATTCAATCCTTTTGGAAATCGTGGTGAAACGATTATTTAAATACGCTTCAATAACGCACTAAATGAAAAACGGGAATCGTTCTTATTAATATCGACGATGTTGTACTAGTTAAAGATGACAATTTGCCACCGGATCAATGGCTACTCGGGTGAGTAGTGCAATTACATTCCGGTAAAGATGGGATTGTTAGAGTAGTAACACTAAAAACAGCTGTTAAACATTACAGACACTTGGTAACCTCGAATTTTATTGTATTTAACGCATACATGCAATTTCTATATGAAATTTTGGGTTATTCTGGATTGATAGTCAGATAGTATTTTACATCAAGGTAAGGTTATCAAACTTGTGAAATAGTTTGTCTGAGATCGATATAAAATATTGCATTTCAAAATGTTACATTAACATAAATATTACTTGTTTTATTAATCTTGCAAAACCATCAACTAGGAATTCGACTAATTCTAGAGCGGATGTCAATATAAGGCACTGTTATTGTAATTTGCCAAAAAGAAAAAAATTGGAGTTCCGTTTTTTTATGTCTCTGACTCCGATAAAATAGCACCGACTCCACGGAACCGACTCCCGCCTCTGACTTCGCAGCCTTGGTTTTTTCTAGTAAATTTTTGGGCAAGATATCATATTTTTATGTTAAAATATAATTAGTCCGGCCGGTCCGAATTAATAAAAGGTAAAATCAAAACTTTAGAACTAGAAGAAAAAAAACGCGATTTGGAAAACCGGGATTTCGAAAACTCAGATTTTAAAAACCAGGATTTTGAAAACCGCGATTTGAAAACCGCTATTTTGAAAACCGGGAGTTCGAAAACCGGGTTTTCGTAGTACACCCAATTTTAACAATATCATATTTTTAATTTTATTGCGAAATTCCCTGACGGTTAGTTAGCCTTACTGATTTTTACTTGATGGAATTTATTGTCACTGAGTCGGTTTGTTCCGAACATTTTAAGTAAATGATATGTTATTTTGAGAATACATGCGCATTTAAACTGTTGCAATATATTGTCTGATTTACAGGCGAATCAAGGTTCGCTTACCAAATTTCACCGGATTTCGATATACGAAAATATCAATAACCGCGTTTTTTGTTTATTTTATTATCCTTGCAATCTGTTCTGCAGCCAAGGCTTTCCCAATTCTTTCGCGGTTTGCTTTCTCCGTCTTTAACATACGCCGCTGCCAGCCATTTCAGCTTGGACGCATAGAAGTTTCATGAAACTGATCCTGTATGAAGAACTTAGTGTGCCGAATCTAAAAAACACTCATCCTTATCCGACACTTTTATAGAATGGACTGTGGAAGCGATTGAGTATTAAAAGATTAAGTTATTTAATTGGTTTCGGACTTTAAAATTCAATTGTCAATTGTTCAATTTAAAATTCAATATTCGTCCTAATCCGATACTTTTAATGGGCGACCGATCGATTAAGCATCAAGAGATTGAGTAATTTATTAGAAAAAATTTAGAAAAAAAACTCAAAACATGACGCAACCTGACCCAATAGTTACTTTCATTACGCAATGTTATGAAATATCAAAAAACGATAAAACAAAATGGCCATCGTCAATTGGCTAATTAGATTAATCACATTCAATTATGTTCTAGTTTGATTGAAATTTTAAAGAAATTAAGTAGATTGTCCTGAATAAATTTTTTTGATATCGCATAAAAAAAATCGCACAAAAAAGCGCACAAAAAAAATCGCACAAAACAGGTTTGACTGTATTTCGGTTTATTTTACATTTCTATTGTTATGTCGTGATAGAATAATATATATATAACTTAATATCAGGATAGTTTTGTTAGTATTGCCTCAAGCGTATATTTGAATTTTATGGGATGAAAGTCTGGGATAACTTTTTTTATCTTCTCAGATCGTAATCTGTTGATGAAAATTCCATTTTGCAGCCTATCCCTAACACTATATTCGAACTCGGGACCTCTTGATCCAAACGCCAGTGCCAGTTGGTCGGCACTTTTCATATATGTAACCTACCGATAGTTTCTTGCTCAACGTGTTATTATGTATACAATTATTTTTAACGGAACAGTCAAAACCGTTTGTTGTTGATGTATGTGAAGCTGGCACGAAAAACCAGCCCGAAAACACCTTTCAATTTTGGTGTGTTTCTTTGCTAAATTAAATGCTATCCCGAAAAATTTATTGAAAATGCAAGAAAAACGAAAATTTCATCCCGAAATATTTTTGAAGTTGTATTAAATAAATAATTTATTAATATCGGTGAAAAGGAATAAATATCACGATTTTATTGGCTCTATTAAGACTACACATTAAAGTAAAGTATGTGACAACAAATCACCTTACCTGGTAAACTATGTGACAAAAAAAATTTAATGTGTGCTGTTATCAAACAATATTAGTTTTTATTATTATTTAACTACAGAAGACACAAAACATGTAATCATGATATGCATACACGGTGTCGAGATTGCCAAAAAAGATTCAAAAATTTAAAAATACTTAGGAATAAACAAATCAAGCAATTTGTCCTTATGATTTGATATGAAAAATCGGTTAAACTAATTATTTGTGGAAATCCTAGAGATTACCCCATCGGAAAATTACGTTTAAAAACTAGGTCCATCTATCACCTAAACCGTAACAAAAGCTCAACTTGGAATCATGACTATAAGATCCTGATCTTAAGCAGTTTGTCCTTATGGTTTCGATATTCTTCATGTTTGATATGAAAAATCGGTTAAATTAATTATTTGTGTAAATCCTAGAGATTACCCCATCAAGAAATTACGTTTAAAAACTAGGTCCATCTATCACCTAAACCGTAACAAAAGCTCAACTTGGAATCATGACTATAAGATCCTGATCTTAAGCAATTTGTCCTTATGGTTTCGATATTCTTCATGTTTGATATGAAAAATCGGTTAAATTAATTATTTGTGGAAATCCTAGAGATTACCCCATCGGAAAATTACGTTTAAAAACTAGGTCCATCTATCACCTAAACCGTAACAAAAGCTCAACTTGGAATCATGACTATAAGATCCTGATCTTAAGCAGTTTGTCCTTATGGTTTCGATATTCTTCATGTTTGATATGAAAAATCGGTTAAATTAATTATTTGTGTAAATCCTAGAGATTACCCCATCAAGAAATTACGTTTAAAAACTAGGTCCATCTATCACCTAAACCGTAACAAAAGCTCAACTTGGAATCATGACTATAAGATCCTGATCTTAAGCAATTTGTCCTTATGGTTTCGATATTCTTCATGTTTGATATGAAAAATCGGTTAAATTAATTATTTGTGGAAATCCTAGAGATTACCCCATCGAGAAATTACGTTTAAAAATTAGATCCATCTATCACCTAAACCGTAACAAAAGCTCAACTTGGAATCATGACTATAAGATCCTGATCTTAAGCAATTTGTCCTTATGGTTTCGATATTCTTCATGTTTGATATGAAAAATCGGTTAAATTATTTGTGGAAATCCTAGAGATTACCCCATCGGGAAACTACGTTTATAAACTAGGTCCATCTATCACCTAAACCGTAACAAAAGCTCAACTTGGGATCATGACTATAAGATCCTGATCTTAAGCAATTTGTCCTTATGGTTTCGATATTCTTCATTTTTGATATGAAAAATCGGTTAAATTAATTATTTGTGGAAATCCTAGAGATTACCCCATCGAGAAATTACGTTTAAAAACTAGGTCCATCTATCACCTAAACCGTAACAAAAGCTCAACTTGGAATCATGACTATAAGATCCTGATCTTAAGCAATTTGTCCTTATGGTTTCGATGTTCTTCTAAACGTTCATATCAAACATGAAGAAAATCGAAACCATAAGAACAAATTGCTTAAGATCAAGATCTTATAGTCATGATTCCAAGTTGAGCTTTTGTTACGGTTTATGTGATAGATGAACCTAATTTTTAAACGTAATTTCCCGATGCAATAATCTCTAGGATTTCCACAAATAATTAATTTAATCGATTTTTCATATCAAACATGAAGAATATTGAAACCATAAGGACAAATTGCTGAAGATCAGGATCTTATATTCATGATTCCATGTTGAGCTTTCGTTATGGTTTAGGTGATAGATGGACCTAATTTTTAAACGTAATTTCTCGATGGGGTAATCTCTAGGATTTCCACAAATAATTAATTTAACCGATTTTTCATATCAAACATGAAGAAAATCGAAACCATAAGGACAAATTGCTGAAGATCAGGATCTTATATTCATGATTCCATGTTGAGCTTTCGATATGGTTTAGGTGATAGATGGATCTAATTTTTAAACGTAATTTCTCGATGGGGTAATCTCTAGGATTTACACAAATAATTAATTTAACCGATTTTTCATATCAAACATGAAGAACATCGAAACCATAAGGACAAATTGCTTAAGATCAGGATCTTATAGTCATGATTCCAAGTTGAGCTTTCGATATGGTTTAGGTGATAGATGGATCTAATTTTTAAACGTAATTTCTCGATGGGGTAATCTCTAGGATTTACACAAATAATTAATTTAACCGATTTTTCATATCAAACATGAAGAACATCGAAACCATAAGGACAAATTGCTTAAGATCAGGATCTTATAGTCATGATTCCAAGTTGAGCTTTTGTTACGGTTTAGGTGATAGATGGACCCAATTTTTAAACGTAATTTCCCGATGGGGTAATCTCTAGGATTTCCACAAATAATTAATTTAACCGATTTTTCATATCAAATCATAAGGACAAATTGTTTGATTTGTTTATTCCCAAGTATTTTTAAAATTTTGAATCTTTTTGGGCAATCTCGACACCGTGTATGCATATGATGATTACATGTTTTGTGTCTTCTGTAGTTAAATAAATAATAATAAAAACTTATTTTGTTTGATAACAGCACACATTAAAATTTTTTTGTCACATAGTTTACCAGGTAAGGTGGTTTGTTGTCACATACTTTACTTTAATGTGTAGTCTTAATAGAGCAATTAAAACCGTGATATTTATTCCTTTTCACCGATATTAATAAATTATTTATTTAATACAACTTCAAAAATATTTCGGGATGAAATTTTCGTTTTTCTTGCATTTTCAATAAATTTTTCGGGATAGCATTTAATTTAGCAAAGAAACACACCAAAATTGAAAAGGTGTTTTCGGGCTGGTTTTTCGTGCCAGCTTCACATACATCCGTTTATATAGGTTTTTAGAGGTAAGTAGAGCCATCTAATCGTATTTGTGTGTCCTTCATTTGGTGAGTCCTGTCAATGACTTTAATTTTGCTCTGAGACAAATGGTTTTAAAAACACCAGATATTTCTGTGCAGGTATGCTTATAAGTTTCCTATTCTTCGTACCCTTAAGTTCTAAGCGTGTTACTTCATTTTTGTTGGTAGTTTATAGGGATTGTAATAAGTCAGAGCTGACATTCATAGTGTCCTGAAAGATCTTGGAAGAGGGTCCTAAAGGATTCTTGACTTATGGGGTAGGTGTAGTTAAATTATTGAGGACACAAGGTCCGCCAAAGCAGAGCCTTTTCCTGTGTTAAGGCTAATTAAATTCGAAAGGGCGATGTTCTCTTACCCATTTATTTCTTGAAGTACGTATATTACCTTGAATTAATGATTGTTTAATCGAGGTGTCCTTTAAATTTGCTTATTTCTGCTAAATACAACAGAGTGTATGCACGGGCCAAATAATGGAACAGTGGTTAAAGTTTTGGCGTTTGGTACGGGAGGTACCGAGTTCGAATTACGATAGGTGCGAGATGCAAATGGATCAGATTATGATCTGTGATAAAAATGAACACATTTCTTACCCCCTGTTGGAGTGCAAAATTTACGTGCCGACAAATTGGCTGGCAACGGCATAAAAGTAAGAACGGAAAAAGTAACCCATGTAAGAATTGCGAGAGTCTTGGCCACACAACAGAGTGCAGGGCTAATTAAAAAAAAGAACAGAGTATACGTCCTTTAAAACGTTCTTGAAATGAAATAAGCAATTTGTTTGCATTATCGTTTTCTGATCCCTGAAAATCTTATGGATTACAGCATTTTCAAAGTTTCTTTTCTTCCTCTTTTGCCTTTTATTCGCTTTCAAAAAAGCACCTTAGAGTCATAAAAATGAAAAAAAAGTTGAATTGCTCTGAAGAAATGTAAAACGACCTTTCCACAGTTCAGATTGGATCTATGTATAGATTGAAATTGTACAAATAACTATTCCACAATAAACGTAAAGATACAAGTGATACATGTAAGATCACAGAATTGAAACTTTTTTTTATCTGATACAAATATAATTCGAAGCCAAACAAAATGTATCGAATTTATCAAATCAGATGCACAATATTCTTTCGTCCTCGATACAGTTTGTCTCCATTATACATTATGTAGCTACATTGAAGCTTTCGCAGTTGGAATTAAATTTCCTTTATTCTTTTGTCTAGAGGAGCAAGATTTATTATCTCGTAAATTTTGTTGTTGTGTCGTTATGTGAATGTGTGTGTATGACAAAAGAAACACAATTTTAGTTTCATTGTTATATAAAGTTATTGTATTATCATTTCGTAAATGTCGTCTGTGTATATATAACTATATACATATGTATATGGTACACATATGCGATTTATATCCCGTCTGATTTATTTTCTTTTTGTATAACATAATAAAATACAGTTAAGACAATTTAAATTGATAAATCATTTTCATCAAAGCTAAATTGTTATATATGGCTTAAGATTTATTTAGTGTTTGAAAATGTAAAAATATTAAGTGGTGGGAGGTCTATGAAAGGTGAATAAATATGGGTTTGTTTGATTCACCTTAAATCAATTGCAATAACAATATGTTAACGCTTTAATATGTAAGTAATGGGTGTTTTTTAAGGAGTTCACAATTTTAAGTACTTTAGCAATACTGTTTTGTTTGACGACTGATTTGGAAGGTGACATTTACTTTGTCAGTAGTTTAAGTTGTCATTTCATAATCAATAGACTCACGATAGAGCAACGCTTGCAAATTGTTCAATTTTTTTTATAAAAATAATTGTTCTTGTTGCCAAACTCATCGTATATCACGTCCACTTTACGGTCGTCATATTCGTCTATCTGAAAGGGTAATTCGGTTAATTATGGATCGTTTTCACAACCCAGCATTGAGGAAGACCCAAATCAATCAATTCGACGTCGTTCTCAGCAACTGGAAATGTGTTCATCCACTTTATGGAAGTTTTTATCTAAGGATCTTGGTTTTTTTGCTTTCAAAATTCTATTTCTGCAGAATTTAAAGTCATCCGACCATCGCACATGCCGCTACTTCGGCCTATGGGCTGCAACACAAATTGATATCGATGTTGATTTTTTAAACAAAATTTTGTTGTCACAATCCTTTGCCGAAGAAAATCACTGTTTGGTGCACTTCATTTCTCTCTCTCTCTCTCTCTCTATCTCTCTCTCACTGGTACTAATCCCTTCAAGGGATTTGGCCGCCTTAAATGGTTTCATAATCATATTTTCATTTCTGATAATGAATGATTAATTCACTGATCCCAAACCACCCGTGAGTGAAAATTTTTCCTTGTCACCACCGGATATCGTACCCGGGACCTCCGGTCGCTGGAGCAAGCAGGCTGACCACTTTGCCACCAAGGCGGCTGGTGCGCTTTATGGGCCGGCGAAATCATTGGTCTTCAAAAACGATGATGGGCGGAATGTTACAGTCAACAGTGAACGGTATAGAGACATGATTTCTATAACTTTTTTGCACCCCAATTGGCTGGCTTAAATCTTGCTGATATATGGTTCCAACAGGACCAAGAAACATTTGATGAAAGACTATTAATTTCACGTCATGGTCCTGTTAGTTTTTCCACCGAAATCGTGTGACCTACTTTCATTAGATTATTTTCTATAGGGGATACGTTAAGTCACTTGTCAACCCGATACAGCAGAGACGATTGAACACTTGGAACAAATATTCTGCGAGTTATTAGCGAGATACGGCCTCACATTTCACTAATGTCTTTCGTTTCGGAATATACAACCCCTCCCAGATTATATCAATTCGTTAAGAAGCTGCAATGCTTCCTGAAATTCATTTTCTTTTTGCGACACATTGCAAATTGACATTTTAGTGAGACGTATATACGGGAATTATTTAGTTAAATGACCAATTATTTTGTACACTATTAAGAAGCTTTGAAATTGCTGTTTATAATCCATAAATATAAAACAAAGTCGGGTTGGTTACACCATTTATAACTCAAGAACGGCTGGACCGATTTTTATGATCTTTGATTTGTTAGATTTGTCTTCGCTCCGAATAGCATAATAACTATTAAAACATCAGAAAACTTCACCAAAAAAAATTTATCAAGAAAATTTATTTTATCATACATTTTGTACATTTTGTTTTTTTTTATTTTGTTCGTCTCAATACAGTGGTGGTTAAGGAAAAAAAGATAAGTCGGAAAAACTCAAAAGGAAAACCCCAAAAATCTAATAAAAAACCTTTTTTTTATATGAATTTTGTATGTGACGAGTGGTGCAGTGGTTAAAGCTAAGGCGCTTAGGCCGCAAAGTACTGGATTCGAATCCGACTAGACGCTTCATGCAAATTTTTATTTTATTTTTTTTTATTCCAATCTTTTTATTTTATCTACTTAGCTATATCATTCATGATGGTAATGGTGGATAATTTTTCTTCGATGCGCCCGGTGTAACTGGGAAGGCATTCCTCATGTTATTGATTTTGGCCACTGTTCGTGCGAGATCTGATATTGCTGTAGCAGCTGCTCAGCGTTGAAATTGTCGTTATATCTTCAATCGTCGATTATGAATATACAATGACGCACAAA
This sequence comes from Nephrotoma appendiculata, assembly GCA_947310385.1. Classification (NCBI taxonomy): domain Eukaryota; kingdom Metazoa; phylum Arthropoda; class Insecta; order Diptera; family Tipulidae; genus Nephrotoma; species Nephrotoma appendiculata. The sequence goes on from OX371223.1 coordinate 327,477,697, forward strand.
TGCGCGTTGGAAGCACTCAATCGAACTATGAAAGATCTACGCAATGACTCAAGATGTTTTGGAGGCGCAATGATTCAACTGTCCGGCGATTTCCGTCAAAAAATACCAGTAATTCCAAGATCCACCGCTGTCGATGAAATAAATGCTTGCCTCAAATCATCAACTCTGCGTGTCGGTATGTGATGAAACTTCAGCTGACGGCAAACATGCGAGTTCATTTTCTGTAAATAGCCGCGAACCAACGTTGTGCCGTATTGTCTACACCGCGTCGATATATAATACTCTAGACGTGTAGAGAATGTATGTAGAGAATTAAAAAATAACGTCGACTATGTAGAAAATGTAGACAATGTCGAAAATTATTGTTGCCTTTACTAGGTACGCTTTCCTGAATTATTTTGTTAATGGAATCATTTGGCTTCATTTCTACCTCACATTAAAAAATTTGAACCTAAATTTTAAAATGGCAATGACATTTGATTTGAATTCACAAATTTGAACTTCCAGAGGCAGGTGAAGCTGATCGTTTTGGATTTGCTGATAGTTCTGATTTTGCAAGTGACGTTGACAATTTCAAAATAAACTTTTTAACAGTTTAGTTTAGTTCGAATATTTTTTCGAAATTATTACATTTTCGAAAAGAAATGTCCATATGTTGACATCTAAAAGCGGTAAAAAGTTAAATTTCTCTGATAGGAGAAAATACAGTACAACCTCTTTTATGCGGAACGACTGAGGCAAACAATTCCAGATAAAAGATTTTTCCGGATAAATCATTTTATTAATAATTTCATAGTAAACAGCATATTATTATATTTTTTAAACTTCAGTGTCATTTATTAAGATTTTAAATTTATTTTAGTTAATTACTTAGAAAAAAATTATTTCATTTTTGGAAAATAAGGTAAATAGAAGAGAAAATGAAAGAATACAAAAAAAAACTTATTCCGGATATTAGATATTATTCCGGATAATAGATTTCCGGACAAAAAAGGTTTCTAAGTATTTACTCTATATATAATGCAAGTAATATATGGCGATATGAAATCGATTTCTTCAGTTGACGTTGGGCGCTTTCAGGTTCCCTATCATGATTAGTGAAATCATCGCCAATTCGATTTGAAAATTTCATAGTGCTAAACATTTTCATAACGTTGGCTTCGATTTTACTCAACATGTTCCCAACTGTTGGGTGTCCTGAAAGCGCCCATTGTAATAATGCAACGCACATGTTGTCGAAACTTGCTTACTGCAAAATAATAAATGTTTATATCATTTCACTCAAACAAACTCTGCTATCTAAATATCTTTTCATCAGGAGAGACAATAGGCGCTTTCAGATCCCTTATCATGATTAGCGTAAAAATCGCCAATTTTATTTTAAAATTTCATAGTACTATACATTTTCTTAAGTTGGTCGCGATTTTACGCAACGTGTTCTACACTGTTGGATTGCATAAAAGCCAGGATTTATATTATTTTTAAATTTATAAATTAAATTTTATTTTGAATCAACATTGTTACAATAAAATTTTCAATAAAATAATATTACAATAAAATTATATTAAATAATTATTACACATTTAACATTGGTTAATTCTTCAATGGATAATTCCCCAATGGATTTGGCACAAGGACGTCGGAATATGTTTCTCAAAACTATGGGCCTACGTTGATTTACAGTGGAGAGGCCTCCTTGGCCTAAGGAAAGTTCATGCGGAATGAATGGTTCCAAATATGAAAAAAAAAACAAAAACGCAAACAAAGCAACTCTCGTATCAAATCTTTTCCAGGAGAAAAAGAGTTATTGATCAAATTTTTGGACAATTTGCCAAAATAACTTTCCGATTATATCAGAAATGACAAACAATTTGAACCTTGATCGACATTACGTTGCTTTAAATCAATTACATATATGGATTTTATGAAGAAATGTGCAATGAAAATCAGAAGCAATGTCTTGGGATTAAGGCTTTCACAAAAATGTTCAAGATAAAAATCTGAACCTATATTCACTTCCAAGAAGGTTCGATGCGACATAGGTATTGAGTATGAAAATAAAAATATTGATGAGAGTCAGAAGAAGAAACACGTTGCATGTTGGGATAGCGCGCGCAAGAAGCATTCAAATTATAAGGCCAAAGCATTGTAGAATCATTTTATTATGCTACACGAATGCGTGAAATGCTACACAAATGTATTTAAAAAGTAATGTTAATGCCATTACTTCATAATTTACAACGGTGCTAGTCATCAAGCGACATCATATTGCTTCACTGAAACTAATTGTAAACTATCAGTTACGCTTTACAACAATCCTTCATTATTTCTGATGGTTGTTAATATAAAAATCGCAATATTACTTTGGCAAATGCTATACTAAACTTCGCTAACGTGCACTAAATTCCAATAACACAAATTTATCTTACAAACTAACAAACTCAAATGAAATGCGGTTCCGTACATAGTTGCTTTGAAAGGAACTTTAAAATAGAGTAATTGAATATCCAAGTGATTACGTTAAAGCATCCAAGGAAGCTGTATACAAGATAGAGCCATTTGAAGTAATTAATATCAATTGTGAGCTAATGAGACATACAAGTTCAATTAAATTTTAACGATTCATTTCAATACCTCGAAATGAGTTGCAAAAACATGGCCCCTATTTTAAATTATAGGTTTTGCACTTCAAATTCACGGTTTTGTAAATGATATTCATTTTTTTTAGTTCATTCACAACCTTTTACAATTCAACCACAATTTTTTATAAATCAACAACAATTTTTTGCAAAGCAAATTCGTGTTTTTTCTAAGTAACTTGAATTAAATGCAAAGTAAATTCACATATTTTTAACACAAATTCAAGTTTAAATTTTTCAAGTTCGTCAATTACGTGCTCCCAATTCTTAACCGATTAAGATGGGATTGGGTATGTAGGATGGAAATGAGATGATTTTGGAATATGGCCCCTGGAAAGGAACTCGGTCAATTTTTAACCGGTTATGTTGGGATTAAATAAATAAATTGGGTATGCTGGATGGAAATGGGATTCCTAAATAATTTTTGGAAGAAGTCCTGGAATATGCTACCTGGAACGGAGCTCGTCCATCTCTTCACTAATAATAATAAGATTTTGTAAGTTGGATGAAAATGGGATTCTTAAATGATTTATGAAAAAGTTCTGGAATATGGCGAGTTCCTTTTGATTAAGTTCCCTTCCAAGTACCTATATTCCAGAATTTCTTCCAAAAACCATTTCTAAATCCCATTTGGGTCGATTTCCGACCCAAGTGACCGAATTCCAGAACTTCTTCCAAAAAATATTTGAGAATCTCATTTCCATCCAACATAACCAAACCTATACATCATAATCGGTTAAGAATTGATCGAGTTCCTCCCAGGTGGCCATATTCCAGAATTTCTTCAAAAATTATTTAACAATCTCTTTACCATCCAACATAATCACTCCCATCATAATCATTTAAGAACTTACGGAGTTTCACCTCATGTGGCCATATTCCAGAACTTCTTCCAAAAACATTTAAGAATCCCATTTCCATCCAACATTCAAATGCCCCTCAATGTCGGTTAATAAATATCCGAGGTCCGTTCCAGTTGGCCATATTTCCGAACTTCTTCAAAAAATCATTTAACAATATCATTTCCATCCAACATACCCAATCCCATCTTAATCGGTTAAGAATTAGGAGCGCTGAATTTGTTTTGCAAAAAGTTGCAAAAAAATGACGAACTTGAAATATTAAAACTTCAATTTGTGTTAAAAATATTTGAATTTACTTTGCATTTAATTGAAATTACTTTGAAAAAAACACGAATTTGCTTTGCAAAAAATTGAGGTTGATTTAGAAAAAATTGACAATGAAGTATAAAAACTTGTGGTTCACTTGTAAAAAGTTGTGAATGAACTAAAAAAATTAAATATCACAGTTGATATTCACAGTTGATTACCCAAAAAGGATTTAAAATTTGTAATATCACAGGATTGCCACTCGTTTTATGATTTACTGTCACATACGTATTGTTGAAAGAGATGAAGAATCGGACATAATTGAACCTCATGTGAAAAGTCTAAACAAAAAACCAATAATTGTCAATCCTGTTTTGAAATAGTTTCAGAATAATATTATATTATAGTTTTTTAGTAAGATTAATTGAAATAAAATTTTTGTTTTAGTTCTAAATTTTTTTTGCTTTTTCTTGGCATCAAAATCTTTTTTTGAAAAAAAAATTCCATAAATAAACCAATCATAATGAAAAAAGTCATTCTAGCGCCGGGCAAATGTTCTGTTGTCGGATCGATGTTGATCTAATCTCACTTATTTGATTTGTAAAAATTAAAATATAACTTTCAAAATATACGAAATTCACAGTTTAAACTGGAAAACTGTGAGTTGCCAACCATGTACTGAAAAAATGAAGGAACAACAAAAAAGCAATAATCTACATTGTCTATACGAATATTCTACATATACTCGCGAATTATCGACATTGTCTACGCCAAAATGAATTGTCTACACTATTTTCGACGCCAATGCGTAGACGCACAACACTGCCGCGAACAACCAAAAATATTTTGTTTTTTTTGCGTATACGTATACGCACGATGACATTGGAATTATCAGAAATATATTTTGTTTTCATTTTTTAGCTCGAACGAAAAATTTAATGTGATTGTCTATGGTTAAACGATCCATCTGCCGAAGATTTCTCCATTCAATTGCTGACTATCGGTTATGGCCGTGTTCCGGTCGACGAATCGAACGGATTGATTTCGTTTCCTCAGAACTTTTGCAATTTTGTCTCAACGAAGGACGAGCTCATCAACAAAGTGTTCATCATTACTAACCATAAAAATCACAATTGGGTGAGTGAACGAGTAATTCTTGCGGCAAAGAACAAACAAAGATTTGGATCACTTAAATTTTACAATTGAAAATCTAATCGTCGGTCCACTTCATTCCTTCAAATCTATCGACTGTGTGATAAACAAAGACGAAGCAACCCACTATTCAACTGAATTTTTAAACTCATTGGATCTGGCTGGCTTGCCACCGCACAATTTACAACTGAAAGTTGGTGCGGTAATCATCATGCTACGAAACCTGAATCAACCAAAACTATGTAACGGAACGCGTTTGGTTTTGAGAAAACCCAAGGAAAGTTCAAAGGTGAGGAAGTTCTCGTTCCGAGAATTCTGATGATCCCAACCGATATGCTGATGATCCCAACCGATAGCAAATAGTTTAAAAGAAAGTAGTGCAACAATGCTATGCGAATAATTTCGAATCAATTCAATAAAACAAAAGCCTTGCTGCCACGTGAATAACATTAATTTCAATGTACTTAAAATATATTTCATTTTGATTGAATTTAATTAATTTGCAGTATTCATTTTATCCGCCCCGGAGGCCTCGGGTTTGATTCCCGGTAGTGACAAGGAAAAAATTGCACGGCTGGTTTAGGATCAATGAATTAATCACTCATTAGTCATTATCCGAAATGAAAATATGATTATGAAACCTCATTTGGGGCGGCCAAATCCCTTGATGGGATATAGTGCCAGATAGAGAGAGAGAGAAATTCATTTTATCTTAATAAAAAAACTCAATTTAATTAAGCTATAATAACTTTTAACAACATTTATTGAATTTGAGGCGGTACGAAGTTCGCCGGGTCCGCTAGTAAATAGTAAATAAAAACAACGTGTTCTAAGTCAGAAAATATTGATTTTGAGCAAAACATAAATTTGATCACCACATTCATATAATACCAAGAAATCATCTTTATATGTTATATACAATTATTTAATTAGCTGGATTCGGACAGAGCCAAACATTCCACACTCTCCAAAATTATTCCAATTAAACTTTCTTATGTTTTCACTTCCTTACAGTAAATTATTTTTTTTCGCTTGTTCAAACTTTTAGTTGAATCAACAGAAACTGTGCTATGCGGCAAATAAAATATTTTTTTATAAGCACGAGTAATTCCACGAAAGAAAAACAAGATACTAAAATTATAGAAAATGTACTTGTTTTTGTACCCACCTAAATTACATGATTACATGATTCTTGTGTAAAATCCTGATTAGTACGTACGAGCATGTTTTAGCTTTATATTACGCTTTGTGTTGATCTCTAAGCATCAAAACAAAACATTTCCGGATTAACTTCTTTATAATATAGACACTAAGAACTTTAGTAAAGATGGCTTTAGTTTAAATTGAGTTACATACAGAATAACATATACATAACAAAAAATAGACGCTATTTTTTAACCTTGCGGGTTAGAACTGATGTACGTGAAAGATGCCGACCAAGTACAAGAATATTTATTATTCACTTGGATTTTTTATTTCTGCTTTTGCCTTTTAAATATTTAATATTTTTGAATTTCCTGTTTACAAATTTATTTAAACATATTATTCAATTAAATTATCAATTTAATATAAAGTCTTAATTAAATTACTACTTGTGTATAAATTCGTTCCTCTTTCTCGATAGAAACACAAATTAAGAAAATTATTTTTATTTTTATTTATCTTTCATGTACCTCTGGCTTTGTTAGCATATGTAACAGTGAAAGTGCTAAATCGGTAAATGAGCCATAAACATTGGAAAAACGCAGTTTTACAGCTCCGAAATCTATGAAATGGGGGCCCTGCGTTCCCTTCGCTCATGACCTGCTTTTCATGATTATGGTACAAATTCATTTGGAAGAGTAGAGGCAAACCGCTTTAATAACTCTCTCGGGCTCGCAGTAGATAACTGCGCCGCTCCTGTTGCTTAACTCCATGATTGATAATGAAGGCTACTACGGGGATATATAGAGCAGGTCAACACATATTTTGTGAACATTAAACATGGAACTTTTATATAATTAATTTTTATTCTTGTAGCTTAATTCAAAAAAATAAGAATTTCGTAAAATTACCGATTCCGCAGTTGCTCCAGATCCATTACATATACACAAAATAGGAGGTATGTAAACAAAAAGGAAAGGTAGACATTTTTTATGGATTGTTGTTGTTAATTTAAAGCTAATCATTACTGATTTTAACATTAGACGATGTTAGTTTGACATTTGGTTTCTTACTTTAAAATATTAAAATTAAAATTTGTCGATTCTTTATTAATTTCAAGTTTGATAATACTGTTAAAGTAAGCCGAAATTTTGCAGCCGAAAAATGCCAATATTGCAGGTTTGACAGTGTCTTCCGAAAGTAGACAACCGAACATGTCGATATTGTCGATTTTTTTTATTATCCAAATCGTCCGTATCGTCCAAATAATGTCAATAAAGAAGATTAATTTTTATAGTCAGCCGAAAAAAGACCAACAAAACCATTTTATTTAAAAAAACTGGTCAACCGAAAAATGTTGACCAGTTGAAAAACGTCGATAAGATGAAAACCAAATAGTCGATGATATTACAGATTATGTCGTTGAAAGTTTTATAATATCAACCATAAAAAAATCGTAATGGTTGAGTAATTGCATCGCTTTAAAGATGTTCCCAGTTAGCCATGAATCTAATTTTAACTATTTAACTTTAGTGGAGGTTTTGATGGGTTAAATTTAAATTAAATTTTCAATTTTCTCATTTTTCTCAGAGTTTACAGATGCTCAGCAATCTAACTATATGACTGATGATGCACCAATAATTTACACAAAATTCCATAGTAAAGTGATGAATATGATGATTGGTGGAGTTTCGAATTTTCCGAAAATGACTCTGCGTTAAAGGTTTGGCCAATTGGTTCAATCTTGCTATGGTTATTCGATAAATCATTTATATATTTACGCTAAACTACAGAATACGGTTGGGGGTCGTCTGAAATGTTTCAGATGTGAAATTTTCTCAGTTTTATGATCTTACTACGACTGATGTTGTAGCATTGATTTACTAAAAATTTCGTAATATGATTGGGGAAAGTCACAGGTGGATTAGAATGATAAGAAAGAATGATAAGGCGTTCATGATTTTCTTAATCGATTATCAACCTATCAATGACTATTCGAGGAAGAGTTCTAAACAGTTTTAGGGGTTGAATATTCTCAATTTTTAATGATGAAATGGTACCGCTTTCAATATTTTTTCAGATATTCATCAATCTTACAAACACTCTTCGATTTGGCATGAAAGTACGCAAAATTTTATACTATACGATCAGGGGAGGTCTGAGGAGTTTTATGATTGTTGTTTTGTGGTTTTTCGATTATTTATGATAAAATTGTCTCGTGTATGGTTAGGGAAGATTTGAGGAGTTTAATGGTGTTTAATTTCGAATTTTCTCAATTTTTTATTATAACAATGTCCCGCGGTTAAGATTTCTCAGTTGGTTCTCAATCTGACCAACTGGGTAAAACACGATGGTCCATTTTATAAATAAAAATTAAGAAAATTCAAAATTACACCCTTCTAAAATTCTCAGACACATGCTACCCTAAAAATAATGAAACATTTTGCGTTGGCCCATGCTAATAATAGAAAAATAGAAACATTTTGAACGCGAAACCATTTTATCTTAAGAAAAAATTCAAAATTACTCTCCCTGAAACTGCTTTAAACTTCTCTTACCATACTATGCAAATTTTAGATTATTAACCAACTGAGAGAATCTTGAACGCAGGACCTATTTATCATTAAAAATTGAAAAAAATTGTAATTACACCGCCTAAATTTCCTCAGATCTCCTTTACCATACTGCATAAATTTTGCGCACATCTATGCTGCAACGGATAGCTAGTCATTATAAGATAAAAACTAACTGCAAAAAACTTGAATACGCGCCATTTTATCATAAATATTTAAGGAAATTCGAAATTACAACCCATAACACATCTCAACTGCGCCCTCCAACCATAAAACGATCCCCAAACCATAAAACGAAATTATGTGTACATTCATGCTACATCGAATAGTCAAAATTATAGATGATAACCAACTAGAATGATCTTGAACGCGGGAAATCTTTATCATTAGAAATTGAAGGAATTCAATATTACATCACTTCTTCATCCCGAACTACTAAACCTTCTCCCAAACATACTAAAAATTTTTGCGTACATCCATGCTTATCGAATATTCATTATTAGATTGAAGACCAACTTGAAAAATCTCAAACGCTTACCATTTTATGAATCAAAACTGAGAAAACTCAAAACTGCGGTCCTTCATAAACGAAATTTTCAGTAAATCCATGTTACATCGAATAGTTCTAGTTAGAATGATGACCAACTGGCAAAATCTTGTAAGCAAAGGAAATGTTCTATCATTACGACTATATTCCGGCTTATTATATAAAACTAGTAAGCAAAATCTGTATTATCGACTCTTCGAATTTCGGTTGACGTTTGTTGGATTATTTTTTTTCACAAAATTTTAAATACCCCCAAATTTTTCGTAAATCTAGGTACGGATAGCATGTTGGGAGTACACTAATATCGATTTTTTTAAACTTCCACGGATTTTTTTCTTGTAGCTTAAATATTTGAAAATAATAAAGGCTCAACCTGCAATGTCAGTCGATAAGGCAGGTTGTATCTTTATTATTTTCATATATTGAGCCTAAAAAAATCCACGAAAGTTTAAAAAATCAATATTTAGCGTACTCCCGAGTGAAATTTCGAATTTTGTGAGAGAAAAAATAAACCAAAAAAAGGTCAACCAGAATTCGAAGAGTCGATAATACAGATTTTGCTTACTAGTTTTATATAATAAGCCGGAATATAGTCGTATTGATAACACATTTCCTTTGCTTACAAGATTTTGCCAGTTGGACATCAACATAGTCTTTTATTTCGTCTGGCAAGTTTCTGGCTTTTATCTAAATTAAACGAATATTTAGCTACTACTCGAGTATTTAGGAAAAATGTAAAGCAATATCGTGGTCTTGGATTGTTTTGTAAGGCAGGTTCCTTGGTTGTAGAGATCCTAAAAGCTTATCAATCAATTCTACGAATTAAAATTATAAAAGAATTTGGGGAAACATTTTTAATCGCATAACCCATTCTTGATACATATATCATCAGTACAGACATCCTTCCAGACATACAGATGAATGGACAAACTTTTTTGTTTGCAGTTTAGGGGCGGGGGAGCTTCAAAATGTTGTAGCTACAATAATTGCTTTTAGACCAGTTCTATTGATTTTAATTGGAGATTTGAATTAGGAATTTCTACCCCAAAGAGTCGTGTAGTATATCGTTTGAAAGGTCTTGGATTACAGAACAATCTCGTTACAACTTTAGTTCATAAACTTACCATTTTGGCACTTGTAGCTAATTTTTCGATTATTACAGAATATATACTTGGCGGATATCGTTGATATGTTCTTGGAAAATGACGCAAATTTTTTTGGAACACCATCGTACTCAAAACTACCGTTGTGGCGGTGGTGGCGCATACAGGTTTTATGTAAAATGAAACAATTTTATAATCAGGTTTAGTTCACAAATCCACCGCTAGTTTTGGAACTAGCAAGAGTTATGTTATTAGCAAATTAGTTAATAAATCTACTGTTTTGGAGCTGGTAGATAACTATTGATTTGTAATATATGTAATAATAAAGATCCGTTCGAATTCTGTGATAATTTGGTTTTTTGTATTAATTTTGACGTTAGTGAAAAAATTGTCTATTCCATATTTTATAGTAAGTTCGCTTGCTGTCCGAATACTGTAATGATTTTGACAGAATAAATTTGACAATTCAAAAAACAGAGGCGAGTGGAAAATTTTTGCATATTCATTAAAATTAATTTAAAAAAATTATTGAAGTAGAATGTGATACGAATATTTTAATATTTCTCTTAAAAACCGGATGTATGTGTTTGTTACGGATATGGCGAATCCAGACAAGATCTGTTTTACTGGATCTTGTAATATCACAGGTATTCTAGCTCAAGCTAATAAATTTATAGTGCTTTAATGTTAATGTAAATTTTTTTTATTGAATGCGAGAAATGGAACTACTCATATTTTTGCTGTGGTTGGCAAGTGGCACCAGCTATAGAACAGTAGGAGGTGGCAACGTATACATTTTTAGATCTACTATTTGCAATATTGTCCATAAATTATTAGGCTTCACTGCAATGAATATAATGCCAAGAGTTATAAAATTGACCAGTCAAGAGGAACTATACACAGTATTGATCGTAAATTCAATCGACGAACACGAACAATAATTTTTAACAAGGCAGCTGGTGCTATTGACGGAACACGTGTCGAAATATTGTGTCAGTAGATTTGCACAGTAGATTTGTCAGTAGATTGTGGATATTTTATTGGGTATCCAGGTGCAGTCCATGACTCTCGTGTTTTGTACGTACCACCAACAGGTTTCTTTTTGTTATGAGATAGTGGTTCCGCATGTCGAGTGAAACCAATTAGCATCGTCATTCCGTTTAAAGAGCACAACATGACCCATCAGAAAAAAAAAAAATAATAAAGCTATTAGTGCTGCTCGCAATATTGTAGAGTGCGCGTTTGGAAAAATGAAAATACGATGGAGGTTAATTTTTGGGCGTGCTTTACAACTCAAAATAGAAAATAATGTTAAGGCAGTTGCAGCTTGCTTTACATTTCATAATATATGTGCATGATGGCGAATGATGATGTGCCCTTTCTATTTGATGCAGATCTTGAAGCATTCATTGAAGTGCCTGAAGTGAAGAAGAACTTAACTACGCCAATTTCGAGCCAGCTGTTGACTGCTGCCCAGTTCCGTAGAGCGCTCTGTTGACGTTGTTGATGGTGCTGGTTGCTCTTCGGATTGATCCATTGTTGGTGGTTCTGATGATGGAGGGTTCTTTTCGTCTCCAGTATCCATATTGCTATCTCTAGTAAAATAATTTTTTCGATTTCGCACATATGCGGCTCTATTGGTTCTGCCATCTCAACGGTCGATGAATATTTTTGCGACCAGATGCATAAGCATGTATTAATGGGAAGACTCCCAATTGGCACCTGTGACCGAACCGTATTCAGTTCCTATGCCTTTATAGGAACCAAATCTTGTAATATAAAAAAGTTACATTAAATATCGACGTTAAAAGAAAACCATATTCGTTACTTTATATAGCTTGAAAAGGTTATTCCATTTAATTCGAAGCTCTTCGGGGTGTAATCCGTTAATTGGGCCGCATGTCTGATAATGCTTAATTACGCACATATGTATTTATAATAGTAAGTAAACTTACATCCAATTTTCATCCATTCTATAAACTTTTTGTGTAACTAACTTTTCATTATTACAAAATTAGCATTTCTCTAATAATTTTAATTATTTTTTAATTAATTAAAATTATTACAGATATGTTAAAATTATAACAAGAGGTTGCTGTAATAATTTAGTTGCATCCAGAACTCTGTCATTATTATTACAGTACTAAAAAATATCACAAAAAAAGTCTTGAAGAAGGTCAGAAATTTAGCTGAAGCATATTAATTCTCCAAATTACCATTATGGCGCTGGTTACAGATACATTTTTTTTTCTCATTCTGATATGATCATTGTGTCTTCACAAAATCAATGAAGAATCAAAAATATGAAATTTTGGAATAGGTACAAAGGGCCGAATGTCGAAGGGCTGAATGTCGAAGGGCCGAATGTGTCAAAGGGCCGAATGTGTCAAAGGGCCGAATGTCGAAGGGCCGAATGGGTCGGAGGGCCGATTTTTTTTTCTTTTTAGAAATATAATTTTTTAAATTTGTTGTTTTATGGAATATTTTTGTATTTTTTTTTATTAAACATAAATGAATTTCTTATGAATTTATGTATTTTAATATTTTTCATCTTTGGATATTTATAAAATTCCACGTATCCAGTCAGCGATACATTTTGGTGAAGGCAAATTTTGAAATGCGCCGCCACAGACATTGAGCCCTATGTGTCAGTCTTCTGATAATAGGTATATGGTACAAAAAATAATAAAATTGATTAAATTAAATATAATAATAAAAAAAAATATATTTCTAAAAACAAAAAAAATCAAAAAAAATTCGGCCCTTCGACCCATTCGGCCCTTCGACACAATCGGCCCTTCGACACATTCGGCCCTTCGACATTCGGCCCTTTGACACTTTCGGCCCTTCGACACATTCGGCCCTTCGACATTCGGCCTTTCGACATTCGGCTCTCTGACATTCGGCCCTTCGACACATTCGGCCCTTTGAAATTCGGCCCTTCGAAATTCGGCCCTTCGACATTCGGGCCTTTGATATCATACCGAAGTTTTTTGTTATTCTGGATTAATAGCCAGATAGTATTTTTACATCAAGGTGAGGTTATCAAGACGTTGCAAGTTTGGTTTTTACTATATCTGGGTATTAATAGGGTATTCAGATTATTCAGAATAACCCGAAATTTCATATAGAAGTCGCATATATGCGTTAAATACAATAAAATTCATGGTTACCAAGGGGTTGGCAATTGCGTAGCGAATCATTAAAATTCGCTAAGGCATTGGTGGATATGTATGAAATTTCAAAATATTTTCAATATACATATTTGTAGTTTGGTCACTGATCTGATGAGACAATCGATTTTTTTTAATACAAAGAATTCAATGTTTCATTAGTTCGAAACCAAACTTTCAACGTCTTGATAACCTCACCTTGATGAAATTCATAGTGTGATGAAGATCTGATTAAGCTGGCCTAATTTTCAAAATAAATGATGATAGTACATTATGGCCATGTTTTCTTGAGTCATTTTGAGTATGATCATTACTGGAAATTTGCAATGTTTCCCAATTTCTAGTGAATCACTTGGTTTTGTCAATTTCCAGACTGAAATCCATCTTGTTTAAGTTAGCAGATAGTGCCTTGACTAGTTCAGCCGAGAGTTAAACAAATTATATATTAAATTGAAGTATCCCAGCCGAAAGTGACTAAAATCTTATCTTATTAAAATCTTCAATTTAACCGATATTAATTTATTGTTTCACATCTATTGTGAATTTTTTTCCCTTCTTCTAGTTATAAAATCGTTTGTCATTCAAAATTTCGCCAGTTGGACACCCATATGGCTATGCCGATTTTAAAGCCCATGACCATAGGTAGGTTCTGAGTATATGGGTCGGCGTGGGTCTGATGGGATTATAGGGGTGAAATTTTGATTTTCCCCATTTTTCATCGATAAAATCGTTCGTCATTCGTGATTTTGGAATATAGCCACCAATCTAACTCTGCTCCTATATGAATATGCCAAAATCGCGAATGACGAAATATTTTATCGACAGAAAATGGGGAAAATTAAAATTTTTCCCCTATAACCCGATCAGACTTACCTCTAACCTTAAATCAAAATCTACTTAAGGTTATGGGCTATCGAATTGGCATAGTCAGATTGGTGTCGATATGCCAAAATCCAGAATGACGAACGATTTTATGGATGAAAAATGGGGAAAATCAAAATTTCGACCATATAACCCTAACAGACTTACCCCTAACTTGTAATCAAAATCTACTTCTGGTCATGAGCTATCGAATCAGCATAGTCAGATTGGTGTCTCTATGCAAAAATCTCGAATGACGAACGATTTTATGGATGAAAAATGGGGAAAATCAAAATTTAACCCCTATAACCTCATCAAACTCACCCCTTACCTATAATCAAAATCTACTTATGGTCATGAGCTATCGCATCGGCATGGTCAGATTGGTGTTTATATGCCAAAATCTTGAATGACGAATGGGAGAAATCAAAATTTCAACCCCTATAACCAAATCAGACTCGCCCCTTGTCAATAATCAAAATCTACCTATGGTCTTGGGCTATCGAATTGTCATAGTCATAATAGTGTTTATATGCAAACATCTGGAATTACGAACGATTCCTGACGATGCTTGATAATTTTCAATCTTCTTTATAAACTACTTTCAGCTGTATGAGGCATATATGCCGTTTCATCCCTCGGACAAATTTATCGTCGGAACAACGGAAAATGGAAAATTTCACCAACATAGCCGAATAAAACCGACTCCACACACATAAACAAATTCTACTTAGGATCATGGTTCATCCAATTGGTACAGTCAAACAGTTCGTCTGTTAAAATCTTGGCGTCTCATGGCTATAGTATAGATGCCTGTTATTGACATTTTCTTTTAGAAATTTGATGATTCATTTGTAACTTTTAAATCTGTATTGCTGGCGTTTTTTAGGTTTGAATATTGAAGTTTGTCTTCTTTATCGATACAATTTACATTATCGATATTTTAAAATAGTTTCGGTAGGGATAGCACAATTAATATCCACATTACAATCATTCGGCTGGGGTGGCAAATTCACTATCTGCATTACCATCTTTTAGCTGTGATAGCAACGACACTTTCGACTGGAAACTTTTGGCTAAATTAAACAGTATCTGAAATTCTGATTACCTCGTGATGAAACCTCACATAGCATGCCCATATCATCGATGTTTAAAATTCGGGACAGTTTGCGTTTCATGGGCATAATGAATAGGCATAATGAGAATTATAAAAAAATCTATCGTTATTTAATCGTTTGAAGGTTGAAGTAATACAACTCTGTTATATTTTACCGTCGTTGTTTGACCTTTCTATCACAAAAGTGCTAATTTTTGTAGAATATTTTTGAGTTATGATTTGTTTCATTTTCCGAAACATTTAGTATCCCAGACACGATATTACCAAAAGTTGAGTTTAAATTTATTGCTCATCGTGTAGTCATCATAACGCAAACACAGAAATGAAACTACTGGAAGAAATAAAGTTAATTAAAAGATTTTTCACAAAACTGCAAACTTTGTTACACAACATAAATTTAAAACCACTAAATTTACATAAATTATCTTTACTTTGTTTTTGGTGTAATACGCTGTTATACTATACACATAACTACTGGAGCATAACTTACAGAATAGTATCTCTCCTCGAGTCTCAACTATTTGTTCAAATTTAAAACCAACCTTTTTTTTATAAATACACATTATGCTGTTATCATAACAATATAAAACTTGTATACCAAAAAAAAAGAAATCTGAAATGAAAAACCCAACATAACATTTTCACAGTTTTGTATATTCGTTGTAGTTATACAAGTACTTAGTGTGTACATACAGATTTTATTTTATGTATGTAGTTTGAAACCAATTTTCTCAGATTTTTCTTTTTAATGAAGTTTGCATCTAACGTATATAATATAATTAAAATACTTTGCGAACAAACAAAAACAAATTGTGTGTTGAAAGTGTCGGAATATGTTGCCAGTTGCAGATGAAACTATATATACTATACAATTATGTTGTAAGATAAATGATTAATCGTTGCTTTATCTGCATATTTCGAAGAAGCTTTGTTTTACGTTATAAGCTGCTTTGCTTAATTTTATAATTAAATTATATTTGTTATTGTTGTCCCACAACAAAATACAACCCAAGTCATTCAAAATTATTATTTTCCAGAAATACTTAATTCTTTTTGTAAGATTTCATCAGCTACAACAATAATATATTATATAGGCAAAAATGAAGACAAGAAAACGAATTTCCATCTCAAAGATTATTTATTCGGGTTTGTTATTCTAATTTTTTATTTATTTTTTCGTTTTGCGCAATATTAACAAGAAAGAAGGAAAGCGTTGTTATTAGAATAATTTCGTTTTTTTTTAATAAAATGGAAAACTTTGACGATAAACCAAAATAATAAAAATGTCTGTAAACTGTCATAACCTAATTAAAATTAATAAAAATACATTTTCTTCCATAGAATTCTGAGAATGACGGTTCTTCTCTCGTAAAATGTTTGCCCAAGATAACAAAAACAAATTTTTTCATGAAAGTCTGAATATGAAAAATTAACTTCTGAAATTACGATACGATCTTTAATCTTAGATAAATCTAATATCTTTCTGGAAAATTGCTCCATAAAGAAATTTATTTGATAAGTAATGGCAATTCTTAAAGTCATAGCGCCATACTGAACGTTAGTGGATGCTAAAGTCAATCCACCTGGACTGTACAAAGATGCTAAATTTGTTAATAATTTTTTTAGCAAAACTCGTCGTTTCCGATATAATTAAATTAAGGTTTGAATGATGATGATTCGTTTTATATTTGATAATAGCCATTGAAGTGTCAAAGGAAAAACTAGTATTGACTAGACACTTTGTTGCTGCTATTGACACGAAATCACCAACAAATTAAGAATATTTTCAGTTATCATAAAGATTAATATCTAATTGTGAAGGCTCAATAGATCTCGGTTTAAGCTACATTGCTCAGAATAAGAAAATCTATTTAGTTGGCTCTACAAAATGTTGGGTAAACCGAGGAAATAATATTTTTTTTTGATATCGTTGTTGAGTTTAGAAGGCGGTTTTAATATTTTTATGATGAATTATATAAACAAATCGTTTTAAATTATCCATGAAGCATTTTTAATAAACGTCTGGCACTACGGTTTACGTTGGAGAAGTCGATGAATAAATGGAACAAATATCTTCTTGTCTAATTGACTTTGAATTGGAAGCAGCGATAACATCGCGTATTCTGTAATTATTTATCAGTATTACGATGTTTGTTTGCTTTAGTCCTTGTGTTTTACTTCGAAACAGCATCATAGTATATTTCGGCGTATGGAAAATTTGTGTCTTCGTTTGAATCTAAGGAGAAAATATTATTCTCAATGAGTGGGAACTCTGACATTAATTCATCAATTTGTGTTAATTGCAGTTGTAACTCTTCAATTTATGTGGACTCGGGAGATTATTTAGCGAAAGTTAAAATTTTCGATCAATTAACCTATATTTGCAGCACATGGTTTTTATACTATATATACCAACATACCAAAAGCTCAAATAATACCGTAGTTAGTTTTAGTCTTTGGAATTAAACTAATTTATTTTATATAATCTGAGATTATTATATTAATGTGGACTGTTTGAACCACAAGAAACCACTGGATATTATACGGTTATTAGCAAATTTTCTAAGTTTTGAATTATACCATTCTAATCAAAATAATTTTCTATTAATTCACTTTTGGTATTTGTCAAATGTAAAAAAAAATTCTTATAAGAATTTTGAGTGGAAACTTGAAAAAAATTCAAAAACATTTATTTTACAGGTGCGGAAAATTCTCAGTTTTAATATTTCAATATCTCTAAATGCCGGGTATAGAAAATTTGTGCACAAAGCCACTATGCGGAAATTATTATTACATTACGATAAGACAATGAAGTAAGCTGAACGAAATTTCTATAAAAATGGGATAGGTCTGAATTTTGTTCAATTTTCGACACACTGCTAGATTCCTCGACGTACGGTTTGAGTTCATCTATTAATTTTATCACGACACTTTTTAGCATTCGTTAATTGTCAATGAAGCTGAAAGAAAAAAATACGTTTTATTAAAAATTCAAATCAAAACCGCAATTAATTAAAAGATATTTAATAATATTCACATAAAAAATAACTAAAATTGTATCTCGTAAATAATCGTTACATAATTTGTTGATACTCAATAAGGTGCATAATATCGTATGTACTTTAGTGCTGTATTATATTCATTCATAATAATATGCTTAGTAAACTAAATTAAGGTATAAAAACCGTAGAATTATAATAAAAAACTAGTTGTAAACACAAGAACCTCGTAATATATTTGTGTGCCTTCACCAGTGGTAAGCCACAAATACTAATTATCTACAACAAACTTACATTTGGTCCTTCGTGTTAAAAGTAAGAACCACGCTTGGTGATACATTTCTAAAAATTTCAAAACCAACATATAACGTCGAAGATGGATACTGTCAAAGCTTTGTGTGAGCAAACACAAACTGGAAAATTAATAAACAAAATAAGAACAAACGTTAAAAAAGATTCAGCTGTTAGAAAAACTGTTAAATATTGTGATGAAAGACTCGCAAATATACAGCTGCTCTTTGACAAATTTTCAACTGTGGATGCTGCTTTGGTACATACACTCGACAAAAATCATCCGTATGCAGTCGAAAAATTCTTCGATAAAATCAAAACTGCATATATGAAGAAACTAAAACAACCCTCAAAGATGCCCGAGACAAGGCTATGCCAGCCAATTCATCTGACACAAATGATGAGATGAACAAAAAGGCGGCAGATACTTCTTCATACGTTCTAGAAGATAACGATGATGACGATACTGAGGTGTTCCCGAAAATTGACGTCGCCGACCAAGAACAGCGAAAGCGATACAAGATCCAAAACATAAAAGCAAATATGCTACTCACCAACATAAATGGCATAATGTAATTCATTATTGGCACTGAACCACGCAGCAAATCATTTTACGAGATGAAAATGAAATTATTAAATACCTCGTGGATTACCTTCACAAACAACCACGAAAAAATATTGAGCAACGCAACCGAAGAAGAACTCGCAAATCAATATTTTGGTGAGAAAAGTTACGAAACACTTCAACAAGATTATGAATTCGGGAACATTCATCTTCAAGATCAACTGGAAAGTATCAGCAAGGAAGGAACTGATAATACCCAATCCAGGATAAAACTCCCTCGGATAGAAAAGCGCATTTCTATGGGAACTGTAAGCAATGGCCAAGCTTTCAAAACTTATTCACTATAAAACGATTCACTGCAACAAGGAGTTATCCAGTGAGGAGAAAATGCATTACTTACCCTCAGTAATCTGAGGTGATGCAGCCAAACTCATAAGTCACCTCACCGTATCAAAAGAAAATTACTCTACGGCTTGGAATATTTTATTCTATAGATACGAGGATAAAAGACTTATAACAAACACCTTTATTGATACGATTATGGAATTACCTGTCATTCAGATAGAATCTGCAAATCACTTAGAACGCTACATGACACAGTCATAGAATGTCTGCATGCCCAAAAGAATCAAGGAATAAACACAGATTCTTGGGATGCTATACTCATAAACATTTTGACACGGAAACTGGATAGAGAGACACATCGGCTGTATGAAACATCACTCAAAAATCCAAAGGATACTCAAACAGTGAAAGACTTCCTGAACTTTCTTCAATTACGCTTCCAAATCACTTGGAGTACTTTCCAGAGAGAACGTCAACAAAAAAGAGATCAGCAATCTACTCCAGTTCGGAAGGCAGCAAATGTCATAGTGGCCAAAAAACAAGCGAAATGCAGTTATTGCTATGAAGAATACAAAATACCAGAATGCAAGAAAATTCAGAACTGGCCACACACCGGGAGAACCAAGGCAATTTATTATCAACCATTATGTCGACGTTGACTGCTTCCAAGGCACAAAAATCCATGTTTCAAAAGCTGTGACTTATGTAAGGGTGCTCATTATGTAAGCCTGCTTCATTCTAACGATAATCCAAAAGGAGTCGGTAAATCTCAACCACCAATACAACCGGCTATACAGTCAGGACATATGTGGCACCGTAATTACATATTGTTAGGCACTGCTATGGTAAAAGCATCTTCTAACACTTCCGAAGAGGTTTTTCGCGTTTTAGTTGACCCTGGATCACAGGCTACGGTCATAACAGAAGAGGCTTGCGACAAGCTAAAACTAGCAAAGTTCAATGGGTACGCGGACATCATTCGAATGGGAAAAACAGAAGCCGGAACAGCAAGTTCAGTCATTGAGCTTACAATAAGTCCCAGATTCACATGCAATTTCAATTTAAAAATTAAAGCGCTAGTTTTCAAAACTTTGACCCGGGACATGCCAGAGCAGCATCTAGACCCATGGAAATGGAAACACACCAAAAACATTTTGTGGGCTGATCCTACATTCCACACCCCTGGTCCAATCGACATTTTACTTGGTGCCGATTATTATGGAGACATTCTGTTGAATAATATTTTAAAACCATCATCCTAAGAACCGATTGCACAACATACAAAATTAGGCTGGATATTTATGAGACGAACTTCAGTTGATTGCAACATTTCGGTAACCCAGACATTGACAGTGGAGGCAGTGGATATCAATAATCTATATAGAAGAAATAGAAGAAATCAATCGTGCAAGCGAGCATTCACTAAAGAAGAATTAGAATGTGAAAAGTTATATGAAATCAGCCATCAACGTAACAATGCTGGCCGCTACTTGGTAAAAATACCGTTTAACTCCGAGTTGTTTTATTCCAAGCCTTTGGACTGCTCGCGCAAATTTGCAATGGCACGCTTACTTCAGGTAGAAAAACGTCTTGCTAAAAATCCACAACTAGCAACGCAGTACAGAAACTTCATGGATGAATATATCGCCTTGGGACACATGGAGGTTGCTGATACAATCAATGAATCTGGTTACTATTTCCTACCACATCATGCCGTTCTAAAATCTTCGAGTGCAACTACAAAACTTAGGGTAGTTTTCGATGGGTCAGCCAAAACATCAACCGGAATATCATTAAATGATGTAATGTTAACGGGTCCTACTCTACAACAGGATCTATCATCCATATTTTTAAGGTGGCGGAAGCACAAGTTCATCCATACCGCTGACATTGAAAAAATGTTTAGACAAATAATCATTGATGTAGATGATCAGAACTATCTATTATGGAAACTATTATGGAAAAAATCCTTGAATCAAGAGATTCGAGAGTATAAGTTAACCACCGTTACGTATGGTACAGCAGCAGCTACTTACATATTTAGCAGTCAAGTCACTACGTCAGCTTGCACGGTTGAAAATTTTGGTATAATAGTAATACGATTTTGATATTCATATAAATCCATAAAAAAATCGTACAAATTGTATACGGACCGTATTTATAAAAATAATAAGTTGAAAAATATAAAATTTATAAACTATTCTTATTAAATCATAAAAATATGGCGTCATTCATTTTAATAACTTTTCGGATAAACTTTATTCGAAATATTTGTATAAAATTTTATAACATTTTCTTATAAATGTATTAATCGTATTTATTAAAATTAATAAGATACGTGGTATAGGTTTTATAAGAAGTTGTCTTAAATTTAATAAGATGTCTGGATTCGTTTTATAAGGTAAAAGGTATTTGTTGGTTATACGAGAAACGTATAAATACGAGAAACGGTTCGTATAAAATATAATATAGAAATCTTATTGATTTAATATTATTTAACTTATTTAAAAGTTTCAAAAATGTTGAAGCAGTTGAACGCCACCGCGTTGCCGAGTAAGCAAGCAATTTGTTACATGAATTCGATCATATTTTACTATTAAAATTTTATTTTTACGAGACCTTTGATTTTATTTGTCACACAGTAAAACCACAATTTTGTGCTATCACAAAGCTTCTACCAAAATTGTGTGTTTTTCTGGGATATTCACATCTGAAATAAAAATAATTTAAAATAAAATTGTAATGTTAAAATTTGATCGAAAGCCGAATTCCATCTAGCAAATATATACATTCAAGCATCTGTCCAAGTATCATCAAACCCCAATTAATACAATATTAAACATAATTTGTTTATACTATATAATTTGAATAGTACATAAATAATTTTAAGCCTATATGGTTCTTATAGTTATAATTTAAACTGGGTTAAATTTTAATACATCACGATTCCGCGCCCTACTCTGGAAAATGTAGCGCAAAAAAAAACAATTTTATAGTTTCTTATATTATTTTTATTCTAATAATTTCATTATTACATTCTTCTATATCTTATTCCTTTTGAATAACATATAATTTATGGTTTCTGCGCGACCTTACCGCTTCGTAAGTATTTAAATCAAAATTATTAATAAACTCAACAGAAATCAAATTTCCTTCGCTAACTGCTTGTTCTATTTCATAACAATTATGAAATTCGTCAAAATATTTCACATTATACTTTCTGCACAGAAATATAAATTTGTTTCGGTAATTCACTATGTATTTTATTTCCAAAAATAATGAAATTTGGTTAAATTCAAAACAGTTTTTAGATATAATAAAGAGGGAGGGTCTATAATGTATATATTGTTCAATGAACGATACAAGGTATAAAGATTCATCAATCTGGTAGCCTAAACTTAATAGAATTTCTTTGTAAATTTGAATAAACGATTTGGATGGTCTATTCAGTTTGCCACATTTCACTTCACGTTTCATTTCGCAAGTCTCCCAAATAATTGAAAATGATTGTTGATGTCTGACAGCTAATGTTTTCGGCAAATTTATATAATTTCTTAAGTTATTACAGACATTTTTAAAATACTGATGCTTAGATTCATACCGTATAGTGGAATATTGCCAAAGAGGACCCATTCTATATAAAACGCTTGGGTAATGAGTTAATATATGATGCTTTGGAATTAACTTAGCTTTATATTCATTTATAATAATATTTAAATGTTGTTCTATAATTCTTTTTAAATCGTTAATTTGGTTACTGTGAACTGTTCTATTAAAAACAATACTCGAGATTTTCAGCAATGTCACTATACCCTGCCATTTTGTTTCTAAACCATTTGTAATTAAATCACCAAAAATGAAAGGTAAATGGACCATCAAGCACCAGGTTTGGGATGCTGAAAGGCCAAGAGAATCCTTATTAATATTTGATGATGGTTTTACTTTTCTGTACAGATAACCATAGTTAAAAGAGTGAATTCTATCGTTGATTTGAGAAAAATTAATTATTTTACTACTAGAAATGAAATTAAAAAACAATAAGATAATAAATGGTGCAATACCTTCCAAAATATCATGCATAGGATCAACTGTAGAATTCCCAACAATATCATAGTATTTAAGCTCTGACAATACTGAAAGAAATCTAACACCTTTTCTAGATATCAAATCTACACCTTCAAAATTAGCACAATTTTTAATACATTGTAGTGTACGAAGTTTCTGAGGATTTTCCTCAAGTTCAAGTTGAATATTATTCCGAGTCACCTCACAAAACCTACAGAAGAAAGTGGCATTAAAGCCACCTGAGAATTCTAAAATTTGATTTGCTCCTAAATTGTCATGTGTAAAACTTGTTAGTGTTCCATATACTGTGCCTAAAGCGGTACTAATACCTTGTGATTCTAGAAGTTTCAAATCTTTAATGATAGGTGCCATAATTATGTTATAGTTTTCTGGTTTTTTTAAATCATTACAATTAAATAAAGCCACGAGGTGAATATTTTCCAACTGTGATAAGAACCGGCTTGGTAGGTTCCGCACAGTTAAGTAAATGCCTCTAATCTTATGAATAGTTTTATGACTACCCAGAGGATTTGTACATTCGAAATCGTCGTAATATAACTGAACCTGAATTGCATTTCGATATAGTTTTGAAAACAGTAGTTTGTTTTAAAATTTTGACTACAACAAAAACTATTTAGCTTTCCATCTGAACAATTATGATCCGACATTGACATTCCTTTTTGAAAATTTATGTTTTGGAAAAGAGTTTTTAATGTTTCTAAGATAGGAATATATTGAAAAGTGTTTTGTATCAATAGTTTTTTATACATCTTAGTCGCCCTACAGTATTTTACATCCCATATACAACCTAATACTTTTTCCAAAGGCTGAACGAAGCATTTGGAATTTTTAAATGTTTTTGTTCTTTTAAATTTCGAAGCAACATTTTTAAACTGATTTTGATATTTTACATGAAAACTACTTATAGTTTCACACGTATTGTTTGCAGAGTGTAAGTTTTCGCAACAAATGTGGTTTACTAATTTTAAAGAAAAGTCTGCTACTAGGTTGGACGCATGGTCCATAATTTTAGTAATTGTTGTATCTGGTAAACCTAGTGTATTTAACTTTGAAACAAAATTTATTATAGCGTTATTTGTTTCATTTATCTTCATGACATTGTTATCTTGATTCTTAAACTCTATCTCAGACACTTCGTTGGAGGAGCAAATACTAGTTGGTATATTTATATCTGTCGCTAATTGAACCATTGGTAGATTTTGTTGATCATGATGAGATTTTGGCGAGGTAAAACATTTTATTGGATTTTTACTTGTAGATGTTACGGAACATTTTAATACATGTTTTCTAAGACCCGTAAAAGTTTGAAATGTATAAGGACAGTGTTCGGAAAACACACATTTTAGAATTAACTGTTTTGATTCTGTGAGACCGTGATTTAACTTTAAATGTTGAAATAATTTCGACAAATTTTCAGTTGATTTTTTGCAATCGAAACAAAAATAATTCATTTTTTTTTATTGACGAACAAATAATTCAAAATAATAAAATAATTATCATTTCATTACCATCAAATATCTATCGAGTTCATATCTAAGAATGATGATGATTAGAATCCTTTATTAAAAGGTCTAACTTAACATATACCTCTTTAATTGTGGCTGATATATGGCACTTAAATTGGTAAAAATAGTTCTGGAGAAACGTCCAAAACATCCGTAGATTGTTATTATATTTTATTCCACATAAATAATGTAGTTTAAATAAATAATCGATTGCAGTAATAATATCAATGTTTGTTGGTAACGCAATCAAACTTGAATCGAGTACGATCATATATTGTACTACTTCCGATTTAGTTTGTCCTAAACCGATTATATACGGGGCTTTGTTAGCTGAATTTTCTGTATACCGTGAGTTAGTTTGACCAGGCTGAACAGAGAAAATATAAAAATAAAATATATTAAATTATTTACGAGTATAACTATATTTAAAAACTATTGTTATTTGCAATAAATAACAAATAACCCAATTACAACATAACACGTCACACTATTTGGGAATGAAATAAATCTAGACGTTATATTTATTAATAAATTAATAAATTATGTTTACGTTGTTGTTGAGTTTAGTGGGATTTATTGGTTATAACTAAAATGAATTAATTATTAAAAAAAAAAAAAAATTAAAAATTCTTACAACAAAAAATCGAATAAGATCGTTTACAGCCAGTTCATCTGATGTTCGGCTTTGTTTCTGACGTCCAGATGGAGCAGGTGGTAGTAACCGAATCAAATTTAAAAATGCAAGGGTAGCCGGGTTCCAGTCTGAAATTAAACAAATAAAATATCACAACAAAATCAGCATCTTTATGACAAATAATTTTTTTTTATCACGACAATGGAATTTTGATTTTACATATAGTCACTGCTTTCAAATTGTAATATTAAATATTTTCAATATAGTTGCTGCATTTCAAGACACCCAACGATCCAGATTAGTAAAAATTGTATATCAACACTTTTGAATTTAAGCATACTAATCGAATTTATGTTATTTCATGCAACATGAACTAAAATAGATCAGATCAACTGTCTAGAAATACAGCTATTATTGGCTCTTGCTTACCTTGATTACGGTCACATTCAGTATATAAAATTGATTTTCCCGAATTTCTAACCGAAGTTATTATATGTCCCTGATACATACACCATACATCTGCTAGCTTGACGTTGCATTCCGGGAAGCACAAACTAAAGTCATATAAAATCTGCAAGAAACAATTTCATTACAAGAGAAATAAACTAAAAATTAAATATTTACCAGTTCTGGATGTATCAAATAATAAGGGCTATCAACTTTAGGGTGGTATCCATCTTTTGATCGTTGTATTTTTCGATAATTGACGGTTGCTTTTAATTTTGATTCGACTAACAAAATTTCATCTGGCAAAACAGCAGAGTTTATCATTTCTAAATAACGTTGGGCTGTTTCATCATCCACTTCTTCTAATATCTCTTCCACTAGGGTGTCGTCCGATTCTTGAGTAAAATGAGCATCGATTTTCCGTTTTTTTGCTCGATCGTTTTTTAATTTTATTTGCAGGAATCCTGTAGCCTCACAATTAATTAACATATCCTAATACATAAAGAAAAATCATAATTTTTTAAGAATATGTATATCAAATATTAAGAATCACTAATAAAAATAAAATAAAATAGAAGATATAATTGGAAAACTCACTAATTCATTTTCGCCATCATATTTTAAGCATGGAAACAAAGTTACACATGCTTGCGCCACGGCTGTTTGTTGTTCTCTGGTAGGTTTAAACCCGAATATTTCTTGAGCGTAACTGGCTGCGATCGAAACAATTTTTACTCGTTGGTTTCTAGTTAAGTATTTGTTTGTATCATATTCTGCCACAATATTTCGCCCGAATGGATGACGAAGAATGACTGTTTTTAACGCCTATGAAACAAAAAAGCAATAGTTAATAAAAATAATTTAAGAATTTTTCAGCGCTTATGATTACATCGGCAGTCGCTATAACCCCAAAGCCTATAACCGCGTTTGATTTTCGTAATATGCCTTCACTTCGCAATGTTCCTACACTTTGTGCGTTTTGGTTATTTAAAATGCTTCTATTATCAGCGGTAGAATTTTTAGTAATCAATATTAAAATAAAGGTGGGATGTCTGTAGTAACTTTTTACATAATCAATAAATATGTTTTCATCTATTTGAGCTCCATGAATATTCTCAAAATGTTGGAATTCCTCGATTGAAACAGAAGTATCTTGCAAAGCTTTAACAATAAAAAAGTTGTTCTTTAATGTAAGTTGTCAATTCTTATATCAGTGTATTGTAGAAAATGCTACCTGACAAGGCAAAATCCAAGTAATTTAAATCGTCGTTATCTGTTACACAATATTTATTAATTTTAGATATTTTACGTACACCGCTAACCTCAAAGGT
Organism: Nephrotoma appendiculata; assembly: GCA_947310385.1. NCBI lineage: Eukaryota > Metazoa > Arthropoda > Insecta > Diptera > Tipulidae > Nephrotoma > Nephrotoma appendiculata. The sequence goes on from OX371223.1 coordinate 327,505,317, forward strand.
AATGAAAATATTTTCTTCGAAATTCATTTTAACGCCATTCGTGAAATATTCAAATACCTGAATGTGCTTTTTTACTTTATAGATAATATACTTTATATTAACTTTAACATTTACTTATTTGATTTAATCAATAACTTAAACTTCAGAAACACTTATTTATACTTAAATTACATTAGAAAACAAATCAAACAAACAATTAAATTACATTAGAAACGTGCCTGCACTTTCTTGATGTGTTCCGAACAAAATTAAAACTCACTTTATATTTTAAATTTTATTATTTCTGTCTTATTTTAATAATTCACCTTATTTTCGTATCTCAATACACTTGTTTATTATTAAATTCACGCACTATACATTATTTTACTTCAATAAATTAATTACTTTCACTATATCACTCTTACTGGTAAAAATTAATTTATCGAAATAATTCGGGACGCCTATTCTGCTTAACTTATTAACTTATTATTGTGTGTAATTTTCGTGTTTAGCTCGCTTATCCTGTATATGCAATTCGTTTTATTTTAATACAGAAATCATATTAATACGAAAAATACCGTTAGTTAGAAAAAATAAAAAATCATCTATATACGAACATAATATAAAAATTATACTATTTAGTATAATTTTTATATTATTTTCGTATATAGAAATTTTATTATTTTTTCTAACTAACGGTATTTTTCGTATTAATATGATTTCTGTATGATTTCTGTATTAAAATAAAACGAATTGCGTGTAAAGAATAAACGAGCTAAACACGAAAATTACTCACAAAATACTGTTACTTAAAAAATTGTTTTAATAAAAAAAATGTTTTGTATTTAATATGATTTAGTTATAAATAAAATTTATAATGTAAGTCTTATAATTTGTAGACAATATTGGTATTTAGATTATAAACGAATGTTTTAATTGTATAAGAAATTTGTATTAATTATATTAATAAATTTGTACTTATCGTAATTAAGAAGAATATTCGTATAAATAAGGTTTATACGAAAATATTATTAGTATTTTTTGGATAATTTTCAACCGTGTGCCATCGATGAACAAAAGAAATATCCTCTTGCATCCAACATAGTTTTAAACGATTTCTACGTCGATGACCGGATTTACCTTAAGAAAATGGGCAACAAACAACGCTGTCCTTTCGGAATCCATACCAAAATATCTAAGAAATCAAAATCGTTTGGAGTTTAAGCTTGACAATGCAATTAAAACACTTGGACTACACTGGAATCCAGCAACAGACATATTCGGCTTTATTGTCATCCGATCTACGTCTTATATCGGCAAGTTCACTAAACGAAACCTGCTTTCGGATAGTGCTAATCTGTTTGATCCATTAGGCTGGCTGGCACCAATAACAATTGTAGCCAAGCTTATGATGCAAGAAATTTGGCTAGCAGGCCTCTCTTTGGACGAACAACTTCCGCCACACATGTCAACAAGATGGGAGGAATTTAAAAACTCATTGCCGCTTCTGGAAGGAATAGCTATTCCACGGTGGACCCAATTTGAAAACAACGATAAAACAGAATTGCACGGTTTCTGCGATGCCTCGGAAAAGGCCTATGCTGCCGTCATTTACATTAAATGTACAAACTCAGTTGGCATTAATAATGTAAGACTTCTTACATCAAAAACAAAAGTTGCACCAATTAAAAACTTACTTTCGCTACCACGCCTTGAGCTTTGTGGAGCGTTGCTGCTCACTAAACTAATGTATCAAGTTAATGAAGCAAAGCAGATTTCGGAAATAACTTCGCACTTTTGGACCGACTCAATGATCACGCTGTGTTGGATTCGAGGACGCCCTCATAAATATAAAACATTCGTGGCCAATCGAATATCAGAAATTCAAGCATACTCAAGTCTAGGTCAATGGCATCATGTAAGGTCAACCGATAATCCAGCAGACTGGGGGGGGGGGGGATTAAAAAATAACCAGTAATGGTGGACAGGTCCAAATTGGTTGCTATTTGTAGCCGAACATTGGCTACAACAAACTGCTACTCTAAATGAACCTAACGTGGAAACTAAAGAAAACAAGATAGTAACAGTGACAACATCAGAAATAGTTAATCCGTTTATGGAGATTAAAGATCGATTTTTAAACGTGAACAAAATAATCCGTGTTGTTGGCTTCTGTCGACGATTTATAAACAAATGTTTAAAAAAACAGGATATTGGGTCTTCACTTTTATTATCAGCCGAAGAACTTAATGATGTCGGTAATGAGCTGGTTAGAATGATTCAACACGCGGAGTTCCAGAAAGAAATCATGTAGATTACCAAAGCAGGCTCAGTATCAACAAAAAGCAACCTCCTTCCCCTCAAACCATTTATCGATGAACATAACATGTTGAGAGTAGGACGAAGAATAACTAATTGCAACCTGAGCTATGATACCCGACATCCTAAAATATTGCTACCAAAACATAGATTCACTAAGCTGTTAATCAAAGATGCTCATACGAAAGCTTTGCATGGGGGAATCCAGCTAACTTTGTCATATCTTAGAAACAAATATTGGATTACCAACGGCAGAAGCAACTAACGTTCTGATATAGCAAAATGCATCACGTGTTTTCGATTCAAAGCTTCAACAAAATACCAAATAATGGCCAGCTTACCCTAAGAACGAGTTACGCCATCACGTCCGTTCACAAACACAGGAGTTGACTACGGTCATACAGAAGTCTGGCAAGGAACATGGATCAACTATGTACGGAAACAGCTGAAGATAATCATCAGCTATGCTCTGCAATTAATAATCAGCTTATGCACATTCTAACTGAAATCGAGGACAAGAACGCAATACTTCACTGCAGAGAAAGGAGATTAAAATGAGGAATCCTAAATATTGTGGGCAATTTTGCAAGTGACTTATTTGGAGTTCTTGACGACCGTGATGCGGAGCACTATGAAGAGGAAATACAAAAAATTAAACTAAATCAACAACACCTTTTAATGATAGCCAAGAACCAAACTTCGATTGCTGATGCAACCCTAAACATTTTAAAACGTGCTGATGAAGACAATAGTCGTCATTGGCAAGCTATTAATAAACAAATAGGCACTACGTTAAATGACATTAACAATACCGAAAGTTTGACATCTTTAACCCTGCGCATGCACTTCTTCTAATGCTCGACTTCAAAGACACTCAACAAAAACTAACTGATGTCCATTTAAATACACACAATAAGGCAGTGAGCACATCAATATTACCTCCAAATCAACGCAGCAAGGCTCTGTAAGATATAAAACATCATATGCCTCCTGACGTACTGCTGCCCTCGCAAAATGAAAACGATGAACTATTGAGCTTGTATCAAATAATGTCATGCAGAGGAAAAATAAGTGGTCAATATATGATCTTTAAGTTGGAGATTTACATCGTGATGAATACTACATGATGTCAAAGGACGTGTTTAGTCACTGCAAACATAGCAACTATGAGTAGTTATGTAACATCAGTGACCCATCGGTTATCAGATCAACATCCATCAGTACACAATAAATAAAACGCATAATTAGCATTAAAACATAAAAGTGTAATTTAATAAATAAAAATTCATAATTAACATTAAAACATAAAATTGTAATTCAATAAATAAAAATTCATAATTAGCAAGAAAGATAAAATTGTAATTTAATAAATAAAAACTCATATTTAGCATTTAACATAAAATTGAAACTTGATAAATAAAAATGCTTAATTAACAACAAGATAAAAATATTAATGTAATAATAAAAAGTGCATAATCAGCACAATGCAAAATATGTAAAACTGAACGTTAGTTTAGTTAGTTCTAATTATATTTCCAAAGAATAAACATCTAAATTGTAACTAGTGCATTTGTTCATTTTTATTAAATTCGGTCTCCCTAAATTCGGTACAATAACTGGCGCAGTTGGAAAAACAAAGTAAAATCGAAACAAGTGAACTGGAAAGTGTAAAAGGAAAGTTTAATAAAATTAAGTAATCAAGGAAAATAATAACGAAAAGTGTTAGAAAATTTTTGTGTATTGTATAAAAATTACATAACAAAAACAAAAAATATATTATATTAAATATATATTCTAAAAGAAAGTGGTTACGTAAATAAAATAAAATAAAAATTTTTACGTACAAGTCTAATAAAAGTGTAAAACTAAGACGGACAATAATAATAATTAAAAAGTGAGAACTAGTGAATCATCTATTATTTTACGCCTGATCAACGTAGAGGGATGTCAACAAAACTCCAAATTTTATTATTGACGTGGTAAGTGAGACATTTTTAGACTTATTCCTTTCTGTAGTAACAATTACCTTTGGAAAATATTTTTGAGAACTCCGGGTAGAATTACTCGAAAAAATAATCCGCGTTACTTATGAGAGCAAATCATAGAGTAACACAACAAAAATAAAAAGTTATAAAATAAAGTGTTTATGAACGCATGTCTCAAGACGACATAGACGTTCACAAGGTAAAAATAAGTCCGATTCAGATAGGTAAAAGATTGAAAGAATACAAACGCCTACAAATGGAAAAATTAGTAGACGAGACGATTAAACTTTTTTCGTTGCCAGATGTGATTAAAAACATCAAGCCATTCGAAGGCGATAGGAATTCTGTTTACCACTTTGTTAATAACGTAGATAGTATACTAAGGTTGTGTGAAAAAATTAAAGAAAGCGAATACTATAAAATTATTATATCTGGAATTAGAAATAAAGTAGTGGGTAAAGCAAGTGACATACTATTAACCCAAAATATAAACGATAATAGTTGGGAAGCCATAAAACAAGCTTTGATTTTAAACTTCGCTGATAAACGTGACGAATCGACCTTATAACCTTCCAATTACATAATTTAGTTAGGAGTAATTTAAATCACAACGATTTGTACAATAAAATAACAGAAATAATTAGTTTACTCTCAAATCAACTAAAATTACAAAAATTAGAACTGTCGATGCAAAAATAAAATTATATTTGCAAATGGGTTTGACGATATTTATGGGTGGAATCAAAGAACCACTGGGACAATGGTTACGGGCCAGAAGACCAGAAACATTGGCTGAGGCATTAGAATATGTCAACCAAGAGGAAAATATTCAAAAAATTAAAAACCCTGCCCAACATAGTAAGAAAAATTCTTATAATTGGAGATTTAGAAATAATAATGAGCAACCATCATCGTCTCATAACTATTCCGCAAGGAATACTCAACTACCACCAATTCAAAATTATCCTCCACGGAATAATTTTAAACCCACATCAAACAATTATCCTTCACGGAATAATACCAATCCAAATAGATATCCGATAAAACAGGAAGTAAAAGTAGAACCGAGAGAACCTTACAAACAGGTTCACTATAATATTGAAAGTCAAACAATCGACGACGAGGATTTTCAGCAGGAAGCCTCGGACAATTGAATGAAATCAATAATTATCAATCATCTAATCTACCATTTATTATTTTAAATTTAAATAACAACCAACTAAAATTCTTAGTAGATACGGGAGCAAATAAGTCATATATTAATCCCGAATATGTTAAACAATCCCAAATTATACCAACTAATATCGAAATAAAAAGTATATTTAAAACCACTACGATAACTCAAAAAACAATCCTAAAATTTAAAGAATTCCAGAATCCATTAGAATTATATCTATTCAGATTTCACAAAATGTTTGACGGTTTGTTAGGGTACGAAACATTAATGGACCTAGCAGCAAACATTAATCTAAATGAGCAAATATTACAAACTCCTAATATTAGTATACCCCTAAACAACAAAGTAACATCCTGTATAAAACCGTTTTACATTGAACCATTAAGTAAAATGGTAATAAAAGTTCCAATCAGTCTAAAACGAGGTGAATTCTATATTACACCAATAACACTTCAACACAATGTGCAAATTCAAGAAGGTATATATAGAACGATAGAACCTTTCGCAGCACTAGTGGAAGTGGTAAATTTCTCGAATAATCTAAAAGAAATATTTTTATTTCAACCCTTGCATGTCGAGCCGTTCAACTCACATGAAATTAACTTTCAAGCTCCTGTCAACATTGAATCTAACAACATAAATGTTAAGGAATTTATAAAAACAGAACACTTGAATAGGGAAGAACAACAGCAAATTTTAAAGCTATGTTCGAAATTCGCCGATATTTTCTATAAAGATAGTGACAAATTAACATTTTCAAACAATATAAAGCATGAAATAAACCTAAATAATGACAAACCGGTGTATGTTAAACAATACAGACACCCGGAAAATCAAAAATCTGAAATAAAAAAAGAGATTGCAAAACTTTTGAATCAAGGTATCATTAGACCATCTTATAGTCCTTGGTCCAGTCCAATATGGATGGTACCGAAAAAACCAGATTCAAAAGGAAATAAGCAATGGCGTCTTGTTATCGACTACAGACAACTCAATAAACAAACTATAGACGACAAGTACCCGTTGCCAAACATAAATAACATCTTGGATAAATTAGGCAAATCTATGTATTTCACAACTATAGATTTAGCCGCCGGTTTCCATCAAATTGAAATTAGATCATCAGATATAGAGAAAACGGGATTTTCAATTGAAGGCGGGCATTACGAATTCGTAAGAATGCCCTTCGGCTTAAAAAATGCGCCCAGCACCTTTCAAAGGGTGATGGACAATATTTTGGGTGAACTTCAAGGGAATCACGTACTCTCCTGTATGGACGACATCATAGTATTTAGTACTAGCCTCCAAGAACATATTAATGATTTAAAGAAAGTGTTTCAAAAACTACAACAAGCTAATTTAAAAATCCAAATCGATAAAACGCATTTCCTACAAAAAGAAATCGGATTTTTGGGCCATATAGTAACACAAAACGGAGTAAAGCCAAATCCGTCGAAAATCGAAGCAATCACTAATTTCAAAATTCCAAAAACTCAAAAAGAAATCAAGTGTCCCAAGTAACAATTTTTGGTTTCAATACGGTTTCAATACTTGTTCGTAACTACGGTGTCAAAACTAAAAAGTTTCAAAAACAGGTTCAAATCCTTTACTGACACCTTACGAAGCCCAACCGGTAACCTTGTTTGATCGTGGTTTTTGAAACTTTTAGGTTTTATGAGAACAGTGCACACACTTAATAAATTTAGTTTAAAAAAAACTCAGAAAAATTAGGTATCGGTTTAAAAACCTCCTTAAATCGTTTAAAAAAACCAATAGTTTTATAGAAACTTTCCTGGGCGGAATTTTGACGTTCTTTATGGAACTAAAGTTTCTCGAAGCGGTTAAAACGCTCTATATTTTTCAGTTTTTGGAACTTTCAGGTTTTATAGAAACCATTCATAAACCTATTTTATTAGGGTACAGAAAACTGGCATTTCAGTATCGGTGAATTATGTGGGTATATTGAAATAAAACAATGTTAGTTTAATTGTATGATTTATAAAAAATTTAATAATAGAAATTTCAGACTTCTCCTGAAAAACAGTATAGAAAACAATGAATAAATTTTACGATAATTCATTTTAATATTTTTTTCCGAAGCGCGAGATATTCGAGATCTGGCGGATTTCAAATATTTTTTCAAAAATGTATTGCAGACGTGATCGGTGTATTCCCGAAATTGCATTTTAACGGCAGCTACGACCACTGCCCGAAATTCTCCGTACGCCAAAAACGTTTTTGTTGCTGCTGTGCAGTGTATGAATGGAGCACCAAAACCTCATCCTTAACGAATTACCGTAATATGTTTCTCGCACATCCATTAAAATTTGGGCCTCCGAAAGATGACATGTAGGCTATCTATATATTACAAGAAAAACAAATTAGATTCAAAAAGTTAGATTTAAGGTGATTAAGATTTAAATGATAATCATATATTCCTCAAAATTACTTACCATTTCACTTTTAAACTTTGGGCTTGATTTTATTTTCATCTCGCATCTGTCCATTTCCTCCAGCGTATCTATTGGAAGCACTATAATACCAATAGGCTTTTCATGAGAAATTGAAGGTCCAATTTTGGGCTGTATTGTACATTACTATTCGAATGGAAATCAAATTAACTCATAGAATTTTTATATTTTTATTATTTCACTAATTATAATAGATACTTACTTTATCGCCAAAGATTATTAAAACAAATAAACAATATAAATAATTATTAACAATTATTAACCATATTAATTATTAAACAAATAAACAATATTTTATTGGATTTCCACCGAACACGCTCAAATTTTAGAAAAAAACTAATTTTTTTTAGGATTATCATTCGAAATTAGCTTTTACCACCTCTCTTCGGAATAGTTCAGACTAGTTTTTTTTTATACCGATTTGAAACGTATTAATCACGTTTTAAACTCGATTTAGAAATTTCGATTTCAGATCGGTTTTTTTAAAACGTATTGGCTAGTTTTCAAAAAACCAAAAAGTACTACACGAGGTTCAATAAAACGGATGAGAAACGTTACAAAATTATTGTAATATTGGATTTTGAACACCGCAAAAATTTAGTTTCGTAACCATTTTAAAGAAACTGATTCGTTATATTTTATTTTAATTATTTTAGAGTTTAAAAATCATTAAAGCAACGTTCCAAAAACGTTTTAAAATTACCAAAAGGTTTTTTTGAAACCTCGGTTTCATTTTGCTGCTTGGGTGTTTCTTAGGGTTAATTGGCTATTATCGCAAGTTTATTAAAGACTTCGCGAAAATAACAAAACCATTAACAAGCATGCTGAAAAAAAATCCCAACACCAAATTAATTCTGAATGAAGAATTCAAAAATTGTATTGAAACTTGCAAAAATCTTTTAACATCGGAACCTATATTACAGTATCCAGATTTCAGCAAGCCTTTTATTTTGACCACCGATGCGACTAATGTAGCATTAGGGGCAATTTTGTCACAAGGTCAAATAGGATCTGATCTTCCAATCTGCTATGCATCCAGAACACTATCAAAAACCGAATGCAACTATAGCACGATAGAAAAGGAACTACTAGGTATAGTATGGTCGGTAAAATATTTTCGCCCATACTTATATGGTCAAAAATTCATTATCGTAACTGACCACAAACCTTTAATTTGGTTATTTAATTGTAAAGAACCAAATTCGAAAATAGTTCGCTGGCGATTGAAGCATGAAGAGTATGAGTATGAAATCATACACAAAAAAGGTTCCCTAAACACAAATGCTGATGCATTATCTAGGCTCGAAGAAGACGAGCAGATTAAAAAACTCAATAAGTATTTGAGAAATGACGGTTCATCATGGCCAAATACTATTGATTCAATCAAACATCCACAAGTGGATAAAACAGATATAAATCTCTTGGGTTCAAAAGAAAACCTAGAGGGGATTATACACAATTTTAATAATATAACCATTGGTGATGACGGTTTATCAGAGCCAAACGAGTTATCAAAAAGAATCTCGGAAACAGATTCAATTTTAAATGAGTTCAAAACTCAAGTCGTTTTGGAAGTCGACACCAATTACGACAAAATTAAAGAAACCTTCTTTATAAAACATTTAAAGAAGAAACGTTTTATTTTACGAAAAAATAAGTTTAGTGAAGAAGATATTATAGAAATATTCTCTAAATATTTCAACACAAAAAATTTCGCAGCAATCTTGTGCAGCGATGACGTATTTCAAACAATCCAAAAAGTTTTTACTGAAAAATTTAGTGACTCAGGATTGAAAGTTGTAAGAACAAAGAAAATACGAGAAGACATAGGTGATTCAACTAAACAAGCGGAAGTTATCATCAATTGTCATAATAAAAACCATCGAGGTATCAATGAAAACTATGCTAAACTAAAACGAACATATTATTTTCCTAACATGCGAGAATTAATAAGTAATTACGTTAAACAGTGTGAAACGTGTAATTTAAACAAATACGAACGAAATCCAGTGAAAGTTAAATATCAATTAACACCAACCCCAAATACTCCAATGGATATAATTCATTGTGATATATTTTCATTGCGAAGTAAAAATTTCTTAACCATATTGGATAAATTCTCAAAATTTGCTCTTGCTTACGAAATCACTAGTCGCAAGTCAGAAGTCATAATCTCAAAATTTAAAAATTATTTTTCCCAACACGGTATCCCAAAACAAATTGTTATGGATAACGCAACCGAATTTACATCTGAACTATTCAGAAATTTCATAGCCATGTATGATATCAACCTTCACTTCACTACAGCTAAATCCAGCACAGGAAATAGTCCGGTAGAAAGATTACACTCCACAATAACGGAAATTGCCAGAATAATATTTTCAAAAAATAAAAAGATATCAATTTCTGAGCTTATGGATGAAACAATTCTAACATATAATAATTCAATACACACATCCACAAATCTCACCCCATTTGAACTATACAGAGGACATATAAGTCATTTAGACTCAATCCCAAAAAGTTCAAATCCCCAACCAAATCAAACTTTGGAAAATATTAGGAAAAATTACGAACTTGTTCAAAATTTAGTAAGTGATCATAACCTCAAACAAAAGGAAAAAATAATTAATAACCTAAATAGAAATAGAGAAGATCCTAAAATGTTTGAACCAGGACAAACTATTTTCGAGCTTACTACAACTAGGGATAAATTAGCACCAAAATTCATAAAGCACGAAACTATTAAAGATAATAATACGAACGTTGTCACTAACAAACGAACTGTTCACAAACAGCGTATTAAAAAATAATAATTTTCAGGTTAATATCAGCGTCCATTCAACAATCAATCGAAATATTCAATATCGATAGTAACAAGGGCATCCTAGGGTTGGATTTGGGACAAGCAAGAATAATTACAAATTACGTCAAACTAGTTCATATTATCGATTTAGATGACTTAAAAGTTAATTTGAATTCAATTAACGGTAACCTTGACATGATTGAAGAAATCATTATTAATAAAACTCTCCCTACATATAGATTAGAAATAGCTAGGAATAATTATAAAGAATTACAAAATAATTTGAGATATATATACCCAACCATTAGAACAAAACGAGGACTATTTAATGGATTAGGCACAATAATAAAAGGTATATCAGGAAATGTAGATCACGACGATTATTTACAAATACAAAACGCAATAACCAAACTAGAAGATGGTAATTACGCAGTAAACACACTTTATAATAATCAAGTAAAAATTAATGAATTAATGATTAATAGATTCGACAAATTAACAAATCACATTAACGATCTAACATCTCGAATCGAATTAGGATTAGAAACTCATAGGGAATTCACAGCTAGATACTGGCAGAGTGTATTAATTCAAGAATACTTCTATAAGATAGACAATAGTATAGAAATATTGAAAAACCAAATAAATAACGTCCACGAAATTCTAACATTTGCAAAAATAAGGATAATTTCTCGACATATTTTAACCAAAGACGAATTGACATATATTCATGAACATCTAATCAAAAATAATATTAATATAGCTTCTGATGAAGAAATCTATGAGTTGCTCGAATTAAAAGCGTATTATAATAGATCGAGTATAGTAATAGCCATTCAAATACCGCAGTTCTACAATGATCCATTAACATACTATCACATTAAACCAATTCCTATCAATGCTACCGAAATAATTACTATCTCAACCAATTCAATTATCCTAAACCCTCAAGTCTACATGATGTTGACCAAACCTTGTTCAATCATCGAAAACGTATATTATTGCCAAAAAGAGCAAGTATATAGCGTTATCAATAGCTGTGTACCAAATATACTATTGAACCAAAATGCTAACTGTACTACGACCCCATACAACGAAATGGATGACATCGATTACCTGGAAGATGAATTTCTCTACGTATCATCAAATAAAAGAATAGAATTCTATTCAACCTGTAAAAATCAAAATGGAACAATCCAAGGAAGAAAGCTGCTGCATTTCAAAAACTGTTCAATAACAATTAACAACGTTCAATACAGTAATGTGTACAAAGTAACATTCAACAAGATACTGATAATCCAACCATTCGACAGCGTAAATGTAACAACCAAAATGGAAGATTCTATTAGTCTACCACGCCTCGCAAACCAAACGATCAAAAACATGGAATCCATAGATTCATTATTAACATATCACAAACAATATAAAACTAACGATTATATAATTTCAGGATCAACAATAATCTTAATATCCTGTATAGCTTTGGCAATGTATTATATTTACCACAAATATAAACATGACAGCAGATTCATCAAACAAAACATGCATATCAATAAAAAAAGTGACGTCGAGGACGACGCCAATCTCGGAAGTGAGGAGTTATGTAACATCAGTGACCCATCGGTTATCAGATCAACATCCATCAGTACACAATAAATAAAACGCATAATTAGCATTAAAACATAAAAGTGTAATTTAATAAATAAAAATTCATAATTAACATTAAAACATAAAATTGTAATTCAATAATAAAAATTCATAATTAGCAAGAAAGATAAAATTGTAATTTAATAAATAAAAACTCATATTTAGCATTTAACATAAAATTGAAACTTGATAAATAAAAATGCTTAATTAACAACAAGATAAAAATATTAATGTAATAATAAAAAGTGCATAATCAGCACAATGCAAAATATGTAAAACTGAACGTTAGTTTAGTTAGTTCTAATTATATTTCCAAAGAATAAACATCTAAATTGTAACTAGTGCATTTGTTCATTTTTATTAAATTCGGTCTCCCTAAATTCGGTACAATAACTGAGTATATTTGTATGTTGATCCATCCTGTTTATTCCGTATACGCAAACAATTGTATATGCGAATTAAATTTATTAGCATCACAACAACCATCCAACTGTCATATTGTAAAAGGAGTATCACAAAATAAACAAGATACATGGATAAAGTTGAAAGGCAATAAGTGAATTTTCTCAATCCGACAAGAACGGCAAGCTACCATAGTTTGCGATGGGTACTTCATGGCAGTACAATTGCTGCGCAATGGAATAATTTCACTTGAAAACGGATGTACGTTAAAAGAAGTGTCAATTCTCTTAACAACACATAAAATCTTCAAAGAAAATGTAATTGATTCATCTTATCTCCCAAAAGTTAACTTATCGAAATAACTCAATCGATTTGGAAAACTCAACCTTAGGGAATGAGATAATTGAGCGCACAAGCGCATATACAACACTTGCAAGGAGAAGAAATCGCAGTATCACATCATGACATTCATCAATATTCTGTTCTCTATGCGATTATTGCCTTTGGCATAATCGTCTGCACGGTCTACAAATACCGAAGTCACAGAAGGTCTCCACCAAACGACGCCTACAGGTTAGGAAGTCAGGCCCGGGAGAATATTGATACTCAACAAGGTGCATAATATCGTATGTACTTTAGTTTCAAGTATAATAATTTGCTTGATCAACTAATATACGCTCATCGTATGTGCTGTATTATATTCATTCATAATAATATGCTTAGTAAACTAAATTTAGGTATAAAAACCGTAGAAATTATAATTAAAAACCAGTTGTAAAACAAGAACCTCGTAATATATTTGTGTGCCCTCATCAGTGGTAAGCCACAAATACTAATTATCTACAACAAATTTACACTATTGATGAACAATACGAAACTGCATTTGACCCATCAATTAAACAAATATGTAAACAAGATGATGCACATGCACTCAATGTTTGCTTGAGTTGTATCAATGTTTGATACAAACAAAATTACCATTACTATATATTTTTTCCGGTTTGCTCACCTCGCGCTTTCATTTTTGGTACAAAATCGTCACTTTGGTTACTTAAGTCAATTCGTTCAAATTTTAATTTAAGTAAATTACTAAAATCGTGGAGTTTGTCGGAAAATGCTTATAAGGTAGCACAATTAAATGAATCATGTTTCCTAATTGAGAGTATAGGGGTATTCTTTTTAGTTCTGGTAAATAAACCCGATTGTATCGATTTGTGTAATTCTTTTTAAGATAAATTCTGCATATCATACGGTTTGTAGGAAAATTCCACTATTTCAACCACAATCAACTGAATCAAGAGCTATTTCGAAAAGGAGGGAACAGATATCCTTTTTCGTTTTCCCAATTCAAATTGACTTTATTGGTTTGAGTAGTTTTCGTTAACATAAATTCTGGATATCGTAGAGTGTGAGTAACTGTAGCAGGGAAACTTTCTAATTCAAAATGAAATTTTGCATACAGATTAAGCCCAATTTGGGCTAATTAGTACTGGTCCAGGAGCCGAAAAAACGGGAAATGAAAATTTCAAATTTCGCCTGAAAGACGGAAACAAATAATACCCAATTTCTAGAAAAATAAAAACCTGAAATAATTTAAGCCTAATTTTAAAACTTTGCAAAGGCGGCTATACTGGCGAAATTTGTGCTTATCATATAAATATGATTTTCATAATTTTTCATTCATAAATTGAGGAAAAACAAACTAGCCCTTAAAAGATGTTATAATAATCAAACAAAATACAGAGGATACTGTACAATAATATTTTTCTTGAAAAAAAAAACTAAAATATAAAATGACATATTATAAAATCCGAGAATAAGCAATTCAGATAGCATATTCCTGTCAGGCACCTGGAAAAACGAATAATATTAAACGTTACCAACAGCAATTGACTGATTTGAACTGTTTGCTGCTTGAAAACGGCTAGAATACCGAAAGAGACAACCTTTTCTTTATGACAATGCTCCATCACCTATACGGCAAAACTGGTTCGCGACACGTTGTAATCACTCTCCTGGGAAGTTCTACCCCATCCATTCGGACAAAGATGTGTGAAAATGGCTCAATGAATGGATCTCAACAAAAAATGGAGATTTATTGTTTCAATAAATTTTCCCATCTCCGGTCGGGTAATTTGGTTCACAGGCTTAGTAGCCTTGCAGAGCTCACACTTGCGAACGAATTCGGTTACGTCGGTTGCTAAACTGGGCCAATAATAATATCTCCGTAGGATTTCTATGGTTTTCTGTATTCCGAGGTGTGCTGAGGTAGGTGGTGTGTGTGCTGCACTCATCAAATTATAAGTGAGATCGCTTGGTATATATATTTTCCACATAGGAATATCTATGAGAATCATTTACGGAATCGCTTGTTTCAATATACACTTTATTGTCCAGTACACGCATGTTGCAGGAATTCTTTGGCGACATTAAGATGGAATCTTTAATTTGCTGATAAGTCGCATCATTTTCAAAATGGGATGAGTTCAGGTCCAGATGTAGTGAATTACGGTTAACATTATCATTCAATACAATTTCCTCGGCAAAGTTTCGGGAGAGCCCGTCAGGTACAAGGATTTCCTTGCCCTTTCGGTATTCAATTTTGAAATTAAAACTTTGCAATTTGAGACTCCACCGAGCTAGGCGTCCAGAAAGATCCCTTTGTCCCATTAACCACCTCAAACTTGCGTGATCAGTGATTATTGTAAAAGGGAATGCTTCCACGTATTGCCTAAATTTCGTGAGACTCAATACAGCCGCCAGGCACTCGAGTTCTGTATAGTGCTATAGTTTCGTTGAGCAGCATTGAGTTTCTGAGAAAAATAAGCAACGGGACGCTTTTCGCCGCTGGAGCTCTTTTGGAATAATACTCCACCAACACCTGTGCTGGACGTGTCACATTGGATATAAAATCGGTAGTCGTAGTCGGGATTCCTTAGTACTGGCGCACTGCATAACACTATTTTAAGTTGATTAAACGATTTATCCGCTTCTTCGCTCCAAACAAACTTAATGTTCTTCTTCAATAATCTTGTAAGTGGTTCGGCAATTTCAGAATAACGTGAACTAAACCTCCGGTACCATCCAGTAACACCAAGACCCACTATATATCCTAAATACTTTATTTCGCGTAGGAGGAATTTACTTTTATCGACTTTGATTGCCAAATTGGCATATTTTAATAGCTGGGCTACCTTATGGAGTAATGCTATATGCTCTTTGAACGTTTCGGTTGTGATCAGGAGATCGTCCAGGTAGACAAAGACCTGATCGAGAGCAAACGATCTTAATGTCAAACAATTGCCAGAAATCAATTCCTAACTATAACTCTTGGCTTAAGTTAGGAGAAATATGTAAAGTTCCTGTACAACTTTTTCCAGCGAACGATATGGGAACTTTAATATATCCCAGTATTCTTGCTTTATTCCCGTTGGCAGTTTTCACTGATGATGGGAAATTAATGAATTTAGTGTACGGTGAGTTTAAAAACTGTTCGAAACCTCTCCCCAGGACTGAGATATTAGCTCCACTATCAAGCAACCCAAGATAAGACTTCCCACAAATGTTAACTTCCGCGTAGGGCCTACCGTCGCCTTTATCAGATATAATCGACTCAGCAGTGTGTTTCAGTATTAATCTACGCGCTTTCCAATAACGAATACTTCTTTCGGTATTATAAAAATATTTTGGCGTAGATTTTAACTACGGTTCATGTACGAAACTTAACAGTTTAATTTGTTTTTTTGGAACCGACTGTGAAGCTCGGGATCCGTGTTGCAGCTCGTTTCCTCCAGCGGTGCTCTGTTCTGTCGACTTTGTATGGGGGTAGATAGACTCAGGTTTCTACCCCCTTCTGCAAGTTTCCCGAGTTTAGATTACACTTGGTGCACTTTGGATACAAAACTCCTAATGACCCGCAACCTAAACAAAATATCCCGTTTTGTGGCAGAGCACATTTTTTATAAAAGTGGTCATTCCCACCACAGTTCCAGCAAAACCCTTCGCTATTTTCAAGAGCGTTTGGCTCTTTTTTATGTATAGGTTGGTACGATGATCCGATTGGTTAAATTGTTTGCGGTGTGCTTGTAACGACATAATTTCCTCCTCGTAGCTATTATCGACTTGAGTGCCCGTTTCGATTGTTCATGGATCACAAGACCCACTGATTTTGTCCTTAAAATCCATTTCGTGAACAAACCGTCGTTGTTGGCATAGAAGTTCAGGAAGTATTCCTGTTCGATGCCAAACATCCTCATATGCCACGCACCGTCTATCTAAACTGTCTAAACTATCGACTTGGTAATCAAGAACTCGTTTTTGTAGTCCCGAACGCATGTTTCGATGCAGGATATACAAAAGTTCGGAATCTGAAATGGGACATTCGGAATGGCAACCATTTCTTAATAAAAATCCAGAAACTTTTCTCCAGGTTTTTGTTTGCGACTATCCAGCTGCCTGTGTACATCTAAATCAGAACGTCTATCTGGGAATCGTTTCTTTAATTCATGTTTTAGAGTGGCCCAGTTTGTGTTTGTATTTCGTTGGAAGTAGTCCCAGTACCAATTAAAAGCGGTGCCTTTAAGAACATAACTAAAATCTCTCACTAATTCAGCTTCATCGATACCGCATCAGCTCTCGCTTGATATTCGACCATAAATAGGAATTTTTTTATATGAAGCCCTGTAGGAGAACCATCAAATGAAATTTTCCATTTTGCCATTAATTTTCGAGACTGATAATTTTTATTTGGCGGAACTGGAATAAAAGGATAACCATTGGATGATGTCATTTGAGGACCTGTTAGTATACCTTGCATAGTCATATTTGGTGGTGGTATGGCTGTGTTGATATTTATGTTTGGACGTAATTGAGAGGGTGGTGCCCGTTCACGTCTATGCCCAAAAATCCTCTCGTTACTTGGTTGCGAAGAGATATACGAATCTGACTCGTCTGCTGCTAAATATTCTAATGCAAATTCGACCGCTTTTAATTCTTCCAACGATTGATTAATTTCAGGTTTATTTTCCAGTGTTTTGATAACAACGTCAATTAACTGATCGCACTTATATGTTTGCATTGAAAATGATATATTCAAATTGCGCAGCTCAAATTTACCTAGCAGCATTGCAATACTATTAATCTAATTTGTCATCATGCGATGCTCAGCAATAATTTTAATATTTAAAAATGCACTGTAAATATTGCACTGCAAATTTTAGAAGGCTCGTATTTTATTAAAACTTTATTGGTAATATTAGCAAATTTGGGTTTACACAGCAAAATGTAATACTTTTTGAATTGAATCCGGTTAGAACACGAAAGAATTTTGATTCGTTCAGCATGATAAAATTAAACGATAAACCCTAAATGTTTTACTGGGAGCGTCGGACACAAGACGCAAAGTTGCATATGGCTCTGCGTTTTCATAATGCGCCATGAGAAATATTTTGGCATGTCTATGGATTCCCGCAACACAAATTGGTGCTTTTTTAATGGTAGTGTGCTTGTTTCAATCAGCATTTTTTCGTT
The DNA here is from genome assembly GCA_947310385.1 of Nephrotoma appendiculata. NCBI lineage: Eukaryota > Metazoa > Arthropoda > Insecta > Diptera > Tipulidae > Nephrotoma > Nephrotoma appendiculata. The sequence goes on from OX371223.1 coordinate 327,523,632, forward strand.
GGTTGTCTCTTTTTTCGCTGGTATATAATTTAATCTAGCTCTAAATATAATTTAATCTAGCTCTTAAAATCGAGATTCAAAATCGATCAAAAGTAAACTAAAAAGCTATATCATTTTCCTATAAAAGTCTAGAAAATTCCAAATAAATTTTTATTGAAATTATTTTTATTTTCCGTACAAAATACGAGTAGATAGAAAAATATTCGTCTCAAGTGGAGTTTTATTCCGATTTCATATACTTTTCGTTGGACGATACAAAAACAGAAACAACATTATGTTTCCTTTATATGAATTTTTATAGTTTTATTTATGTATTGGAAGAAAGTTAATCTTTGAAAAGCTTTAGAATTTGATAATTCTGCCCATCTTTATGCCTAGATATACCATTCGGGTGAATTCAACTGTGCTTACACAAAAATTATTAATTTGAATTTGCTAGACTCACACGAATTGCCTGGTTTCCTTTGAAAACCTTGCTATCTGTTTTGTTGTTTTTGCATTTTATGTTGTACCGTAATATTTATTCAAGATTATTGTTAATTTGAAAATTAACTTGGAGCCATTGTATTTATTTAGTCTGGTCCGAAAAAATAAAGTTATGTTCACAAAACTTTTACTTGATTATCTGTCTCTATATATTTTTTGGATTCAACAGCTTTTTGACATTGTTAATGAATAACACCAACGCAAATATAAATAATTTTTTAACCCGTTTAAATCAAAAACATATTTAATTAAAATTTGTTGTATACATTTAAAATTAAGCTAATTATAAGAAATTTACTAGGATTTATAAAATTTAATTTTAATGTTAGCAACGATGACGAAGAGAGAAATAATTTCGAAAAATTTCCAGAAAAAATCAAATTAAAATAAAATTTGAAATTAGATTTTTAAAATACGAGTATATGCAATGCTTTGTGATTTTAATTAAATACAAGTGTTTGGGTTATTTGCTTAAATTATCATAATAAATATAAAATAAAAGTTTTATGTATGTTTCCATGAATTCATTTCACCTTTTTCCATTATGCAATTTGCAAAAGAATTTAGTATTTAAAGTTTTAGTATTCACTTTGAAGAATTTTATAACTCGTTTACGGTATTGGAAAATTTAATCAGGAAACACTATCGCTTGGAAAAGTACTCATAAATTAAACTTTGTCTAGGTGTATATCGAAATATTTTTGATGAAAAATATGAAAATTATTCATCTAGCATTTTAATTATTGGTATGAAAATATTTGTTTATGCATTCACATATTGGGGGATATTTTCCTTGTGGAATGTATGAGTTTGATAGTAGTTGCCACCCATCATTCTTATAATTATTAAAATTCATAAGAAATTAGTTACTGGATCGGTGTGAGTATGCTTCTATAATCAAAAATAATAATTTTTGACCAGCATAGGAAAAATAAGTTTAAATAACAAGCCTTGACCAAAAGTATTGAGCACTTTATACATTTTGGGCGTACATAGCATAAAACAACCCCTATTGTTTATTGATTTTTTTTCGACATCTAAAAAGGATTCAAAACAATGACCCAGACCGCAGTTGTGGCAATAAACCATCTGGTGCAATAAAAATTATTATTTTCCGATTTTATATTTATTCATCAGCTATTCTCTAATAAGCAGGATCGGCGGAAATTATTATCTCAAGCAAATTTTGAACGACTGGCCATATTATCGATGCATCGGGGAAACCCTACACAAATTGGGGCGATATATAGAAGGAACTGAGTGAGAGTATCATAAATTCGGCGTCAAATTCTTTATTTATCTCTGGAAAAAAAAATCGAAAAAATTACAGGCGAGAACAAAAAGTCTTTGGGCGGATAATATTTTTGTTAAATCAGTTTGTGATCCAGTCTGTTGCTTTGGTTAAATTAAAGCCGGTGAAAGGTGGTAAAAATAAGTGATCCGTGAAAGTGGTGGACGCATCTTATTTAGCTTGCCAGCATCATTTATACATAACGATAGGCGTCAGAACGGCATTTGCTCAGGGAACCAAAATTCGCCAACCTTAGTAATCGGCCTCGGCGGTCAAGGTCTTTGTACTTATATTCATCAAAGCTTACGCATACAAGTAACAGCGGTTGAATAAGATCCAGCAATGTTAGAAGTGGCCACTAAATATTTCAGATTGAAATTAAACGATAAGTTACAAGTTGTAATACAGGATGGTATCCAGTATCTTGAAGAATCCGCGGAAAAACGAAAACATTTCATTAGATCATTTTTGATGTCCATAATAAAAAATCATCGGTCTCAAGTAAAATGGCATCTTTATTCTGACTTTGGTGTGTCGTGATGAATAGCTACTAGAAAATTTGGTAAGCGATTTAAAAAATGGTTTAAAGTTATCTACACGTATCAAGTGGAGGAGGAAGTAAATCAAATACTGTATTGCACCGATAGTAAAGTTTACGAGAATGATACTGACGATGTAAACTATATGGCCAAAGAAAAATCCATTAGACCAAAAAATTAATTTGTGTTGCATTTTTTAAAAGAATTAAAAATTTAGGGCGAAATTCGTTTTATTTTATTTGCTTACAGATAAAAATCACCAGAGTATAACTTTTATTTTGATAAACCGCTTTATGGCTCAAGATAAGATTATAAAGGTGAATTCTATGCTGTTAGTAGCAAGCAGACGGTTAAGTTTTAGTTTACGGTTAGGTTTTAGTATGTGTCTGATCCAAAATGATAAATTCAAAACCACCGACCTTAAATAGAAAACTACTTGCCAAACCTTCCATAATGTATTGCTCTACTTTCTCGTCTGTAGTTGATTCACCACTTGAGGGCTCAACAATTACATCGCAAACAATTCCTATGGATTAGAATCGAACATAATGACATGGTCTATATAGACACTTAAACGAAGCGGCATGTACTTACAGCAGTAACATGAAAACATTTTCATTGTGGATGGCCGATGAAACCATAATGGGCTTTTAGATTTTTAATAAGGAACTTCCAATATTGAGAACTGTGCACTATACAACGTTTCTAACATCTTTAATTAATGAAAACAACTAACAATCTACACTAAAAATTAATTGAGGACATGTTTAGACTATAATACATGACAATACTTATTTACTTTTTTATTTTGACAAATAACCTACACAGTTTATTTTTTCACTAGCTGTGTTGGTTTTCGATTTTTTTTCGAATTTGTACTAAAACATCTAACTTCACTGTTGTCTTATAAAAAAAAAAAATTTGGAATAAGATTTTACAAGGTAGTGTCCTATATTTGTTAAAACGCAGAGTCAGGCGCCACACAATAAATAACAAAGAAGACCTAAATGGCTGTCGCTACCAAGAATGGAGCGCCATACGTCTTGCCATAATTAAGACAAAGAGTGGACTCACAAAATCAATATTAATTTTATATAAATAATTAGTAATATGAACCTATAAAAATTGTTTCAATTAATTTCAAATTGATACTCCCAAAAAATTATAAGATATCATGGGTGCTCAATACTTTTGGCCAAGGCTGTATAAAATAAATTTAATTCAAAGACTTTTCTGCATGAAAAAATGTCCCTGCTGCCCCTTAAATACTTTTTTTTAAATTATTAAAACTATACGTTTTAGGGTCCGCAGCCTCATTCAAATATTATATTTTATATCACAGTGCAATACTTAACAAAAACATAGCAAATTGTTCACCATATGAGTTGAACATCAATTTATCACAATGATCACGTTATATGCAAAATGTACCTTTATTCTCGACAGAATAATACGTAGTTCAAAATACTAATATCGTTTTCAGTGGCACAAAAATCCACATTTTTTTCTGATTGGAATCAATTGGAAATGGATTTGTTTACATTTATTGTCTTTTTTTTTTTTTTGAAAATGGATCAAAAAAAAATCCAAAAAATTTGTTGGATTTTTATTTACGTTTACTCACACATATACTCAACGTCATGTCAATTGTCAAAATGACCACGCAATTTCTATTTAGATTTTTTATTATATTTGTGATTGTTTAAGTAATTTGTGTTTAATAAAATAAAAATTGTTTAATTCAAAGTGTTGTTTTATAAAGATTATTGCGTGTGCACCGAAAACTAGCGTACAACAAATGACCTTACAACTTTAGCATTTCATCAGCTGTAAATTATAGTAAATAACGCAAACTTGAAAGTCGTGTTTTTTTCTTGTTTTTATTATAGATTTTACTATATTTTATTAAATAATTCATTTATAATAATGTCTGACGAATCAAATGAAAGTTAATGTGGTTAAAATGGATAATAATCGAACTAAAATTATCAACAAGCCCCGAAGAATATGAAAGTTTGCAAAAATTATTTAGACGGGCTCTTCGTGACTACTACAGCACGGATATTGCTATTGAATATGCTAAATTAACCGTTTTATGGGATAACGACGAAATTTTCCATTTTTTTCAAATCAATCAAAAAATCAATAAATAATTTCAATAAATTACTTTTTTTTATTTATTTAATCAATAAATTTGATCCATAGAGCGGTTTTATAGGAATTGTCCGCTCTTTCCATGACCGTATTCCAGATCGCACGACCTTTTAAGGTGTTGCCTATTTTGGAGTACTCGAGATGACCCCAAAACTGAAGTATTTCACATTGTTGGTCAGCTAATACATCCCATTGTTGGTAGAGAGTACTCCATGCCAAGTCAAAAATTTTACGTAAAATCTCGATATCTTTTCGTTTTTAAAATCAGTCTGGCAACGCAAATAGGTTAAATAATCTAGCCAAATTTGTACCTGATGTTCAGGTGTTTCGAAACCTACCGCAACAGCTGCTTTGAATGTCTCATTATATTTAGATTTGTCAAACGATTGTGAATTTTCGATAATACGAATTTTTTATGTATAAAACTCAGAATTCCATATAATATTTCGCAAGGCTCCTTCAATTACATCCAGTTTTGTAACACCGACTGCTTTAAATCATCCTCCTCTTCTTCGCTATCATTTAATAATGAATTAATAAATTCCATGTACTCGAACCAAACATTCGCACTAGAACCAAACAATAGTCGGTCATCATACGCTCGTATATCGCCTGTAGAAAATTATCTTCCAGGAGATATTCACAGTCATTTATGTACTACAAGTATAAGCGCTCCTTCTCGCCATATTTTTTTGCGTCAAGATTTTTTATTTTTAATTCAAATGGAAGAATTTTACGGAGTATATTAATCGCACGAATATAACTACGATTCACTGTTTCCCAGTCAATCTTCGTTGCGCTTACCGTTTCGTGTTTTTTGCGAATTCTTTGTATACTGTTTCAACTTCTATAAGAGAAGGTTTACATTCGGCTTGGTAAATCTTTAGAGTTGAATTTTGCAACATTTTTTTATAATTTCTGGAGAGCTGAAATTAGAAGACAATTTAGTGAATACCTCAAATGAATGCAAATGCATCTCTCTTACTCATCTAATTTAATTTGAAAATGATTAAGTTGCTCTTGAAACAGCTGAGAGTCATTAAGACAGTTAAAGGCATATTTTGATAGTGTTTCATCCCAGATTTCATCGTTATCCCATAAAACGGTTAATTTAGCATATTCGATAGCAATATCCGTGCTGTAGTAGTCACGAAGAGCCCGTCTAAATAATTTTTGCAAACTTTCATATTCTTCGGGGCTTGTTGATAATTTTAGTTCGATTATTATCCATTTTAACCACATTAACTTTCATTTGATTCGTCAGACATTATTATAAATGAATTATTTAATAAAATATAGTAAAATCTATAATAAAAACAAGAAAAAACACGTATTTCAAGTTTGCGTTATTTACTATAATTTACAGCGGATGAAATGCAAAAGTTGTAAAGTTATTTGTTGTAACATTGTTATCGGTGCACACGCAATAATCTTTATAAAACAACACTTTGAATAAAACAATTTTTATTTTATTAAACACAAATTGCTTAAACAATCATCACAAATATAATAAAATATAAATGGCGCGACGTCTTTTTTGACAACTTCACATGACGTTTAGTTTTTTTTATGTGTGAGTAAACGTCAACAAAAAAATCCAAAATTGTGTTCTGTGGCAAAAAATAATAAATCCAAAAATTTGAATCAAGATTTTTTTGCCACTGAAAATCATGTAAGTTACAAATGATTATAGGCAATCTTTTCTTATATATTTTTTAAATACTACTGAGGTTATATGAATGATATATGATATACATATTCGCCTAACTAGGACGTGTTATCTTTTTTTGTTAAATGTATTGTGGCCCATACACGGCACGACTAGTTACAACTGCGTCAAGTCGTAATAAAGTTGTAGCTTGTGTGCGGGCTCATTTAAAAGTTTTCAAGTCGAATCGACAAAAATTAAAAAAATTTGATTTCTGGAGGCGGTCATCTGTCATAGAGTCGAGTCTGTGCAATCCGTTAACATTTTAAGACTGTGTCCGAATGGTGTGATAAATATTTTTAGTACAAACATTGTGAAAATATCGAAGACACACGAATTATCATAGGCTATGGGCATAGTAATTTTTGACAGATAAGTGATAATTTAATCGGATGGAAATTATCGAATGTACTTGTTTAGGGCATTGATTATGATTGTAAGCTGTTTAATATTTAAAAGAAATGTATTTAAGGTTAAATATTCAACAATATCATTGTATTTCGGTTTTTAATAATACAATACAAAGTTAAAATTAAATAAATATAACTGGATTTATGATTTCAAGTGTTTTTAACAATTTATAACTTAATCTTAATCTTATAATGATTAAATTCAATATTTTCCAATCAAAATAAAATTAAATGGCAGGAATTTTTATCAAAAAAATGATCACACAATTCGGGCAGCAAAACGAGAAAAATTTTCCTAACAGGCAAAATTTTTCACATAAGTGTCAAATATTTTTGTTACAAAATATTTATCACTCAATTCGGACACAGTCTTAGTGTATAATTGTAACACGAACATTTTTATGACTTTTGAAATTAGTGAAGGAGTGGAGTGCCAACGTTTTAGACACTGAAAACTGGCGTAATTTTTTTGAATTATATAAAAGTTTACGGATTTTATGGCAATCATCTAATGAAAATGACGAAAACAAACACTTATAACGGAGCGCATGGAATCAATTGTTTGTTACAGTACAACGAAGTTGTGTCCAATGTAGCGCTAGAAAAAATAAAATAAATTATATTAAATCGCAGTATCAACGCGAATTAAGATTAGTGAACGAAAGTATGAAGTCGCTCTCGTCGATGTTTATGAACCGTCAGTTTGGTTCTACGGATTATTACATTTTCTAAAGAACGACTTGCCACGTTCAACAGCGGAAATCAGTCTATAGATGCCGATTCATATGATGAAAACGAACTGGATACTTCGGTAAGTCCGCTGTTATACTTTGCATTTTGGATTATATCTCTAAATTCTATAATTGCAGCATACGTTTACGTTTACGTTTTTTTTATAATTACAGCAAACATTTTAATCAACACGAAAATATTCGCGTACTTCTGCAAATAGCAGTGGAACATACGAATTCCCAAAAATAACGCCAAGTCTTGGGCGTGCTCGTTCCGAAAATTATTTACTGAACAAAAAATTTACGCGAAAAAGGCCATTGAAGGCATATTAACATTCCGACAATTGGAAAAATTTACAATAAATTGTGTTTTAACTTTGCTACACCCCCCCATGTTCAATGGCCACCCCCCTGCCAATTCAACAACCACTTTTTCACTCACGCAGCTCTACACCCATTTTCACAACACCTTTTACAAGATCATCGAGACCCGCTTCAACCTCAGGACAAAACATCTCCAGTATTTTTGAATTATCAAATGGTATGTTTGTTGGGCCAGTGCCACCACAAGCGACTTCAACTGATCAAATACAATATTCCAATACCTCGGGGACATTTACGATGGTGGAAATGATTATATGATGATTTAATGAAATGATTAAATAAATAATTTTTAATAAAAATTACAGACAAGAAACGCTTATTTTAATTTCAAATAACACTGTGCTTGAATTGCAAACTTTTTTTTCGTGACAAGCCGGGCACCCAGGGGGTAAATATAATTCGAGTATGCTGAATTCCATGGTGCTAGTCCCATTTTAAAGTTAGTCCCCATTTTTGAGATTTCGCATTCGACATGTTTTGGCCCTGAGTCAAAATATATCCTCATTTTCACGTTGATAGCTCTTGAACCATTAAGATTTTTGTTATACTTTTTTCAGCAAAGTTGTTGCTCAGGTCAAGACCAACAACTTTGCCGAACATATCAAGACCGAAAAACCACATCTAATTTTTTTTGCTTTTCATTTCGACGAAAAACACTGTTTTTATCATTTTTTATCATTTTGTTGAATTTAAATCGAGTAGAATCGATCGAATAAACATTGCATCGACAAATATAGATACAATATAAACTATTTAAAAGAAAGCTAAATCGATTCAATTGATTTTATGGTGATTTTTCCTTAAAAAAAAATTCCTAAAAAATTAACATTTTTCTTCTCTTTGACAAAAACCTTCCCATCGTTTTAACCAATTACATCACGTAAATTATACACGTAAATTAAGAAACATCTGCATCAATATATCAACCATCGAATGTCACTACGCCATTCAATCACAGAAACATACGACGGATAAAAATATCGGATTTTTCTATCTCAGATTTTTTTTCAACTTTTTTGTATGCAAAGTGGCGTGTCTGTTGTACGAGGTAAATGTTCGAGTGATGAAAGCCGAATTCAATTTACAAAATTTCTGATATCAATTTGTGCCGAAAAAAACAATTGCATTCGGTTTGTCAACGATTTTGCGGAATGTTAGAAAAATCGTTGACAAATCGAATGAGATTGTTTTGATATCAGAAATTTTGTGAATTGAATTCGGCTTTCGTCACTCGAACATTTACCTCGTTAAGAGATTTTTTATATGATATCAATGATTTTGGCACGGCAAATTGAAAATGAATTGAATTGCGATTCGTTTTATTGTTGTCAGTCAAAACAGTTCACACACACTCGATAGCAATTCATTTTTGATTCCTTAAACAATACAACAAAATATACATATTTTAGTGTGTTAGTTGGAAACAAAAATTAATGGTAGCTACCCTCTCGCGGATATTCCATCTTCATGCGATGGGATTGGAGATAAGATCTATTTTTTAAAGAAATCATCATAAAGATTAAAAAAATATCGGTTTTATGCAAAGAGACTGTCAAATGTTTAATGTTTTTGGTGATTTTTCGATCACATCAATTTGTCAGTTTTTCCATTTTTTTCTTTTGTTATGAAAAAAAGGTCACTGGTAAAAATTCTCTTAGCAATGATAACAATATGATGTATTTATATTTGTTTCACTGTAATACGTTGATTCACTATCATTATGAACCGCAACGAACCGATATTAGAGTGCATTTGAGCCAAAAAATGATATTTTGCAAAAAATTAGGATGGCTTTTAAGTTATGGAGGTCAATATCTAAAATATACGAGTTTTCTGGGACAAACGGTTGTTGTCATATTGTAGGTGAGGTTTGTGGCTGGCTAATAATCCTGAAAATATGAACCAAAAGTTTTGGGCTAATTTTTTAGCAACTGGGCCGAATGTGGCCGGCCATTTGGCATTTTTCAGTTTTTTGGCCAAAATGACCTTCAACCTTAATTTTTTGAAATTTTTTTATATGCTATTTGATAGCTGTCAATACCTTTCTAACGATATGCATATGTCCGGGGTGTGCCAAATAAGTTCAGCGCTGTGGGCGTGGCTAAAATAGCGAAAAATGGCCTTTCAGAGGCTGGCCGCAACAAAAGTTGCCTAGTTTTTCAAGTACTACAAACCTTGAAAATATGAGATCAAATGAAAGAAGTACGGACAAACAAACAAACATATATACCAAAGCAAGATTATATCGTGACGTCACAGAAAAATTTCCAAATGTCATAACTTTGGTCAAAATCATCCGTTTTGGACGTTTGAGGTGTCGTTGAATTGGTATTAACATCTACAAACATAATTTAGTTTAGCTAGTTAAAAAATAATTGAGGCACTTTTTGGGGCAGTTATACCTGAAAAACTAATTTTTTGGGGCAGTTTTCGGAAAGTCATATCTCCACTCAATGTTGGTAGAAGTTCCAGCTTTTATACATTATTTGGGTCTACTTTTCAAGACCTTTCCAATGGTATATAACATGATCCTGGTAGCCTCAACGGGAAAAAGTTCGAAACTAACTGTATCTATACGAGTTCGACTTCCAGCGCAGTAGGTGCTTTCGTCACTCATTTGGACTGCAGTCCAAAGTGATAATCTACGTGATGTAATTGGTTAAAACGATGGGATGGAAAAATCCAGGATTTTTATCCACTATAGCAACGGCACGCCATTGTTTTGTATGAAAAAGAAGAAAATTTTTATTTTTTTAGGAATTTTTTTTTTGACGAAAAATCACCATAAAAGCAATTGAATCGATTTAACTTTTTTTTAAATAGTTTATATTGTATCTATATTTGTCGATGCGATGTTTATTCGATCGATTCTACTCGATTTAAATTCAACAAAATGATAAAAAATGATAAAACAGTGTTTTTCGTGGAAATGAAAAGCAAAAAAAAAAATTAGATGTGGTTTTTCGGTCTTGATATGTTCGGCAAAGTTGTTGGTCTTGACTTGAGCAACAACTTTGCTGAAGAAAGCATAACAAAAATCTTAATGATTCAAGAGCTATCAACGTGAAAATGAGGGTATATTTTGACTCAGGGCCAAACATGTCGAATGCGAAATCTCAAAAATGGGGACTAACTTTAAAATGGGACTAGCACCACTGAACTTAGCGTACTCGAATTAGGTTTACCCCCTGGGTGCCCAGCTTGTCACATTTTTCAACTAGCACAGTGTAATTATTCCGAAAGTTGAGAAATCTCTTCACAAAAATTATTTCGGATTTTCTTTGCTTGGTTGGAGGCATTTCGTTACGTAGTAACTGCAAATGGCATGAGAGATTGGCATTGATGAATTTTCTAAATTTGTATACATAGTCCTCCTTCTTAGTCGTTGTCTTTGTGGCGCAGCATGTGCTTGTCGGCGTCTTTGAACTTCTTCAAGTGTTTGTCGTGCACTCCATCTTTGCATTCGTTCTCTTTTTAAATGGCGCTTTCGTTCTGCAGGGGTTTCGTTCACATTCATTGCTTGAAAACGTAATTTTGGTGTAATAAATTGGTATTATTTTTCAGAACAAATTCACTATTCTTATAGAAACCGTTAATAATCGATTTAAAACTGTGTTTGAACTAACCTGATTTTTTATAAATTGTATTTTAGATGAACAGGTTTTTATAAGGAGTGAATCACTATTTGTTATTTGTTATATGAACACATAAAATTGAACAAATTGAATTCTTGAAGCAAACTCATGGCAAACTCACATAGCGTCGCTGACGGGCGCATGCAGGCATGCAGTCAGATTTCTGCTATTACATATATAGATATACCGTTTCGCGAGAAGTAAAATTTTGGTTTTCAAATTTTTATTTTGATGAATTCCGCTTCAGCTTGACAAGCCTGTTCTAAAACTAGAACAAACAACATGTTTTACAAAAAATTGTAACTAATTTCAAATTCTCTGCCAAGCGTTGGTTCGATCACACATTAAAAAAGCAGTGTAAATTTCAGCTAATTCACATAAGAAAGACTCTCTGTAGGGGCCTTCTTCAATCTAGAACCGTAAATATATTTTCCCATACAAATGACAATTTTCTAAAAGTGCTCCAATCTTCATGAAAATTCACATGTAAATATATTCTCAGAAAATATGTATAACAACAAAAATGCCCCAACTGATGACCCAGATTTGGGTAGTTACTGTGACTCTAGGCGAAAATGATTCTCTGCGTTATTTTTCAGCGAGAGAGCGAGTTCATAGAGAATACCTAATTGAATTTTTTTTTAATATCTGGGATTTTGATTTTCGGGATTATGATTTTGAGGATTTTAATTCTGACATTATGATTTTTAAACATATACAGCGATTATCATCATATTAAACTGAATGTAAGACCTAGAACTTGATTGACAACAAGTTGTCAAGAAGTGTTATTTTGTTACCTGGTTAAATCGACTTGGCCTAAAATTAACTACTAGTGCATAGATGATAAAATTATATCGCCCTCATCGCGGAATTTTTAGTTTTTACTAAATAGTTTCAGATAGATTGAATGGGACGAGAATTCAAAAAATCAATGACATTCTTAGCCCAGAGTTTATTTTCCGGAACTTATATAATTTTTTCTAACGTGGCCTAAAAGTTGCTACGGAGTATATATCTCAAAATCATGTAGCTCTGTTCTGGACAGTTTTACTTCTGACGAAATTGTTTTTGTTATATCGAGCTATTTATTTTTTATTTTATTATATAATTTAAATAAAAATCAGTGAAATTCCTGGGATGAGAATATAAATAAAAATAAATGGAATTCTTAGCCCAGAGTTTATTTGCAGGAACTTGCCACCTAACGATTTTTTTCTTATTTGACCCAAAATTTGGTACTAGAATATATCTCAACATTTTGAAGATATGGTTCCAGGGGTTTTTAGTTTTTGCGAAATGATTTTAGGTTTTTCGAGCGCGATGAGAATTTGAATAAAAATCAATGAAATTCCTAGCCCATAGTTCATTTTTGGGAACTTGCGACAGCACATTTTTTCTAACTTGGTTTAGCTGCTAGTGCGCACATTTTCGTGTATATCACTGAAATCGTGTATATGACTGACCCAAACCTTGGTGTTTGCGACATAATCGTAGTTTTATCGAGCGTTTTTAAAGCTTAAATAAAAATCAATAAAATTTCTAACCTGGAATTAATTTTCAAGAACGTTTTATTTTAAATTGGCCTAAAATTAGCTATTAGTGAATATATTTCAGTATTATGTAGCCCTGATTAGTTTTGGTTAAATATTTTTATTTTTATCAAACGGGACGAAAATTTAATATAAAATTTATGAAAGTCATAGCCTATAGAGTTTATTTTCGGGAACTAATCCCAGATCGATTTTTCAACTTTCCTTAAAATTATGTATATAGAGTAAACATCTCAAAATCATAAAGCCCAAAACCCAGATATTTTTAGTTTTGCTGAAATAATTTTAAATTTATGTACATTCGATGTCCAAAAGTTTGGCAAAGTTCAAGTAGTGTTCCAAACGTCTTCCAGTCTCTCCAATAGAGATCCAATTGATAATTGTACTAGTAGATTATACTTTTTCGTTTTCTAGGAATGGATTTACTTATTGTTGGTAGATGATACTTGAAGTTTAGTTTAAATTTATATTTTGATGTTCATAGCACTAAGATATTCAATTTCTGGAGTGTAGCCGATTTCCGATGATTAACATCGTTGAACCTTGAGTGATTCTACTAAATAGTATTTCATTTTTATTGAATTTTTTTGTGAATTGCTAAATTTCTTTAGGATAAAATTTCAACACTTGAATTATATACGTTGGAAATCAATTTGGCCAATTAAGGGTGTTATCGCTTAGGCTATAAAATATTATTTAAACGTTTTTACGATAACATTTCGTAAATGAAATCTGTTTATGCCTAAAGGCAGGAATATGAAGACATTTAGATTTATAAAAACATTAATCAGTAGATCATGAAATAAAAAACACCGCCATAAGCAAAATCAAAAAGGTAAAATATTTTGTCGATGATTTTTATTAAACAAACGTGTGTGCCGCTGCTTATTTCCATACAAATATCTTCCGTAACAGCAAGAACAAATATCAAGCACAAACAATATTCACTTAATATGAAATTTACATTATTGTTTCCACGGTGTTACCATCTGCGTGTGACTGGAACGATTTTTCATGAGCTTTTATTTGAATGACTTAAGGATTCAGGAGCAAAACAACAAAAGAAGAAATCGTTTATTATTATTGTTATTATGTATAATATGTTGCCTTTTGGATTTACATATTAAATCATACAACATACATTTTTATGTAATATTATTTCGGTTTATGTACATTATTTATTGCGATATAACGATGTAATATTAAAAATAAAGCCTTATACCGCATTTCAAGATAATTCTTCCTATATAGACTCGCACTCGTACGTTGCTTGTTTGCTATATTGTTAAGAATTATTTAAATATTGATTTTAAGATTTGGTGTTGGCAAGAACGCTACCCCACCCACAAAAAAATGTATCAAGGGAACAAATTTAAATATCTAAACCATTCTGAATTTGGATATTTTATGTTGTTTGTGTTCATAAATATTATTGTTGGTTATTTACATTTTCTTATAATGGTGTTGTAAGGATTTGATATAAGTTGCTTTTTTAATAATAAAGGCGTACAATTTAGAATTTATGCAAATCGATATCTGGATTATTTCAGTTTGTTCAAGAGAATTGTGATTCAAACAAGTACCCTTTCTAGGATTTCAAATGTATATTTTTATAAAGCTTCTATTTCACAAACTAAACCATCATTTTCTAAAATATTTTTATAATGGCTTCGGCCTTAGGATAGTAAAGCAATTTAGTTAACTTAAGATCTCAAGTTTCGAAGAAGTTTCAAATTTAATGCTTTCTTAAATTAAATTTTTCCATTCTTTCACTATTTACTCATTTTTGGCGCAAACTTATATAAACATTTTCATTTCAATGAAATCATCAACACTCGATGAATAAGTATTAGTGTCGCGTATATATAGGGCCATAAGACTCCCGATGATGAGGTAAAGGAAGTTTTTATTTTGTTCAGAAGGTGCGTCCAAAAAACTAAGGCACCAAAATGTGTTTGCTTTAACAATGCTAAAAAATCATGAGACCACCCATCGGAGTAAAGTTTGCTTACCGCAAATAAAATGGATTTGGGCCTAATTATGAAAAATATGAATTATGTCAATTAATCCACCAATCATCTGCAAAATGAGGTTTGTACAGGTAAATATGAAAATTTATAATTTTTGTCTATTAAGTATCTTCATCCAATATCCAGACGATTCAGTGCAATATGTAAACAAACTGGCTTAAAACCATCAAATTATAATCACGGGTCATTTTAACGCAAAGTCACGACCATATAGCACAATAATGACACTAATGATAGGGGAACCGTCTTTGAAGAATTTGGTGCAAGAAATAACCTCTTCATTGTGGTTAAAATTGGTCAACCAAGGTAATTTAGTAATAGTGCGGAGTCGAATATTGAATTTGGCGGACGGTTGAGAAGATAACCAAGTGGTTAGTGATAGAAAACTGGACCAGAAGTGATCACAGAATGTTCAATGTTGAGTCATTTTCCTGCTGGGAATAAAACGGCAAGGATTAATCGACCTGTTAAATGTATCATCTGCTATATACAGAATAAAGTGGGTTATGACCAAAACAATAACGTGTGCCTGCGATAAAATATTTGCCTCGAAAACGTGCTTTTATAAATCTAAATAGCCGTTGTGGTCAAACGATCGTACTATCAAACGAACTTAAGTGCATGTATACCGAAAGTTTTATTAAATAGAGACAAGCCGATGTTTGCGTGTGCAAAGAAATAACACTGCGTGTCTCGTGCGATAATGGTTGTATTAGTAGCAATAATTTATCAAGCCAAAAGAACTTAGAGTCATTGTACAAATTCAGCACACAGAAACATTAAACCATTGATGTAAGGGTGTTTGTTTCATTACGAGGTATTGACCTTTGAGTTTAAATAAAAAACAGAAAACTAATTTTAATGGGCGCAAATGTGACTTTATTTGAAAGATAATTTTATGCCAATAACGTTTGAATATCATTTCGGACATGTGGCCGCCGCGGCTTGCTAAGCTGGAGGTCCAATTGTCGATGAGTTTTCACAGCATTTCTGGTCGTATTTCGGCAGTCTCTGGATTATCTGCGTAGGTAATTGGCTTCACATACCCCCAAAGCAAATGGTCCAGTTGTGATTAATCACACAAAACTGGCCATCTGTCAGGCTATTTTTTCGATATTAATGGTTCATCAAAAATTTCTCTTAGTAAATTAATAGTATGCCGTGTATGCCTTCTCTATTCCAGTCTCCGTTGACTTTAACGTTTTCATAAGGCATACGCAAAGATAACTTTTTGTGAATGTAATGGTTTTTGAACAATGGCTCGTGGATTATCTTCACTCAAGATGTTTGTTGACCCAGCCATTCAACCAAGAATGAGATTGATCACTAAAGAAAATTTTGTATGCAAAATTTGCAACAATATCACTATTAAATTGGTCTATTTACCAATTCTAAGTTGAATCTTGTAATTATCTAAACCAAGATCCTTACGAAAAATCCTCCATAAAAATATTGCAGCAAGTCTCAATTGTTGGTGCACGAACGAATTGACCTTTTACTTCGATATACGTAATAAAATAAATCAATAAAGGGAGATCAATGCGAATTTTCAACAAGGGTTGACCCTGTAGCATAAAACCTGCGGGGTAATTTAAGAAGGAATAATGATTTTTTATTTAACAAGGTTCAATTTTTCAATTAAAAGAAGTTACGTGTATTGTATTCAAGATCTCGGCACATTTATCGAAAAAGAAAGTCTGTTGATGGCCACAATATATTCACCCCTCTATTAAAAAAAAAAAAAAAAAAAAAATTTATAGTAGGCCTCGAAATTTTCATATTTACCATGGCTTGAAGTCAACAAAAGTATAGATTTTAAAAATTCTTTGTGTGTACGCAAGACGCAAGTATTTCTGTGCGTGTGTCAGAGTTTTGTCAGATTGATTAATGGGAGTGAAACTTTATACTTTAGATTCTTTTTTATAAATTTTGAGATCCCTGTGATTTTTGAGCGATATTAGTCTATCGGAAATGGCAGCTTCCACTGTAAGTTTTTCGTTTCTACAAACGTTTGAAAAGGGCGTCGTTTACGAGAAAATTGACACAACACTAAAAGATTCTCAATTAACTTTGCAAAAATACCTGTCCTGATCAATTTACTAGAATTTAAACGGAAATGACAATGTTTTAGTAAAAAAAAAACTATTTTTACAGCCCAAATTTCATACTTAATCTTTTGTCACAAATTGTAAGATAACAGTGATTTTTAGAAAATCATCCCAGCGGAAGTGGGAGCTTTTATAGGAACGTTTTCGTTTTACAATTATTTTGAAAGGGGTATCTGTTACGAGAAAAATGACTATGAAAGTAAAACCTGAATTCAACAATGGTCGACTTTGTTGGTTTTTTTAAATTTAAGCGGGGATAATGCGTGTACGATGAACAGGACATTCGTGGTGCCATTGCAGTATACTTTATCCATTTCATTATTTCTGTTGATATTGACATTTTTTGTTAAACAATAAATGTTAAATAGTTAACTCTGGTCCTTTTGATATTTTTAAGGTCGACGACTTTGTACACTTTTTAATCATTTCTGGAATAACTGCAAAATTTGTGTTTGTACGACGATTGCTTTCGAAGGAGCAGAACCCCTATAACACTTATCAGGCCATAACTTTGCTTGAATAAGATTTTCCCCATATTAAAAAACAAAGTTTGATGAACACACGATTTCATTTTTTTTTCATTGTTTCGTGAATAACAAAATTAGCGTTACTAAAACAACTATGACTTGTAAATTAAAGGTCGATTTGTCATAAAATTTTGAAAAATATCATTGATACTTTCTAAAAATCATATGTATTTTTCATTACATTAGCCATAGATGGAGCTCGCGGGACTTATTTCTTTATGTTTGGAGTCCCAATTAGCTATAGGAGAGTGGCATAGATGGGCTTTTATTCGTCTTCTACTCCTTTCTCGCTATTGCCTTGGCAACTCATACAAAATTCGTAGACAGAAAAAAATGTCGACCACTACTAGTAATTTATGACAATAGTGATGGGAAAATCTACATATTTTGAATTTTTACTCGAGGATTTAGTTAATGGAAATTTTCAGTACTACAAAATATATTTGCAAGTAACTTGAACTGCTTTACATTAACTTTTCCGACTAAACTACTTCTGAATGAAAGTTAATTGTCAATGAAAGTAATTATGGCCGAACGGCCGTTCCATATTATATTATGGTATACGAAAGTGTGATAAAAAATATTGATTTGTCATTTTATGATAGAGTGTAGATAACTAATTTATGACAAATATAATAATTTTCCACTAACGAAGACTACAAGACATGTAATATATATTTCTTCTTTCACGACACGTTCCTTAGCGAAACATGTAGGACAAGTATTCGATCTTCTTATATATTCTGTTATAATATCAAAAAATGATATCTTCGTATCGCTGTATAACTTTTGATATAGCTGTCCTTTTCATTGCGTGTTCTATTTTATACTCGTGTTTTTATGTTCTCATTGCATTACAAGTTCCACCGTAGTTTATTATTAGTTATCAAAATGAAACCAGCAAGGCAAGATGGTCGCGTATACGAAAAATTTAGTACAAATCGCTAGCGAGTCGAAAGAAGCTTTAAAAGATTTCGTGAGGAAAATACCGTTATTCAAAAACTAAGATCTGGTCGTCCGAGTTGTTCTATGAGCAAAATGGCTGCCAATAAATTTGTTCATATTTATACGATCGGTAAAGGAAGTTGCAAAAAAGTTGATGTTTGCAAAAATACGGTTAGAAAATCAAACAAAAATCTAAAATTAGAAACCAGAAAGAAGAAAAAGTACCTTTTCTCAGTGAGAAGCAACAAAAACAGCTAAGCTAACTTACAGAAAGTTATATAATCAGTATCTAAAAAACTTTCAAGGATCCATATTAATTGGCGAAAGCTATATGAAACTTGATACAAAACCAATTCCTGGCCCAAAGTATTATACTAAGATGAAAGGGTGCGGAGCATGGACAAAAAAAAATTACAATTGGCGTCGAAAAATTCTCACACAATGTCATGGTTTAACAAGGAGTTGGTATTTGTGGATAAAGAACCCCGCCATTCTTTACAGAGGGTACAATGAATGGTAATTCTTTCACTGACAATTAGCTGAAAGCAAGAATTCTTCCTTTCATTCGAAAGCACGAAGGACCAGTGTTATTTTGACCAGACTTGGCTATAATACAATATTCGGGTAAGGCGATGCACTTTTTTGAAAATAACAATATTCGTGATGTACCTAAAGGTCACAACTAACCAAACTGTACACAACTTCGGCGAATAAAGGTGATTAGAACAATAGAAGAATTTCCCAAAAAGACTTTAGTGTGGAGAGTTTCGAAAAAAGTGCGAGAGTTTCAGCGGAGTTCATATTTGAATTATAAAATGTGTTTTTATTTAAGTTGAATCTATATAGAAACATTGAATTAAATTTGTTTTTTTAAATTCACAATTAACTGTTTTATTTATTTTTGAGCAAGCGTCAATATTTTCGCCACCATGTGATATTGTGGCCAACACCTGATTTTATTTTGCCACAAACCTATATCTCGAAAACACCACACTTGATTAAATCGAAATATTAAATTCTTCGGACTTTTGGTAAAACTTTCTTGATAATTAAAAAATATTCTTATTTAATTTTCAATTTGAAAATTTAATCTCTAACTTTATTTAAATCTTATTTAAATGGTAAACTTTTCAACATCATAGCAAAAATTGGAAAACCTTTTATTGACGTTCAACTTCTAGTACCCAGATTCCACCAAATTTCAAAAATTAAAAGAAAATATGTATTTTTCCAAAATTCGGACTCATAGCAAATATGATAGTGATAATCGGACACCTGCAGAAACAGTCCCTAATGAAGTTTTTCGAAATCACTATTGACCGCGTCGATTCCTAGTACTCGAAACCGGTTCTTCGCCTATTTTTACAGAAAATTTGTTTTAATCTAAACCTATACAAAACACGAGTCAGGGACCCGTGGCAGAAAGTTATTTTTTTATCAAAATTGTACGCATCTTTTTAAAATTCCATCCGGACGACACTGGAGAAACTTTAAACGGAATTTCTGAATTAAGAATTGAATTCCTGATATTTGGAAACGTTTGAAATGTGCACCTACATTTAGTACTCGATGTTTATTTTTAAGTGTCTGCTGAATAGACCGAGTTTTCGATGATTAAAACCGCTGTTTATCTACTAAATAATCCAAACACTTTAATTTTTGTCAACGATATTTCGTTCAGTGCAGTTTAGCCGATTTGTTTCGGTATTATGGAAATGTTTAAATTTTCTAGGGCATGGTATTATAACAGTCTAGGCAAATGTCTGTTTGTATTAAAACTTCATTTTTAAACCTTTTTCATTAGAAAATGCTTGTGGAATTTGAAGGAAATCTATGCATTGGAAGCGGAATCTTACATTGGAGCTTTCTTAATCTTTGCAATGATGATGAAAAGTTTAGATTTAAAAAAAAATACAAAAAATTAAAAGATTTAAATATATTTAAAGATCGAAATTTTCAACCAACAAAAGCTGATCTTGTTGGTTTTCTGAAACTTAAGCAGGGATAGTATTTTTTTGCTTTACCAAAAGTCCGGTAAGTTTAGTTTTTCGTTTTAAAAATCAAATGTAGTGTTTTCGAGAACTACGTATACATTAATTGTAAAAGAAAGTCTGGTGTTTGCACAACATATTCACATATCCATTTTGAAGTAGGTTTTGTGTTGGTTGTATTCCGCTTATCACTAAAAAATATCGAAGATGCCCCCGAAATGCCATTACACGCAGATTCCATCTCTAGATTTAAGTGTTAATGGTTCTTAAGCATCTACAAGAGCCGGTTTATACTTTTCATTATGATTTTTATTTACACTAAATAAAAAGAAATTCCCCGAAGGTCGCAGTGATAAGCCGGTTATCACTAAAAATTCTCGAAGGTATCTCCGAAATGTAACCTCCACTCCGAGGTTTGTGCTTTCATCTCTAGAATTAAGTGTTAATGGCCCTTATAAATAAGACCTGGTTTTCATGTTAAACATTTTGAATTTTCATAGGCTCTATAGAAGGTTACCCAAAGGTCGCATTAAATGACTGGATATCATCAACCTCAAATATACTAGAATATTTTTGATGTTGTTTTTATAATGGTTGAATGATACACATACTGCAAAATCAGTATCATGGACCTGAAATCATTTTGGTAAAAGCTGACTATGAATTAATAATCTTGGTGTTGATAATTGATATTAATAATTGGTGACGGAACAGCGAAAATCTTCTTTTTATCTGTTCTTCAATTCTGCCTTTTCTACTATAAAATCCCGGTGCATAATATACGAGCAAATTATATATTCAGGTTCAAAATTTGAATTGAACATCAAGCTTGCAAATTTTAGAAGACTAGACGGAAAGAAAAATCGAAATTGCACGCGGAATCGCCACCAATAATTCTGTAATATTTTGCTTATTTAAAATTTTTTCCTAGCGAGTTTTCAAAATTCTTGTAAACACAAGTTCTAGTGGGATAAATAACAAATTCAATGTATATCTGCATTTTTGTTTCTTGTTAATTTGTGTAGCAACACTTTTGATAAATGTTTAAAACTTCACACCGATTTGCAAGCCAGTGGAATATTGCTTGTCACTGTATTATGAGTCCTGTTTATTCTCTGTCTTACATCGGTACGTATTCATGCTGTGTGAACAAAAACTTATTATCACTCAGCAGGGGAGGTTTTTTTTGCCAAACAACACGACAGCATGTGAAATTCTTGTTGTATCATGCACTGCACTACAAAATTTTAATGTGAACGGAAGTATACATCGATCCCAGTTACCAGGTTTGGCATTGACATTTTTTCGCAAATGTTGTTTTAGTGTCCGGTTAT
The DNA here is from genome assembly GCA_947310385.1 of Nephrotoma appendiculata. Taxonomy (NCBI): domain Eukaryota; kingdom Metazoa; phylum Arthropoda; class Insecta; order Diptera; family Tipulidae; genus Nephrotoma; species Nephrotoma appendiculata. The sequence goes on from OX371223.1 coordinate 327,545,458, forward strand.
CCCTCCCTACTATTCCATCTGACTGTGAAACAAATGGTGTAATATGAATTATCTTTATGTTAAGAATTTAACACAGTTCTTGAAATACGGATGGTCCGAAATTTGTAATAGTGGTTCTCAAAACCTGCAAATCCAATTTTTCTCAAATGGGTTGGCTACTGCCCGGGTTTCTTATTTCACAATAGGATAGACTTCCACCCACTTGTTTAAGTAGGCAATACACACCAGTGGCACTATTCTGGTTTCATAGGAATAGAAAATTGGGGAAAGAATTGATGTGTGAATTATAATAAAGTTTTTTTGTGGCATACTGAGGTAAAATACAAAAAAAAAAAAACAAAATTAAATTAATAATAATTTTCCCTGCAAATTTAGATGCGGAAAAACTATTCCCAATTTATAAATGCAGTGGAATACAACAATTCTGGATAAACGATTTTTCCGGATAAAGGTTTTTTAATATTTCATAGTAAAACAGTATATTTTAATATTTTTTAATCTTCAGGGTCATTTATTAAGGTTTTTAATTTATTCTAGTTAATTACATAGTAAAACATCATTTCATTTTTGGAAAATAATCGAATTAAAAGAAAAAATGAAAGAATGCGAAAACAATACATTTTCTGGATATTAGAGGCTCTTTCCGATAATCCAATTCCGGATAAAAGAGGTTTCTATGGTATACCGGAAAACAACTATATTTGAAAAGGAATTACATATAAATTCTTTCCCCAATTCCCTATTCCCCGGGAATAGTGATTGCAATCCCGGGCTGTTTTACCAAGCCCGGGATTACGGGATTGAGTTATTTTAAATCCCGGGATCTCGGGATCCCGGGATTAAGGCTATATAAAAATCAACAGTAAAAAAATAATATACGTATTCTAAATATGTAATTCAGTTTCCTAAGAAATAATTTTTATTCAAAAAGTTTAAATCCATATTAAAATAAATGAAAACTCATAATTAAAAAAAGAAAAAACATTATTTGTCACAGCTTAGGTAAGACGTGAAACATAATCTTAAACATTGGGGTAGATACTCGATCGGCATGCAAGCAAGCAATTTGCTTGTCAAAATCCTAGCTACTCAATTAATTTTACCAAGGAAATTTGATTTTCAAATTATGTTTTTTAAAAAATTTTTGTTTTTTGCGATTACACCGTAAATTTTGCTGCTTCAAAAAAAAACAGCACATTTTTGTGCTGTTTTACTATGCAATTGCAAAAATAAACAAAAATTTTATAAAAAATGTAATCTGAAATTCAAATGTGTTTGGTAAAATTGATTGAGTAGCCAGGATTTTGGCTAGCAAATTGCTTGTTTGCTAGCCAGTAGATACTCGACTGGCATCGACCCTATCTTCCACATTATTTTTAAAGTATGATTTAAAAAAACGTCGAATTGTCTCCTATTCTCTTTCCCAGCTTGGAAATTACAGTTCCTGCCGCCGAAAATGCACACTCCGATTCTTTAAATTAATATAAAATTGAAAAGGAAAAAAATCAGTAAACTAGTGGTCTGATTTTTTTTTCTGAATAAAGAAAATATACTCATATGGTGTCGAATTTGTTAAAAATAACGGGAAAACACAGTTTTATTTAGTTTTGTACAATGACAAATATTTTTTAAAGAGAATATAATGTCAGGTTTCTATATAGGAGAATATAAATATAAGGAATAAGCTAAAATTGTCAATCGTCAGCGGTCAATTAATGAATGTTAAATGATATTCATACGATGATATTCATGATATGAAGAGAATTATTAAATGATATTCATACTTTTATGAAATCCCAGGATTCGTTTAAAAAAAATCCCGGGATTACGGGATTCAAATATGAGCCGGGATCCCGAGATTCCGGGATCAGGATCCCGCGATTGCAATCACTATACCCGGGAATTACCATAATAGTACAACAGGTTGTATAAATTGTAATTCTTTGTTTATAGAAATAAATAATAACAACTGGCCCGAGTTTGTGATCTCTTACTTGCATCACAAAATTTATATTGTCTATACCAATCTTCAATGTCCCTGCAGCATTTGCTCCAATAAAATCGGTGTTTTATATTTTATTCAACGTTTTATTGATTCCAAAATGTGCCTCTGATCTTCCGTCGTGTGTTTCTTGTAAAACTTCTCGTATCCGGTTGGATGATAGCATAATCTGTTTTTTATTGTTGTCGCCGTAAGTCAACTTCCATTAGCAGGGGTCAATGCGCCTAACTACTGTTTACTGATTTCGACCACCCATTTTATTACTAATCATTGACTCATCAGGCCTGGCCTTCTTTAAACTGTTCCTCATTTCAGCCATTTTCTGTTTTAAATTGGATTCGAGCAATGACTTTGGAACAGTTCTATAGTTCCTGTTTTACACATTACTTGATTTGAACTGTACAGAACCTGCTGTACCTGCCAACAAACCCTCACTAGAAAATGCTCGACAGTCAACATTTCTCTGCGTGTAATAAAATCGTTTTACCTGTTTTGTGGTTGGCTATAATATATCACTACAATCTGCTCTTTACTCTTTTGTTTTTGTGGTAACCCTTCACCTATTCTTGTTTTGTTAGCATCTATATTCAAGAAGAATATCCAACCTACCTGTAGATACAAAATAGTAGCGCTATATAGATTCGTTTTGAATTATTCAAAAGCGTTTTTATACTCCGTGTTTAACTCAAATGGTTGGCTTTTTTAGTGGTGGATGACGATTTCGTGCAACACTGTTAAGTTGCCCACAAATCATCGGTAGTAGGATATACTCTTAAGAAACTCTAGGCGACTTTGGGTTGACTACACTTTGTGGTGTACACCTTAACCACTAGACCATCATGTGTAATGCGTGTGTAGAGTACAATTTGTAAAAATATAATTATATACAAAGATTACTTGTATTTAAATGCAAAGTTACACATCGGAAGAGTTACTCCTATATACCAGCATGTACATTTTTTATTTTCTCTCATTTGAATTTGCTACCTATACCAGAATTAATTTATTTCCCACAAACAAACATAAAGCAACCATTAAAATAGTTAAAGTGAATTCATACGTTCATAAATCAATTAAGGCATACATATATGTAAATTAATTGTACTCGTGCATGTATATACGAGTAATAATGTTTTACATTTTACATCAATGTGTTCTTTGTTAATTGCATGAGTAATGTCTCAAGGTTTCATTAGCAATATGTGAGGAATCTCCAGAATTTTAGTAACATCAGTATTTCATTTAACATATATATATATATATATATATATATATATATATATATATATATATATATATATATATATATATATATATATATATATATATATATATATATATATATATATATATATATATATATATATATATATATATATATATATATATATATATATATATATATATATATATATATATATATATATATATATATATATATATATATATATATATATATATATATATATATATATATATTTGAAAAAGCAAAACCAATTAATTTTATTAATTGCTTATCGTATCATTTTGAATGGCGCATTAAATCTTTCATTTTTCTCAACCTGTCACTCAAACAAGCAAAAATAAATTATGAAACTTTTTATTTGGTTCGGGTAGATGGAAAACAAAACGAAACAATTTTCCTCAACTTAAAATTTATAGTCGATGGGAGTTGTATATTATGTGGTGTTTTACTGAACATAAGCCGGCATCTCTCTAAGCTGTATAGTTTATTTATTATTTAGTTTCTATCGCTATTTATTATTAATCACAGTCTTTCCAAAATAATAAATACACAGGAAAAAATATTGGAGCTGTGCGATAGTGCCGTATATTGTAACAATTTCAAGTAATTTTTATTGAATTTTTGTGTTGCAAGGGAATATTTATGTATACTCGTATTATGCCGAAGCTGCTAAAAAATGTTTATAAAAAATAATAAAAACTGCTCTTGGGATATTTATGGATGGCGAAAAATTTAGAGCCTTCTCGTTTATCCCAAAAAATATTTAAAATTCCAAGTTTATAAATTAATTTATAATGGGGATAAGTATAAAACATTTTTTTTTATGAAACGAGAATCCATGTACCGTAGAATAAGAAAAAACCCCAAATGCTTCAATTAAATACAGATAAGAAAATTAAATCTATATTCGCTCAAAGCAGTATTAATTCTTTTTTGCTAATTTCATTTGCCATTTATTGGTGTATTTTGATTTATTTATTGCGTTCTTTTAGTTCACCTTAAAAGCCATAGTGCAAAATCTTGAATTATTGACAATTTTTCCAAGGAGCGTGATGATTGTATAAGCAAATGGTACAGAAATTCAGGAAATTAGTGTTGCCTTCTAATTTTTGTTGATAGTCGTCACAGCTAAGCGACCAACGTCCCATATCGTTACCTTGGCAACACTTCCGATAAACTGCTATATCAGGTCAATTAATAAAAAATCATTGCCTAAAATTCAATACAAAATATCGGCTTTAGCTTCTAACGTCGTCTTCGACGGTCTAGAAGTTTTAGACATTGTTCACAAGAAATCAAATATTTTAGAATCTGCAGTGCGATAATCATAAAGCGTTTGTATAAGCAATAAAAAGTGTCCTCACGGTATATTTACCACGTTCACGACCGCACGACGCTTATGTGCTTCATGCGGTTTATACAACGAAACTTTGTTGTAAGAAACGGGCGACTTGTTTATGCGTCATACTATTAATAACATCAAAAACTTCACAAAATACATAAATAAATTATTTATTCTACCATTAGGCTTCAATTAGCTCATTTCGAGCAAATTTATCATATGATTTGTGGCCACTCCAGGCTAGGATAGCAGCTCGGTCGTGAACGTGTTAAAAGTTTACTATTTAATCAATATCTGATTCGAAACAATGGTTTCATCTCTCCGAGTGATAACAACAATTTTTCCATTATCGCACAGACGGAATTCGATGAAAGAGACTTAACATATGCTGGAAAATCGATATCGAACATCCTGCGCACAAAAGGATGTTGAAATTGTGTAACGCGCAGAGTATTTTGCATTACCATGCGGTTATAGAAATTTATTTAATGAACAAAAGTCCTGAACCAGAGCCTCTGAGAGGTCAATAGAACTCAGGAGTTAGAGGTGGGGTTGTCAGAGGTTGTCTCAGTCTAGATAATGGATATGAAATTTGGAGGAAAATGAAAAAAGGCAAATTAAAATTAATGGACTATTATAACTATAAACTTGAATGGATGAGATTTTATCTCAATGATAAAATCTATAGGCAACTTAAACGGGAACAATAGGAGGGAAACATCAGCCGCAAAATGAACTTTCCAAAATTGAAATTAACAAAGAAAACTGATCGATCGATGAAAAATGCCTCCGCCTGCCATTGCTTAACTTACCCCAGACTCATTGATGATTTGATCAAACTGCCATGTTAAAAATTCTCAGAAAAATAAATTAAATTATAAAAATGCCAACTTAAGATTTTCACTTTGAAGTGTATGTATAAATTCAAACACACGACTATTGTTTATTTAGCATTTAATAAATTGATAAAAACAAATTAAATTAATAAGAACAATTAGAAGAAAATTCGCTCGATAATTCAAATAAGAATAATTTCGATAAGTACGCGTATAGATGGTACATATGTATGCGAAAATAATTCAATAAACCTTTAACTAAGCCTATGCTACCTCTACTTTAATAGTAACCTAATATAGTCTTAAGTAAGACTAACTAAATACAAAATTAATTAATAAAAAAAATTATAATTTAAGAAAAAAATTTATCAATATAATGTAGACAAGAACCTATTATTATGTTATCCATTTGCTGATAATGTTGAATGTTGAATTTAAAGATGTATGTTGATTGTTGAGGTAATTTGTTGTAGTACTAGTACATAAATAACATTCGTAGTACTTGAATTATTATAATTTAATATATTATATTTTTCTGAGAATTTTTCGGGTAAGCTAAGCAATGGCAAGCGGGGGCATTTTTCATCGATCGTTCAGTTTTCTTTGTTAATTTAAATTTTGCGAAGTTCATTTTGCTGCTGATGTTTCCCTCCTATTTTTTCCCGTTTAAATAAGCCCACATTTTTTCATGGTCAGAATCCCTAGTAATTTCATCGTTTTATTTTTATTATACTATTAATTTACTTTCATTCCGTTGCCTATAGATTTTATTGTTGGGGTAAAATCTGATCCATTAAAATTTCGTTATAACAGTCCTTTAATTTTAATTTGCTTTTCTTAATTTTCTTCCAAAGTTTATATCCTTCAAATTCCTACGCGGTTTATCCAGACTGAGAAAACCTCTGAAAACCCCAACCCCTTACTCCTGAGTTCTAGCCGCGCTAAAAGCTCAGAGGCTCTGGTTTCGTATTTTTGTCCATTAAATAAATTTCTATAACCGCATGGTAATGCAAATTACTTTGCGCGTTACAGCTGGAGAGAGCGCTCATTTAACCGAGACAATTAATAGACCACCATGAATGCAGGCCGCATAAATGTTAATTTGTATATAAAATGAAATGAGTTATACTTGTGTAAATAATGTTATAAAGTCAGGCTTAAAAAAATATTTGTTCATTTGGTTACTTTACTCAATTAGCAAAACTTGACTTGGTGCATGTAATAACATATTTGTTACAGAAACCGATAAATACGCTGATTACGAGTTACTTTCGATTAAATTTGTATTTTGGTTCTAAGACTGTGTTAGAATAGTGTGATAAATAGTCCGAAATGTGTGATTTAGTACAATTTTGTGGTAATACCGAACGCACCCGAATTATCACAGTTGTTAGGTATAATAATTTTTGACATTTGCTTGGTAATTTAATCGGTGAAAAATGGTCGTATGCACTTGTTCAACAGATTATTACGATTAGACATTTATTAAAGTGAATGATCTGGACTCAAGGATCTAATACTCAACAGCAATGTTGTATTTTAAAATAAATAGAATTGTGTTTATGATTTAAATGTTTTTCTTATTTATAGAGTTATCTCAAATCTTTAAATGACAACAATCAAAATTTTTAAATCAACATTAAATTAAATGGCCGGTATTTTTATCAAAAAAAATTATCACTATTTATCATTATTTACTTCCCGCATGTAAAATTCAAATGTATTTATATTGTGTTAATAATAATCGAGTGAACAAAAACTAATAAATATGTAATGGATCATCTTGTTTGTGGTTATTCTACCTAAATTAACTAATCGAACACCAATATTCACTTCTTGCATGCAATAATAAAATTATTCAATGTACTAATATATTTTTAAAGTACGGTTTAAATTCTGCATTCCATAATGGACTCCTAATAATTTGTATTTATATACTTTATAGATGCATTTTATATTTTGATTTTAAATTTTTTTTAAGTCTATCAAGGATAAAGTTTTCACTTCCTGCTTGTAATAATTTAATTAGATTATTCAAGAATTGTGGCAACACAAAGTATTTCGAAATGTGTAGTTATTAAACTATTATATCCTTATTTTACCTAATTTTGCTAATTGAACTATTATATCCAATTCGTGCATATGAGAATGTATTTAATTAATAAAACAATAGATATTAAGATGAAAAGTTATTTTGAGCATTCTAAATATTTTTTTTATATTTTATATTTACTTCTAATTTTTTTTTGTAAGTGTAACAAGAAGGAACATTTTCACTACCTGCATGTAATAAATTTGGTTTATCTAAAAATGGTTGCAAATTGGAGCATTTATTCAAAACCTGAAAATATGTATTTACGAATCATGTTTTTTGTTAATTTATCTAATTTCGGTAAAATATAACCTAATCATTACTTCGTGCATGTAATTTTTTAAATATGTAATATTTTAAGAATTTAGTGTGTCAGATTTATTCAGCATTTAACAGTGCACCCTTACCTAAATTATCCATTTTATATTTTAGTTTTAACTTTACAGTTTTTATAGGTTTTGTAAGTTGTAAATATTCACTTCTTGCATCTAAAAATTCAAATGTACTTTTATTTATTTAAACATTAACAATTAAATTTAAGCGTATGAGCAAAATCAAATAAATATGTGTTTGCCCATCTTGTTTGTGGTTATTTTACTTAGTTTTACCAATTATACAGCGAAATTCACTTTTTGCATGCAATAATATTATTATTTGACCGTATTTGACGTCAGAAATCCTGAATCTACTCTTGAACGGATTTTTGATTTGTATAATAAACTTGTTCTACAGTTTTCCGTATTGAAGGAAGTAAATGTAAAAATTAAAAATGCAAATGTTTGTCCTTGGATGACTCTTGATCTCTGGGATTTAATTAAACATAAAAACCGTACCTTGAAACGTTTTAAAAGGAACAGTACTAATTTAGCACTGAAACATGAATTAGATTTGTTAAATAGGAAGATCAAAAACGGAAAATATTTTGCAAAAAAGCGTTATTTTAACAATTTATTTAATAATTTGAGTCAAAAAGAAATCTGGAATCAGTTAAATCATTTCATGGAAAATAACTCTAATAATAGGTTCGACTCCGTTATTTCTAATGATGTTGAGTATCATGATCTTGTTGCTATTGTTAATATATTTAATCGCAGTTTTGTTAACTTTGTTGATTCTTCTACACCAGCAAATAGTTCTAGCCTAGACTCAGATGATTTAAATAAATTTCACACTATGGAGCCTAGTATTAATTCATGTTTCTTAATGCCCACTTCTTGCAGCGATATATCGAATTTAATTTCAACTTTTAGTAGTACAAAGGGTGGTGGTTATGATTACATTCGTTATGTGGTTCTAAAGAATTATTCGCCAATTTTTTCACAATTACTATCTGATCTATTTAACATAGTTTTGGAAAACGGTGTTTACCTCGATTGTCTTAAAATTGCTAAAGTGACGCCAAACTTTAAGTGTGGCAATTCCTAAATAGGTTATAATTATCGTCCAATTTCAGTTTTGTCTGTATTTGACAAAATTTTAGAAAAAATTATTGCTAACCGGATGATCGATTTTCTAAATAAATCTAATTTATTCTATTCTCGTCAGTATGGGTTTCAGCTAGGTTCTGGGACAGATTTGGCCATAACAGACATTACTGATTTGATCTATCGTAATTTTGACAGGCAAAACTGTATATCTGGCTTATTTCTTGATCTTCATAAAGCTTTTGAATGAATAGATCACAGTTTACTTCTTCAGAAATTACAAATTTATGGCTTCCGTGGCCTATCACACAAACTTTTAGAAAGCTACCTTAGTAATCGAAAGCAGTTTGTGATTTTAAATGGTGTAAAAAGCTCCACTTTAGGTATGAACTGTGGTGTTCCTCAACGGAGAGTCCTTGGTCCTTTGCTATTCTTAATCTACGTAAACGATATGGCCAATTTACCGCTCACGGGTGATATTAGAATATTTGCTGACGATACGGCCCTCTTTTATGAATCCAGGGATTGTCAGGAAGCAATGTCACAAATAAGGGATGATATTATTTTACTTTTAGATTTTCTGAATCTGAACAAAATATCAGTAAATTTTAACAAAACGAAATATATAATTTTTCACTCCCCACGCCTACGGCACATTGATTTACCACCACTTCAACTTGCAAATTGCACCATAGAGCGAGTAGACAAATTCAAGTACCTTGGCGTAACACTCGATAAGCATATGATGTGTGATGACCATATTAATTCTATTTGTATTAAAGTTTGCCCTTTTATTTGCTTGATTAGAGAACTGGCTGATTTTGTTCCAGAACATGTGTTAAAAATATTTATTTCTCTTTTATTCATACTCGATTCTCATACACCTCTTCTACCTTTGGCTCAGCTGTTAAAGAAAAACTGAATAAATTGCAGATTTTACAAAATAGGTGCTGTAAAGCAATGTTTAAACTACCTCACCTGTTTCCTACTGTAGAGCTCTATCGAACTGTTGCTATAGGCATTCTTCCAATTAAAGCAATTTTTGAGATGTATGTGTCGATCTACATGTTTAAGTGTCTGCTCATACATACCATCTTTACTTGCGTCTATACAATTCGAATTTCGAGGTCATGGTTATTCAACCAGAGGTTCTTGTCAGCTGAATTGCCCCCAAATTAAAACGGAATATGGCAGAAAACCATTAACATTTATTGGGCGATATATTTATATTAAATTACCTGAAAATATTAGGAACGCTGTACATATTTTTATGTTTAAACGAATGATAAAATCTCATCTGCTATCATCAATTGAAGATTATTTGTGATTAGTAAAACCAATCATCATTAATTATTAAATTTAATTATATTGTTATATATTTGTATTTTATTGTTTATTGTGCGTAATGTAGTCACTATGACACTATATGCTGTATTTGTTTGTATCATACATAAGTGTGAATGACGAACTTTTAAAGGACATTAAATTCACTAGTTGTCATTTACACTTTTCTGATTATTATTAAAAAAATCTAAATAAATATAAATAAAATAAAAATAATAAATTTATGTAATTTACCAATAAATAATAAAGTTCTGAATTTAAACAGCACTCTACAAGGCACTCTTAATAATTTGTATTTGTCACGTTATAAATGTATTTTATATTTTAATTTTTAAATTTGTTTAAATCTAACAAGGATACAGTTTTTACTTCCTGCTTCAAGAAAAAGACTTCACTTCCTGCATGTAATAAAATAAAAAAAATTAAAATTTGTTCAAAAATTGTTATAAATTCGAACATTTGTGCAAAACACAAAAATATGTTTTTACTAATCATGTTTTTGCTTAATTTATATAATTTTGGTAAATAAATACAAATATTCACTGCGTGCATATAATTACAAATTTATTTAATATATCAGTAATATTTTAGATTGTAAGTTATATTCACTGCATATAGTTTGTCCTTTGAGATCCAAACATTTTATATTTTAATTTTAATTGTGTTTAAGTTTAATGGGGTGAAAATCATTCACTTCCCGCATGTAATAATTAAACTGTATCTACATTTTTTTAAATATTGTAATTATTTTAAGCGTTTGAGCAAAAACTGATAAAAGCGTGTTTGCTTATCTTGATTGTAGTTATGCTACGTATTTTTGCAAAATGAACACCTATATTTACTTCCTGCATGCAACAATAAATTGGTAAATTAACCAATAAATATTCATTCCACAATGCACCACATATGATTTGTTCTTTGACACCAAAACTTTTAATATTTTAATTTTAACTTTATCTTTTTTAAATTATTACGTAATAATTTAAATATATCTATATTTATCTAAATATTGAAATAATTTTATGCGTGTGAACAAAAATTAATTAAAATGTATTTAATCGTCTTGTTTGTGGTAATTTTATTTAATTCTACTACATTTACACAAAAAATCACTTCTTGCATGCAATAAAATCTCTAATATATCAATAAATATTTAAAGTGCAGTCTATTTTAAGCATTTCACCATGAAGGTTAAATGATTTGTATTTGTATACTTTATAGATTCGATTTATATTTAAATTTTAAATTTTGTTTAAGTCGAACAAGGATACAATTTTAACTTCGTGCTTGTATCAATTTAAATGTGTTTTTATTTATTTAAATTTGTAGTAAAACAAGCATTTAAACTAAATAAGAAAAATATGTACTTATTTAAATATTATGTGGTTATTTTACATAATTTCGATAAATGTCTTCACTTCGTGCATGTACTATTATATATAATCAATATACCACTAGATATTATGTTGATTATTCTACACTGAATCGTTATAGAATTTAGAAAAATTCATAGAAAAAATCATAGAAAAATTCAAATTGAGGGACTGTTGAATTCGTTCAAAAATTATAATGAAACTGATAACATATGTTAACATATTAAATTTTTTTTTCTTAAATTTAATTTTAGGTTGAAACTGGAGAACAGTTGATGAGATCGGTTACAATGATTTGTGTGTTGATTGTGTGTAATAATGTTTGTGCCAGAATTCAAGGTGCTTTGTGTTTTTATTCTCACCAACAATTTGATACTCGAAATATTTATTTTATGTTATATATTTTTACAAAAATTAAAATTTAGTATCTTTTTACTTCCTGTATGTAATTAATTAAATAAATTTGGTTTTGTCTAAAAATTGTTGTTAATTCAAGAATTTGAACAAAGCTTAAAAGTATGTATATACTAATCGTGTTTTGCTTAGTTTATCTAATTTTGGTTAAATAAAACTAATTTTCACTTCGTGCATGTAATTAAAAATGTATTTAGTATAACAATAATAATTTAGAGTACAAGCAACAATAATCTCTTTATTTAAGCGGTTCAGCTAAAACTAATAAATGTGCGTATTTGCTTATCTTGATTGTAGTTATTCTACCTATATACTTCCTGCGTGTAATAATTAATTAATTTAATCTATCAATAAATATTAAAAATGCACTCTGTATAATTTGTATTTGTATGCTTCTATACATTTTGTTTAAGTCTTACTAGGATAAAGTTTTTACTTCCTGCTTGAAATAATTTTATTGTATTTACGTTTATTTAAAATTTTTGGTAAAACCAAGCATTTAAGTAATACTAGAAAAATATGTTCTTATTAAAATATTATGTGGTTATTTTAAATAATATTGTTAAGTGAACAGCAATGTCCTCTTCGTGCATGTAAAAATAAATTTTATCAATATACCAATAATTGTTAGGCAGAGCATTTTACAATGCTTCGTCATAGATATGTAATTTGATAGTCAAGTAATTTATATTATATTTAAATTTTTTTTTAATATTTGTGAGTGTAACAATAAAAAAACTTTTCACTTTCTGCATGTAATAAAATAAATAAATTTGGACTTGTCTAAAAATTGTTATAAATTCAAGAATTTGAGCAAAACCTACAAATATGTATTTACTAATCATATTTTTAGTTAATTTATTTAATTTTGGTAAACTAACACCCATTTTAACTTTGTGCATATAATTACAAGTTTATTTAATTTATCAATTATAATTTAGAATGTAAGCTATATACAGCATTCTATAATGCACCCAAAAAACCATTTTATATTTTAATATTAAATTTGTTTTTTGTTTTTAAGTTTATTAAAGTTTAAAATATTCACTTCCTGCATGTAATAATTTAAAAGTACTTATAGACATACATTTACTATAATACATTGTGGTTATTTTATATAATTCTACTACATTCACACCACAATTCACTTTTGCATGCATTTCACACAGAAGGTTTAAGCATTTCACAATGAAGGTTTAATGATTTGTATTTATATACTTTATAGATTCGATTTATATTTTAATTTTATTTAAGTCTAACAAGGATAAAATTTTTACTTCCTGCTTGTGATAATTTAAATGTATTTTTATTTATTTAAATTTGTAGTAAACATGCATTTAAGCAAAACCTGAAAAATATGTACTTATTTTATTACAAATAAATAAATTTTAAATTTGTTAAAAAATTGTTATAAATTCAAGCAACTAATCATGTTTATGCTTAATTTATTAAATGTTGGTAAATTAACATTAATATTCACTTCGTGTATGTAATTGTAGGTTTATTTAATATTTTAGTAATATTTTAGACTGTTAGCTATATGCACTGCATATGATTTGTTCTTTGAAACCCAAAAATTTAATATTTTAGTTTTAACTTTATTTTTTTAATTATTCTCTTTCCGCGTGTAATAATTTAAATGTATCTTGATTTGTCTAAATATTGTTATAATTTTAATCGTCTGAACCAAAATTTATAAATTTGTATTTGATCGTCTTGTTTGTGGTTATTTTATATAATTCTACTACATTTACACCAAAATTTACTTCTTGCATTCAATAATAAATTCATATTGTAATTGTGGTATACATTCATTGTTATACTTTTGTGCCGTGGCTTTATCACTATATTTATTATACTTTATGTTTTTTTTTTTTTTTTTAAAAAAAACGATATTTTTATTTTATTAAAAAATAAATAAATTTTTTATTAAAATAGTTAAATTTTCTTAAAGTGATAATTATTTTATTTATTTAATGAAATACTAGTTTCGGACTTCGTCCATCCTCAGTTTCTTTTCAACTATGTTGTTTTGAAATGAATTCGTCGTTTTTATACTTTTTTATGTCCATAAAATGTTATATCGTCTATTGCATGGTATGAGGTTGTTTCACTTGTTGTGTAGTATAAACTCGTATATATTGTTTGTTTTTGTGTTTATTTTGTCGTTGAGCAACATTGGATTGTTCCGTTGTTTGTAAATTTCGTATTCTTCGATCCTGTTCATCAAGTTGCCTTTTGGTAGTGTGTGCATTATTTGTAAATTTGTGTTTATATCTGAATATGAATGTTTTTCTGCAATGATGTGTTGTGCGTAATTTGATGTTGGATTCTTGTGTGCGTATTTTATCTCATTTATATGTTCTTGAAAGCGTTTTGTAAATGATCTCCCGGTTTGACCAATATAAAATTTGGGGCAATCATTGCATATTAATTTGTAAACACCACAGTCTTGGATATTATTTTGTTGTGTGCGTAGTTTTTGTTGTAATTTGTGTTTTGTTGTGTGAGCGATTGTATAGTTGTATTTATTTAAAATTTTTCTCATAATATAACTGGAATCCCTGTTGTATTCTAATGTGATGTATTTGTTGATTGGGTTATTTTCTGTATGCAAAGTGGTTGAATGTTGTTGATGTATTTTGTTTTTTATTTTACGGTTTAGCCGATGAATCATGTCTTCTTTGAATCCGTTTTGTGTTGCTATTTGTGTTATTATTTTATACTCATTTTTGTAGTCGATGTTGTCCATAGGGATTTTATTGAGTCGGTTTATCATGTGACTGTATGCTGAAATTGTATGTTGGTGTGGATGATTGGACGTGTTGTGAATTGTGTGATCCGTCTGTGTGATTTTACGATAAATTTTAAAATTATGTGTTTGGTTGATATTTTTTATGTGTAAATCTAAGAAGTTTATTGATTTTTTGTTTTCTACTTCTAATGTGAATTTGATGTTTGTATGAATATTATTGATGTATGAGTGTAAATTATCCAGTTGTCTAAAACTCCCTTTGAACAAGATGAGTATGTCATCTACGTATCTAAACCAATAAATAATGTTGTTTTTGAATTTGTTTTTATCGCTGTTAATGTATGTGTGTTCGAAGTGGTTTAAATAGATGTTGGCTAAGGTGCCTGAAAGTGGGCTTCCCATTGGTAATCCATTGTTTTGTGTGTAGAAAGAATTATTGTGTTGAAAGTAATTCTGTTGGGTGATGGTGTTCAACAGGTTTATGGCTTCTTCGACCATGACTGAGTCCACTTGGTTTTTGACTAAGAGTTCTTTTGTTATTTTTATTGTTTCCGCGACTGGTATGTTGGTGTACATATTTGTTACATCGAATGATGCCAATTTTGCTCCATTTGGGATATTGATTGATCTAATTTTATCTATAATTTCTAAATTGTTTTTTATAGAGTTATCATTTTCTAATTTTATATTTTGTGTTAGCCATTTGTTAAGGAATTTAGCGATTTTATATGATGGTGAAGTTTTGAAATTTATTAGTGGGCGAATTGGTGTATTATGCTTGTGTAATTTTGGTAATCCTGTGATTATCGGCGCCGTTGGCTTTATCATTTTATTGAAATATATCTGATGTCGGCTTTGGATGGTTTTTGATTTATTGATGACTTGATTGATATTCCTATGGTAGATATTTGTAGGATCGTTCGGAAGAGTGCAGATATTGTTATTTGTAATGTATTCATCGATTTTATGGTTGTAGTCGGATTTATAAACAACTGTAATTAAGGAAATACAACTGTAATTATGTATAAATCCGACTACAACCATAAAATCGATGAATACATTACAAATAACAATATCTGCACTCTTCCGAACGATCCTACAAATATCTACCATAGGAATATCAATCAAGTCATCAATAAATCAAAAACCATCCAAAGCCGACATCAGATATATTTCAATAAAATGATAAAGCCAACGGCGCCGATAATCACAGGATTACCAAAATTACACAAGCATAATACACCAATTCGCCCACTAATAAATTTCAAAACTTCACCATCATATAAAATCGCTAAATTCCTTAACAAATGGCTAACACAAAATATAAAATTAGAAAATGATAACTCTATAAAAAACAATTTAGAAATTATAGATAAAATTAGATCAATCAATATCCCAAATGGAGCAAAATTGGCATCATTCGATGTAACAAATATGTACACCAACATACCAGTCGCGGAAACAATAAAAATAACAAAAGAACTCTTAGTCAAAAACCAAGTGGACTCAGTCATGGTCGAAGAAGCCATAAACCTGTTGAACACCATCACCCAACAGAATTACTTTCAACACAATAATTCTTTCTACACACAAAACAATGGATTACCAATGGGAAGCCCACTTTCAGGCACCTTAGCCAACATCTATTTAAACCACTTCGAACACACATACATTAACAGCGATAAAAACAAATTCAAAAACAACATTATTTATTGGTTTAGATACGTAGATGACATACTCATCTTGTTCAAAGGGAGTTTTAGACAACTGGATAATTTACACTCATACATCAATAATATTCATACAAACATCAAATTCACATTAGAAGTAGAAAACAAAAAATCAATAAACTTCTTAGATTTACACATAAAAAATATCAACCAAACACATAATTTTAAAATTTATCGTAAAATCACACAGACGGATCACACAATTCACAACACGTCCAATCATCCACACCAACATACAATTTCAGCATACAGTCACATGATAAACCGACTCAATAAAATCCCTATGGACAACATCGACTACAAAAATGAGTATAAAATAATAACACAAATAGCAACACAAAACGGATTCAAAGAAGACATGATTCATCGGCTAAACCGTAAAATAAAAAACAAAATACATCAACAACATTCAACCACTTTGCATACAGAAAATAACCCAATCAACAAATACATCACATTAGAATACAACAGGGATTCCAGTTATATTATGAGAAAAATTTTAAATAAATACAACTATACAATCGCTCACACAACAAAACACAAATTACAACAAAAACTACGCACACAACAAAATAATATCCAAGACTGTGGTGTTTACAAATTAATATGCAATGATTGCCCCAAATTTTATATTGGTCAAACCGGGAGATCATTTACAAAACGCTTTCAAGAACATATAAATGAGATAAAATACGCACACAAGAATCCAACATCAAATTACGCACAACACATCATTGCAGAAAAACATTCATATTCAGATATAAACACAAATTTACAAATAATGCACACACTACCAAAAGGCAACTTGATGAACAGGATCGAAGAATACGAAATTTACAAACAACGGAACAATCCAATGTTGCTCAACGACAAAATAAACACAAAAACAAACAATATATACGAGTTTATACTACACAACAAGTGAAACAACCTCATACCATGCAATAGACGATATAACATTTTATGGACATAAAAAAGTATAAAAACGACGAATTCATTTCAAAACAACATAGTTGAAAAGAAACTGAGGATGGACGAAGTCCGAAACTAGTATTTCATTAAATAAATAAAATAATTATCACTTTAAGAAAATTTAACTATTTTAATAAAAAATTTATTTATTTTTTAATAAAATAAAAATATCGTTTTTTTTTAAAAAAAAAAAACATAAAGTATAATAAATTCATGTAATTTAACAAAAAATTTAAAGTGCAGTCTATTTTAAGCATTTCGCAATGAAGGTTTAATGATTTGTATTTGTAAACTTTATAGATTTGATTTAAAATTTTATTTTAAATTTTGTTTAAGTCGAACAAGGATACAATTTTCAATTCGTGCTTGTAATAACTTACATGTATATTTATTTATTTAAATTTTTAGTAAACATGCATTTAAGCAAAACCTGAAAAATATGTACTTATTCCACTAATATGTGGTTATTCTACATAATTTTCTGAATATAATGAACAGCAATATCCACTTCGTGCATGTAAGAAAATATTTAATCAATATACCAATAGTTGAGCAATAAGGTTGAGCATTCTACAATGGATCGTCATAAATTTCTAATATGATACTCAAGATATTCATTTTATATTTTCAATTACTTTTTTAAATTGTTGTGAGTACAACAAGAAGGAACTTTTCACTTCCTGCATGTAACAAAATAATTGCATTCAGTAACATGCATCCTGCATGTATTTTGGTTTTGTATAAAAATTGTTATAAATTTCAACCAAGGTCAAAACCTAAAAGTTTTTATTTACTAATCATGTTTTTGCTTATTTTTTTCTAATTTTTGTAAATTAACACTAATATTCACATCGTGCATGTAATAAAAAATTTAATTAAAACAACCATAATAATTTAGGGTACAAGCTATATTCAGCATTCCACAATGCATTGCATATGATTTGTTCTTGTCACCCAACAATTTAATATTTTACTTTTAAAGTTCAGTTTATATTCAGCATTCCAAAATGGCCTGATTCCATGTATAACAACGATAAAGTTTTCACTACCTGCTTGCACTAATTTAAATGTTTTTATATTTATGTAAAAATTGTAGTAAACAAGCATTTAAGCAACACCTGGAAAATATGAACTTATTTAAATCCTATGTGGTTATTTTAAATTGGTAGGTACAGGTACAGGTAGGTTAGAAGAGGTCAATGGTTTCGACATTGATAGTTTCTATACACTGTATAAATTTCTTCAATTGTAATTTTCGGTCAAGCTATATTGTTGTTACCCGTAATCATACAAACGTGCGGATCTCGATATGTATTCATTCTGTACACATTGAATATAATATTTTATTTGTCTTTTTAATTTATCTACGCCTCACAACTATTAATTATTCACGTATCCTACATAATACGGTACACAACCATGAAAAATAGAAGAGCGCAAAGTTTAGCATACAAGTCCTAATAAACTTGATACAAATACTAAGACATTTTTTACATTTCTCAAATTTAATATCTCTATAATAAAAGTTAAATTACCTAAAAAAAATTTAACTTAACTTAAATAATTGACTTAACTTACATAATGCAACAATAACAATAATAATAACGCAGAGTAATCGTGGAATGCCGTAATTTATTTTTTTTTTGTAAAAACTTTACTTCGACAATTTTCCTGCCAAAATACAATTTATATTGTAGTCACACGGGTGTAAATTATGACATTGGATTTTTGAAAATAAAAACGAAAACAAAAGAAAATAATGTCATTCCGAAACCAAAAAGTTTTGTGATTTAAAAATGAAAAAAAAGAAAAGAAAAACGACAAAAAAAGTTTTAATTAAATTTTCTTTTATTATTTAATTTATATTAAGAAAGAGACAGAGAGAGGTTTAATTTTATTTTTGAAAAATGAATATAAAACTGAGTTGGAACTTTTAAATTGAATTATCGTTTTAAATGTTTTGTTGTTTTTTTATCTTTATTTTATTATCAGAGCTTTCGTGAAAAAATATTTGGCTAATTAAATTCATGGAAATGCGACGACGATAACAACAAAAATTTAAACGGATAAATGAAATTGACAGGATGATGTTATTATATTTGGGAGTGTTTGTGTATCTGTTCTGCTATTACTTTACGTGCTGAAATTTTCGGTAGGCAAAATAATATGTATTGTTAATTACTGTATTCATAAATCACGAAATAATAATATGGATTTTGTTTAGTGGGTCAAGGTGGTGGCAATTTAAATTAAATAATATAATTAATTGTTATTTTGTGTGATATAAAAACAACAGATTTATATTATGATTTGAGTGCCAAGAATTTCAGATTTAATTGAACACGACATTTTTGTTTTTTATTTGAAATTTAATATCATTTTGGTGCATTCGTATATATTATCGTTTTGGTCGTCTGCCAAACTTTTATATCCGGCCACGTATTACGTATACATATATCCAATTCAATTATTGAATAACTTGTGTACATGGCTGATATTATTATTATTAATATTGTTTTTATTGAAAATTTTCGCAGACATGCCATTGTATTTCGAATTATAATAAAATTACATGACAAAAATTATTTGGGTTAACTGACCAATATCGAAATTTAAAATATTTCGAACTCATGCTTCTGCATGTAAAATATTTATTATCAATATAAAATTGGTTTCAAAGGTAGGTAGTTCAGAGATAAGATTCTATTTCATTGGAATGCTGTTATCCCTATTTCCAGTCTGAGGTATTATCAAGTATATTTGGCATAACAATAGCCAAATCAATTTCTTTGCTCGGCGAAAGTCGAACTAATGGCCTTATTATTCTTACCATGTACTGTACCTGTTCTATATATAGAAAATTGATTAAAGTCAAGGAAATATAAAATTGCATTGTTTTATAGAGTAGTTGCCTCAACCCCCATATATAGGTGAACATTTAGATGAAAACTGTTGGTATTAATTTTGTGGTTTTTTTTTATATCATATCTATCGTAATCCAATTTCTTAAATTAATAAAACACATTTATAAGAAAATGTATAAGAACATTTTTAATTGGCTTATTTATTTTAATAGTGCCGGCGGTACTGCGGTTATTCCATAATAAAATAATTTTGTAACCAATGTTGGTATATAGTTGTGGTTGATATTTTTATTATTGCTGAAAATCACGTTGTTTGCTATACTCGTATTTCTTGTGTTGTTATGTAGTCTCTACTTTGCCTTTGTATACACGTCTTGCATCTCAGAACACAAATGATAAAAATTCATGTACGTAGTTTTATAAAATTATTGTTCCAGAAAATATTGATTTTTCTGTACGTGGTATGTAACAATGGTTTACCATAGAAACTATGAGACGTATACACATATTTATCCTGGATTATTTATATCGTGTGCAGATAATTTTCCTGAATCGAGAAACTTCTCCCTACTTGTCCATATAACTAAATGAAACTGCATTACTCTCAACAATTTTGAATCGAAAACTATTTAACGAGAAAATCCATAATTTTACTTTTAGTATAAGATGTCTTGTAATCTCAAAGGATAATAACACCATAAAATATTTTTACGGATACAGATCGTTTCAAATAGTTTTGGATTTTGCTGTTTTTGGAAATTTGAGAATCTTATAAGAAAAATAAATAACTTTGTTATAGAAAAAATGGGATTGGAAAACTATTTAAGGAGTATAGGAAATATATTATAAATCATACATCGAACAAAAATTGAAAAACTTATTTTTTGCTTTACATCTCCAGAAATTCTTTTTGATTGTTCGTTACGAGTTTGAAAATTCGGTAGGTATATACGGCAATTTCGATAGAACAATATAATTTTCAATATTTTAATGGATTTCTCGTTTGCCCGATGTTTATTTGATGAAGAGCTGACACGTTAGTGAAATTTGTTCTAAATCTGTCCTAAAAAGCAACAATAACAAAAACTGTGTAGATGTGTTTGTAAAATGTCTCGATATAACGTATTTTTGTAAAATGCATTGATAAATGAATTTCAATACGGGCAAATTTGTATTGATCTTCCATAAATCACATGTAAGGTATTCAAAATGATGATTTACGGGAATAAACACGTTTATTTCGGCCAAATTGGGAATTCAAGGTGTTTAGGACCGTCAAATTTGTATTATGATCCTCCAAAAATCATTTGTAAAGTTTTCCAAAATTATCCGGGAAAATACGATAATCCGCGTCTCTAATTTAACACAATTGAGTACCACAAGGGCTTAGAAAACGGTGTTCCCGATGGTCTATGTATCATATGGATGCTTTTTCCCTACCCGATTGGCCTCTGAATATCGATTTTGATTCTCCTGCTTTCGAGTCGCAAAAATATATTGAGCTAATTTTCACATTGGAAAATAATAGAATTAATAATAATGTCAAAATTATGGATGGTAAGGTTTTTATTAATTACAAAAACTACTGAAAACAAAAAGAGAATAATTTGAATTAATATTAAGTTAAAATTAAGACAAAATAATGAAACCCACCTAGTTATAAATAATTAAACTTACCTAGTAGCTTTCTACTTTATTTAATGTCAACTGTCAACATCACCTGGAATTATACAAATGTATTAGAATAATTTTATATAACTTAAAACTCAATACTTATCTTAGTTATAGAAGCTATTCAGTTCCACCGATTTAATTCTAAAATGATTTAATATTGTTAATTTATGTATGTAATTTAAATAAGCTAAAACAAAAACACTTACCCATTGTTTATGTCAAGCGCAATCATTTTTTGACATTTAACATTGCAAATGTAGTACACAAAGTTATACGTGCGTAAAAAATGGATGCGCTCGACGATTTATGGGTCATCAGTACCATACCTTTTATCTAGATGTCGTGAAGGTGATGAACCAAAAATCGCGAAGAAAAGTAAAAAATTTACAATTGTAATCGTGCTGTCCTGGCAATAAGAAGTCAAATAAAAAATAAAAATATTATATAAAATTTGTTATTTGATTAATTTTCTTTGGATATTGCCCATCAGCGAATTAAGAAAACCAACATCCAGCAATACATTAAATGGTCCTTCGAGCCGGATGTCGGACACCAGCAACAAACCAGCAAGCGAACTCGAAAAATTAAGAATCCAGCATTAAATCGAGCAGCGTCATCGTTTATAAAGTAACCACATAACCTCAATTCGCGAAGGTTCCATTGAGTAAAAACAAAACCAACCTGGTTATACATGAGAAATACCTACCATCAAGAACTGAGAGTACAACTTTTATCTACAATTGTTAAAACCTAAAACCCTAAATTGCGAAGAAAAGAAATTTAACAATTAAAATCCTGATCGGTAGTCAGCAGGTTTGTTGCACCGTTTGCAAGTAATTACCGGGTAGTACGTAGCTGTAATTAAATAATAATTGACCTTGAATTTAAATTAAAATCAACAACAAAAAAAGAAAAAAAAATGGAGGCGTTAAAAAGGCAGCGTGGCGTGGTGAAAGGATCAATGACCAGATTGACAGTGTACACGAAAGGCGCTCTTGATAAGGTGAACGTGGGCGAAATCTATGTAAAATTAACCCGAGCAACTCAATTATTAACAGAATTTAAGGAAATTGAAAAAAAAACATGTTTAATGAAGATCCAACAGTTGCATCCGATTTGGCAGACTTTGAGGATAACTACTATGCAGTGCTAACAAGTTTAAATGCCCATATAATAAAGCGTATAGTCTAACCCCGCCAGTCAACACGCAACAATTAAATAATACTACGATGAATATGTCGCAGTCACATGCAGGAGAGGTTCGGTTGCCAAAAATCATGATTCCCACATTTAAGGGAAATTATTTGGAGTGGCAATCATTTTATGATATTTACTCGTCTACCATTCATGACAAGGAACACTTACAACTTACACTCACAATAGGATTTGTCGCAAATGACGTTTTATTTCTTCGGTATTTTTTTCATCAAGTTGATCGATCTTCAACTATTTTACCGAAGGAACATGGCAAGAAAGAGACGACATGATATATAGTATAATAGTAGAAACAAACAGACACATTTTCGATATTTTTATTTTGTAATCAAGTACGTTATTCATTTTGTGTTTTGATGTTTTGTTTTTTCATCAACAACGAACTCATTAAAATAATACTCCAGTAAAAATACCGAACACAACGAAAGGAACGAACACAACGAACTACAACAATGAATCCGCCTTTAACAGCGGCTCAAAAATTTCAATATTTGAAAAGCCTCCTCGATGGAGAGCCAGCTCCCTTGATTCGACTACTCGCCGTTACCGACGCAAACTATCACGAAGCTGTTCAAAAATTAATTAAAAGGTATGACCGGAAACAATACACGATCAACTCATTTATAAAATGTTTCATGGAGCAACCAGGGATAACTCAACCAACATCGACGAATATTAGACAAATGGCGGATGCGTTCGACGAAGTCATACGAGGGTTGAAGGCATTAGGTAAAAACAGAGAGAGGCGAGACCATTGGCTAATCTACATAACATTGGCCAAGATGGATAAAGAAACGCGAGCACTTTGGGCACAAGATACCGCAGAAGTAGAGCTGCCAACATTTGAACAATTATTGAAATTTTTGAACAAAAGAACGGATACGCTTGAAGCAGAGAATGGTTTTAGAGAAAAGACGCAAGGCCATAAAGCACAATCAATTCGGTCACCAAAGCTGAGATCATTTGCGACAACCACATTTCCCCAGTGTTCGATATGTAACCAAGGTGAACACCTAATAAATCAGTGCTATCGGTTTAAGAATATGACTCCCGATCAAAGATCCACAACAATAAAATCAATGTTTCGCTGTTTCAATTGTCTGAGTAGGAATCATCGAGTCTACGAATGTTAATCCAAATCACGGTGCCAAAGGTGTCATCGTAAGCATCATTCCATGCTTCTTGAGGCAGTCGCAAGCACATCTAAGGAGAACACCAAAAAGTCAGCACAAGAAACAATCCCGAGCGAGCAAAGCCAACCAACCGCGTGTGCCAGCACATTCATAAAAACAGTTACAACCATACTACCAACAGCCATAGTGAATGTTAGAGACCGGCACGGAGAATTTCAGTCATTTAAAGCGCTTTTAGATTCAGCGTCCCAATCATCTCTTATAATTGAATCTTGCGTCCAGAAATTAGCACTAGATCGGCGTCACGGGCGCCTATTAATCAAGGGATCAAGGGAGTTGGAGAGACTACAATTGGTCAAACACGGGGTGTAACAAACCTGTAGATTGCTCCAACTCGAGATTCCCAAACGATCTGGGAAACAGAAGCATTCATCGTACCGAAAATATCCATAACACGAAATCAGCATAATATTCCTACTGAAACGATAGCATTAAAGGAGTTACAACTTGCAGACCCCACCTTCAACGAATCGAATGCAATAGATCATCTTCTTGGGGTCGATATCTTTGCAAGAGCTGTGCAAGGCCAGTCACGCAAACTCACTAGTGGACTCGTCGTCATGAACACTGTTTTCGGATGGGTAATAGCTGGAAGCAATAACACCGCGAATCAAGAAATCGAAACCTTTACTACGTTAGTTGATATTGACCGTATACGTTAAAAAATTTCTGGGAAACCGAAGAAATCACAACCTCTAAGAAATCCCTACAATTGACTGACGAGGAAGATGCGTGTGTGAACCTGTTTAGAACAACTACAACCAAGGGCGCGGACAATAAGTTCATGAATAGGCTGATGTCATTAGAAACAAAATTTAGAATTAACAAGGAATTCAAAGAGATGTATGTTAATTTTATAAATGAATATATCCAACTCGGCCATATGACCAGAATCAAGGGACCAGCCTCAAGGGAAAGTTATTATCTACCCCATCATGGGGTTTTTCGGGAAACAAGCTCCACCACCAAGTTAAGGGTAGTCTTCGATGGGTCTGCTAAATCGACCAATGGTGTATCTCTCAATGAAGCGTTAATGGTTGGACCAACCGTTCAAGATTCCCTTATTCAAATTTTGATAAGGTTTAGGCAACACACGTTCGCACTGACCGGTGACATAGAAAAAATGTACCGTCAAGTATCGGTAGAAGAAAAAGACCGTTGCCAGCAAAACATATTATGGAGAGATGACCCAAGTGCTCCACTTCACAGGTACCAGCTAAATACATTAACATACGGAACCGCGTCTGCACCATTTCTCGCAACTAGAACCCTACACGAAGTTGGTGTAAGAAATTTCGACAACTCAACTGTGGCGTCGCAAATTATCATGCGTGATTTTTATGTCGATGACCTGATGTCCGGGGTGGAAACTACCAAGGACTTGGTGATATTGATGAACGACATCACTAAAATATTAAGCGATAATGGTTTCAACCTAAGAAAACTACTATCTAACAACAGTGTATTACACAAGGTTATTGAGAGCAAGGAAGCTAGCAACGTAAAATCAATCGTCATCCATCCAACATCGACAAAGTTTCTTGGCCTGTTTTGGGATTCGGCACGTGACACATTTCAATTTAGCGGTCAAATAGATGAGCATAAAGTAATTTCGAAGCGCACCTTATTATCCGAAGCGGGAAAAATATTCGATCCCCTCGGCTGGTTATCGCCGTTGACTATACGAGTCAAAATGATATTTCAAAACTTATGGCTCCACAACCTCTCATGGGATGACGAATTACCGACGCAGTTTCTAAGATCATGGACTGAAATACGAGAAGAACTACGAAAAATCGATACACTCACAGTTCCACGGTGGTTAGGTACGAAAAGGGAAGTGTCACTTCACGGTTTCAGTGATGCTAGTGAGAAAGCATACGCGGCTGTTGTCTATGCTGTTACTCAAAACAACATCCCTATTCTAATAGCTGCTAAAACTAGGGTCGCCCCGTTGATGCAACAAAGTTTGCCCAGGTTAGAATTAATGGGTGCACTGCTCGTATCAAATTTAATCAAAACAATAGAGTTGTCCTTAGACTTAAACGTGACCAGAAGAACATTATGGACCGACTCCAAAATTGTACTCGACTGGCTGGCAACTCAACCAAGGCGATGGGCAACTTTCATCGCAAATCGAAAAAGTCAAATAATCAACGATCATCCCAATAGTAGTTGGAAACACGTTCCGGGTAAAGAAAATCCTGCAGATATCGCGAGTAGAGGAACTTCACTAGTCGACTTAGAGCACAATAAGCTATGGTGGAATGGACCAGATTGGCTGATCGATGAACATGCGTGGCCGATGCAGTCTAAACGAAATGTTGATCTATTAACCACCGAAGAAATGAGACCAAACATCCAATCAATGCATACTATTGTGGAGAATTTCTGGTATGACGAACTCATTGCAAGATTTTCCAGTTATCATACATTAATCAAAATTCTTGCAATGATTCGGCGTTACATAACGAACCTAACATCAACGACAAAATTATCTGGAAACATTACTAAATGTGAATTGTCTGAAGCAGAACATTGAATTATCAACTACATGCAGATGAAGAAGTTTTCAAACGACATCAACCAAATCTCCAAGGGCACTCCTCTACCAAAGAATAGCAAATTGAAAACCCTCAATCCATTCATCGATGATAGAGGATTACTACGTGTTGGAGGTCGCATCCAGAAGTCTGTCGCCACATTCGCAGTAAAACATCCCATTATTCTCTCGAATCACGGAAATTTGCCGAAATTAATATTACGAGACTTGCATTATTTTCATCACCATTGGGTTTTTAGCAAGCATCGCAAGATGCAAGTTTTGGATTATAAGGATGAAGCAGGTGGCTAAACAGATAGTTCTCAATTGTGTCTCGTGCTTCAGACAACACGCCAAATCCGAATCACAATTGATGGGCAATCTTCCTGAAGCTAGAGTCATTTACTCCCATCCATTTGACAAAGTTGGCGTTGACTACTGCGGGCCATTCAAGGTCCATGCAATTCGAAAACGAGGGCAAATTCCATCAAAGGCATATATTTGCATATTTATATGTCTCAGCACAAGGGCAGTTCACATCGAAGTGGCTATGAACCTCACTACTGACAGTTTCATCGGCGCATTAAAACGGTTCATAGCTCGAAGAGGTATATGTAGCATGATATACAGTGACAACGGCAGCAACTTCATCGGTGCAAAAAATGAATGACAAGATATGTATAACTTTATTAAAACAAATTCTAACAATATTTCTGCGTTTCTTTTAAGAAGTAAAATTGAGTGGTGTTTTAATCCTCCAGCAGCTTCACACATGGGTGGAATCTGGGAAGCAGCGGTAAAAATAGCTAAAACATGCTTAAAGAAAACTTTGGGGGAAACCATTCCAACATTAGAGGAATTTTCCACGTTGATCACCCAAATCGAAGCTATGATGAACTCCAGGCTAATCTGCACCAACAATTCTGAAGATATCGATGTTCTCACACCTGCGCATTTTATCAGAAGTTGATATCACCAATCAAAGTATAACATCAAATGCACGATGGCGTTTATTTAAGCAATTGCAACAACATTTTTGGAAACGCTGGAATCGCGAGTATCTAACCTTGTTGCAAACCAGGCAGAAATGGCATTCTCAACGCAATAACGTACTCATCAATGATCTCGTTTTATTGGTGGACATTAGTCTCCCTCCAACTCGTTGGGCGCTCGGAAAGATCATAAATCTACATCCAGGGCCAGATGGTAACGTACGAGTTGTTACTGTAAAACTCGGAAATACCGGCAAGCGAAATAGGTCGGAAATAGCGACCGATTCATAAAATTAGCAAGTTGCCAGTTGAAGGTGATACATCAATTGAATCAACCGATTCAAGGGGCCCGGAATGTTACGGAACAAAAACTACTGAAAAACAAAAAGAGAATAATTTGAATTAATATTAAGTTAAAATTAAGACAAAATAATGAAACCCACCTAGTTATAAATAATTAAACTTACCTAGTAGCTTTCTACTTTATTTAATGTCAACTGTCAACATCACCTGGAATTATACAAATGTATTAGAATAATTTTATATAACTTAAAACTCAATACTTATCTTAGTTATAGAAGCTATTCAGTTCCACCGATTTAATTCTAAAATGATTTAATATTGTTAATTTATGTATGTAATTTAAATAAGCTAAAACAAAAACACTTACCCATTGTTTATGTCAAGCGCAATCATTTTTTGACATTTAACATTGCAAATGTAGTACACAAAGTTATACGTGCGTAAAAAATGGATGCGCTCGACGATTTATGGGTCATCAGTACCATACCTTTTATCTAGATGTCGTGAAGGTGATGAACCAAAAATCGCGAAGAAAAGTAAAAAATGTACAATTGTAATCGTGCTGTCCTGGCAATAAGAAGTCAAATAAAAAATAAGAATATTATATAAAATTTGTTATTTGATTAA
This sequence comes from Nephrotoma appendiculata, assembly GCA_947310385.1. Lineage (NCBI taxonomy): Eukaryota > Metazoa > Arthropoda > Insecta > Diptera > Tipulidae > Nephrotoma > Nephrotoma appendiculata. The sequence continues at coordinate 327,574,398 of OX371223.1, forward strand.
TTTTCTTTGGAGATATTGCCCATCAGCGAATTAAGAAAACTAACATCCAGCAATACAATCCCTTTTTGGAAACTTATGGTTCCGGAGGAACTTAGACCAACTTTGATAAATTTCTAAAACTATTGACCTCCTCATGCGAAATTTCGACTGGCCATCCTTATCTTTAGTTGTCTAAAGCTTTATAAATGCTTGTCAACTATATGTAAAGCAAATAACGCCTTAAATTATTGCAATCGTTCTCCTCTGGGCACTCTCCCGGCCACTTCGAGGGCTTGGCAATGCATTTAGCTGGACTTCTTGGGTCCTTACCCCCTGATCACGAAGCGGTCATTGTTGTAGACCACCTTAGCAACTTTGTATTGACAAAGGCAGTACGTCAAGCTACCGCTGAAGAAGTGGTAAGATTCCTGGAGATGCAGTTCTTCTTGATATTTGGAGTCCTTGAAGTAGGTACCTCAAGCGAACGCATCTGAAAGGTGAACCGGACCCTGCTAGCTGCTCTTCGGCCGTATATACAAGCTGGCCAGAATGTATGGTATACTAACCTAGCAGCAATTAAAATGCACGAGTCCACCGGGGATTCGATTCACTTTGCTGTGTTTGGGCAACATGCGGTTCTACATGGTTATGTGTATCCACTTCTCAAAGCAAGCTAAAACTTACTGGCAACGAAATTTATTTGGCTGATAAACCGGAAATGCTCCATAGAGTATACTAGAATATTGTGCAGCATTTGAAAGAAGCGAGTCAAAAATTCCAAACGTCATATAATATGAAAAGCAAATTACCCAAAGTGCGTGTAGGACGAACAGCCAGCCAACTTTACTGTAAAATTGGCTCCTAAATTTATTAAATGTACGGTGCAAACTTAATTGGAAACGTTTCTTGTGAATTAGACGACATGAACGGACAGTTTATGGGAGTTTATCATTAAAAGTCATTAAAATTTAACTTCAATATTGTTCTAAGTATGTTATTATAAGGTCCCATAACAGCTTAAATAATTTGATTGTGCTATTCTCAAATGAACGAAAGGGATTAAAGGAGAAACAATAATCATTCATTCAAAAATTATTCATTCAAAAAAATATAACGAATTTTGTGCCGAAAAAACGGCTGAAGCAAATTCGCGTAATGCATAAAAATTCAACATAATCGTAATATTTACAAAATTAAATGTTTAACATGAGAATAAAATCTGATAAAAGCTTACAATAATATGACTAAGATATTAATACTATTACTACCATTACCAATACTACTACTTTTACTACTAAATTTCAACTTCATAATATGTGACTAAATACAACAAGTTTTATGTAATAACCCTGAATAAAAAGGAGATATCAACAGTTTCAAATAGCCATTGTTTAACTTTAGGTAAAAAGGACTTCAAATGAATGTCCTTCTTAATGTAAGTAAATTGGTAACGCCTGTAACCAGAATAGAGCGACGGAAGTGGTCATTAAAGAATCTTGGGATGTTACAAGGAAATTGATGGTTACCGCGAAAATTGGAAAGAAAATCGCTTCTCATTATTTGTTGACCACTTTCATTAAAAAAAACTCTCAATTCCTTAGAAACATACAAATGTTTCAACGGCAAGATATTCGTCGTAAAGAATAAATTCCAAGATGGTTCAGTTCTTGGTTTCTTTAGATATATTCTCAAAATCATTTTCTGTAGAACATATAAAGGATACAAAGTTGCAGCATAACAACCACCCCAGCACGACAATCCGTATTCCAATTTAGCCATAACTAGTGCATGGTTAAGCTATTTTTAGAACCATCGGAGGACAATAGTCACGAAGAAGGTATAAAATTAGCATTTGATGATAGATACTGGTTGACTGAATTAACTTGCGTTTTCCAATTAGGGCAATTGTCCAAGTGAACAGCAAGATGTTTAAACGAGTCAACTGGTTCGGTATCAAAACACTCAGAGTGGCAACCAATAGACGCACATTCATACCTGCTGTGATTAGTCACCCGCGGTAAAATAGACATATTAAAGCTACCAGACAATTTAAACAACAAGAATTTAGTTTTCCGGCTTAAGATCAGGCGCTGCTTGTCGAACCATGAGTGTAAAACTTTTAGATCAGAATTGATTATCGAAATAACGTTACTGGGAGAATTCCCACAATAAGCCAGAGCTATGTCATCAGCAAACCCGGTAGAATAACCATGAAGATTCAATTTAAATACGGAGTTTGTATACATGTGAAACAGCAGAGGGCCTAATACTAAACCCTGACGAACACCAACGTCTACCATCGATCTACCAACTAAATACGATGCTAATCACTTATTTGCCAATCCCCTATAAGATTTAGGGGATTGGCAAATAAGTGGTTCATTATCATAAATAATAGATAGCAGAAGCTTGTGATAAACCACATCAAAGGCTTTAGCTGTATCAATAAATAAAGTACCGCAACTATTACCTTTATTTAAACCAATGTTGATTGTATTTAGGAACTCTAACAAGGCCGATTCGGTACTCATACCATGACGCAAACCATGTTGATGGATACTCAGCACACCCGTTTGATCTAAAAAACTGGAAACCCTGTTTTTAACTACCTTTTCAAGAACTTTCAGGATTACTGGCTGCAAGGCAATAGGTCTATAATTACCTTTATCAAGGCGATTACTATATTCGTGAAAAGGGGAATTATAGTTGCTGTTTTCAGTTGATCGGGTACAACTCCAAGCTCAAAGGAAAGGTTAAAAATGTATGCAAGAACGGGACTAATATGCCCAGCAATGGCTTTTAATATAAAATTACTCAGGCCAACGTTATCAATTGAGTAGTTAGGTTCTAAAGCACAAATAATTGAAAAAACTTCTAAACTAAATACTGGGGTCATAAAAAACGTTCTCGGGCCGAAATCAAAATGAAAATCGAAACTGGATGACGTGTTGCTAGAATCAAATTTAGCACCTAAATGTTTAGCAACACTAGAGAAATAACAATTAAACTCATTGGCAATTTCAAGATCACTCGTAAGAAGTTCTCCGTTCTGTGCAAAAATAAATTTGACTAGTGACGTTTTAGGTTTACGAGTCAGAATCTAATTCACTAAAATCCAGTTTTTTTTATATCACCGCGGTTAACGGAAAACGCTTTTCTAAGGTTTCCTTTTCTTTTTTGATATCTATACATTAATTATGGTGCACATTCGGTGTGCACAGGACGCTTATTTAACTTGGACCGCAGTTTATTCCTTCTATTAATACGTCGCGCAAGGTCAAAAGAGATCCAAGGCTACAGGCGTTTGATTTTAGACTAGCAATATGTGTATCAGCGTTTCATGATAGTTAAAATATTATCCAAAAATACCTCAAGAGCTAGCGATGGATTGTCAATGTTAAAAATGAACCCCCAGTCCATTTGATCCAACCTTTTATATAACAACAACAGATTGAGTTTCTTTCTACTTCTCGTGGAATTTTGGTTCAAATTAGACCCTGGTAACAGTATCTGAGAAGCCTTAAACCGTATCTCAATCAAGTGGTGGTCAGAAATTTTTATGTCCACAGCCGATGTTGTTATACCTGAAAGATGATTAGACCTAAGTCTCCGATTTAGCAAATTACTACCCGGCATAAGACTCATCTCAGGGCAAGGTCGTCCCCACGATTTGAAACGAATTTTTTTTTCTTTCGTCCCAAGTGCAGTTCAGGTCACCATTGAGTTCTATCGTTTATGTGTTAACTGTTGAAGCATGCTGTACTACTTTATTAATGGAAATTGAAAATATCGAAATTCAAGTATTTTGAGGAAAAAATTGAAAAACTGGTTCACCGATGGAATAATCCTGAAAAACAAACAAACAAAAAACGCATGATCATTGCTGTTACGGTTTTTTGATTTCGCTGAAAAAAATGAAATTTGGTAAAACACGATTTGGTGTCTGGGATTTTGATGAAAAATCATTATTAAGATTATTCGGGTTTTTGTTATCAAATAGATTGAACGTAAATTATTTCGTGTGCGGGTGGTAATAAAGTAAGAAGAAATCGAGCTAAAGAATATTTTAAAATTCAACTTAGTGTTAATTTTATTTAAAACAAAGTGTTGAATAATAATAAGATGGGTATCATCTAAATATGGTGTGATGCGTGATTATAAATAATTTCCGATAGATAGAAAGGAAAGGTATGGACGAAAGTGCTGTGGATAATTACAAAACAGCTCATAAGCTAATGAAAAACTCAATCTAAATAAGTTAGTGATAAATCGTAATCACGCCGTGGAAGCCGCTGGCTAAAATAAATTCCTTGATGAAATAGAGTGGGTATTTTATTCGAACAAACTGCTAAGAAGTTGCTTTTTTTGTTGAAAACACAAATGCGTTACAGGTGAAGAGTATAGTGAATTTTTTTAGATTCAAAAAGCAACAGATAAGCGGCTTTGGACTTGAACTTGTTTCATTTAGTTAGATAATTTGAACTGCGAATGGAACAGTTAATGACGTCAATCACAGAGTGACCGTACCTTTTAATGTCGATAACTAATTTAATATGATGTACCAGATCTGTATCAGATCAATTAAATAATTAATCGCAATTCGCTAACTGTTGCAATAAAGATACAAAAATGATTTAATGTTATCTGTAAAGATTATTCTGAGTCTGTATAGCCAGCTTGTTTTCCCCTATTTTAAAGTTAGCCAATGGTGATATTTGCTTCCATTAAGCTGTTGAAAAGAAAGATACTAAAAATCACCGAAATGCAATTCAGATGAGAGCGGCAGAGCAAATTTTAAAAATAGCCATTAACTGATAATGATAGTTTACCGAGAACGACTTTTTACCGAAAAAGTACAACTTATGGAAATCACCGTTTCGGTGAATTGTCGTTTTCGGTAAATTGTTTAAATAAATTGTCGAGGGACCACAGATTGTTTCCCATGCATATGTTAGATTTCACTAATTCTTGAAGCATACTTCACTGAGGCAAACCAACTTGTCTTTACATTGATAGGTTACCCAATGTTCCGGTTTCAAAACGTATTTGGTTACGACAGTCATTGGTCGATGTTTACTTATCATTGCTTTGATTTGTTTTACATTTAGTATCCATTTCTCAATCACTCTTGGCATTTAACCATTCAAATTTGTACTAGCCCAAGCAGTAGTTGTTTGTCTATTCTTATATTATATCCTCTGAAGGGTAAAACTTCAATTTGTTGAACCGTACCCAATTAACCGAAAACTAAATTTCAGTAAATCGTTTCTTACAATAAATGTCACTACATTAATCATGGCCATTAAAAATTATCTTTGTACAACCACAAATGATAACGTACATTATACGAGTACATGAAAAATAAATTCAAATCTATATATTGTATTGATATAATATGTCGAGCTATTCATATTGACGTAACATGTATGAATTTTTCTATTCCAATTCTCTTGGTCTTTCGACGTAAGCAAACTCTTCTAAGATATTCTGTACTGGTACAAAACCCTTATAAATACAGACAAAAACTAAAGTACATCACATAAAAGACGAAAGTTTTCTAGATTAAAAGCTTTTCATAATTCTTTACAATTTCTTGCACATTCATATATGAATAAATATCTCCATTAGGTACTATACATAAACTCGAATGTATATGAAACGAACATTATGATTTGAAGAAAATGTTTTATATACGATTAAGCATAGAGTATATGCAACACTCAAGTCTTATAAACGTCCGTAGAGGACAATATTATAATGATAATTATTTTATGTTTGGCATTTTACTCAAAGAGACAGTGACTGCGAATATATTAATTTACTTTCGACGATATTTGAAGCCGCCAGAAACATAAATTATTTTAATATTCCATGTTTGGAAAATTTTAAAATTTTGGTTGCTGTTTGCTCAATTGATTAAACATCTAGTTCCGAGAATTAGATTCGAAACAGGTAGTTCATAATATTTTTTATACATGATTTATATTTTATAGCTTTGTATGTATATACAATTAATTATTAATATAAAATAATTTAAAATATATTGAATCTGTTAATTAACTGAGTGTTAACATGGTGATGTAGTATCTACCTTTGAGCAAGTATTAAAATCCCAAACATATTTATTTCAACAATTTTGTTGTTACCACATATTTTACGAGTCCCTGAACATCTCTAAAATGTTATTAATTTTTGGTGTTTAATTAAAATTGTAAACACAATTTCTTGGATATACCTAATTTAGGTTATATATTTACGGTACACAAGCTTTGAACATTATTATAACATGTGTAAACTGATTTTTGGAAAGTGGAGAAAATAATTTTGGTTAATTCCCCGATCAAAACGTGACAACAGAAATTTGTTAAAATATAATTATTTTGTGTGTTGGCGTAATAATTATACGTGTACAAGAGATGCTGTATATGTAATTGGAATTAATATTGAAATTAAGTTGTAGCAAATTGGGAATAAATAAACCAAAAGTACAGTGATGGCATTGTCTTTTTAAATACATGTTTTGATATTGTTTCAAGTGTACTAAGACTTAAGAGATAACAATGTTTTTTTTTTTGGTTTTGAGGTAAACGTTAGAAATTATTTTGTCAGGTTTGAATAAAATATTCCCCAATTTATTCCGTAATTTTCGATCCATCGCCCCTCGCCCTCAATTTTCGCCACCCTTAACTCGTGTGTCTATATTCTATAACCACAAAATTTATTATTGTTATATAACTGGTTACTCGGGTAGCCATAGGCGCATTATAATGCGGAGCCGCTCGAAACGCGATATTTCAAAATCGCGATATTTCGAAACGAGATATGACAAAACGAGAAATGGCACAAAACGCGATATTTCAAAACGCGATATTTCAAAACGCGATACGGTACAAAACCCAGTATGGTACAAAACGCGATATTTCAAAACACAATATTTCAAAACGCGATATGGTACAAAACGCGATATGGTACAAAACGCGATATGGTACAGAAGAATATGCATTGCGAAGCGACAGGAGGGCAGCGACCCGCCTGATATAACAACGGGCTGTCATGCCGTTTCTATCGTATTTTAAATTCGTATAAACTGAAGTTTTTTTTTTCCTAACTAAGGAGCGAAGTGCTTACCTGATATAACCCGATCCTATACTCCCGCTAATATCGGTTTTTAAATTCCTATACTGAAATTAAATTTCCCCTTTTCCAGAATGTACATTGCGAAGTGACCGGGGCCGACCCGCCTGATATAACCCGATCCTAAACTCTCACTCCAATCAATTTTTGAATTCCTATAAACTGAAATTAAATTTCCCCATCACCCGCCTGATATAACCCAATCCTAAACTCCCTCTCCTATCGATTTTTAAATTCTTATAAACTGAAATTAAATTTCCCCTTTTCCAGAATGTACATTACGAAGCGACAGGAGCGCAGCGAATCGCCTGATATAACCCAGTCCTATATTCTAGCTCTTACGGATTTTTAAATTCCTATAAACTGAATTTTTTTTCTAACTAAGGAGCGACGCGACTGGAGCGCAGTGACCCGCCTGGTATAATCCATTGCTGTACTCCCGAACAGCTGAAGTTTTTCTTTCTAACTAAGGAGTGAAGTGCTCACCTGACATAACCCGATCCTATACTCCCGCTAATATCGGTTTTTAAATTCTTTAAACTGAAATTAAATTTCTCCTGATATAACCCGATCCTAAACTTCCCCTCCTATCGATTTTTAAATTCCTATAAACTGAAATTAAATTTCCCCATCACCCGCCTGATTTAACCCGATCCTAAACTCCCGCTCCGATCGATTTTTAATTTCTTATAAAGTGAAATTAAATTTCCCCTTCTCCAGAATGTACATTGCAAAGCGAAGGGAGTGCAGCCACTCGCCTGATGTAACCCGATCCTATACTTCCGCTCCTATCCATTTTTAAATTCTTATAAACTGAAATTTAATTTCCTCTTCACCCTCCTAATATAACCCGAACCTAAACTCCCTCTTCTATCGATTTTTAAATTTTTATAAACTGAAATTTAATTTCCTCTTTTCCAAAATGGACATTGCAAAGTGACCGGAGCGCAGTGATTTGTCTGATATAACCCAGTCCTATACTCCCGCTCTTATCGATTTTTAAATTCCTATAAACTGAAGTTTTTTTTTTCTAACTAGAGAGCGAAGCTAACTCCTGCTAATATCGGTTTTTAAATTCCTATAAACTGAAATTATATTTCCCCTTTTCCAGAATGTACGTTGCGAAGCGACCGGAGCCGACCTGCCTGTTATAACCCAGTCCCCTATGTGGATTATAAAAACAATTGAAATAAAATCATTGAAATAACAGTAAAATTTTTTATTTGTATAAAAGTTGGGATTTGGGGCGGTAGCCCACAATCTTAAGGTATAAAATGATTTAAAAAATCATAAAAGCATTTGTGCTTCGAAAAAAGAAAATATTTTGTCGCGTTTGGGTTGTCTTTTAAGACCATTTGGGGCCACTTGGGATCATTGAGAGCTACTTGGGGTCGTTTCTGGATATTTTCATTGCCATATTCGTAATCAGTAGGCTTAGGATTTATATGTGCTAAAAAATCAAAAATATGTACCTAAAATATGTGCTTAAAAAGAAGAAATATGCAAGAAAAATGAAAAATATGTGGTCAAAAATAAAAAATATTTAGAAAAAAACCAACAAACACACTCTAGTATAAGATATTTATTTAATAAATAATTTTTTACAAAATCAATATAACAAAAATTAATTTACTTCATTTAGTAGGTGTGTAGTTTAAAATTACAGAAAAATTACCTGTATCACAAGAAAATTCATAATTGCAAAATTAAATGAAGAAGCATCTAGTTTTCAGTCAGTGCTGTATCAAACAAAAAATTTTCCCGGTTAGGACGTAAAATATTTTTATACATGGAAAACGATCTTTCTACGTCAACTGATGTGATTGGGGCATATTTAAATGCTGATATTTCCGATACTGTGAACTGTTCAATTTGATTCGAACTTCCAGGACCTTCAGACATAGTTTTAATGTTTCGTAAAATATTCAATCCATTATTTTTGGTCATGACACTTTTCAATTTATTTTTAATAAGTTCACCGACAGCTCCGCTTACTGCTTCAACTTGCTTATTTCCAGAAATAGGTTCATTTATTCTACTAAACTTTTATTTGAAGACTCGAGTCTTTCTATTGTCGTTGTTAGATGGTTAAAATTGCTAGTTATATAAGCCAAATCATTTTTTAAAGTGACCTTTTCTAATATTGTCTTAGCAATGCTAAAGTATATAGATTCGTCATCGTTTAGTTCGAAAATAATTTCTTTTATTTTTTCAAAATTTTCTTTATAATATGTCACCGCATTTAGCCAGGTTCCCCAGCGAGAAACTATTGGTTGAGGCGGCAGCGAAAGATTAGGAGATTTGTTTTTAAAAAGCGCTGTAAGAGATGGTGCTTTCAAAAAAATATTTTTACCTGTCGAAACCAGTTGATTGACATCGCTAAAATTTGATCGAAGTGTTTCGCAAACTCTGTGTAATCCATAAACTACACAGGTCACATGCAAAATTTTGGGGTAAAATACCTGAATGGATTGTGCGGCTTTTATCATATAAGGCGCCGCATCGGAAATAAATATTAAAAATTTTTCGCGCTCGAAGCTTTCTCCTAATAATTTTATAGAGTCGTCGAATAAACGGGCAATGGTTAGTTTTGTCGAGGGCCGCTATATCCAATAAGAATTTTTGCTTGGCTGTATTTTCGTCGATGTTTAATATTCCAACTATCACATTGGCAATATAACGTCCAGTACGATCAGTAGTTTCATCGTATAATATACCGGTTTCGTAAAGTTGATTCATCCGGTATAATGTGGTTGGTATATTTTTTTAGAAACGTAGAAAATACAGTGTTGTTCAATTTTGCCAAACGGATATCGGCAGCTACCATTGCCATACACAGCTCTTCGTTGAATATCGAATAACTCGAGCCAGCCACTGTTTCTTGAAAAAATAGCAGAGAATATTTTTTCGTTTGTTTTTCTTCCAGTTTTTTATGAATTTTACTCTTCACGTGTTGGTCTACAAGAGATTTTTGGTTCATCGATACGGTTTTTTCACATACTTTACAGTATAAAACTGCCCCGTCTGTCTTAAATACATACATTGTTACGATTACATGATCGTAACAAGCGCTGTTTGTATTTTTTATTCCCCTCGGTTTGTGTCCTCACTTTCGGAGTTGTTTAATGTTTGTACACGTCGTGGTGATGGCGCGAGGGTGAGAAAGATGATGGGAGAGAGAACAATGTGCATCGGGTGTGTGCAAAGTAAAACGATTTGGAAAAAATGTTTTTCTTATATGTCTCTCTTTTGTATCAACGAAAATTTGATATAAAGGAGAGACAGAGAAGAGAGATTAATTTCTTCTAGAACGTTTTGCTAGCTGTGCGGTGCGAGAATTTTTTTTCTTGTTGGCTGTCAAGTAGTGATTTTGGGATAGTCAAGTTTTGATTTTGGATAGAAAAGTCTGGTTTAGAATATTAAACAAAAAAGTCTTGGCAATTTAAAAAAATAGAGCCTTGTTTGAAAGTTTTTTTTAGTTGAGTTTGTTTAAGTAAAGTTTTGTATTATAAAATAAATAATGTAATATCTTTAATGCATATATTGGAAATAAAGTTTGTAATTATTTTGAACGAAAAAAAAAAGAAAATTAGTTTCATGTATGTACATTGTTTAAAAAAAAGGAAAAGAAAAATTGAGTGAAGTAAACAAAAGATAAAACAAAAAAAATATAAAAAGGAAATAAAGTTAATTTTCGATAGAATAGAAAAAAAAACACATAAAACCAAACACCATTGATGGTCTAGTTTGCGCGGCTGAATTTATATAAAAGCGCAACGTACAGGGTGGCCCACCCCGAGTGCATTAGTGTTTTGTTTTGTATAACGACGAAAGTGCCGCAACAAGTGCGAAGGCACCGCAATTTTGTATACGGGTGGCCATTCGAGGCCACTTCATTTATCAACGTGGATTTACGGTTAAGGCGAAAGGACGCACAACGGCGTATTATCGGTTAAGGCGTGGCAACGCCCAACGGATTTTGGCGGCCAGTTGGGGCTACGTCATTTGTATCGTTGGTATTTAAACCTCGAACGGTTATTGTTATAAACGAGAAGTTCAATCAACGGGTGGCCAGTTGAGGCTACTCCTTTTGGTGGTGGATCCGGCGGCTAGTCTAGGCCAGCCGTATTATTTGGTAGCAGTTTACCGGCGGTTGGGCCGCATCGATGGAACACGCAGGAAACGGCACCAAGGTCGCAACAGTAATGTTCTCTTAAATAATAATTAAGGTACAATTTTTTATTTTTATTTTTTTTTTTTTTGATTTTATTTTTCTATATATTTTTTTATTATATTTATTATATATAATTTTCAAAAATTTTGTGATCGAGCGCCGCACAGCGGGTGCACGCTCGATCCGCATTGCTCTCTCTCTCGCTTCTCTCTCGATCTCTCCCTTTCTTTTTTTTCTGCGGGAAGTTGTGTTTTCTTGTTTTTTTTAAAAAAAAAATATATAAAATAAATAGAATGAAGTATTAATTTTTCCGGATATGGTATGATGGGAGCGGAGACTCCCTCTGTGTCGGTTTAGTGTTTGCGGTCCCTTGGTGCCCGCATCCAATTCCGTAACCAGGGCTCGACCCCGTTTGAATTCGGATGGATGCGCGCAACAAGGCACTTCTTCCGTTATCATTTTGTTATTTATTTATTTGATTATCTGCTGTTCGTTCCTCAGGTTCCGGCCGACGAATTTCGGCGGAACTCGGTTTTATTATTATTTGCGTTCCCCCAACTTTCTGTAATCATCACGGTGTAAGCCAGGAGCCCTGCAAGCCTCAAACCCCACGACCTTAGCACTTCTCCCTGTGAACGTAGCCGGCAAAAATCACCGTGGAGGCCTCTGCAGGTGCTTAGTGAATATCTGCAGGTTGGCAGTAGCCAGCCTGTAACAACATCACCGTATTCTTGTAGCATATTTTTAGCTTTATCACTGAAATTTTGTTTAATTTTCGGCATTTTAAAAATATTCAAGGCTATTTTTAAAGAATAATCCGTAAATAAAACACAAGACGTCTGGATCATACAGTAAAGTGAATTGTCAAATTTTCTAACCATGTATATACTTGAAGTGATCTGCGATGAAACACCTAAAATAAATACAAATTGTTATGGTGACATCTTCCGCAATAGAAGAAATAATGAAATATACCATAGAGGTATCTGATTCGCAGTTAAATTTTTACTTCAAAGAAGTATTAGTGGCATACTGGCATCTAATGAAAACAATAGTAAAGCATAGACACATCGGAAATATACAGCTGTATTTCGTATGTAAAACTTTCAATGATTTTCTGTGATCTGCATATAGGTAATTGTTAAAATATTTAGTACAATATGTATTTATGGAGAAAATATGTGCTACAATTGGAAAATATTTAAAAATATGTATTTATTCAGAAAAATGTGAAAATATGTGGTAACAAAAGATTTATTTACATAAAAATCCGAAGCCTAGTAATCAGCATTCTTAGTATACCGATTTTCAGAATTTTCGGAGGTATATAACCTATTCGGAAGTATAACCACGCAGTTAAAATTTTCGGCCGTCAATTGATATCAGGTGCAAACTGAATGAAACATTGAATTTTATTTAAACCTTCAATGTTGGACATTTCTCTATCTTGGACACTTTCATTCAGTCCCTTGAAATTTCATATATTTATCTTTACAAAAATGGTAAAAATATTCTGTATATTGACAACCTCTTTATTTAACTTGGACACTTCGAAAATTTTCGTCTAATCTTTAATAAATTACCCTTTATATATTGGACACGGACACTTTTGTTCAATATCAGTAATTCGATTTAATGATAAAAAATATCACGTTTTGTACCATATCGCGTTTTGAAACATCGCGTTTTGTACCGTATCGCGTTTTGTGCCGTATCATTTTGAAATATCACGTTTCGAAATATCGTGTTTTGTACCATATCGCGTTTTGTACCATATTGCGTTTTGAAATATCGCGTTTTGAAATATCGCGTTTAGAAAAATCGCGTTTTAAAATATCGCGTTTCAAATGGGACCCAATGGAAATGTTTGAATAAAATTTACGTTATTTAATGTTTCCTTAATTTTGTTTGGCCATAATGTACTAAAAACAAAACGCGATGAGATGACAGAACGAGATTCCCCGATTTGTATAATATTTGCTGTGTTTTAATATTGGAGCACTATCCGGCGCCGAAGGGAAATTTTCTACTGAAACTGCTGCAGCTATTATTCACTGGTGTCGCTACTAATCAAAATTAAATTGTACTTAACTTCATTTCATTCAGTCGAATGACAGTTCTACTTTTGTGTTTATGTTGCTTGAAAAAAATTTCGCAAACATTTTAAAACCCAAACAAATTGCGAAAAAAATAATAAATTTAACAAAAATATTTTATTAATATTTAGTTGTACACAGTAATAAATATAGTGAATAAGTTTTTAAATCTAAAATTTGATTGCTGTGCCTATATGTTATAAAATATAATGGTTACTCCTCCAACGAAAGCCTCTCGAACGTCATTAATATTCAAAACACGGTTGCCCACAGTTGTAAACGAGCTAGATTTGATCGTGAATTTCATTAAATATCCTAATTTGTTTTGTGTTTCTTTTGTAGAATGACGATGAAGATGAAAGACGACGAAGTAGATCGGTGACCAGTAGTACGAGTAGTGTAATTGTTTCGGTACTGGAAGATAATGAAGAGTTCAAAGTTTGTTTGCAACAAATCATGGATAATGTAAGTCGTGATGTTTGAAGATTTGTTTTATATATTCGTAGAATATCGACACAGATAATGCATTTCAAACTTAATGGTTACATTGAGCAATTCGGTTGCTGCTCATCGTAAATATGTATGTCAAAAATTTCCAAGTAACTGGTGCCTCATTAGAAGCATCGAGTAAAATTTGTAGTTACCGTGCCGATATCGTACACAACGAAGTGATTTGAATGTCTGGTGGTTTATGTCGTAAGAATGTCGGCGGTAAAGGAAATGAGAATGAAGGGGAACTGAAAGGGAAAGTTCAGTTGCTGAGGGTAGTAATGATGTGCAGCATCCAAAAGCAAAGGCCAAGGCTAAAGCAAAAAGCAACGTCTACAAAGTTCAACCGTAACAAAATGTAAAGGAACGATAAATGGTAAACTAGATACGGTACCTTTCTTGGATCCCGTATTTGTCGATATAAAATCGAATTTAAGCGATATAAATAGTTCGAATCAAGCTTTTCTAAATTCGCTGGAATCGAATAATTCGGAAATTTTATTTGATTACGGTAATCCGTACTGGGATAATGCACCAAATGAATTTATACTGAATGAGGACACCCATTGAAAATGAGAAATTTTATTTTATGAATTACAATAAGCTGGACGGCCTGTTAAAATTAGGATAATATTTACGAAATACAATATTAGTTATAAGCCATGCAACATGAATAAGTACGTATTTGGCTGGAAACATCTAAGTAAGGAATTGCTCTATAACGATCTTTTTAATTTCAGAATGCTGCAATCAACTGCAGGTGATAGTAACATAAATATAGATGACAGCGATAGTGATAATGGATTTATGGGTGTGAAAATGTCGAAATGGTGTTGCGCCCATTCATGCTATAATTCGCAACCTAACAACCGTATGATCCATAATTTCGCATTTCTTAAGAATGAGGATTAGTAAGTTCCATTGAATTGTTTCGATCCTGTAGGTAGATAGAGGATTTTAATCCAATGTACTATATTTTTCTAGCGCTCGGAAATGGGCAGTCAAGATCCGCCACTTAATTCGAGACCCAAGAAAACACGGTGGCGCGTAACTGTAGGAATCCCAACAATTGTTCAAATTCGTCCGAACCGGATGACGAACTCGAAGAGCGCCTTGAAGAAGATGACGATCCACCAAATGAAAAACTCACATGCATCGATAAGTATTTTATAAAAGATGAAGATTCTCAAACTTCGACCCAACCCGAATATTTTCTGGTTGAACATGACGAAATTGATCAGTTTCCATATCGTCTATGTGCAAATGAATTTTTCGAAGAGCAAATATTATTTTTCCACGAAGATGCTTACTTGATCGAACTAATAAATAGTGTTACCGCGATCCGCAATCCAGTCCGTCGATTACTTACAATAAATATGTATACCATGCCTAAAAAGGGTTCATCAATGCGCGAAATGATTTCGACGCGGTTCAGGAAAAACGAACATTTGAAATCGTGTTTTTTAGTTTATTAATTTTAAAATAAAAATGAAAAAATTAAATTAAATTATGCAATTAAAAGTTTTTGTACTAGTTTGGCCTTTTTGGGTCGCGCTACCTAGCTTGATTTGTAGGGAAAAATTTGCGTATGTCTCGCACATTATTTGCTTTAACTTCGCGCTGTGATAAAGCGGGAGTTCGTTGTGGAGCTTTTCGTTTTTATGAATTTTGAGGTTCTTTAATTTTTTCAAAAGCTCCGAGTCACGAATCAACATGTGCTATCCACCAAGTATCGTGTGGCCCAGGAGCTCGATTATGAACCCGCTTAACATATCCATAAAATACTTTACGGTGCTGACAAATACCATTACAACGGCACCAGTGAGTTTTGTAATTATTTACTTCATCATAGAATATGTGAATTAGAATGTTGTTTAAAATTTGGCCCTTGTCCATCGTTTCCTTTCCGTATACCCCGAATAAACAAATACGCATGAATCATTTCCTGTAGAAGTTTCAATCAAATCTTTCCGCGGTCTCAATTTTAACAAGGGTTCACTCAATCGAATTGTGCACTGCATACCAAAATTATTTTTGTGCGAATATCATATCCCAGCACAACTATACATGCGTGTGGTCCATTCTAGTGAAACACATTGCAGTTTGCCCTAAAAAATCGCAAATCAAATGCTCCAAACTTTTTGTGAAATACGTATTAAAAATATATTAAATTATTAAAAATTTATTAATTTTTTTTTTAATTGACATATGTCAAAATTTGTAAAATGAATGAAGTTTGCTTTGATTTAAGGGTTGTACAAAACAAGGGAAATTTAAAGTTTCCCCCTGAAAGGGATAGTGCTCCCGATAGCGGCTCCCGATAAATAAGTGAGCCAAGATATTTTTTTATCGATTATTAATTAAAAAGTTGAATGAAAAAATTTAGTTTGGAGTTAAATAAATTAATTATATGCAATAATCATGTCGATTCAGTGAATTCTTCTATTCTTCTTGAAAAATCTTCTTCACTCAAACAGATGAAATCAATAATAGAAGAATCTTCTATTTTGCTATTCACTGTAGCAGTGGGATCCTAATCTTCTATTTTTATTATTGAAAGTTCCAAATCTATTTTTTTCTTCTATTTTTATTCATAAAATTCATAGATATCGACGTGAACATTAAACGTCAAAACGAAATTTTAATTATTTTTTATCCTTAACAACTCAAAAAATATAATTGCTAGAAACGTAAATTGTTGCATATACATCAAAGCCATCTAGAATCACACATATTGAGGGCTATGTGTGATTCTAGATTTCATCATATCATATTGAAAAATATTCGGAGTCGGTAGTTATTTGAAATTCAAATCAAGATACGGTTAGATAACTTATAAAACAAACCAAATGTTTGAAAAGAACATTACAACAGTCAAAAATTTCTTTATTTCGTATGGTCGCATTATTTTTCGTAAAAACCTTCTAAGCGAAAAAATCAAAAAATTTGTGTATTTTTAATATGAATAGCAATTCTTCTATTTTTCCTTCTATTTCAAAATTTAATAATTTTCATATACAAATATAGAAGAATAGAAGATATTGAGAATAGAAGATCTATATTGAATCGACCTGAATAGCGCGCTAAATATAAGTTTTGAAATAGAAAATTGGTTGCTCCGGATACAGCTATCGGGCGCTAATAAAAAAACACAGCAATTATTGAATAATCGGTGTGAAGTTTTCAACCTTTATCAAAACTGTAGCTGCACAAATTAACAAAAAAAAAGTGTAGATATACAATTAAACAGAAAGTGTAGAACTACATTGAAAGATTATGGCAGGATTGAATTTGCTATTTACCCGCTAAATCTAACCTAATCTAATTCGCGGCATATCACTGCGGCCTTCGAAGAATTTTTGTTGTTAAGTGTAAATGGAAATAATAATGGAAAAAGTGTAAACCCGGGTCTTGTGGATGTTTAAGGGCCATTAACCCTTAATTCTAGAGATGCCACCACAAATCTGAGTATTCTGGCATTTCGGGGACGCTCTCTACAACATTTGTTCCACAACAATAATTTATTTCTTTTGTCCCCAATAAACTGCGATTCCATCCCAAATCGTGTTACAATCAACAATCTTGTTGATTCTGGACTCCAATAGTCTTTATACCTATATTTAAATTAAAATAGTAATTATGAACAATAAATTAAAATATAACTTCATTCTTACTTTTCTGGTGAGGCGGGTTCATTGAGTGGTAATTCTTCTTCCACTTCAGAATCGTATAAAAATTCTAAATTTACGCTATTGACAAAATAAAAACAAATATTTAATAATAAATAAAACGTTTTTTGAAATAATCAATTTATTGTTCGGGTTTCTCCATGTTGAATGTAAATGTTATAAAATGAGTTTATAAAAAATTGACAGTACTACAGCTTGAATTTGTTTTATGCATTTTAATCCGATAGAATGCACAGCTTTGGCTGCAAAACTTAATTTTTGACCGACATGCGGCGCAAACTGCACAGCTGCTGAATTCTTGACCGCAGCCTGTGTTTTAACATACTAAACAACCTTACGATGAAGAAAATTAAGGAACGCCGCCAACTTAAAATACAACTAGGCAATCAAAATTCGGCGGAAATTCGAAGACAATATGAAGATACAGCTCGACAAGTGAAGAAAATGGCAAGGAGCTATCGTAGGAAATACACAGAAGACATTCTCACGACTGCCGAGTCAGCGGCAGCAAATAGAAATATGCGCACATTACATCAATGTGTAAGAAAGACCGCCGGAAAATTTACAAATGCACCACCAATAAAGGATTCATATGGACAAGTCCAAACTACAGACGACCAACACATAAGAGATGGAAAGAGTTCTTCGAGAACAACTGCATAGATAGCGAACCAATTGAGGAGCTTCCAGATGGCAACTATAACGAAACCAGAAACACCCACCCTCTAACGGAGCGGGAAGTTACAAGTGCTATAATGAAGCTGAAAAATAACAATGCCGCTGGAACCGACAACATACCAGCTGAATTACTCAATGGTGACGCATTTGCAACTCCAGGAGCACAACGCCACTATTAATAGAAGTGTGGAATACTGGGAGAATTCAGCGAAAATGGAAAAAGGGATTATTCATAACGATTCCAAAGAAAAGCGACTTTAGAGAATGCAAAAACTGGCGAGGCCTCGAATCTCACCAACTGTGAACCAATACATAAGAAACGAACAAGCTGGTTTCAGACTAGGAAAAAGCTGTACGGACCATATCAACACAGTCCGAATTATCATCGAACAATCCAACGAATGGAACTCACCACTATATATCTGCTCTTCGCCAACTTTGAACGCGCATTTGAATCCATCAATAGAAGCGCAATCTGGAAAGCACTCTGTGAAATAGGCATCCCGAGGAAAATAACCGAACTTATCTGAAAAATGTACCGGGATGCTGGAAACAAAGTTCCACACAAAGGGAAGCAGAGTGGCACATACTACAATACACGAGGGGTTAGACAAGGATGTGCACTATCTCCACTACTGTTCCTCATAGTACTACATGCAGACATGCAGCTAAAGCTATAGAAGTTATCAGAAATAGCACATCAAACAAGATATAATAGAACATGTCAAAAAATTCGTATACGTTGGCTATACTGTATCAAGAACAGGTGGAACGGAAGAGGACATTAATCAACTCATCAACTAGGCGAGAAACAAGTTTAACATGCTCCATAAGATCTGAAATGCATCCGTCCTGTCAAGAAACACCAAGATACGATTGTTCAATGCCTGTGTAGAATAAGTACTGTTGTATAACTGTGAATCGTGGAAACGGGTCTCATACGAAACGACACATTTCACAACAGGATGTGCTAAAACAGGATGTCACAAAACAGGATATCACAAAACAGTACATGGTACGCTACAGTACATGGTACGAAACAGGACCAATTAAAACAGTACAACACATAACAGTACATGGTACACTAAAGTACATGGTACGGAACAGGACCGATTAAAACAGTACATCACAAAACAGTACATGGTACAGTAGAGTACATGGAACAGGACCGATTAAAACCATCACAAAACAGTACATGGTACACTAAAGTACATGGTACGGAAGAGTACATCGCAAAACAGTACATATTAAAAGAGAACACCACAAAATAGTTAATAGTCAATTTTATTTTAAGGTTTTAATAACTAGTTGTGTGGGTACGGAAAAGTACCATGTCAAAAATTTACTTTTGTATGTTTTTTGAACCAACATACACATTTGTGCATTCCTTTCAAACTTATTTTCGCCCGAAAAAACACTATAACTATACACACAATTGTGTTGGTTGTACTTCAAATCAAGCGATATTTTTTATCAAAAACGCCATTACATACTATGGTTTTTTACTCACACATTTGTGTGGTTTGGACTTAAATTGAGCCATTTTTTTTGGTTAAAAAAGGGATATATTTATTTATATATTTATTTAAATTTTTGATCTATTTTGCAACGATCAAGTATTAGCGATTTAAATAAAAATAATGTTATATATTGTTAGGTGAAGGGATATTTTATTATAACTTAAAGCAATTATAATTCTATATAGTATACTGTCTAATTACTCTAGGTGAAGGCAAATATCCACTTGATAATATCCTAATTACTAAACGTATTCAATAAAAAATATTCAACAAATCAAGCTGAAAAAATCCTCCAGCTTAATGTTCAGTAAAATGTACTTTAGTGTACCATGTACTGTTTTGTGATGTACTGTTTTTATCGGTCCTGTTTCGTACCATGTACTGTAGCGTACCATGTACTGTTTTGTGATGTACTGTTTTTATCGGTCCTGTTCCGTACCATGTACTGTTTTGTGATGTCCTGTTTTATTACATCCTGTTTTGAAATGTGCCATAGTGAGCGGCTTCGCGTGGAAACATACCCAGAAAATAACAAGAAGGCTCCAAGTGTTTGTGAACAAATGCCTTAAGCGATTGATCAAATTCTACTGACCGAACAAGATCACAAATAAAAAATTACTGCGACAAACAAATCAAGTTGACATTGAGAAAGAAATTAGGAAGCGGAAATGGAGATGGATAGGTCTGCTGAGAAAGCCACCAAATGACATAATCAGGATGTCATTAGAATGGAATCCGCAAAGAAAGAGAAAAGTTGGAAGGCCACCAGTAACCTAAAAAAGAACGGTGGTAACTGAAACAAAACATCTCGAAAGGACATGGGGGAACTAAAGAGAAGAGCCCCAAATAGAGTTCGATGGTTCAGTCTAGTAGATGCCCTATGCTCCTAAATGGAGATAAAGGAAAAAAAACAATACATCAAGCATGTTTTATATTGACCTACCGGGTAGAACAAGAGAGTAAAACTATTGCAACAAAAAAGAGCCCTCTTGAACAAATTTAGTGCCCAGCTTCTATTTAAAAACCGATTCAAAATAGTCATTTTTAGAATGCCGAGAAACAAGAGCTGGAAACTACAAAAACTAAAGATTTTACAACTGGCTACCCGGGTACCGGATATAGACACAAGGGCTAAGTCGATTGAATTTTATGTAGCTGTATCAAAGATGGAATGGATGATCTTTCTTTCTAAAATATAGATAGAATTATACAGTCATTAAACGTCAGTATCTAACTCTCGCCTACGAAAGCCAGCGCAAATCTTTTGAATGCTTCACAAGTCTTATGCATGTCTTATGAGCTATCGCGGCTGCGAAAGACTGTGTTGATCGCAATAAGTGTTTGGCCGTAGAAAACTCCGTGTCCGACGGAAATTTGTCTAGGTATAAAAATTATTATCCCCGATTCCAAGATTTCACATGGACAGTTGGGCAGATTATTATTTTGCTGCTGTTTATACTTCCATACCAATAATTCTTCAATAGTGATCGCATAATACGAAACTGTCTTATATATTGTTAGACCTTTGGCAAAGAAGCGTGATATCATTTGCATATCCAATAACTTTACGTTTTTATGTTACTTTTCCTTACTATATACGTTCCCGAGAGCAAAATTGATCAGCACGGCCGCCAGTTCACCTCCCTGTCGAACACCAGATGTTATTTCGACGGAGTATGATCTAGTCCCTTCTAATACGGTTCCACTTACGGACGTTGTCAATTTTCCCAGAAAAACGAGTTTTTTCATTATTCCAAGACATATAAGCGACGCCCAGAAATTCTTGTGGTTGATACTGTCACATGTCACATGTAAGTTTATTTATAATAAAAGTATGCTTATAGTGTACTACCAAAATTTTTAAAGGACTATCCCCTTGGTTAAACATTTTTCAGTGATAGTCGCCAATGATATTTTTGGAGGTAGTGACGGGTCTGATAAGTAAAACATTTGCTTACAAACGGTAGTGATTATTGAATAAATCGTTGCTGGATTTCAGTGTTCTTCTTTTGATAATATAGACACTGCTTTTGGATGTTGAGTGGAGGTTCTTTGTTATTGGCGTGAATATGTTGTATTGAATATTTAACTTTCTTTAACCACAAATGTATTTTGCTATGGAGTGCTGAATGTGCTTTGGAATGCACTACACTTGGTTAGTTTCTAAAGCAAAAAATTAAATTTACCGCATTTTGGTTAAAACTGTCTGAATTAAGAATCAAAATTCCTGCATAAAATATGGAAATCCAACAAAATCAACCCTTGTTTAAAATTTAATTTTTCAATATATGTAATTGAATCTTTTAATTCTTTTCAATTTTTGTAGCCGCTCACATCACTGAAAAAATACAGAATCTCTCATGAAGGCTGCCAATCCGGTACATATATTTAAAACAAATTTCTTAAGGATATCCTAATTAATGGAAAAACTTGTATGCTATTTGATTCCGAGTATAAAATCGGTCTGGACTGAAAGATATTTAATTTTTCTGATATACATTTTTTTTGCCAAAACTCGTCATTTTTGGTATAATTTAAAAAGAGTGATCTGAATATATATTGTTTGAAACTTAATTTACCATCTTTGTGATTTTTATCGTTTTACTTTCTTACTATTATCACTGCAGTAATAAAATTTTTGTTTTTTGAAAACGTCTCCGTGTGTATGACAGAGATTTCTTGCTCATATTTAGTCGCATGTAGTTTCTCTACAGCTCAGATGGATTGACTGATCGAGATGGAACATAAGCTTTTCTAATAAATTGGGAGATCCCAATGATTTTTAGCTAAAGTTGGTCCACCTGAAGTAGCAACTTTCCTAGTAGTTTTTCGGTTTTTGCAAATATTTTAAAACATTTACAAGAAAAATGATTAAGAACTAAGAGATTAATTTAAATTTAAATCACAATTTTTGACAAAAAACTTATTTTAACAGGTACAGGACTCGCGGTACAGCCCAGACGGAAGATTGGTCGGGTTCAAGCTTCATACCTAACGTTTTCTTTATGTTATGAGGTCTCAAAATTGTTCATGATTACCATACATCAATTTTACTACACGCGTAAACGAAAGTAAAATTAATCATGAAAAATTTTGACCGTAATATTTTTCCAGATTGACCAGATTTTTCCAGATTGAAAATTTTGACCGTAATATTTTTCCAGATTCACAAAATCGCCTAATAAAAAAGTGTGTGTGTGTATGGTTCCGTGTAGACAAAATGATATTAGTTTCTCAAATTCCATTCTAAATATTTTGAAAATTATTTTATTAACGAAAAACTATACTATAAACTAAAATATCCTGAACTAATTTTGCTACAATACCGGTCCAAATCAGTTTTTCAAAATTCAAGTGGAACTGACGAATACTGATAAAAATTTTTTTTTTCGTCAACAATTTGGCTTCTACAGCCCCAGCGGATTGATTGATTGGGATGCAACTTAATTTTTTGCGCTTTTTTCACTAATTACGAGAACCTGAGTAGTGTTTTTAGAGCGAAATCGGTCTGGTTGTGGTAGTTTAATTCAGAGCTTTTTCGATTTTTGCAATGATGTTGAAAAGTATAGCATTTTCAAAAATCCGACATGTTTAATTTTTTGCTTTTGAATATAATGCAATATATTCGAGTAATTTGTACATTCGTGGTAAAGGAAAATCAGGTACTGGCAACAACGGCAACCCGAAAATTATGCGCAACGCAATTTAACACAATCATAAAAGTGCGACAAACAATTGTTCGAAATGAATTCAGAGAAGAATAATTGTAATACAAACAATTTTACACGGAAACAATTCTACACTGAACAGATCATCGAAAAATCAAATTTTGCCTTTAAAAACAAAAATGCGTATTATTTTATTCAAAATACGAACAAATGTGTAATTTTTATAAAAAAATTTATATTAGGATTGTATCTTAATAGTTTTTCGATAGTACAAGTAATTTTTCCGCGAAAATTTGCAATTTTTCTAGGAAAATTTTGAAATTTTTGAAATTTTTTTTTTACTTAATTCAAAATAAAATTTGACACTTGAAAAATTGTATAAATTCTGGAAAAGCGGGGGTTTGGGGGTTGTATCCTCTAAGGTATACAATGAATTAAAATTACACTAAATTTTTTTTTTATATTTTCCATAGTTGATTTTTTTAACATTTGTGACACTATCAGAAGAAGCGATAAGAGCGAGAAAACACTCTTTGATCTGTGTCTGCAAGGTTGACGAAGCAATTATTATTAATAAAAATAAAATAAAAAATATTGAAAAAATAAAAAAGTGAAAACATTTCCGAAAAATCGAAAAATATTCCGGGAAAATTTAATTTTCCCCTCCTAAAAACTGATAGTAACTTTACAGAGGAAACTTTTGTTTCGATGAATTGTGTTTTCGATGAATTGTGTTTTCGATGAATTGTAATTTGCAAAATTGTTTTCACGCACATTTGGTTATTGTAAAATTATAGTTTTCATATTTGTTTTTCGATGAATTGTTTATCGCATAATTGTTTGTCGCAGTATTTTCGGGGAATCGGCAACAACAGGATCACTTTTTCAATTTTTATCAATTTTTCTAGCTACAATTTTTGAGTTTTGCCAGATATTTTACATTGGTTGGTAAAATCCTGTCTTCGATAGCTAATCGCTCGGGAATTTCAATAATTTCATATTTATGACAATTTTTTTATGGTCAAATGTTTCGTTTGTTCGTAGATAGCTCTGATAGGTTAAATCATTTATTAATGATATTTTACGTTGTATCGAATTACTAAGGATTTTTGATTTTAATGATTCAAGGTTTCATTAGGTCGAAACCAAAATAGTATAATCTTGATAACCTCACCTTCATTGGAATAATGCAACATTATAATCGCTTCGAAAGAGATGAAAAATGAAAAATGAAACTAGACGAAACCTTACCTTTGCCATATCTTTATAATACAGCAGCCTTGAAACATGGTTATGATTCAACTGACCGGCCATTCATTTAACCGAAAATTAAGAAGAGAAACGAATTCTAGGAGAGTAGAAACGTTATTAGCAAACAACGTTAACAGACCCAAATTGGAACATCGAATGTCAAACGGAAACTTCAAGTTAAGATAGAAATGAAGCAACAAAAGTGAGGTCAGATGAAGACGAATATTATGGAAAATTGGTGTTCCTAAGTAAAATTAAATAAATAGATATTTCAAGACTTTGCTTTGATGCTTCAATTTATTTCAGTTTTTAAACAAAAATAAATATATTACTATAGGGACATGCAGGAGGTGAATAATTGTGAAAAACAAGAATGAATATAGCCTCGTATTAGCTTAATATTAATAAAAAAATATTTATTTACGCACGAAATGATACGCCTGCGAATATATCCCACCAAACAGTATCAACCATTGCTAAGCTGGACGAAATTTTAAAATCATTCAATGAGCAGTTTAAAGCTTTGCATCAAAGAATAGATGAAGTGTTCAAAAGTCAAGAATACTTATCATCTAAATTTGATAAAATTCAACGAATTCAATGAAATCGAAATCCTGAAAAAAAGTAACCGCTTGTTATCGTACGAAGTATATAACATGGAAGCAATTGACAAAAGCTCACAAGCACATCTTCAAAATGATGTTGTACTGGCGGGGCTACCCGACAAGAATCAACCAGCAAAAGACATTGTTAACAGAAAGCTCAAAAAGTATAATTTGGAAGATATCGAGCACAATATTGAAACAACCCAGTACATCAGTCAGCAGGTAAAGGGATCACTAAATAACAAAGAGAATCATGCTAACAATCGGAATGACTATAGCATCCTCATCACCTTCACAAATTGTTCTGCAAAGCAAGCATTGTTTCGTGAGAAGCGCAAAAACAAGTATCTGGCACCTGGTGAAATTGGATACACTACGGAAGCTGTAAAGGATAAACCAATATTTATTCGACATCACTTAACACCATTCCAAAAGTTTTTGTATCATGAGGCAGTTCAACTTAAAAAACAACACAACTGGAAGTATCTATGGGTAAGCGACACAAATATATTTTTTCGTAAATCGGATGGGACAAAAGTCTACCAGGTCCAGTCACGAAACGATATTGCTAAGATTAAGAATATCATTGCATCAGAAATCACACGCACTAGTGTGTGTAAAACAAATTCAATTTTTATTTTAAATTCAGATTTTATTTTCACTGAAATACACAATTGTTTCGGTACTTGCATCACATTTAAACAGCTTTCGCAACTCCGGGACTTTTTTGTTTATTATTATTATTATTACATCCAGCTGATCGCATCAATTTTTCGGTCGCATACAAATTTCCTAAAAATAATTGATAAAACACATTCGATATACATTTTTGTTTGGATTTATAAACATAACATAATAATTTATTACCTTTTGTATTGTATAACACAAATTATTCCCGTCTGGTTCACAAATATTTTGATTTTTAAAGTTTGTTTACTTTTCTTTTATGGGTAGTGATTTAAATGTACACAACTGCACCTCGCAAAACGTCACTTATAATTTATTTCATAATGGTGTTAGTAATAATGGTAATGCAGATCTCAGGGTAGCGTACCTGAATGTTAGAAGTTTGAGAAACAAATTAGCTGATGTAGAAATTATAGCACTCCAACACAATGCTGACATTATAGTTATTACAGAAACCTGGCTAACAGATAATTTAGTTAATTTCTATAATATACAGGGATTTAATTCTTATTTTTCCAACCGTCCAAATGAATACGGAGGGTGTGCCATCTTTATTAGATCAACTATCCCATCGGTGTAACTCTACCAGCGTGATCATGATTATTTTCAGTTTCTAGGCGTTAAATTAGTTCTAAACTGTATAAATATATTTGCATTTTACCGATCGCAAAAAAACGCTCAAGCTACATTTATGGTGTTATTAGAAAATTTGTTAGCTTCTCATACGAAGTCACTAGTGTTTGGAGACGCAAATATTAATTTGATTAATGAAGATGAATCAGAAGTCATTAATTATAGAACTATTATGGATACACAAGGTTTTGTAATTCTGAATTCGATTGATAGAAAATTTGCAACTAGAGTGCAAAACGGAATTGCAACGGTAATTGATCACTGTATTAGGGATTTGGTTAATTTTAATTACCATCTAACGTACAAAGACTCCAACCTAACTGACCATCGCATTATCATAACCGAAATAAGTAAGATACGTATTAGAAAGTCGGTAGAGAACGCAACTTACAATATCTTGAATTTTCAATCATTTAGTAGCGATACGAGTTGGGAAGAGGTACTCAAATTGACGAATCTCAAAAATTTCATAACTGAATTAGGGAAGTTAGTTACGCGACATAGCTACATTATAACAAAAAAAGCGAAAGTTATGAATTCGTGGATGTCAGCAGATATTTTGCAAAATATTAAAAAAAGAAGCAAACTGTGGATATTGGCAAAGAGGTTTCCAGAAAATGACTATTTGCGAATACGATATGAAGAAGTAGTTCGATTAGTTAAGAATCAAATAAAACTGGCCAAAAAGCTCCATTATGGACATTTGATAGAATCAATTATAGACAATAACAACACTACTCTTCTTTGGCAGCAATTTAGGAAAATTATTTTCAACAAGGATTGCAGCAATAAAAAAATATTTATTCAGAATGAACTTGGTGCTTTAGTTAGTGATACGGTAGCTGCGAACTTATTCAATAAACACTTTAATACAGTAGCCCAAAAATTAATGAGTGGAATGGGTGTTATTCGCCCTGAAAACTTTGCTAGTATAAATTATGATATTCGCAGTCCTTTTAGCCTTGAACCTATTGAAGTAGCCGAGCTAATAACAACTATTAACACTTTAAAATCAAGAGCGGCTAACGGTTTGGATGGAATTTCGACAAAAGTTCTTAAATATTTCGTTGGAAAATGTGGCGAATTTGTTACCATATTCTTAAATAATTATTTAGAATCAGGTGAATTTCCCACTTGTCTCAAAACAGCCAAAATTGTCCCCGTATTTAAAGACGGAAGTGAACTCAATCTTGAAAATTACAGGCCAATATCAATCCTACCAGTTTTCTCCAAGGTATTTGAGAAATTAATTCTAAGAAGACTTGGAAATTTTCTGGTTAGCAATCAAATATTAAACCAGTATTAGTTTGGATTTCAGAAAAAATCAAGTACTTTATCAACATGCTCTAATCTCACTCATTTAATTACAAAAAACTTAGATCTTAGAAAGAAATGTGCTTGTCTGTTTCTAGATTTCAAAAAAGCCTTTGATTGTGTTAATCATTAAATACTGCTACTGAAATTGGAAAAACTGCAATTTAGCCCGACGCAATTGAAACTATTTGAAAACTATCTACATGATAGGAAACAGAAGGTGGTTGCTAATGGAACTGTAAGTGATGAATTAACAATGTTGTGCGGTGTTCCACAAGGATCTATTTTGGGACCTTGCCTATTTAAAATTTATATTAACGACATTTTTGATTTGCCATTAAAAGGTACCTTGCAACTTTTTGCAGACGATAGTGTTATATTTTATGCAGCGGACTCAAGACATAGTCTATTTTCAATGATTAATAACGATCTGATCTTAATCGATACTTGGTTAAATTTAAATCGTCTGATGCTCAATGCCGAAAAAACAAAATAATTTAATATTTGGTAATCAAGACTTAGATAACAATCTTCAAGTCCTGTATAAAAACACAAAAATTGATAAAGTGACTAAATATTGTTATCTTGGATTAACAATCGATAACATGTTAAATTGGCAGAATCATGTAGATTGGATCAAAAAATCGATAAGTCCTTTCGTGTTTGTTATTAAGCGAATAAGGAACTTTTTAACTCGAGAACATTTGCAACTGATATATAATGCGTATATTAACTCCAGATTATTATACTTAAACCCTCTTTGGAGTGGAGTAGCAAAATTTAAACTGAATGAATTAGTAATTATCCGCAAGAGAGCTTTAAAGTTAATTAAGGGTGTACCAATACGTTACCCAACAGTTGAATTGTTCAAAGAATTCGGTTCCTTGCCATTTATGAACAATTTAGAATTGATATTGTATGTGTATAAGATTTTAAACAATTTAACTGTACATAATCTAATCATTGTGAAAGCAGGGGACACATATTGCTATAACTTACGAAATGCGTCGTTATTGGTAAGAGAATTTCTCGCTCGAGATACCTGTACAAGAAGTAACTTATTATATAGAGGAATTCCGTTATATAACAAGCTTCCTACCGAAATTCAAAATATTAGAACCTTAAAAAATTTCAAAGCACAAACAAAAATGTTTATGAATTTAAATAAAAATATGTTCAATGAAACTGTATAGCGAAGAATTTGAATTCAATATTTTAGTATACTTAAATTAATGCACTACTATAGTAAAATTTGTTTAATTTATTTATCTATTTAAATTTTATTTGTGATATTTAGTCCGAACTAAAAACAGTTTGATTTATATAAATGTAAAATTAAAAAGTAGTTGCATAAAACCCTTTGGGTTACAGCAACTTAAAAAAAACAAGAAATGTTTTGTATAAAAAGTGTAATGTTCATTGTAATTTTAAATTAATAAAGAAAAAAAAAATAAATATTGTCTTTCATTTAGAAAAATTAAGAATAAATAATATCAAATACTAGTAAGTAAGAATATATTTCCTAGATTTTGCTAGAATTCCTATGTATATTTTAATTTTTGCGCAAACATAAATATATTAAAATTTTGCATGCAGGAAGTGAATATATCTATTGTTTAAGCCAAATAAGTATGTACTATAGTTAATGTCAAAATTCATCAGTTTTATATCGAAATACAAATTCATTCAAAGACATTTGACACGTCTTAACAAAGACAATTTGGTTTAGCATATCCTATCCGAATTGTATAATATTGACGTATTTACCATTTTTACATGAACGAAGTGAACATTTCTGTTAAATATTTTTTGTTAGTCAGGATTAAATATCTTACATAATCTTAAAAAATATAAAAACATTAAGATGGTTTATGAACTTACCGCTCTGTTACATAGTCAAATTAATATTAAAAAACAAAATATGTCATTTGGTTTAAAATTACAAGTGCTTTAAAGTACTATGGAATGCTGAATATAACCTGGAACCTACAATTTAACTGGTTTATTAAACAATTTTAACATTATATCTGCCAACTGTCTGTGTTGAAATGGCAATACTATAGCAAAGATGAATAAGTAGGCTTGAATATATCATAACTTTGAATCAAATTTGAAAAAAATCTACATACAGGTGATGAAAGTTTCTTAATCATGTGTTTGATGGTAAATGCGACGTTTAATTTGACGGTTGATTGCAATCATGTTATTGGCGAACTTGTGAAATACATTTATAGGTTGCATCGCTGTTTAACCTTTCTTTGTTAACAATGTTAAAACAACTACAGACACTCTTGTAAATGGATAAGACCGATGGCGAATCTCGAAGTCTCAGACCAAACCTCATTCTTCTGAGGATGTCATCCTAGTTAGAACTCTCATAATGAACTATTAAATTATGATGGTTTTAATTTACGATTATGAAAACAACCGAACCAATTGGAAAATGTCAAAATCATCACTAACTAGGTTTATGATCCCATAGTCCGTGGAAATTGCAACTCCAGTGCATTAATATCTTTATTAGGCGATCTGGTGGCTGCAATAATTATACTCACTACTACTCATTACACTTAAAACTAAGATATTTTTATTAATCTTTTATATTATTATATGCTTTCTTATGGCTCATCATTTGGCTGATGCCGCCCTGTATGAATAATTGTAATTTTCATCGCTCTGTGTGCTTTCTATTTTCTAGAGTCGATATACGGAGAAAACGAGGCATTAAAACATTCGGCTCAATCGCTTTAATCTTCTCCTGGGCCAAATCATCATAATTCCGATGTGTTTGCTAGATTGCTTTTGTTTGAATTGTAGCCTTTACTAATTTCATTGCCTCTTCAAAAATTTGCTGATGAATCTTTCTTTCCAACAACTATTGGTTTATTTCGTGTTCCTGTTTTGCAGAAAAACCATTTGATTTGCCCAACGGCGAATTGCTTTAAGGTGATCGAATATATCGTTGTGAAACATTGTAGTCCGAATTTTTTGAAACATGTCACAATACGATTGCATCGAATTTTGATATCGACCTGATAATTGTATAAGCTAAAACGTGGCCCAAAGATTTTAATGGGGTTGCCATAAATCGTATAATAGCTCTAAACGATTTCCTGCTTTGCAAAAAATTATGATTCATTGTTTAAAAGAGCGTTAAAAATTCGTCGGCTAATTGTCGAAATTTTTGAAAAGATTTCTACTTTGAAAATTAAATTGATATTCTTTTGACTGCAACAACTTTAACGAAAGCTTCAACTTCTAATGAATTTATCAAATCCAGTAACAGAGATCAGTAATACTTAAGGGTTTTATCAAAATGTGTATTAACGATGTTATGAAACACAAGATGACAAGAATAACTTCAAATTGTTTGAGGATTTTACTCAGTCAGTTGTAATAATTGTTAAATTATGCAAGACATAGCATAGTCATGAGAAAGTAAATTTTTATTGATTTTGTTATTCTTTATTTTACATTAATACGTAAATTACATAATTATTTACTTTGTGTAAATAACATGCTGTAATATATGCGCCCACAGTGTAAGTTAATTTTAAATAATCACCTAAAAATTTCCTATGGGAAATGTCATGAAGGCCTAATACATTCTTCCTTACACATTTTTTTTATTATTACAGTGCAGCAATAAATGAAACACAAAATTTTCAAGCCCATACTAAATTTTACTTTAAATTTTATTCCTTTAGATATCTACTGAATACCTTAGATTCTTTTATATTGATTTATAAAAAACACATAATTTAGCTGCTCACCATGGATGGCTACACGTATAGATTTTATTATTTCACATTTTAATTTATTTTCATGTACGAAAATGGAAGAACACGTGTAAAACTTTAAATTAATTCAATTTTCTACATCAACTGTATTCTGTTCGTTTATAATTTTATATGGATTATATTTCAGATTTAAAATGTATTTTTATAGGGACATAGAAATCTACCTTACATACCTATATATACACCACCCCTATAGGATAATAGTTGTAAATTCTTGAACAATGTTCAGTAAACTATAATAATATTTTACGTATAGGTGAAAGCTCCTAAATGAGAATATGTACAATAAAATAAAGCTTCCCTACTGATTTACATATTTTATAGCTTTTGTTTGTGTTTTAATTATTTTCTCCTACCATAATGGCCATAGTCATAGTGTAGAATGTAGTATTGTGGATTAGTTTACAAAAAACTATTGTTGCTATTGCATAAGTAGTAATTGTAGTTCTATGTACCTTACCGGCATATATATAGTAAAGTGTATTGTAAGTTTTTTATTTAAATCCTTTTATGTGTTTGTGTTCATATTTTTTTTTGCAGATCTAACCTATGATATTTATTTTATATACTACATAAAAAAAGTCTTATAATTTAAAGTGTTTCTTGTTTATTTTATGAACTACATCCGTATATACCTTACCTACATGTTCTTTGTTCTTGCTCATCAGTGGAAAATTTTAATTTTCCCATTTTATAATTATTATTATATTGTTCACATCTCACACACTAATAACATTTGGTGTTGTACATAACATATATTTCTTTACAACGGAAAAACTATAACGTAAATTTTACAGGTGATGGTGATGATTAAAGATGGTATATGTTTCTTAAACTTTTATAATTGTAACAAAAAATTTTCATCTGAAAAAAATTAAATTAAAATTGTACAAGGAAAATATTATAAAGCAACACCAACGACAATTTTTCGTGCAATTATAAATTAGGTGGATTAGATTAAAAGATTAGGGCGTACTACCAGAAAAGGGTACCGGAAAAACAAAGAAAATATTAATAGAATAATTTACTAAGAAATTTATTTGGCGTATTTTATCATCTTTATACAATCTTATCTTGTATAAACAAAATAACACAATTTAAGATGGATTTTGTATTTAAGATAAATTGTACATTTTTTTGGTCGCACTTGTGATGCTCTGGAAGCGTGAAGGCGTTCTTGTTTAATGAGTGATCATTTAGTAAAGACTGGTATAATTAACCATTTTTTATTTGTTATTTGCGCCAAAAATTTGAGGAAATTCGTGAATTTGTACGATTTGTCAGCAAGTTTGCTTATAGCATTAATGCATAAGCCAAGAACCTCTTGTTTTAACACTTCACGCTATGGTTTAACTTTCCTTCATCTCAAATTCACCGCATATCTATGCGTAATTTTCCAATGTCTCGTTAAAGACACAATATCTGGCATCAGTATTTCAACCACACGACATACAATCCGCCGCCCCGGTGGCAAAGTGGTTAGTATGCTTGCTCCAGCGACCGGAGGTCCCGGGTTCGATTCCCGGTGGTGACAAGGAAAAAATTTTCACGGCTGGTTTAGGATCAATGAATTAATCACTCATTATCCGAAAATGAAAAAATGATTATGAAACCTCATATGAGGCGGCCAAATCCCTTGATGGGATATAGTGCCAGAGAGAGAGAGAGACATACAATCTCGGATTGATCTTAAACAACTTTGGCGCGCTGTCAAGGTATTCAGTTCAGGAAAAAATTGTTTGGCTTTAAAATTTAAAATTTTATTATTTTTATTTTAAAATAGTTCTTGTTTATTATAAAATCCGTCAATATAATATAAAATTAAAATAAATTAAAATAAAAGTTCAAAAAAACAAATAAAAAAATTACATCAGCATTCGTACAACATTACATCCGTGTTGAGAGCAACTATATTATCTGCAACCTTTTGATACGTCCAATAAACTGCTGACCAAATTAAATGTGTATCCTGCAAAAGTGCAAATAGTGTGATTCACCAAGAAATTAAGTGTACCAGATGTCATAATACTTTCCATTCACGCTGTGTTTTCTTCTCTGGTAAAAACCGGCAGGAAAGTCAAAAGATCGCTACCATTTGGAACTACTGTCGACCAAGCTCCCTAATAACTGTCAGCCCTAAAAAATTCTCCGATTCTAAGAAGCAGGTTCCTGTTGATGCTACGCCTCCAACACCACAAACGTCACATGTTTCGAAATCATCAGTCGATCTGAATCAACAAAGCTTTCAAAGACTTGAGCACCTAATCCTGGATGTGAAGAAAAATAGAGAACTAAAAATAACGTCCAGGTTGGATAGGATAACAATGAAAAGCTCTATCAAACTATTGATCGCCTGGAAACGGAATTGAATAAAAGAAAGAAACAATCTAAACAACATTGTGATTTCTGGAATACCGGATAGATCGATTGATCCTCTTATTTTAACTGCAAACTTTCTTAAAACAATCAAAGCCAACGTATCCAGAGATTGTATAACCAGCGTACAATATATCGGGAGAGAACTCGTGTTACCATCCATCAGCACAGCACAGAAAACGCCTCATCATTTTCTCCTGGTCAAGCTCAAATCCATCACCTTCAAGCAAAAAATACTGAAAAGTAAGAAAGTATATAAAAATATATTTTTGGATCAAATTGAATTCAAAACTGAAAATATCAAACAAATATTTATTCGAGATCAACCTACCACTAATAAACTTTAATTATTTCGTGCTGCTCTGGAATTTAAAATAGCTAACCAATTTCAATTTCTCTGAACCACCAACAATCGGATTTTACTCAAAAAAGCACCACATAGTAACACTATTCACATAAAAGTTCTTACGACTTAGATAGCATTAAAAATTAAATAACTCAAATAGACTAGTTTATCATTTCACACTTTACATAGAATTATTTTCATTTACATTTAATGATCACTATGATAACCAAACTAATTATTGTAATCTAAATTTTTAATCAAACAAAGTAGAAAAAAAAAACGGACCGTTGAGATACCGGAATGTATAGCTGCTTCAATTTAATGCGATATTATATTGTGTCCCTTAGTTACAAAAACCCCTAAAACCAAAATTTAAAAAATATGAGGTATTGATACCAAACGAAAGAGGGCAACATTTACCACACATTCGAAACTAGTATGATTTGCAAAAATATGTTATTCCCATAGAAAATCAAACTTGAAAACCATTGTAAGATGCAAAAACCATTATTTTCTTTATATAATTTGTTTCAAAAGCCAATAATTCCTATAATAAAAATTATATTCAAAATCCAACAATTGCTTTAGTTTGAAACACTGAGAAATTTTGATTAGTTGCAATAAACGATAATTCCAATTAACTAGATTTTTGCCGTTACTAGTTTACGGTTGGTAGTATTCGTATTAGTTTGTATCGTAGTTTATTCGAGTCTTTAGTCGAGAAAGGTAGCTTTGTAGAGTGGCAATATTTTACGCTTATTTATTTTATTTAAAATAAAAAGTAAGGCACGCAAGTTAATAAAGGTAAAAGTGAATTTTTGGGTGCACCATACAATAAAAACGGTAAGAAAAAATGGAAAACTTTGATATAGCTGTGAGTGTTGATGTAAGAGGTTGTAAACCACGAAAGAAACTAGTGAATAAAAGTGGGTGGAAAAGAGAACAAGAGAAAGAGAACAGGTAATTATATAGAATTGTTTTTAATAAAGGATTAAATGAAATGATTATGAATTATCGTAATTTTAATAGATATAAAATGAAGAAACCTCCGAAAATGCCATCGTGCAAGCATGTTGGTAAGATATTTAAATGCTCCCAGTTAAATGGTAGAGATGCAATGCATTTTTCGAAAGCATTTCATAGTTCAAAAAATAAAATTGAACAGGACAAATTTATCGTTACGAGCTGCAAAATAAAACCAACGATTAGAACCAATCGGAAGCAGGCCGGATCTACTAGATCCAGAGGATATTTCATCGAACTTTTCATTCGAAAAGTAAATGGACATTTGGTACGGGTTGGCCAAAGCGCGTTCACCAACATTTTAAATGTGTCAAAATATCGGGTAACGGGGATATGTAAACGGTTTTATGATACAACTACTCTCCCAGTGGAAACTCGCGGTGGTGATCGCAGCAGTAGCAATTATGAAGCAAGAACATCGTCTGTGAAATTATTTATAGCAAAATTCAAAGTTGTTGACCTACATTATTGTCGTTCTAAGAAAGTCGGTCGTCAGTATTTGGCAGGCGATCTTTCAATAAATAAAATGTATCGAATGTACATTGCAGATCAACCAGCTGAATTACATGTTAAACAAAGCTATTTCAGACATGGGCTTAATAAATATTTCAATCTGGGTTTTAAGACACCATCATCTGATAAGATCAAAAAACGAGTTCATAATTTGCGAGCACAGAGTTTTTATCACCTTGCACGAGAGGAAAAGGAAGGAATGATAACGATCTCCTTTGATTGTCAGAAAAATATGGTTCTCTCAAAAGTTCCAGATCAAGCCGCAAATTTTTCGAGGCAAATGTATTTATATAATTTTTGTGTTGTCCAAGGATCGTCGTCTTCCAGTCTCAATAAAGATAACGTGTTTC
This sequence comes from Nephrotoma appendiculata, assembly GCA_947310385.1. Classification (NCBI taxonomy): domain Eukaryota; kingdom Metazoa; phylum Arthropoda; class Insecta; order Diptera; family Tipulidae; genus Nephrotoma; species Nephrotoma appendiculata. The sequence continues at coordinate 327,610,723 of OX371223.1, forward strand.
TGTACGTTTGGCTGGAAAGTGAACACACGAAAGGCTCCAAAGAGATTGCCTCAGCATTGTATCACAAACTTTGCTCCACTTCGCTTGAAGATATTTCCATTATTCGACTGATTTGTGATGGTTGTGGCGCCTAAAATAAAAATTCAACGGTGATGGGTATGATTTTGTTCTGGCTAAAACAAGTGGCACCGGTACAGATTAAAGAAGTACAAATAATTTTCCCGATTCCTGGGCATTCCTACATTCCACCAGACAGAGTTTTTGCCCAACTAGAGAAAAACGTGAGAGCTAAAGAGTGGATTATAGATCCATCTGAATACTTAGATATGTACACCGAACCAAATTATTCGGCTTGGATCGGATGTCTGCCCGGTGAAGGACTGGAAGGCAGCTACTGCAACCTATGTTAAACCTCCAGGACAATGGCATTTCCAGTTTAACAAGGCCAAACGCTTCATATTTCGCAAAACGATGAAAGGTTCTATTTCTGTTCGCGGTGAGGTAGCATATAGATCGGACGTTGGTGTGAGTAAGACTGTTCTACGAAAAAACAGATGCATTTTCGCAATTCGGCCAGAACTTATACATGTCGGAGTACCCATAAAAAAAGTAAAAATGGATGACGTTAGCAAGTTACTGGTAAATCACTTCGGTGAAAATTGGGAGACAATGGAAGAGCTGGCTACTACAGATCGGTGCTTCATGCTGAAACACAAGTAGATCCTGTTGACGAACTTTTCAGTTCGGATATTGAGGAATGTAACCATGCTGACGAAGATTTAATGATTTAATGTTGGAGTTGATGTTTACCATTGAATATTGAATTCATATTTTTATATTGTTTTTAATGAAAATTTATTATGTTATTGCGTATATTGAAATATTTTAATAAACACTTTTTCAAGGTGTTAAAATTACTCAACAAATTATTTATTTTCAAAATGCTTTAATTCCATCAAAGTTACTTTCAAAAATCACTAATTCCCAAACTATCTTGCAAAAACCATTAATTCCAAACTAATTGGTTCGAAATACATAATTTTTAAATAAGATAAAATGAAAATTATATTTTAATTGTAATATGAATATAATTAAGGATAATTAGCCGAAAAAAAAAATTATTAATTATTTTTAGTTTAATAGATATACGTTTATTTCAATTATCTAAAATAACATTGAAATGGAATTATGGCTTTTTGTGACTAAAGGACACATATGTAGGTTGCTGCTCAGTAAGTTTTCAGGTTCGTCGTTTTACTTTTTTAAAAGTGATACTATTTTTTTATGAGCACGTGTGAAGTTTCATGTAGATTTGTCAACTCATTCGTATATTAACAGCTGTTAAAAGTTGACGTATTACGGTACTTTTTTTACAATGGAAAACCGTACAGTGATAAAATTCTTATTTTTGGATGGTATAACACCAAAACAAATTCTTGTACGATTGTTAAAAGTGTATAAGGACTCTTCAATTGAAACAGAAGATGGGTTGTTGAATGCAAACGTGGTCGTACACAATCCTGAAGATGTTCCACTTGTAGGACGTCCAAAAAGTGAATCAACACCAGAAATCGTAGCAAAAAATAGCATATGGTTTTTGAAGAACGTCATTACCGACCAAATGGCTCAGTGGTTACAGCTTTGGCGTTTGGATCAGGAGGTACCGGGTTTGAATCCCGATAGAAGCACGATGCAAAGGATATTTTCATCAATAGATTACGATCTGTGATGAATTGGAACACATCTATGACCCCCTGTCGAAGTGCAAAACTCACGGGCCGACTCATCTGCCATGTCAGTATAGGCTAGCATGGCGCTATGCAATGTGAAGATGGTAAAAGCGGCGTAAAAATGAGGACAGAAAAAGCAAACCGCGAAAGAGTTGGAAGAGTCTTGACCCCATAGCAGATTGCAGGGACAATGAAATAAAAAACAAAACAAAAAAAAAACAAGATCGTCTATTAACCGAGAGAGATTTAGTAGGAGACATATAGGGATCTCATTATAGGCAGTGTAAGCAATATTTTGACTGAAGTTTTGGGTTTAAGAAAGCTGTGTTCACAATAGGTGCCATATTCGCTAACAATGGAACAAAAACCCATTCGAATGCGACTTTTTCAGCAAAATATTTGTAGATTTGTAGAAAGGATAAAAAGGATTTTGTGCGTCGTTTAATCACTATAGATTAGACTTGGATCTACCACCATGAACCTGAATCAAAGCAAGGAGCTAAAGAGTGGTGTAAAAACCGAGTTCACATCAGTTTTTTTGGCTGCAAAAGGGATTTGGTCCGTCTTCCCGATTCTCATTTCAGGGATGGAATCCATAAATTAAAAGATCACTGGAACAAGTGTATTGAAGTTCAGGGGGATTATATTGAATAATAAATTGTATTTCAAATCATAAAATTGTGTTTTCTTATCAAACGACAAAACAGCAACCTAGTACTATAAATTCAAGAATCTCACACTGTATAACCTCAGATTAATTAACATTTAGTTCCTTCATCCCCATAAATAACATGCCATATTTTATTCTTCGTAACCTCGGATATAGGTGAACAACATATCAAGTTTTTTTCCGAAGATTGTACAAGACTATATACATAAAATGTTGACTTATCTTCAGCGCGCAACAGCTGAAGAAGAAATATGTGTATATATTTCCTTACATCAATTCAGCAAAAGCTATTAAAATTCAATTTTCTTTATGCAATCAATTTATTTACTTCGTATATTGACAATTTATAGGGAACTTAAGAACAAATTACATTAAACTCTGGGTTGTGTAGTGGAAATACGTGACTATTACATAAGAAATATGTGTACGAGTACATATATGGTAGATACATTAACAATAGAAAAAATATTATCTTAAGATGTTGTTGTGCTATATAAAATATAGTTATGTAGTGCATGAGAAAGTGAATTTTGAAGAAGTCATATATAGAGCTTCTTGTACATCATTTGCTGTTTGTGTATATCTAGTTGGTTGGGGAACATACTTATAACTAAAACAATATATACGCAGCATACCACATACTTGGTAATATTGCAGAATTTTTTTAAATCTCATTAATGATGCTGAAAAATGTTCGCTTATTTTACACAGAATATTACATACATATTTAAATATGGAGCATTATGTTGAGTACATCCAACATGATATCTATATATGCTATTAGTTTGATATATATACATGAGAATCATTCAGAATTATTATTATGTAATTTGTAAGAAGCTTTCATATTCGTTGTTTCTAGCAATGATGAAATCTTTGGAGAGATACTAATATGGAGTTGTGCAGATTTTCATTCAAATGTTATTGAAATAAAAATCAGTTGTTTCTTGAAATTTCTGTGTATTATTGAAAAAAAAAAAAAATAAATAAACCAGTGTTTCATAAAATTGATCAGTCGTATCATTCTTTCATTTTTGAACTCTCTCTGTACTCGTCTCATTATCTAGAACTATTGGATATGATTTTTTCATTCTAAATTTGAAATCTGTTAAATAATCATCAAAATTGAAAACAATTTCGGATTCTTAGTGAAAGGAATTAGGAATGATTGGTTTATACCCAAATAATAATTCGTATATACGGCATGAATGTGATAGTCAAATGAGGTGTACAGTTATATTATACCTACACTCAGAGAAAAATGTACTATTAAATTCGCAATAGTACAACTATTACTTTTGTGGTATACTTTTTTCTCATTAAATCCATAATTTTCCATTATTTTATACAATTGATTCAATAGAATAGACATTGTTGATTTTTAATCCAAGCATAGAATTAATATTACAATAAATACGATTAAATTAACAGTATATACCTTATTACGTACCATATCATACTGATTTTATAAAGAGATCTGTTTCAAAAACACATCGATGTAGCAAGAAAAAATATGTCGGGATATCATTGTCTCGACTCTAAATCGGTAAATGAAGAAAATGAAAAGTGAATAGTGATACTATTAAATTGACGGTAAAAACATAAATATTGTAAATTCTCTACTATCAAAGCAATATTTTGTTTGTTAATATTAAGTCTGTCACTATTAAATTAATAATAAGCACCGTAAAATTGAACATCATACTATTAAATCTAGGTTAATAGTAGAGTGACTTATGCTCACAATTCAGTATTTATCGAGAGCTTAACAAGAAAGGATTCTTTACGGTCTAAATAAAATACGCAGGTTAATTTAATTTAGTGTTAAAATTATTATATAATATTAAGTTTAACGTGGTGCTATTTATTTAAAAAAATAAAGGTGAATACATAATGTGTTCAAATGTGGTCGATAATGTATACATAGTTAAATTAAGAATAATGCCGGTAAAAATATGATTCGATGATGAAATAAATTTTTTTGGAGGCGCAGGCGCGATACATTTTTTATCACGTGTTTTTAAGTCTTCGGTTAAATGCTAAAGGTTGTGCAACAAACTGTAACTGTCTTTAAAAGTAAATGAAGATATAATTGAAAATATTTTTAATACGGTTAAAATTCTTAATATATATTAGTAACTAAATTTTTTCGACGCAACCTTGAATGAACGTGTCGGACGTCACATTTTTACATACATACATGCTTTTTAATTTAATGGAGTTTTGCCGTGATAAAACATGACCGAATCATAATACAAAACTTCAACATATAGTAATTTGAAAAAATTAAGGCGACATGGCTGACGAATTTATAATCGAACCCTCCTATGAGTGATATACCTGTCATCGAAGTGGAAAATGAGTTACATGACTTGATTTGTGGTGGACTTGGGTTTGATAAAGCGATTTATCAGCGTGTAATTGGTAAGATCGTTATTCATTTTTCTTAACCATATTAACAATAATAATAATATTAAACATATGTTTGTTATTTTATTCTAATTTTAGATCATGATTTTGACATTGGAAGCCTGTTAGTTACAACTGCCTCTGAATTAGAAGATTTATTTCCAACTCCCATGTTAGGAACAAAGGAACAAGGGCGAAGTTTCGCTTTTATTTAAATTTATAGACGAAAAATGTAAGTCGTATACTTGGTATGGCGTGTTATCGTAAAAAAATACAAGTTTCTTTTATTTGCAGACCAGTTCTATTTCTGTATTAAACTCCTGTTGGGAATGGATTGAAGCACAATCGCCAGTTCCATCGCCCAAACCGGAATGCATTGCTTCTATCCCATCCTTTCATAATGAGATTATCGCCGCGAAACCTATTTCAATCCTAAATCATTCCGAAATATGTGTTGAAGTTTTACAATATTATGAAGAAGAACATTCTGGATTGACGTCATTCATAGTGGTATCACATTTCAATAACAGAAAGTTAATGACCATACGGGATGTAGAAATTGCAATTAATGTAATTCATTCGATCTTTCCAAAGGAATGCAAAGTAAGGGGACGTTTTCATTTATATTATATACTTTTACTGACAAATTTTGAAATTGCTTGATGTTGCAAGAATTGATGGTGATTATTAAAATAAACTTTCCTCGGTACAATAAACTCATCTCACCCAAATTATTTTAAGAATGTTCTTCTACGCGTGAGCACAATCATTTCAGAATTAAAAATGCTAAATTGTAAAAAATAGTTTTATTAATTCATTCTTTCGCAGGAATATTACTTGCGTAAGAGAGGCCCCGGACTAAACCCAATTGGAAAGCTTCATGATAAGGCTGTGAATTCGAATACAAAAATACGAAACTTAAGGAAAAATAAGACAGAAGAGCTTTCAGGTATAACTGAATACAGATTAGTTTCAATAATTTACGTAATATTAACATTTAATGTATGTATAGCTCCTTTTCGTGCACCAATCGAAGTTTTACCAACATCGGAGGCTATAGTTACAGACAGTGATTCTGAAGTCATTGTATGGTTACAACACAACAACCACTCTTGCTCGACCGTTGAAATTAAATAGGCTCAAGTACTTGCTGTAATATGAAACAAAATTTCATTTTAGTTAGGTCGATATTGCTTATAACAGCTTGTTTTAAGATTATACGTCTCAACTTTTTTCACTGTGTCCGTCATTTGTCCAAAAACTTATACCCTACTACCTAAAACACATTAAAGACAAAAATTCAAGAATATGGTATTTGCGAAGAGAATATTATATTTGCGTACATAATATGAAATTAAATAGCACAGTAATATTTATTTATAGTTGTATTATTTACAATCAAATTTTGTATTAATAGTATTAAAATAAATAAAAACATATATATATTACATTTGAAAATAGTTTATTTGTTTTCTTTTTAATTTTCAGGTACAGGTAGTGTTTCTAAGGTATATACCCTTTGAATTAATAGTTCATACAACAGCTCTTTTAATAAGCTCATCCTATTATTTTAATGGTTAATCTCATTATTTTGCATTGGTTTCTAATACGACTTGTCACATTAAATTAATAGTATTATTTCTATAATAATAGTAAATACAATTGTGATAATAACACTATTATCCTTTTATATTTATAGTAAATCAAATCAATTTTAATAATGTAAATTATTATTTTAAAGGTGTAACACTATTAAAATATTAGTAGATAGCCACCATTATTATAACAATTTACAAACTATTATTTCAAAATGATATTTACTATTGACTAAAATTAATAGTAAAAAATTATTAAAATAATAGCAAATGACGTTAATTTTATAGTATTTTTCTCTGAGTGTATTAAGTAAACATGACGTATGGTAACCAAGAATCGCAATCTAGAGTTTCGAAATCAATGAAATGGCAAATGTATTCCGTCAGAGTTTGGTGAGACATTTCCAATGCTCCGTTGGTTTTAGCTTAAAAATATGTGTAGAATCGTGGTCAGTTGATGCTTTTGGCTCCCCAAGCCCACATACAAAGTGCTCCACGAATGCTTTGATTATAGTTTCCGCAGTTTGACAGAAATCACAAACTTTAATGTACGACTCGATTTGACGAACAGTTTTGGAGAATAATAATAATTTCTTAAGCGACGATAGGTTCGTAACACTCCCTGATGGTAAAGGAATGTTATGAAATTCCTCAATTAATTTAGTTTGCTCTGTAGGATCGGAAATCACAATATATTTATTCGAATTTTCATGTGAAGGTGATAAGGAATTTGGATCTGGTGTACGCTGATTTATAAATGTGTGGGGTTATTAGGAGAAGGTTCAGTGTTGAATTATAAAATATTTGAGTTATCATGGGTAATCACATTTACCTCTTCCATTACGATTTCGTTTGAATTTATTGTTTTAATTAAGGAATCGGAGTTGGATGAAGAATTTGCAGGTACAGATAAACCTCGCTTAACGAAGGGGTTCGGTTCCTGAAAATGCTTCGTTTAGCGAAGATTCGTTAATCAGGTATCAAATTATATGGCTTTATATGAGAAATTGTTAGTTTGGTTCCCGTAGTGCAAATTTAATAAAAAAAAAGTTTTCAGTACAAAAATTAAGTTTTATTTAGAATAAAATAAATAATTAAAATCGCAAAATAAAAAATTAAAAGCATATCATAAAAAAACACCCATTGACAGTGGTATGGTATATTGATTGAGTGATTGCAAATGCTGATTGTGCGATTTTCAAATTTTTTGATATTTTCTTGTTTGTGCATGCAAAACTGCCTCGCGTATGTATAATTTTCTCAGTTTAATGTTTTAACTCGTGTGTGTCATATTACAGTAAATATGGCAAAGTTAATATAGGAATTAAGATCCTTGGACGTTTTTCCAGTCGCTAGAATTTCGAATGTTCATATCCACTACGTTTTTATACCATTCTTTCATCCAAAATTGTTAATTTCTTTTTTCTTTTTATTTTAAAACTGATAATTGTGGAAAAAGCATGTATCGTGACTCGTGAGCGGACAAATCATGATGGTGCAATCACACAATTGCGCACGCATGATTATGTCGGGTATGGGCCATATAATACTTAAATTATTATTTAAAAAAAAATTATCGATTGTAAGTTGTTTTTTTCTCGAACTTGTCTAACATTTGTTTATAACACAACATATTCTTTTGGATTGCGGGAATCACTATGCTACTTCTGTTTTTATATTATTTCTGATAATCTCATATGTTTCATCCATTTTTGAAAAAATTTCATTCAGAGTGTGGCGGCTTAAATTTTTTGTGGCCGTTCATCTTCTGTTCAGAACATGATTCTGCGGGCTCGTCATTTAAAAAATCTCGAATGCCTGCTTCGCCCACTCCTTCAATACCGGCTTGCGTTGTCATTACCACAAAAATGAAGTAAAAGAGACGGTTTTTTATTTTTTTGCTAATTTTTTATTCGTTATTCTGAGGTATGTATTCGTTAAGTGAGGTTTTTGTATCAAAAGCTGATATTCGTAGATCCGAGGTTTCGTTAAGCGAGGGTTCGTTAAGCGAGGTTAACCTGTATTTCTATTGAAGAGTTAGAATTTTCGAATTAGAGCAAATGGACTTAGAAAAATTATTGTCTTGGTCAGGATGAAAAACGGTATTTGAATCTAAATTTTTTCAATGATTATGGAAGGTTTTAAGAGTTGAAGGATTAATTGGAAAATGATTAAGAACTGTTGAAGGTTCTGGAAATTTTTGTAGGTTTTTTAAATCAATGATGGGAATTTTAGATTTATAATTAGGAATTGGAGGAATTTAATTTGTAGGATTAATAGCAATACGACCAAGCGCAACTGCGTTCTGATTCAGTGATCCTGCTTTGTGGGAAATTACGAAGTCATACTCGTGATGTAGCAATCTCTATAGAAATAATTTTGAAGATGGGTTGTTAATGCTGTTTAGCCAGTGTTGTGCTTGTTTTTTACATTACATAAAATACTCAGTTTTTACGTGTAAAATACGTATTTTACAAATAATAATTTTTTATAAAAAGTAAAATACAAAAAATATTCGTAACTAATTCAAAACTCTTTGTTTTTCTAGAAAAAAAATACACTGAAAAAAAACCTGGGTAACATTAAGAAAAATCGTGTTTAATATTAACATAAATTTGGGTAAAGAGAACAAATAGTAATATTAACAAATTAGTTTTTGTTAAAATATGATAAATTTCGTAATAACAAAATTTTAGTTAATACAACAAAAATTTCTTTTATTATAAAGCCATTCAATTTTTTGATGACGTCATTATTAACTATGAAATTTAAAAGTAATTTTGTTATGGTAAAAGAAGATTTAAAATACGAAAAGAAGAATTGCTAAATTTTAACAAACATTCCTTTAAAATTATTTGAATGTTTATTAAACTTTAAAAAGGTTTCTTTTAGGGTAACAGAAGATTACTTATATGAAAAGAAAATTCTTCTAATTCTTTCAAATGAATTGAAGGCTTGCTAAATATTAAAAAAATATTTTCTTTAATTAAAAAATTTATTAATTTCAAATAATTTCAATTATAATGATGACGCATTTTAATAATGATTTGTGCTTGTATAATGTTGTAATAGTTAAATTCATATGATAATTGTAATTCACAAAAAGTTAAGTAAAATAAGTATTATCGATTATTGTACGTAATTATTATTATGTATATTGTACTCGTACTATTCAAATAAAAAGTAATGCAATTCCAACAATTTTAAATGTATAAAATATGTGTACGATAAACAAAAGCTAAAATTAAATTATTTTAATTTCAATATCACCATTAAATTATTATTTAATTAATTAAAAATAATTCGATTTCAAATATTGGGTTCTTCGTTTTCACACTCATTTTTTCCAATTCTTTAATTAACAGCTGTACATCCCAATGATGAATTTCGTTCTTCAAAGATAGTTCATAATAAAATAGTTGAATAGATTACCAAATTTATTGGCAAGCTTCCGGATACTTTAAGTTAAAGATGAAAAATATCTTAAATATGACATCTATCGCCGTTTGGATGTATTGTGTTCTATTATTTTGGTAGGTTGGGTGAGTTTGTCTTCTTCTATGGCAATAAATGGTTCAATTTGTTTATTTTTCTTTTCGAGGAAACAATTTAATTCTGCCCCAGTTTTGTAAACCATGAAAAAAATTCTTGAGATTCGTCTATAGAGAACTTTTTAACTCCTCGTACTCCCGTAGATGTTTTCACAAGTTGCGGTTTTAGAACAGCCGGTAAGACAAATAATGTTCCAGCACATTTACCATCTACAAATAAAATTATAGGTATTTATAAAAATGTAAATATTTTTAATTTGTTGTTAATACTTATCAGATATATTATCGCCCTGAGTGTCAATTTCGTTAAGGATATTCTTGGAAGCGTGGTCCTTTATTTTTTCCCATAATTTTAAATAATTTTCGTTTGGAAATTTTTGAATTTGTCAAAAATTCGTTTTATGTCGTGATACATGCCACTAAAATCAATAACAATCTATAAAAAATAAAAGTAATACTATAAGAGTATATCATGCCAAATCAATTGTCTTTTATAGCATCATTTCAGTATTAGAACAATTATTCATGTTGTATTACAAGTTTATATCCATCTACATTTTTATACATTGGCCATGCTTCCATGATTTCGTTAGTTGAGTTGCTTTTACTTATTTGATCCAGTCTAATGCTGATACTCCTTTGCGAGTTAAGTATAATATCGTCCGGAGATAGGATTTGGTACTTTAAATCTCTGACGTAGTCTTTGGCGTTTGAAATTTCTGCAATAGATCTTTTATTGGTAAAAGTTGAAACTTTGTTTGATATATTAGGTGTTTTAGCACACCCATATTGAAGGCCTCTATGAAGGTTAGTTTGATTTTCCATGCACAGTTTCTTCGTATTCGATTTAATTTCTTTACAAAGTCTACAAACGGAATTTGCAGAAAAGAGCAGTTAAAATCTAGTACGGAATTCAAACCTAAATTATCACTTAAGACTAAACCCGAAATGAAACCAACATGTTTTACTCCTTTACTGGTATTAATATATATACTAGTTTCCTCCAACTCTTTGAGTTCTTTGACTAATTCTTTAAGACATGAAACGTTTCCATGCTGTTTTAAATCAACAGACTTTATTGATGCTGTTAAAAAAATATTATCAAGTTTTGAACGATTTTGTTGAAAGGGAAAAGAGTAATTTATATTTGAAACTGATTTCGTTTTAGCATGAGATCCTAAAGGATTGTGAACCTTAAAATCATCTATGTATCCATATATGTTGTATTTCTCTTCCCAAAGTCGACCTTGGGTAAAATTCGATATTTTAGAGCTGACTAGTTTTAAATTTCAATTTCATCTAAACAAGATAATAAACAATTATTTTTCTCAAAAACTTTCTAAATTGGAATTTTATAGGTAAAAGACTTCCTACAGCTTTTGATTCAATAACATCGACTTCACCGTTGGTGAATCCTTGAATTATTCCGTTGTTTATATTAAATTGTTTGGAGATGTTAAGTCAGCCTGTTCTAGAAATTTGTAAAACTTGTATTCAGAATCGATATTAATAAATGGGTTTTCGCAAAAACTGAAAAATTTGCTATGCTGCTTTGTCAGCTAAGAATCGGAGTTCAAATAATTTTAGTGATCAAATTTTGCATTTCAATGACGTCACACCGTATGTTCCCACATTATGAACTTTTCCGATATGGACTATCAAGTCTTTAATACAACCATATATGTTTGGACATTTAAAACACTTCATATTATTATAGGTTCCAGAAATCAAAAAAAGATAACCAATTAACACTACAGAAAGTAAATATTTACCGTCATCAAACAAGATGTCTGTTTAAATTGAAAGAACAGAGAAAACCGTAATTTTACACTACACTATATCACAAAAACTTTATATTTATATTATGTAAATACATACCTAACTTATATATTCACTGATGTAAACTTAGTCTTTATTAAATTAATAATAAATAATATTGTTTTACTTTTTTAAAACATTACAGCCACGCGTCAATGTTGAATATTTATGATGAAATAGAAAAAAAAAATTAATATAACTGGAAAAACAAAAAAAGCAGAGAAGAGACGAGTTTTAAACATAACAAAATATTTGTTATTTTTCCTTTCAATTTATTTTTTTGTTTATAGTACTAAAGGTTTGTTGTTATTAAAAGAAGAATTATTAAAAGTTAAAAGAATAAATTGTTAATATTAAAAACAGAACTTGTTGAACAAATTTTTTGATTTTTTATTACAATTTAGTTATGACAACTAAAATTACATTTATCCTTAATAAATATTGAGTTAAAACAAATTTAAAAATTAACAAACTGATATTTTTTAATACAACTTGATGCTTCCTTAATCAAATTAAAAATATTTCTTGCATTAAATAATATTTTTTAATTACAACAATTTTTTATTAACAAAAGTTATTTTTTAAATAATAACACAGTATTTTTTTCAGTGTAGCTAACAAACAAACCATATTTTCTTTGAAAAAAAAATATTTTATGTTTTTCAGCAAATAATTACTTTTAATTATAATTAATAAATTAGAAGTAATATAAATAAATTCAAAAATTATTTCAAATCCAATTCTCATTTTACATCATATATCCAAATTTCTTCATATACGTAAGAATTGAGATTTTTGAATTTGGTACGAATATTTTACGCAGTGTTCCTCGCAGTATATTGCGCTTGCGAAGTGTATATTTGGATAACGACTTCTGTAGTTATGCTTATGCCCAATAATTCTATATTACTTTAACTTAGCATCTTTTATAAATATATTTTTTATCGAATAAAATTAAATGTATATTAATGTGATACAAATTTACTTTTCGTATATTAAGGTTTGTGACTTTAATAAGCTTTTAAATATGTCGTGATTTTTATACAGTATTATACATTTTATACAGTAACTTAAGTATTTTACCACTTTTTACGTAAAAAATGCATAAAACAGTTTTTACATACAATTGCACAACACTGTGTTTAACCAAACCAAAGGTTTATGATCTTTAAATTTTCTTTCACAGGTCTGAAATATTGAAGTGACCAAAAAACTGAAAGTAACTCCTTTTCGATAACTGAGTAATTTTTTCTGCTTTATTTAGAGTTCGGCTAGCGTACGGTATAGAAAAATCTCCTGAAGGAGATAAAACGGATCCAATTGCGATGTTCCTGGCATCGGAAATTATAACAAATTCTCGCTCGAAATCTGGGAATTGTAGGATTGGAAGTGTGACTAATAGACAATTTTGAAAGTATTTGAAAAATTTATCATGAAACGGAAGCATTTTTTAACAGATTATTCAAAGGTTTGACAATGTTTGCAAAATTTTTAATGAAGCGGCGGCAATATCCAATGAAACCTATAAGAACGATTTTATATCACGATTAGGTTTTGGCCTAGGATACTCTTATACTTCTTTTGTTTTAAGGGGGGGATTTGGTTTAATCCTTTCACGAATAATTAGGTGTCCTAGATAGGTTATTTCCTTTTGAAGGAATTTGCATTTGTCACGATAATTTTTCAAATTGTACGAACGTAAGCAATCGATCACGTCATCCAAATAAATAACACACTTTAGTCCGTTAAGTCCTGAACTTTATTCATGAGCTGCTGAAAGGTTGCTTGACCTCCCTTTAGACCGAGAGGTATTCGTATAAAATGGTAATGACCATATGCAGTGCTGAATGCTGTTTTCTCCTTATTGGAATCTTCCATTTTGACTTGATGGTAACCATGGGTTAGATCAACGGTGCGGAAATAAGATGGACGGCCTAATTAATGAAGGATTTTATAATTATCTGGTAACAGAAAAACTCGATCGACAGTGATGTTATTAAGACTTCGGATATCTACAACTTCCTTTCATTTTCTTTCGTTATCAGTATTCTCTTTTGGTACTGCGAGAGTTTGGTAAAACTGGAATAACATGACAGGTCGCAATAGTGGCTATTAGAATATCACCATCTAGATGGACAATATCATTGAATTCTCTACATATGGATAAAATTGATAATGCTTCTTCCGAATTAAGAGTTTCAAAATGAAAATTGTTTTTGAGAATAAGTAAACGGTCTTCTACTTTATTGTTCTACGAATTCAGGTATTAATTAGTGCAATTGTTGCTACAGAGTCTTGTACTTTGATTACTGTGTTTCCAACGAATACACCAAAAACAATTTACTGAAGAAAGATAGCACATTCCGAGAATAACAGTACATTCTTTATATGGAATTCTCTAAGATTTTATTAATGGAATTATCTGAATGAGAAATATTACGTCAGTTGGTTGAGTAAGTTGATTTTCACCGGCTTGGAAATCTAAATTGCAAAGTAGAATTTCCTTTTCATTTGCGTGCTTCTTTGATTGACCACTCGATGTGGAATACTTTTTAGGAACAGTTGTGTTACACTGAATAATCTTTCTGGCATCGGTGTACTTCTTTTTGCGGCATTTACTTATATGATGACCGGGATGATTGCAGTAAGCGCAAATCAGCGAAACTTGATTTACTGAATTAAATCTGGGAATAGATCTGGATTGACTCGAATGTGGATGCACGATTTTGGTATTAGTTTTGGGAAATTCGTTGAATTATATTGTTTGTAATGACAATTTCGGGAAATATGGCCTGTTCTTTTGCGTATATGGCACGTTATGGTAGATCTTGGGATAGGTGCTGAAGGAAAGGATGATCTCGCTTTGAAAATGATCTCTTATTTTACAGCTTTTTTTACTGCTTCTGATGTAAGATTTCGAAAACGAAAAGCTTTAATCAAAAGATCGTTTCTTAAAACTTTTTGAAACGCTTGGCTGTTTTATTATTCATAGCAAAAATTACATCAAACTTGGTTTTGTCCTATCGTTCGGTACTGACCGTATTCCAGATAAAACATTTTCTATACGGTTGGAGTAGTCGTCACCGCTCTAATTTCGAAGCTGAGTGGCATCAGTTGAATTCGCATAGATCCTAAAGATCATTTTTCTCCAAATTGAGCTGTCCAACTATATCAAAGTTTGATATCTCATTAAATCATAAGATTTTCCAGAAAGTCTACAAGGAATCAAAGTTATGAGCTAATACGGTTTGTATATTATTTAGCAACAATTAATAAATTTGTGTAGATTTTCTGTAGTTCCATCAAAATTAATTGGAAAGGAACCCCAGAAATATTACTTTGATTACTAAGGGAATCTTCTAGCTTTACTTGGGTGTCGAAATCAGACGATGACATTTTTTTCAATTGATCATTAAATTTAAGAAAATTCAGATTTTTATTACTCATCAATTTACGAAATATTACAAAATTTTGCACTTAAAACTTAGTAAACTCAATAATCAGCTGAATTTTATTGAAACCGTGAAAAACAAATTAATAAAGAATAGATTTCAGTTTTAAATTTAACAAAATTTAATATTTCGTTTACGAATTATTATTTAGTCAAAAAATCGAGGTGAAGCACACAATATTACAGCATTTCATGACACTGAATGATCCAGATCAGTTAATTTTATGTTAAAAACTTGAACGAAATTTGGTTGTAAATCACAAATTTTGATCTAGAGTTTAATGTTTACGCTTATATGGGTATTTTGATAACTGCTTCGTAAAGAGGGCTACTTATTGACTCCTTTTGACTCCAGTCAACTCAATTGTGCTTCATTGATGTCATATTTTTTATGATATTTACGACAACTGATTTACAAATCATCTATAATTTATGTTTCATAATTTATATTTTCGGTTTGGAAGGTTGTAGCTCTTTGGCTAGTCCCCTTTACAGTTTTATTATATTTTTAGTCGATCCTGATTGAATCTAGTAGATCATGTGGTTTATTCCTTCATCAGTTTTCTAGCATGTTTGCTTATTTCTTCATTGACGAAATCCATTTTCAGATCTCAACAGGAAGACTGCGCTCTGATATGTGCACTTTATAAGGAAAAGAGATATAACAACGGCTACTCAAACCTTCACGAGAAAAAACCACGTTGTGGTACGTTGTATTTTCTTTATATAGAAACAAAACGGAACGTATAAATCGAACGCATGCTTTCGGTGGCATCTTATTTGGCAAGTTATAGTAGCGGAAGCAGTAAAAAGTAAGTATCATTTTAGTATCATAAACAATTTAAATTCCCCAACATAAAATTATTACTTAAAGTAAAAGGAGATAATGATTTGGGATGCGGATTATTAAAAGAACCGATGTCTTTCTATACTATAAAACTTTATTACTGCTTTAATGATCATAGTATAGTTAGAGGAAAATTACATTTAAAGTTTTCGCGTACCTGGATGAACATTAAAATCAAAAAATTATGTCACAAATGTTCATGAATTATGGCATAAATAAAATAACAACCTTATAGCATAATAATAACCAACCGAAACATTCCTCTCGTACCTTCATTTTATGGACCTACCTGACTCACCAGCATAGCAGCATATAGTAGCAGCATAATACGGCAATGAAAATAGAGAACGAAATAATTTTAATCTAAACTACGAAAAATATAGTTTCGTGTATAAATACATATGGCGGGGGCAGATGATATTTTTGCAATGGTACATTTTGGGAATGATTTACGAGGATAGTTTTATGCTATTTTTTCTCGAACAATCGTTAAAACGAGAAATAACCAAATGTTTTGTATGAGCATATTTTATGCGTTTTTATCCAATAATATGGTACCGTTCACATGACACTTTATTCGTTTAATATTTTAAAATGTTATATGTTACACATCCATCATCGAAATAAAATGAAACGTTTTTCGAATAAAATTTTGCCATAAAATCTGGAAAATGTGCAATTCGATTCTGGAACGAATACGATTTACACCACCTACACTTCTGTTAATATGACATTTTAATATATTACATATTGCATAATATTAATATATGCTAATGCAAAAAATCATAAAATCATTGGTTTGTTATATATAGATTGCACGGAGTGTATATACATACATGTACAGGGTGTCCCAGAATTGAACAATCAAACGTAGCTGGATGATACGGGGCTTATTTCCAACAAAAGCAGTTCAGCAAAGTTTATTTTTGAATTGTTGATGGTGCAGAAGTTATTCTACTTTTAGTATTCTTTATTGAAATTGAATACGCACCCACGAAAAAATTAATATAAAAAACCAAAGTTTTTTTTTTGTCTAAATTTCTTTTTTAGTACGATCTAGAGGATTGTGCCTTTCCAGACAAAAAGTCTTTTTTTTCTCAAAATTTGTGTTGATATTTAAGTAACGTCAGCGAGAAAATAATATTCTGCTGAAAGTTGATCCGCTATTAGAAAAATATGGGTTACTATTATGCTATTCACAACAGAATGTTTTTTATTAATTTTTTCACAAAGGAAGTCGTGGTTGTTAAGTAATCAACTTAGCAAAATTTCGTGTTCTAAAATTGAATCAGAAATAAAACAAATTGAAGAACACAGTGGTAAACTGAAGTATATGCCAATTTTTTAAGCAAATCTAGTAGCCATGAATTAAACAAAATTTATGGTATAAAAAAAACATTTTGTAATTCATGTCAGTAATTCCATACATGATTGAACGCTTATAATTAAAATTTCAATAAGCCATGTGGGTTATTCCCACCGCGAATAAGCAGAAATGCATTTCATTTATGGTTTATGTAATGGCAATGCCCGACCTGCAGCAAGATAATACCAAAGACGATATCCAAGTCGAGAACGCTTTCCCGATTATAGAGTGTTTCAAAATGTACATTTTCAAGGCGAAGTCCCTTGTCATCCGAGGAGAGATGGAACAATCAGGCAATTTAATACTGACCATGAGAAAATAGTGAAATTTTGTCATCGATACCAAGAAAATTTGCAATTTTTTACCATTTTATGGAGTGACGAAACATGTTTTAAAAGTTCAATATCCGAACTATTGAGCCTGCTTAAATCCAAAAAAGTTCGGTTAAGTCGGTTTCAACAACAGTTTGGAGTGGACACGTAGGAGGGAATAGCCGATGGAAAATTGATTGGCCCATTTGAACTACCACGTCGGATCAACGGGGAAATCTATCTCAGTTTTCTACAAAACGCCTTGGATGAATTATTTGATGACGTGTCTCTAGAAACACGTCGAAATATGAGGCTGCAGCATGATGGAACTCTCCCTCACTAAGCACTATAGTAGTGAGACAACATCTCAACGTTAATTATGTAAATCGCTGTATTAGAAGGGGGGGTTCATTGCATGACTACCGATGTCTCCTAATATTATTATAAATAGCGAACGTGCTTTTCGACAAATTAAGCAAATATGTATTTTGGCAAAGAGTGGACACTTTAAATACTTATTAGTACATTTAAAAATAATACATCTTTTTTCTTTTATTAATTTGTTTTTTTCTGACAAGGCATCATTTTAGAACTCGAAATTTTATTAAGTGCAATTTTTAATAAACACGACCTACTTTGTGCAAACAATTGATATCATTCTGTTGTGAATAGGCCCGCGTATGATACCATTTTGAAATTAGCATTATTATCGCATATTTTTCTGATAGCGGATCAACTTTCGTTAGGACATTATTTTCCCGCTGGGGTCAACACAAATTTTTGAGAAACAAATAGACTTTACAAAACTGTTTTTTTTATTTGACAGAAGATAATACAAGTTATAATAATGAATTTGTTGGAAAGGCACACTATTCTAGTCGTACTAAAAAAGAAAGTTGAACAAAAGAACTCTTGGTTTTTTTAAATTAATTTTTTAGGAGGTGCGCATGCAATTTCACTAAAAAACACTACAAGTGGAATAACTTATGCACCATCAACAATTCGAAACAACTTTACGTAACTGTTTTGGTTGGAAATCAGTTTCCCTAGCACCCTGCTTCGTTTGATCGTCCAATTCTGGGACACCCTGTATAAACACAAGTATATTGTACGTGAAAATGAAATTATGCAAATTTTCTGTAAAGTACCACCCCACCATCACCACAATATTGGCTTTATATAGTTCATGTTACAGCTAAACCATATAATATCCATTTCCATTGTTTTATTTTACAGCTTTTTTTACTGCTTCTGATGTAAGATTTCGAAAACGAAAAGCTTTAATCAAAAGATCGTTTCTTAAAACTTTTTGAAACGCTTGGCTGTTTTATTATTCATAGCAAAAATTACATCAAACTTGGTTTTGTCCTATCGTTCGGTACTGACCGTATTCCAGATAAAACATTTTCTATACGGTTGGAGTAGTCGTCACCGCTCTAATTTCGAAGCTGAGTGGCATCAGTTGAATTCGCATAGATCCTAAAGATCATTTTTCTCCAAATTGAGCTGTCCAACTATATCAAAGTTTGATATCTCATTAAATCATAAGATTTTCCAGAAAGTCTACAAGGAATCAAAGTTATGAGCTAATACGGTTTGTATATTATTTAGCAACAATTAATAAATTTGTGTAGATTTTCTGTAGTTCCATCAAAATTAATTGGAAAGGAACCCCAGAAATATTACTTTGATTACTAAGGGAATCTTCTAGCTTTACTTGGGTGTCGAAATCAGACGATGACATTTTTTTCAATTGATCATTAAATTTAAGAAAATTCAGATTTTTATTACTCATCAATTTACGAAATATTACAAAATTTTGCACTTAAAACTTAGTAAACTCAATAATCAGCTGAATTTTATTGAAACCGTGAAAAACAAATTAATAAAGAATAGATTTCAGTTTTAAATTTAACAAAATTTAATATTTCGTTTACGAATTATTATTTAGTCAAAAAATCGAGGTGAAGCACACAATATTACAGCATTTCATGACACTGAATGATCCAGATCAGTTAATTTTATGTTAAAAACTTGAACGAAATTTGGTTGTAAATCACAAATTTTGATCTAGAGTTTAATGTTTACGCTTATATGGGTATTTTGATAACTGCTTCGTAAAGAGGGCTACTTATTGACTCCTTTTGACTCCAGTCAACTCAATTGTGCTTCATTGATGTCATATTTTTTATGATATTTACGACAACTGATTTACAAATCATCTATAATTTATGTTTCATAATTTATATTTTCGGTTTGGAAGGTTGTAGCTCTTTGGCTAGTCCCCTTTACAGTTTTATTATATTTTTAGTCGATCCTGATTGAATCTAGTAGATCATGTGGTTTATTCCTTCATCAGTTTTCTAGCATGTTTGCTTATTTCTTCATTGACGAAATCCATTTTCAGATCTCAACAGGAAGACTGCGCTCTGATATGTGCACTTTATAAGGAAAAGAGATATAACAACGGCTACTCAAACCTTCACGAGAAAAAACCACGTTGTGGTACGTTGTATTTTCTTTATATAGAAACAAAACGGAACGTATAAATCGAACGCATGCTTTCGGTGGCATCTTATTTGGCAAGTTATAGTAGCGGAAGCAGTAAAAAGTAAGTATCATTTTAGTATCATAAACAATTTAAATTCCCCAACATAAAATTATTACTTAAAGTAAAAGGAGATAATGATTTGGGATGCGGATTATTAAAAGAACCGATGTCTTTCTATACTATAAAACTTTATTACTGCTTTAATGATCATAGTATAGTTAGAGGAAAATTACATTTAAAGTTTTCGCGTACCTGGATGAACATTAAAATCAAAAAATTATGTCACAAATGTTCATGAATTATGGCATAAATAAAATAACAACCTTATAGCATAATAATAACCAACCGAAACATTCCTCTCGTACCTTCATTTTATGGACCTACCTGACTCACCAGCATAGCAGCATATAGTAGCAGCATAATACGGCAATGAAAATAGAGAACGAAATAATTTTAATCTAAACTACGAAAAATATAGTTTCGTGTATAAATACATATGGCGGGGGCAGATGATATTTTTGCAATGGTACATTTTGGGAATGATTTACGAGGATAGTTTTATGCTATTTTTTCTCGAACAATCGTTAAAACGAGAAATAACCAAATGTTTTGTATGAGCATATTTTATGCGTTTTTATCCAATAATATGGTACCGTTCACATGACACTTTATTCGTTTAATATTTTAAAATGTTATATGTTACACATCCATCATCGAAATAAAATGAAACGTTTTTCGAATAAAATTTTGCCATAAAATCTGGAAAATGTGCAATTCGATTCTGGAACGAATACGATTTACACCACCTACACTTCTGTTAATATGACATTTTAATATATTACATATTGCATAATATTAATATATGCTAATGCAAAAAATCATAAAATCATTGGTTTGTTATATATAGATTGCACGGAGTGTATATACATACATGTACAGGGTGTCCCAGAATTGAACAATCAAACGTAGCTGGATGATACGGGGCTTATTTCCAACAAAAGCAGTTCAGCAAAGTTTATTTTTGAATTGTTGATGGTGCAGAAGTTATTCTACTTTTAGTATTCTTTATTGAAATTGAATACGCACCCACGAAAAAATTAATATAAAAAACCAAAGTTTTTTTTTTGTCTAAATTTCTTTTTTAGTACGATCTAGAGGATTGTGCCTTTCCAGACAAAAAGTCTTTTTTTTCTCAAAATTTGTGTTGATATTTAAGTAACGTCAGCGAGAAAATAATATTCTGCTGAAAGTTGATCCGCTATTAGAAAAATATGGGTTACTATTATGCTATTCACAACAGAATGTTTTTTATTAATTTTTTCACAAAGGAAGTCGTGGTTGTTAAGTAATCAACTTAGCAAAATTTCGTGTTCTAAAATTGAATCAGAAATAAAACAAATTGAAGAACACAGTGGTAAACTGAAGTATATGCCAATTTTTTAAGCAAATCTAGTAGCCATGAATTAAACAAAATTTATGGTATAAAAAAAACATTTTGTAATTCATGTCAGTAATTCCATACATGATTGAACGCTTATAATTAAAATTTCAATAAGCCATGTGGGTTATTCCCACCGCGAATAAGCAGAAATGCATTTCATTTATGGTTTATGTAATGGCAATGCCCGACCTGCAGCAAGATAATACCAAAGACGATATCCAAGTCGAGAACGCTTTCCCGATTATAGAGTGTTTCAAAATGTACATTTTCAAGGCGAAGTCCCTTGTCATCCGAGGAGAGATGGAACAATCAGGCAATTTAATACTGACCATGAGAAAATAGTGAAATTTTGTCATCGATACCAAGAAAATTTGCAATTTTTTACCATTTTATGGAGTGACGAAACATGTTTTAAAAGTTCAATATCCGAACTATTGAGCCTGCTTAAATCCAAAAAAGTTCGGTTAAGTCGGTTTCAACAACAGTTTGGAGTGGACACGTAGGAGGGAATAGCCGATGGAAAATTGATTGGCCCATTTGAACTACCACGTCGGATCAACGGGGAAATCTATCTCAGTTTTCTACAAAACGCCTTGGATGAATTATTTGATGACGTGTCTCTAGAAACACGTCGAAATATGAGGCTGCAGCATGATGGAACTCTCCCTCACTAAGCACTATAGTAGTGAGACAACATCTCAACGTTAATTATGTAAATCGCTGTATTAGAAGGGGGGGTTCATTGCATGACTACCGATGTCTCCTAATATTATTATAAATAGCGAACGTGCTTTTCGACAAATTAAGCAAATATGTATTTTGGCAAAGAGTGGACACTTTAAATACTTATTAGTACATTTAAAAATAATACATCTTTTTTCTTTTATTAATTTGTTTTTTTCTGACAAGGCATCATTTTAGAACTCGAAATTTTATTAAGTGCAATTTTTAATAAACACGACCTACTTTGTGCAAACAATTGATATCATTCTGTTGTGAATAGGCCCGCGTATGATACCATTTTGAAATTAGCATTATTATCGCATATTTTTCTGATAGCGGATCAACTTTCGTTAGGACATTATTTTCCCGCTGGGGTCAACACAAATTTTTGAGAAACAAATAGACTTTACAAAACTGTTTTTTTTATTTGACAGAAGATAATACAAGTTATAATAATGAATTTGTTGGAAAGGCACACTATTCTAGTCGTACTAAAAAAGAAAGTTGAACAAAAGAACTCTTGGTTTTTTTAAATTAATTTTTTAGGAGGTGCGCATGCAATTTCACTAAAAAACACTACAAGTGGAATAACTTATGCACCATCAACAATTCGAAACAACTTTACGTAACTGTTTTGGTTGGAAATCAGTTTCCCTAGCACCCTGCTTCGTTTGATCGTCCAATTCTGGGACACCCTGTATAAACACAAGTATATTGTACGTGAAAATGAAATTATGCAAATTTTCTGTAAAGTACCACCCCACCATCACCACAATATTGGCTTTATATAGTTCATGTTACAGCTAAACCATATAATATCCATTTCCATTGTTTTTATGGAAATTTATTTAGCTCCGGTTTGTTGTTTTTGTTTGAATTTAAATTCAAACCGGAAATAAAATAAAAATGAAAATTTCCGGTAGACAGAAACGCACATAAAAGGAAAAATATGCTTATCAATTTGATATGGTATTTCTGTCCTGATTCAAATCAAACTATACATTATATACGTTTTAGATCTGGAAATCGATCATATTTGAATGCGTTAAATGGGGATTAGGTGGGCAGAAGGTGTAGCACAAGGTTTAATGGCACACATGAACATTTTGTATTCCACAACAACATGAAAATCTTTATAAATTATTATTATAGTTTGGTTTCATTTTCTTTGCGGTTTTGATGTTGATTTCCTTAAGTCGTTTAGTAAATATGCGATGTGAAGAAAATATAATGAAACGGGGAAACTAAAATCTATCATTGACATTTTCCTTCCTTTTTTACATACATACATACTTGAAGGAAATCAAATATATATGAATATATCTCTTGTACTTACACAACAACAATGGTTTCTCGTCCATTCATGCGGATACAAATATATCGGATGTACATTTTTTTGTGATTTTTAAAAAACTATTACTTGTTGTTTATACAATTTAATTAAACGAAACCAACTTTTATAATTATCATTATCATATTTCGATGCTTTACATCAAATCTTTTGGCAGTCTAGCATATTCCGCGAGTTTTCTATATTAGCTAAATTTTGGTGTTTGACATCTTAAAAGAGCTTTTATAGAAAACCCAGTATCTTATTACAAGTTTGGATTCGCCGGAGAATCGTAAGTTTAATTTGAATTTTGATCCTGATTGCAACTGCTTCATACAAGAAACCACGTGTTTTGGAACAATGGCACTGAAATATTGCTGGGCAATATAATTTTTGAAAAAATACATAATCGAGGCTTCTAGAATTAAACTCACACGATCAAAAAATTTTATTTTTTGGAAGTGATGAAAAATCGTTCAGGCCTTTAATTTGTATCATATGGTTGAACAAAGAAGCTTATATAGGTGAAGTCAATTGGTGATTAGATATGAAGCCCCCGATTTCTTTTATATGCTCAGGGGTTTTTATTGTTAACATATAGTTACACATAGCTACGAATGTTGGATTTTTATTCTGAGCGTGCTGCTGTCATCTGAAATGTGGCGTCCCCTATCATAATTCGTTAAATTAATTGAGCTCATCGCATCAAAGATACACGATGTAATAATAATGGAATCTCGTGGGAGCTGATTCTCAGTCCAACAGTACGTGAAATTCTGAACGTGGTTCTGTCGACTATAATATATAGGTAGATTGTTCTGGAAGCTTTGGGGTGGGTAGTTTTTGTTCTCAATCGAAAGTTAAAATGAGTAACTTTTCATCTGTGTCTTGCAGTTGCTTATAAAATACTTTCGCTCGATGTTTGTGTTCACATTTTTCTATCATTGTTTGATTTTTCTTCTATTGATTTTTTCACATTTTAATTGTTCAACAAAGCTCAAACAAAGTGAGCAAACATCCGGTCAGTGTGATGTAAAACCTAAATTATAATTGGTATTGAACCTCATTCTGAAGTATGACTCTTTAACGGCTTTATTTCAGCTAACAGATGCTAGATATTGTCATTTCAGTTTATTAAAAAATTTCATTCGACTTTCTTTTTCGGAGCAAATTCAGCAGTTCTTTTGAATCCTCGTCGATTTTCCGCTAGAAATCCATCCTGATGAAACTGCTTGGTTGAATTGTTAACCCTTAATCTCAATACTACCAAAATAGAAATAAAACTTTGTAGGCAGATGGGAATTTTTTCGTTTTTGCCATTTCTATGATGAAGCAGCGCGTGATTCTTAATTGTTTGTTGTATGTTATTGATGTCAAATCTTTTTTGGCCTGATTAGGTCTGCGTCGCCTAACGTTAGAAATCTCTACATGTTTTAATGAATTCTCTATCTGGTTTTATATAAAAGACCGAATACATATAATGAAAGTAAATGATTTTGCACTTCAAGCGAGTTTCGATCACACCACTCACTTAATCTATCTAAGTTTTCTCGAAGTTCTTGTCTAGCATTGCATTATTAGTACGAAAAATATTCACGTCATCTAAAAATATGAACACGTTTGAGTTTTTGATTATCTCGGTTTGCTGATGGATATGGATATTTATTGATGTATGACATGCAATTGTGGATTTAAAGTTGTTGCATGAAGTTGTTATTCCTCTGTAACATGTGATGGCATCTCGTTTACCCGATTTAAAAATTGGTGATTGGTGTAATTTTTGAAGTTTTTAATTTTTCGAGAAATGCGACGGTGCTTAACGAGTGATTGATTGAATAGGTTAACATAATGGCATTGCTAAAATGTCAGCGTGCTCCTTCAGAATAGAAGAGAGCATAGTATCAAAACCACGAACATCTCCAAATTTTTAACAGAGCATCCTTCAATTTCGCTTATTTCTAAAGTTTTTCCTAATTGTTTTGGATTTACTTTGAATTTGTCTATACAACCTTTATTTTGATTTGAAATAAATTTTAAAACGTAGTTTTGTCCACTTCTGACCACTTATTCACCACAAATCAATCGCAAAATATTGGATATTATGGCTGGAAATTTATACTAAAAATTGATAATATCAATTGGAAATATCAATATCCAATTTTTCACTTTAATAAACAAAATTTATTTTTCCCGTAAATTTATTATACCCAATCGCCATAGTTAACTTTTGAAAATGGGGAAATGGAGAAAATTTCTGGGGAATAGCAGCCACAACAAGAAATTATTCCCTATATTCCCAGGGAATTACAGGAATAGGGCAACATATGTATGTATTTTGCTGGCATATACTGACATCAGCATATAGTGACATTTGATCAGACTTAAAAATATGAAATTTATTTGAACTGTAAATATGTTGCTTCCTGAGCTGACAAGTATTCCTTCTATGCATAAATAAATTTAGCAGTGCAGTTAAAAGTCAAAACCTGTAACTGCAGAATAATTTGCAGGACGGTCTATTTCTTGCTTTTTTTGTATTTGACAAAATAATCCAATTGTCAAGTAGGGAAGTATGTGTGCGGGAATGAAAAAAAACCTGTAACGGTAAAGAGGGGTCTCACCTGGTCTGAACGTACTTACCGATTTGGCTTTTTCCTTTTTCTCTGTTCGTCGGATACCATTTCAATCTCGTTCTTGTCCGTCAACCACGTTCCGACGTATTCCTTTTCCCTCTTGTCCGAACAGCGATGTTATTTTTGGTTTTCTCTTTTTTACTTAATTCAAAACCCGATATTTTCTCTTACTTTTTAAACAAGCAACAAAAATCATTTTTTTAAATTTTTTTTCATTCCATTTTGTTTTATCAATGCGAAGAGGCTTAGTCTAATGCCATTTGTCTCTAGCATTTTATTTAGCTGCCATCTGCAGTATAATTATAATTTGAGTACTATTATTGTTCCAATCACTGTAAAATCAAAAACCGACACCTGTCAAACTTTACATGAATAAAAAAAATAATTCGACAGGAGCATGTTAGTTTTGATTCTCTTGTTTGTGATATATGGACTCACACGATCCACCATCTGTGATGCACTCCCAATAGAAACAAGTTATATACGCCCGATACAAAAGAAAATCGTCCGCTTAGCCTCGGATAAGGTGCAATACGATTTACCCAGTACATTGAGCAGCGAGATTAAAGGGTCACATTTATTTAAATATGACATTCAACAGGCATATTGATAATGCTAAACATAATTCAATGTTTCGTTTTGTCATACACTGAACGGGCGACTTCAACGATTTATCTAAATTACTTACTGTGTATTTCACGTATGTCAGATCCCAAAGAATACGCAGTGGCTATCTGGAGCCTAATTACTCTGCTCACATTAAGAGAATCGAAAGTTTGAAGAAAACGTTACTCTGGTTATTATTAACGAAACCGTTTGGGAGTATGAGGAAAATATTCCGTTCCATAACCTGTTGGACACCGCTTTTATAGGAAATGTGCTGAAAAACTTTCACTTCATGTTCCGAGAAGAAGACTCGTTTTCAACAACTGTTGGACTTTGCAGAGCATAAACTAGATTTTAACTTATCAAAGGGCAGCTACAAGAACAACCTAAAAACAACTTTTTAAATTTAAAACTTAATTTTTTTGACTGCTTCAATTAGTGTTTGAAGTAATTATTTTAATGTGTATTAAAATTGTGTCTAATGAATTTTGTGGTCAATATTTTTTAGGCTTTTTCCAATTACTTTTACTTGTTTGTGAAGACGTATACTTATTCGAATAAGAACCCTCGCGTGATAACTTATTTGAATAAGCACAATACACATAAATGTTTCCAAAATTGAGTTTTGCCTAAATGAAATACTTACCAATTTTTCTCAATTTGGTTGCTATAAAAAGTATGTAATTTGTTTGATATTTTTTATTTAAAATTATGGCAGCTAACTCTGTTAATGCGCGGATTCCACAGTGGGACAATTTTTTTCAGAATACTGCGAAACCGAAAAGAGAAATTACGTTGTGACAAAGCAAACAAATGTTGCCATAAAAGTATTGAGTTTAATACTTTTTATGGCAACATTTTCCCCAGTAAATTTTACTAATTTTTTTTTTGTTTCATTCTAACAAGTAAAGGATTTATATTTTTATTTCATATTAATTTTACTGAAAAAAATTGTTCCACTGTGAAATTCACGCTTAAGAATTCATAAAAATAAAAATTCTTATAAATTTTAAAGGTCTGAAAAGAAAACTAAATTTATTAATCAATCAATGCTTTAGCTATACGTGAAATTGCCTTAACTGGACAGTCTCATGATGATGAATGGCAAAGTCACAATATGTTTTTCTGTTGCTTAAAATTATTGCTCAATTTGTTTACCTGACATTTCATTGAAGTAAAAAATCTTCCTATTTGATTTTGAGACTTTGTCGCATCAGGTGAGGAATATTTTGTTATATAATAATTTTTGTGTTGAACCTTTTTATGTAATATTTGTTTATAATAAAATTGTTAATTTCTAATATATAAAAAATACTTTTTCATATAATAAATAAATGATAATATATAATAAAACTAATTTTGTCAACAATATATTTTTGTAATCTTTTATTTAAATCTTTATAAATCTTTATAATATTTTATATTTTTCTGTTCGCGTTTAAATTACGCATTTGGTATTACGCCAGGTTTACGCCAATCCAAATTCAACAACAACAAAAATTTTCTGAAAAAAAAAAAAATACAGAAGTACCCACAGTGGTAGAAAATCATTATTTTTTCTCGTTCTAGATTTCTGCAAATTAAACGCTGTTGTAGTGGAATTTAACCTTAATGCAACCAAGGTGATAAATTTTTATCAGTGGCATTAATTACTGATTTAATGATGTGCATTTTAAGAAGTAACTATAGATAAAATAATTTATACAGATTTTATTGTAACACAAAGAATCACCTGGTCATCTAATGGAATGGCTTACCGTTATAAATCGAATAAAATTAATATTACTTTGAAGTCTATTAGCTCTGTTCTAAACTATAAACCCGAGTCTGCTGGGTAAACGAATTTCCGCGGTACCATTGGCAACCTTTTTCCAAAAACGTGAGTCAAACCACCTTCCTCGGTAATGAAACTCAATCCACACATGACCCCCAAATATTGACTTTTAGAAATCACAAAAAATCGTGGTACTTGGGATTTCTCATGAAATGTTAACCGTCTGGTGAATAGGTTTCAACTTCATTATAAACCTACCTATATGAATAAGCCTTATCATCGCAATGGATTGTAGATATACAACGCCACAAAAAACCGTTACTTTTCCAGCATTTTCAATGAGCTACTACCAGAACTCGATGAAAGAAATTGTCATTTTTTAAAGTTCCTAAACATCTGTATTGTTGACGAGTTGCCAAAGCATTATTGCAAAAAAATTCGAAATTTATCGTACTCTGCAACCACATTGTCAGTACTCAAGGTATTTCTTTATGACAATGAAAGAAGCTATGTTCACAACAAGACAACTGGACAAAAATTAAAATTAGTGCTATTCAATAAAACCTCGAGTCGAATCGAATACCATCCATTGCTGGCCAATCAATTATTGCCAATTATTGCGAATCGGTTTGAAATTACAACTAGAACTGGTAAATGCTATTCCGTCTCAAATAGATTGTACATTCGTTTTTTGGCCGCTAATACAAAAGGACATACCAGGCCGAATCTGTTTGGATATTGTAGAAACTCGATATCATTCTGAGGCAAACCTGGCTCCCTTTTCCTGAATACGATAAGAAAACGAAAATACAAAATTCATATTTGAATGAATCAGATTCGTGCGATTCTTATTTGAAATTGAATATGAATCTTGTATATTCGTTTTCGTATCGTATTCAGGAATAGAGCCGCTGAATAACTGAGTTCACAACTTGCAAATCGGTTTAAAATTAAAACAAGACCTAGTTTTAAATACTCTGTGTCGAATATAATATACACTGTTAACTCGGTAACACACTGACCCAAACCACCATAGCTCGGTCCGCAACATGCAAATCGGATTGAAATTAAAATTGGAGCTGGTTATTGCGGCACGGTAGTGATTTTAACCACCATTGCATAGAGATAACTCCTTTACTACCCTTTGTTATATGTGGAAAGACCAGATTGGATCTTTCTGATCCCCTAACAAAACTAGAGCTTATCAATAAGACCCTGGCGCAGCGAATATCCTTCGTTATTATAGATAATGAACATTTCTATAACTAAAACCATGCAGTTGACATTAGCGATACAAGCAGCCGAGGTTTGCTAAGTAGACATTTTTTTGTTATTACCGAGAGTCAACGATCCTACCCATTTTGCAACCCAGAGTTAAATTTATTCAATTTTTTCAATTAGTACTTTTGCTATTTTTTATCTAATTTTTAATTATTTAATATGTTAAATTTGAATTCAATTTCTGAGCTAGAATAAAATATTGAGATTGACTGAAATTGCCATATTAAATTTTCGACGTGGATATAATTGCAGTTTTAGTATTACCCGATGGTTTTTTATTTTTGAAATGAAACTCTGAGCTTACTTCACTACTTGAAATTTGTCGAAAATTACTGTACCGAAAGTGGTAGTTTTCTGGAAGGTTGTGAATTTTTACAATATTGTCGTAAAGCACAGCATTCACGAATACCAACGAAAAGTTAAAATGGTTTAAAATTAATAAAATTATATTAATTTCAAAGAATAAATTTTTCACGGTTTCGCGGTACCGCATAAAAAGTTAAAAAGTTAAAAATTGTGGTGAATAAAAATTTCAAACTTTTTATCCGCTTCAAGAGCTGATAAAATTTTTATATAGAAAACATTTGGCTGACAAAAATATTTGTTTGTAAATAAAAATTTTCCATGTAAAAATTTTGTGAAAAATTGCAATGATATATATGTAAACTGACCATAATTGACTAAGTTATATTTAAAAAGTATTTATTTTACATGTTTTCATATTTAAATTGTCTATATATGTTCGCAATTACACATAAAATAAGCAACCATTATACCATGTTATTGTCAAAATTTTACCCAATTGAAACAGATAAAAAGTTAAAAAGTTAAAAAATATTTACCACGCATAAATTTTCAACTTTTTAACTTTTTATGCGGCATTTAAACCAATTGAAACACGACCTTTGAATGAAGTTATAAATGAAATTGTATGTTTTTCGAGGCTGTTTGTTAATTTTGTGCTTTTAATTTTTCTATTTTTATTTTTTAAACTTGAAAATTTATTATTGCTTTATGTTAGTTTTAATTATTTTAACTTTATAATTATTTTAAAAAACAAAATTAAACAGTAATTTAAAAAAATTTTCCTTTTTTAACAAATATTAAAATTTACAAATTAGGAAAACTAGTTCCGGAAATTCTCCCTTCCGTAGCTTCTTTTTATTTACTACTGAAGAAACTACCACGATTAGTATAGAAAAAGAAACTGAGGAAGGAAGAATTTCCGAAACTAGTTTTAATAATTTATAAATTTTAATATTTGTTAATAAAAGAAAGTTTTTTTAAATTACTGTTTTTAAAAAAATGTTTTAAATCGAATATTGTTTTTTTAAAATACTTATAAAGTTAAAATAATTATAACTAATAAATCAATAATAAATATTCAAGTTTAAAAAATAAAAATAGAAATATTAAAAGTAAAGAAAGTAGTTTTTTCAAATTTCTGGCAAGTTCTTTTTGTCGCCTTAGAAATCAAGTGTGATGTATTCAAGATTTATGTGCATTCATGGTAAAAGAAAGTCAGGTGTTTGTGTTTATTAGGAAATGTAAATTTTGTTGTAATATTTCTGTAGAAAAACTTATCGTCTACATAAGCTCATACAATTTTTACTTTTTCAATCAATACCTGAAACTGATGCCATGGTCTAAACAAATGACGTATGCATATCAGAATTTTAAAATATCGGGAAACTGATTCATGATTTTACTAATTTTTTCAATACTCTATACGATGTTCATTATCCATTACATTTTGTTTCTGCGAAATTTTGTATACAATCACAAATTTACAACTTGTTAAAACATAATTAAGATAAAAAAAATTCACTTCACTCTATGTTTTAAGAATAATAATTTTGTTCATTTTAAAATAAAAAGATATCATTAACGCCCTTAAAAGCAGTAATGATATTTTCTTTACTTGTATAATGGCACCCAAGGAGAAGGAACGCCAACAACAAAAAAATTAATTTTTTATGAAAACTAACAAAAATCGTTTTAAAATAAAAAATAATTATTTTCATGATAAACATATAATGTAACAACATTATCATTTTTCTCTATGTACGTACATTGTCTTCATGTATATATGTATACAGAAACAGAAGCAAAAGAAAATTTTTCCCGTCATTAAGCTTTCCTTTTCCCCTCATTTTTGTTTTTGTTGAGTGAGTGTTAAATAATTCAGCACAGTGATGAAATTTACAATTTTTATTTTATACTTGATGGGAATATCTTTTTATTTAAATTAACTTTATTTAGTAATTCTACAATTTCGGAGAATATATATAGCACTGGTATTGGGTTGTTTGAATTAAACTGGGCTAATGGATTTTCGTTTTTTTATTCACTTACCTGTAATTAAAATATTTAATTAAATTAGGCTTCTGTGATAAGTAGACGATTAAAATTATTCTTAAATGTTTTACCCAATTTCTAGGAAACCATTTTCGATTATACGATACACAGAAAAATAGCATAAATATTGAAGCAACGCAAACATTTAAAGTAATTGGAAAGATATTTAATTAATCTGCCTTACTGGATTTTGTTAGTTTATTGCGTAGTGTTATGCTTAAAAAATATTAAAAATTTGTCTGGTAGCACAGTGACCCCCCGCGTACCTGTACGATCCGCCTTAATCGTTCGCCCCTATATTTATACAAAAAATCTTCTTTACTTTGAATTTTAGTTTAATTTCTTTCGGTCTATTAAAGGATATTTTCTTAGCCACAGTTCATATTGGAAACCCGTTATCATAACCAGTTCTTACCTATACATATACATTTATTTGGCTTTATGAATTAAATCTAGAACATTTAGCCTTACATTACGGCTAAATGTTGGAGGAACTGTAATCTCAAATACATCATTTCTTAAAATTACGTTTAATCTCGTTCTATCATCATGACTCTTGGTTTCAAGAAAATTCACCAGTAGTCGATTGCGATGCGTGTTAATTTCGGGAAAGTCTTGCTTTCATTATATTGGCTCACGATTTTTATAATTGCCCGATTCCATTATTTAATTTTTTCGGTTCGCACGATTTTGAGAACAACGCGGTTATAAGAGGTTTCTATTCCCAAGAAAGAATTGCGATGTATCCTATTTCTGAAAAAAATCATTTTGTAGGCCCTTCAGTGGGGGGCCAACCCTCTGATTTCTTATTCAAATGTTAGCTCGGACGATTTTGAAAAAAATTGGTGAGGGCGGTTAATCGGGCCGGAAGTTGCAAAACATTTTAATAATTTAGTTTCGGAAATTTGTAATTTTATTGTAATTTATAGGTCTTACGATTTGGACCAATTTGGTAAAATTATATAGCTCCTGACAAAATTTTCCTTATTTGGAGGTGATAGTAGAACTAGGTGTATCAAGTTATATATCTTTCAGCTATAAAATAATGTTTTGGCTGGGATAGCAGAGACACTATTTGCATTAGTATCTTTAGGCTGGAAACTTAATTAATTACCCATCACAAAAATAGTCAAGATCGTAACAATAGTTTAAGATGATACTGTTTGTTTGCTCAAAACAAGTTAAAGCT
Source organism: Nephrotoma appendiculata (assembly GCA_947310385.1). Lineage (NCBI taxonomy): Eukaryota > Metazoa > Arthropoda > Insecta > Diptera > Tipulidae > Nephrotoma > Nephrotoma appendiculata. The sequence goes on from OX371223.1 coordinate 327,644,357, forward strand.
AAAATTGCATCGAAATAGACAAAATATATTGATTATTATCAATGTTTCATAAATACAGAAATTATTTTATTGGCAAACAGCTGATGCTATTTTTAAATGACATTTTAAAATCGAATCTGAAGGTGAAAAAAACTTTTGTTTATAATCACGAAAGCATATCTGATAATATGCTGATAACGGGTAAACGGGAGCTCTAGTCAGATTGGGTACATAACAGATTTGCACTATAAATTTTATCAATAAGGTATATAAGAACATATTATTGATGACGGACATAATGTTTTAAGTAGCCACAATTGCTTTGTTGTTGTATCACCCACAAAATATAAAACAAAAAATTGAAGTCCTCAACTTAAGTACCTAGCAGTGTAATCCTTCGGTAGAACGGGGTACAAGAATACTTAAAAAAAATCGAAAGAATCGTTTGCCCTTTTTAAAAACTTTCTATGTTTTTGTTGTTATCAAAGCAGATGGAAAAATTTTGATAACAATAACAACAACAACAACAACAGAAAATGAAAACTCCAAGTCATGCATGTAATAAGTTTTTTTCAGCTCTGTGTACAATACTAATATATAATGTAGGTTTCGTAAGTTTTGTTGATAATAATTGTCCTTATCTCCTATGGACAGTAAAATGAATGAATCGAAGAAGCATACGATTTGGTTTTTCATCAAGTCATGCTGTTCTTGTATGTTTTAGAGAGACAATATATTAAATATAAGAAAATTGAAAAGATTTATGAAAAGATCCTAATGAAATTTTCTTTTTATAGTTCCTCGTACACACAGCACAATCATTTTAACATTTTCACATTTTTTCAAAAAGGTCATATCTGTGTAAATGCTATAGGTCATTGAGGACAATATCTTTTTCTAAATGAATTTGTTAATTTGATGAACGTAAAATTTGGAATGATTTGCGACATTTTATTTTTTTTTTGCAATTATTTATAAAAAATTGTTGAAAATACTTCATTATCTTATAACATTTTTCGTTCTCGGAATACAAATTTGACATGTTTTGCTCGTATTTATAAAATAAATTATTACTTTTTAATTTTGAAAATTGAAAGTTTATTGGACTATATTATTAATAAAGATAAGAGCTTATCTTAAAAATAATCTAAAGTAACCTATTACAAATGCTTTGAAAGCTTTTAAAATGGAAACATGGAACGTGCTTAGCATTCTAAGACCTACAGATCGCTAAAGCCTTTCCAATCGGGAAAAATGTACACGTTAAATGTATACTCGTACACCAATTGTTATTCTCTCCATTATAGTGGGAGCCAGAAGTGAAGTGAATTCGGAGTTGGTTTTCTCATTCACCGGTGGGAAAGTAGCACATCATCAATTTTCGTCCTGTCAATACGAGGATATACATTTATACATTGTCGATTTGGAAAAGGTTATCAATAATATTTTTATATTAAAATTATTGTGAGCGACTTAAATACAAAAATCGATAGGTGTGGAGAAAATAAATTGCATATACCGGCCCGTATTGCTTGAATCTTACTAGTCAGTAACAACAATGACCAATGCATCACAGAACTGGCAATAATTTACATTTAACTTTTGTTAAGTATGTAGGTTCTTTTTCATAAGAAAATTCATAAAGTAACAGATGGCCGGTGGATATTGAATGACACAATAATGGAAAAATAAAATGATCGCCTTATGATCTCTAAGAGACATTCTCCTAGCAGACATTAGATCCAATAGACGTTCCCACAAGGATAGCGATCACATACCAACCTTCAAAAGAACCGCAATGTGATACCGATAAGTTCGATGATCAGTGCCGCCTATTTGTCGCAAATAAAAAAATCTTATATAAAATGACTCGTAACACTAAAAGCACTTTTGCACAATATCTTCAAGCTACGAAAGCTGTGACTAAATATTTCCGATAAAAAGATGCGCGAACATATAAGAAAATACAACCCAACTCATAGATTTTAGGTAGGAATGTGACAATATCAAACGCAAGATCCTCTACGCTGACGCTTTTGAAGTTAGACGTAAATTCTAATTCAACAAAAATAATTGAAAATTTGCATGTATTGTAACATTTATTAGGATAAGATCTTAAAATTTAGGATTTTCTTAAGAAATTGAATATATCCAAACCTGATAGGTTTATCAAGAATTTTACTACGATTTTCTGATAGGTCAGATTAGAACTATATATATTCAAAGCCAGCAATAAATTTATTTGGCTCCGTAAATTAATTAGCTCTTTCAAATGTTTGGGATACATATAGTCCTAATCTAGACCTTTCAGACAACTATGATAACATTCTTGATAAACATATTAGGTCCCGAACTATTCCATTTTTTAAGAAAATCCTAAATAAAATCCCTTAATATTACCTAAAATTGTTAATTCGCCTAAATGTCATTTTTTGATATCAATGCACCAACACTTTCTTTATTTTCGTTGGCTCAGGATTAATTTAGTTCTAACTTCAAACGCGTATACTAAAATTAATTCTTTCCTAGTTAGGTCTAACTTCACATGCATCAAGACTGGATGGGCTAAATAACATCTGGCTTTCAATTTGGCCCTCGAGAACGCGGTAAGAAAAAGTTGCATCGAAACTTCACGTTGCATATTTAAAATGTTATACCAAATACGTTGACAGATAAGATCATGCTTCTTGGCCGAAGACCCACGATATCAAGGATAACTTCTTTCCGCTCGATAATCAAAATGAGATTTCACAGTTGAATCGAAATGAAAAAAATGAAAAAATCGAATGAAAAAAAATTCAGTTTCAGATTCGTTCAAATCTGTTATTCTTCCATTCAAGTTGAAACTGTTGTATATTCTATGTTTCCACTCTACAGAGTTAGTAAAAATTTAGGCGACACTATATTGTATTTGATTTTTTAATGGGTCTGTCAAGGTGTTCTATGAGATTTAAAAATGTGATTTTTAAATGGGCCTAGGGTATATTCCAAAGTCATTCTAAGTATTTTCTAAGTATTTAGCATGAAGTTTAGTGAAATTGGTGGACTAGTGAGACTAAAAGGAGAGACCCAAGCAAGTTAGGTACATTTCAAAGCATTCTAAGTATTTAGCATGAACTTTACTGATATTGGTATCATGATTTTCTAATGGCTTTGACAAGGTCTTCCAAGAGTTTTAAATATTTGAATTTTTAATGACCCCTCCTTTCATTCCAAAGTTAATCTGAGTATTTTCTATGCATTTTATAAGAACTTCAGTGATAATGATGATTTGCATAAGCTAAAAGAATTGTCTTGAATTTTTTTTGTTTTTCTAATGGGTCTGACCCCTTAATTATATTCTAAAGCCTAGAAAATACTTTGAACGACTTTGGAATGTACCTAAGGACCATTAAAAAATCACATTTTTAAATCTAATGGAACGTCCTGTCAGACCCATTAGAAAATCATATAAGTTGCTTGGGGCACTCCTTTGGTCAAAGCAATCCACCAATATCACTATGAAGTTCATTCTAACTACTTAAAATGACTTTGGAATTTACCTGACCTATTAAGAAATCACACTTGTCAAAATTATGCAATATATTTTCGCCTGAATGTTAACTTACACCAATAGTAGATATTACAATAACTTTGATGTTGTAGGTTTTGGATAAGATTGGATACATTTCCATACCCTTGAATTTAGTTGTCAGTATATTTTTTGAAGAGTAGAATTTTGTATTTTTGTGTTTTTAACAAATTTATTCAAGTGTAAGACACTATCTTGGTGTGAAACAGTTAATAATGTTTTAAACTAAGATGTGAATAATTAATGAATTTAAAATTTACTCTTTCACCAATTTTGGATTTATGTTTTCTATGCGAATATTGTTGGTCTTAATGATTTAAACTTACCAAGAATTCAGAATAATTCTCAATAGACAATAACAAGAAAAATTATTGGATACCGTATTGTTAAATTTCAACATTAACAGAACTGTACTATATATATATGTATGTATTTGTATCAGGTATTAGGATATCTAACTGCAGCTAATCCTAATTTATGCAGTACGGAAAAACTTTATAGAAAAATATGGTGCAAATTAAAAACAACTTAAACGGAAAATTATGTGCTGTAGTTCTAGAAAAACTGTTTTTCATCAGCTAGCATTTCTCTAAACATCAGCTCTATGCAATCCTCTTGTGGGAAATTACGTTTATATACGGTTTCATGTACATAGTTTCCTCGAAAAGTTTATCCTAGAATATTTCTTGTACTACCTGACTCATCCCATTTGCGTCATTTTTTTTTACATCTAGTAGTGAAATTTATAGATGGCACGTTTTCAATGAAAGCTTCAATTCGTAGAACAAAAATTTTGCGATATATGACATAAAAAGTAACGTAATGAGAATGTAAATCAAGTGAGGCCCTACCAATAGATACTTCAAATCGACATCAATCTTAATAAAATATATATGAAAATAAATCAATATTTAATTTGTAGAATATCAACCAACCTACACAAAAATATATTTTCTTGGTAATAAAAACGGCCGTCGAAATTATTTCGCAATATTCTATTGAATTTAATAAGGGCCTGAAAACAAATACAGCATGAAGAGGGTCAAATGAAATTGGCATTAAATCACGTGCCAGCACGCATGCAGATGAAACTTGCCATAAAATCTTGTTCTATTTTCGGTTTGGTGTGTACGAGTATTACAGCCTTATATACGTACATACATCACAATGTACACAGCCAGTTGTGAAACTGTATTATTTTACAATAAATTACTTACATTGAATGTAAATAGACAAAACATCACATTTATTTACATAAATTAATTTAAATTCACAAATAGAATTTTTACAATTTTCCATTTTTTTTTGAATTTTCCGATCGATAAAACATTTTCGTTATGTTACTGTGTTTGCTTTTTATGTTTTGTATAACATAAAATTGTACGAGTATGTATGTAAATAACAAAATGTACAAGTTGTATATAAGCTGGATTTCATGTGTACCCAGGTTGAATGACTGACAGCTTTAATTTTTACATTTAATAGTTCAGTTTTATTTTCCAGCGATTTGGTACATGCATGGGAACATGGATCAGACGTTTAATATACACTGTAGTGAACTAAAAAATTACTATGTGGTCAGAAATTTTCAATACTAGCGGATTTTTTTAAATCATTTCTTTGATTATAATTTGGTCAACGAAAGACATCTTTTACTGGAGGAATGTGGTGACTTGGAGGTTGCAAAACCCAATCTGATGTTAGTTAAAAAAACTCTGTTTTAATATTTTTATAATTTTAGATTATGGGGTATTGCTGCTGCTGTTGTCGGTTCTTAGCTGTTGCTGCTTTGAGTAAATTTTCTATTCTGTAGTAAAGAAAAAAACAAGAATTATTTTATTTGAAACAATGATCCAAACGAATTACTTTGATCAGCGCGTCGCTGGCAATTCGTTTGTGGAATGCATTGCAAGGTATATTTTCCTAAACACAGAAAATACTCTGCAATGCTATGCGCGGTGTTCCTGAGTTTGCAGGAACTGACCGTTGCATTACTCCCTCCCCAGAGCGAACGTCCTTTACCAAATGTTATGGAGTAAGGGTTCCATTGCTGGTGGAAGAAGTAGTATTTATAAATACCAGAGGAATGTCTGTATTTATTTTGCATGCTGAAAACAAAACTTTTAAATGATTATTGTAAGATAGTTTGCATACCGAATCAATCATTTTATCTGCGGTGAATTCACATGGAATTGTACACTTTTGGGCTCCAAACCCGAACTTTGTGTGGAACCAACAAATGTTTGTTTTAATTGAATGGTTGGATATGGCTGGATTGTTTGCTTGCTTTGCATTTTTGTAGATTGGAGAGCGCTCATGCGTCTTTCCATTCTAAGAATTCGTAACTCCAAAAGACGTGTTGCTTTTGAGTTATTAGATTGTAGTGTCTTCGGTGTTGTTTGTGTTGCCACCGATTTTGATTGAATCCTCTTTCTTTGCTTCGACGTTGATGGAGCAGATTCTAGTTCCGATTCCAGAACCGTAGCATTTAGCTCCATTTCTATTTGCTTGATCAAATCCTCGTGTCGGGCGTTGAGATTGCTGATAGTGATAGTTTCCATCCTTTAAAAGAAATAAAAACTAAACATTATGCTTGCTGAGAAGTAATTATTCGAACGCATGGACTATTGTTGGCAAATCGAACGATTTTCTTGATTCCTGATAAATTATCAGGTGTATTCATTATCCCAAAAACTGGTTTGAGTATGTCAATTGAGATATTAACGAGTTTATCTTTGATTTGAATAACAAAGTGTTTACGATGTCTTCGTACCACTTTGAATGGACCTTCGTATGGTGTAGCGAAACCTGTTCGGACTTTGTCAGTACGAACGAAAACGAAATCACAAGTTTGCAGTGATTTGGGTACGAAAATGTCGTTTTGTTTAGTTTTGCGAGTGTCCGTTGGTATGAGATGGTTCATAGTGGACCTTAATTGCTTTACCACTGTGTCAGCGGTAATTTGAAGTGTAAGTGGATGTTCCACATAAAATTCCCCAGGAAGTTTTAGTGTTTGACCGTACACCAGTTCTGCTGGTGAGCATTGTAGGTCATCTTTGACTGTTGCTCGAATTCCCAATAAAACTATTGGTACCTCCGAACTCCAGTTAACGGTATTTGCTCTTGCTTTAAGAGCAGCTTTAAGTTGGCGGTGAAAGCGTTCAACCATATCGTTTGCTTGCGGGTGATAGGCAGTGGTGCGAATCCTGTGTGAGCTTTAAAGTTACATAAGATCAGAAAAGAGTTTAGGGTCGGCGATCGATCGTCGTACGAGAAAGACGTGTTTTTGTCTTTCTCTGTATAGAAAATTGAAACTTAAATTTTTTTTTCTGTTTTAAATAAATAAATAAATAATATTTTATATATAAAAATTATTAATTAAATTAAATATTAAATATATAATATAAAGTGTTAATAAATGGGTGTTAGTAAATTGAAACGTGAATTAACGTGATAGTATCTAGATTGTTATGACGGGTTGTTTTGTTACTTGTGTGACGCACTGACGCAGCAATGGTGAACGCATCATAAGCTAAGTGTTTTTTGTGTTTCATATTTTTATTTATACTTTGTTTAGTTTTTATTTTGTTTAATTTTTATTTTTTTGTAAAAAATTTATATAAATTTTAATTTTATTAATGTAAATATTTTTTAATATACGCATTTGTGATATGTGTCGTATCAAAACCAACAACAATATAAAGCCATGCTAATACAACAAATACAGAAAAAAATACACTATAGATAGTAGTATTAGCATATATGTGTACATTGTATGTGCGCACTAGTTTAATAAGTAGTGGTGCGAAAGAAAAAAATTAACATGGGATTGTTAGTGTAATAAACACAATCTTCTGTAGTTTATCGTAAATTGGTATCTGCGTTTCAGACTTTGTTCAGGGCTTTTAATTGTTGTTGGTTTTGGTCGTATGGTTTACGATTGTGTGTGTGTGTGTGTGTGTGTGTATGGATATATATACGTACATTCACGCAGTGTAGTTTTAGTCAAATAAGACAAAAAGGATGAAAATAAAAATACTCTTCAGTTAGTTGCTTATCATTCATTTTCCGTTCATTTTTAAATTAATTTTTTATGCTAATTTCTCTTCGCTCTTGAATAGTAAAATGAATTTTCAGAAATGTTATGCAGTAAAAAACGAATAGTGTCGATGATGAGCGAAATGAGCGAATAATGAGAAACTAAAAAGGTTGATCTTATTTTTTGTGTTAGCGAACGAGATCTACTTCTCTTTTGGTTTTACTTTTCTATTCTAATAAGAAAGCGAAAATTCATTGTAGTACTGATTGGATAAAATGTATTGTTGCCTGTATTGAACGATCGAATAGAGAATATATATCATTTCTTTCTACTTTATTCTTGATAAGTGAATAGTAAAACAAAATATTTTTTGTTCCTTTACATATTTCATGTTGATCAGTTTTACAAATAATGCATTAATTCCGTGGAAAGATTTGCTGACAGCAATTTTTTTACTGATAATACGCAAAACAAAAAATTTTAAAATTTCATAAGAGTGACATTCTTTGTAAAGAATTTTTTTTTATTTCATTTTACAGCAAAATTTTATGGTTTTACATTTTCGCATAACCTACAAATTTTTTAAAATTTTTAATTTGTATGTTATTTCGTACAATTCGATTTTTGTTTTTATATATTTTAATATCCTATACCACAAAAAACCTCTACCGTTAACAAATTTCAACACAAAAAAAAAAAACAAATCGACATCTGAGTATAAAAATGGCGGACGACTTATTTTGTATGAGTGTGACAAAAATTTCTTATCTTTACATACATTTTTTGTACATATGTGAAAAATACTGCCATAAAAAAAGTCCAATTTATATTTTTATGGCAGTATTATGCCAGTAAACTACCACCATCACAACTATTCTCTCAGTAAAATTTTACTGACAACATGTTTTGTTTCGTACACAACCAGTAAAATCTATATTTTTTTTCTCGCTTTTATTTTTACTGATAGCAGATTTTTCCTATGGAATAGGAACATGACACTGTTCGATCGGTGTAGAGTGAACAATACATTTTAACGAGCGACTTTTTTAAACCCTGATATAGGCGTATGTGTGGATTTGTGTGCATATGCATGTGTGTATGTTTATGCGTGTGTGTGTAGGTTCATATGTATTTATGCTTATGTATATGTTTAGTTATATATATATGCATATGTATATTTATATAATATGATTGAATGTTTTTACCTTTTTATAATCATTTTAATATTTTAAAATATTAATATTTTAAATGTGTGTATGTATATGTATGTGTATATATGTATATGTGTATATATATAAATATTCATGACTTTTTTGTAGATTGATTTAAAGGGATGAGACCTCATATGTGTTACGGCATGGCAAAGGGAAAATGGTTTTTAATGTTTTATTTCCATTTGTAATGACAATTAAATCTGTGATGTGATATTCTTCGGCCTTTTAATGTTGACTGTTTTTTTATATTGCTTACTGCTGGCACTATTTTATCTAAAAGAATTACTGGCTCAATAATATTTCTCGAAACAGGTTCGTCTTTGCATGGGAATGATATATACGAATATCGATTGATTTGAATTCTAAATCCTAATCAACGACCTGCTCATGCACCAATTGTGTAAAAGCCTTCCGCGTGGTTCTATCTTCCGTTCGTGTCATCACCTCACATAAATCAAAATCATTTTTGTTTGATTGAGACAGTATACTGCGGAAGATGTATAAAATCATTTTTGGGCTTAATTGGAATTCTAGCAAATCGCAATTCTAGCAATTAGCATTAATTTGGGAGAGGCTTAGTTCGGCTGGGTCATCTGTCAACTGGTTGTTTTGACGGGTAAATGGAGGAATAGGAAAATTTCTTGGCCGATTATTTTCGGATTTATTTTGTTGAAAAATCCAGTACTTCACCCGGGGTTTATGTTGAAATCCCGATTCAGCTCATGATTAGTTAAGACATTGCTTAGCACGGCCGAACTCCAGAACTTCTCTAAAATCCATTTTTACATTCACATTTAATTCTGCTTACCTGATTTGACAATAATTGGTCGGGGTATGGCCAAGTTCCATTCAGAATTATGGAATTTTAGAACTTTATCAAAAAGACACATTAAAATCCCAATACAAGTTGATCCTAATTTATTAGAATCCTAGCCCAGCTCTACAATCTGAACTGAAAAATTTCGGTTGGAAACGGCCTGTTTCATTCATTATAGCTGAATCCGAAAATTTCGTCAAATTCGGCTTTGCACCCCGAATTTGATCATTATTTGTTTTGAGTTTGCTTAGTTCCATTGAACATGCTAGAGTGCCAATCCAATTGTGCGTACCATATTTGACAGTTATTGGTTGAGGAATAGTAAAGTTCCATTGAGCATGATATAAATATCCTGTGTACTGTAATTATACTTGGTAATTAATCGAATATTCTCTTCTTTGGTGAACAAAATTAATAAAATATTTGAAATTTTTGCGAATTAAATTAAAATTGTTTGAAATATCCTATCCGGTTAATATGGTATTGAATAACATTGATATTTTTCCGGGAACCATTGCCTTTGGGATGCCTTACATATGATTTTTTTTTTTTTTTTTTTTTTCATTTAAGGGCTAAATACTAATGAATTTTAGACTAAGTTTGATATAATTTAAATAATTATGGTTTCAGGAAATCCTATTGTAAGTCGTGTAATTGCAGGAGGATTAAATTAATAAATGTTTATATTATTTAGGAAGCCGGAAATTATTAATTTAGAATTAAATTTCAGGAAATCTACAAACGTGAAATAATATTTCTTTGAAATATTAATTGTTGATTGTGTAGATTAGAATGGTGTTGTCATTGTATTAATAACTAAGTATCGACTTTATTTAGGGGTCTGCAACTGGGCCGATTTAATCAATTAAATTTTGCATTAATTTACAATTACATTTCAGGAAATTTCCAGATGTACGTGAAATAATACAATTTTTTTCACAGGTTGCTGATTTAGAGAAGCAATTGTTGAAGACCAATACCATCGTTATCCATTAAACCGATTAAACCTTTATCCTTCCTTAGTAGATTAGTATTGTGCTGTCTTTGTGTTACTAACTATCGGCTATACCTAGGTGTCTGTAACCGGGCCGATTCTGTCCCACTTAACTAACCTATCCAATCCTTCGGTTTTGTTATATGTAAAAAAGAGTGTACGGTGGGCCCGGCGTCACCCGGGAGCTCCTGTGTAAGAACTTGGTCGTGCATTCAGAATCAATCAATCAATCAATAAGATCAGAAAAGAGTTTAGATTCGAATTGAGTGCCTTGGTCAGTAGTGATTGTACTGGGAACGCCGAATCTAGATATGTAGTTTTCGACAAAGGTTTTTGCGATGGTTGATGCGGAGGTGTCTTTAATACAGTAAGCTTCAGGCCACCGTGTAAAACGATCTACGCAGGTGAGTAAATGTGTATATCCATTAGATGGTGGGAGTGGCCCCACGATATCTACATGGATATGCTCAAATCGGCTTGACGGAATTCTGAAATTATTGTGAGGCGATTTGGTGTGCCGATGTATTTTTGATTTTTGGCAAGATAAACAAGACTTTGCCCAAAGAGTAACATCTTGATTCATCTTGGGCCAAAAATATTTTGCTGAGACAAGCTTGCGTGTAGCTCGAACACTTGGATGTGAGACATTGTGTAGAGTGTCGAAGATGGTTCGACGCAATGTTTCCGGAATGTACGGACGATTGCGGCCTGTAGATGATGTTTCACAGTAAACTGTCAAGTCGTTAAGTGGCAATCCTTCCAATTTCCACTTAGCTGTACGACGAGTGGAAGAACTTGAGAGTATGTCTGTAAGTTCTGTATCACGAGCTTGTTGCTCCGCGATAGTAACGATTGTATAAGGCTTTTCAGCTGAGGCAATTTCGTCGTCACTTGTCCTAGATTAGGTATCAGCGACGACGTTATCTCTGCCGTGAATGTGCTGTATGTCAGTTGTGAACTGTGCGATGTAATCTAAGTGGCGTGTTTGCCTTGGATTTCGTTCCGTTTTAGAGGAGATTGCTCTAGTATAAGTGGTTTGTGGTCGGTGTAAATGATAAATTCACGACCTTCCACAAAGTAAAGGAAATGCTTGATTGCTTGATAAATTGCAAGTAACTCACGATCGAATGCAGAATATTTCCTTTCCACATCTGTGAGTTTCTTGGAGAAAAACCCAAGAGGTTCCCAGGTCTTGCTGTTAAGTTGCTGCAAGACTGCACCTGTTGCTGTACCAGACGCATCCGTGGTAATGCTATATTTTGCATTAGCTAACGGATGCATACTAGTAATGTTATTTCTTGTAACTTATTTTTGAGCTGAAGGAATGCCGCTTGACATTCTTCAGTCCAAGAAAAATGTTGAGGTGTTTTTGGTTTTTTAAAGAGCTCTGCCAAATGCGTGTGGATTGGGGCAAGAGTCTCCGCTATAGCTTTGGAATAAATCGGTGATAGTAGTTAATCATGCCGATAAATTGTTGAATTTGCTTGATTGTTTGCGGTGCTGGGAAATCGCTAATGACATTAATACGTTCTTGAGACGGCAGAATGCCATCAGCGGTAATCTTGTGACTGAGGAAGTCCAGACTACTGGTTCCGAAAACACATTTTGCGATGTTAAAATTGACGCCAAAATTTGAAAACTTTTGAAAGAGTTGTTCCAAATAGTCAAAGTGCTGTTTTTCGTCTTGTGACGCGACGAGAATATCGTCTATGTACACAAAGACAAAATCGAGTTCTTTTACTATCTCGTTGATAAAACGCTGGAATGTTTGTGCAGCGTTGCGAAGTCTAAATGGCATTCGAGTAAGTTCGAATAAACCAAATGGAGTAGTAATTGCTGTTTTGTAAACGTCCTCGGGAGCAATTGGAATGAGATGATATGCCCTGACGAGATCGATTTTGGAGAAAATTTTGCATCCATGTAATTGCATGGAAAAGTTTTGAATGTGGGGAATGGGGTAGCGGTCAGGAATTGTGACCGCGTTGAGCCGTCTATAATCTCCACATGGTCTCCAATCGTTGTTCTTCTTCTTTACCATGTGTAACGGACATGATACAGGAGAAGAAGAGGGCTTGCAGATTCCTAGGTCCACCATGTGCTGGAATTCTAGGAAAGCTGATTTATGCTGAATTGAGTCGAGTCGACGAGGTCGAGAAAAAGGTAAGTGTCCGTTCGTCACAATGTGATGGACAATGTTATGTCTTACCGGTAAATTGTAATTCGGTGGAGCTGTTAAAGAAGGATACTTCTTTAAGATAGCTCCGTAACCGTTGCAGACTATAAAATTAAGTGGAGTAGGTGTGTCCACGCATGCTGTTATGGCGTGAATTGTAAGACTAGTGGATGGATCGATAAATTTGCGATTGCGTGGATCCACTAGAATGCCGAATTTCGTAAGAAAATCCGCGCCAATTATGGGCCGATTAACACTTGCTATAGCAGAAATGAATGTTTGAATGATCGACATAGACCGATGTCTACGTTGAGTAGTTTGTTACCGTATGTGTTGATAGTAGTACCGTTTGCTGCTGACAATACTAAATCGGAACTCCGATTTGTATTGTAGCAGAAGTATTTTGTGTGTGGAATGACACTAACATCCGCGCCAGTGTCAATCAAAAAATCTAGCTTGTTGACTGGATCGCGGATGAATAAGCGGCTTGGTGCTATTTTTCTTAAGGTCGCCGCTGAGACCTTAAGATTTAGTAGTTTGGGGAATTAATATGTGCAATTCCGCCATGTGGAGCGTTGAATCCACATGGTTTAGAGCATTCCGTTGCTCTAGGGCCAAACCTGTTGTGATACCAACACCAGTTTTGTGGTTGTCGATACGATGTATTTGCTTGTTGCGTTGTTGCTGCTTGCTGCTGGTAGTAGTTAGTGCTTTGATTGTTTGTTGTCGGGCGATAATGTTGTTGTCTACCTGGAGAAAATGTTTTTCTCCTAGGAGACTTGCTGTGTGTATTTTGCATGCTATGCAATTGTGTACTATGTTCCAGTTTGTCTAGTCTGTCAATTACTTTACTAAGAGTTTGTTCCAAATTTGTGCTATTAGAACAATGTTTGTCTGTTGGTTGCTGAAAAGTATTTTGCTGTAATGCATTTAAACGATTTTGTTTACTGCAAACTAATTCGTGTAATTTATCTGCTATGCAAGCAAGAGCTTCCTCTTGCTTCTCTTGCTGTGGAACTAGTGCTGCTTGTATGAAATCAGGTAATTGCCTGATCCATAGCTGCTTCGGAAGGACGCTGATCACCAATCTCCACTTTGCTGAGGATAGTCTCCATTTTACGCTCCTCGGATATGGCGTAACGCTCCATAAGAACTCGTTTAACTGCCTCGTACTTATTTTCTAGCGGCGGATCATGCAAAATAAAATTTATTTTGTCCGCTTGCGTTTCCGAGAGCGATGCGACTACGTAAGCAAACTTTCGTTTGTCACTAGTGATGCGGTTCACGTCGAACGCGATCTCTGCTGACAAAAACCAGCATTTAGGACTCGTCTCCAAAAATGCTGGTAGTTTGATGCTGTGGCCTGTTGTTGCTGCCACTTGTCCTTGCGCCGTAGTCTTGCTTAAATGCTGAGGTTGCTGCGTGGTGTCGCTGGAACCGGGTTCGAACTCGTTGTCCGACATATTTTACTTTATTTTCGCCAAAAATCACTAAACTGTGTGTGTGCTGTTTGCTTGTGTGTCTTATAGATACACGGACACAAATATTACTGCATTTACAAATGCTGAAACGCTTTTAAAAAAAGAAAAAATAACGCAAAACGCAAATACAAAAAGCCCGAAAGAAAAAAAAAATAGAAACTGGCCGCTGTCGGGAGGAATTTTATATGTACTACTAATTACATATACTACGGGAAATAAATTAAAATGAAACGCTGCCTCTTTATATTGCGGCTTTTACACACTAATTTATTTTTATTTAAATAAAATTGTTAAAAACTTACGATTTTAAAATCTTGATTCCTAAAAAGGAGCGTCGGGGTCACCAATATGGGGTATTGCTGCTGCTGTTGTCGGGTTTATTAAACCAATGGATATCACTTATTAATCAGCAATTTATATATACAAATAATAAAACACAATACTATTTTAATACGGGTTAATTACCCCGTAAATACACACACACGTTTATTAATAAATAAGAATTTGGAACCTTGTCCGTTTTGCTGTTTTAAGCTTCTTCTGGTTCTTAGCTGTTACTGCTTTGAGTAAATTTTCTATTCTGTAGTAAAGAAAAAAAACAAGAATTATTTTATTTGAAACAATGATCCAAACGAATTACTTTGATCAGCGCGTCGCTGGCAATTCGTTTGTGGAATGCATTGCAAGGTATTTTCCTAAACACAGAAAATACTCTGCAATGCTATGCGCGGTGTTCCTGAGTTTGCAGGAACTGACCGTTGCAAGTTATTTCTCTTTCTTGTGATGAAATTTGGATACGAAATGACCATCATTTCATCTTGTTTTTACTTGAATATTTTAGTTCTCATGCTAGTTCACAGGTGTCATCGCTCCAAACTGAGCAGATCATCGATTGAATATCTAATGTAATAAGCCAATAAACTATTTATCATTTCAGATGCCTAGAAACTTAAAACTATCACAATTATTACGTTGATATAGTTAATTACAATGTACTACAAAGTTTATGGTTAAAATTTAAAACAAACCTAATATTTTACTAGTTTTAGATACGGATTCAACCTACGCCATTGCACATGTACATAATTATAAATTTAATTATGATTATGGAACAATCCGTCGGCCAAAAAGTACCGAAGCTATTTTTTAGGAAGGACTAATCTAAACGATATGTGTGAAATTTTTATAAATAAAAATTATAAAAAATTATAATTAATATTCGAGGCTACTTTTGTACTACATATACTTTTGATTTCAAACATAAAAAAATGAAAACCATAAAAGCCCTAAAGAATAAACTAGGTAAAAAGTCTTGAACCGTACGGGAGGTTAACACAACATGGCATATACAAACGCTTTTCAAATTAGGCCTAAACTATTCCTAAACCAACAAAAACAAACGAAAGTGTGTTTGCATCTGAAAAAATTAAATAAAAATGACATTTAGGCAAAACAATGAAATATTTGAATAGTTTTCCAAATGAAATTATTCTTTAAAAAAATTCATTTTTCGAATTGGCGTAGTTGAAATAAAAAATCTTTCCCGTCCAAAGAATATAATATTTTCTTAAGAAATTGAATATCTCGAGAATTAATCTGATTATCACCTAGTTCTGTATGATTTTCTGAAAGGTTAAGATTAGAACTTTCAAACCTCTAAACCATTTAAAAATCTAATGGGATTCACGTGGTCAAATAAATACTTTAATAACCTGCGCTATAGTAAGAATTTGGGATTTTCTTAAGAAATTGAATATCTCGAGCAATAATTTGAAATCGTTTTTAGCGATATACAGTAAACCTTCGATTTAATGGACGCTCCATTTTGCTTCAATTTTTTATGTTTGGTAAAACATATAGGAGACTAGTTTTGGGTTCATGTCACTGCGGTTATACTGTTATATGTTAAATGTGGCGGTTAATTGTTGTGTTAACATGTCACGTAAAATATTATATAGAAAAACCTCAAATTAACTGACTAATTGGAGAGTCCGTTAAATCCGATTGTCCTTTAAATTCGAATGTTTTTAAATTTAATCGATTCGATCGAATTTAATCTGATGGAACTTGGGAATTTCTTAGCCGATTTATATTGTAAGTAGTTAGTGTTTTTTATTATTGTTAGTAATTTTGGAAAAGGCTACCTCGAACTCGGCCATTCTTTAACCGATTATAATGTAGTTGGGTTTGTTTATTGAAAATGGGATTCTTAAATGATGTTGGGAAGGAATTCTTGAATATGGCCACCAGGCGTCTTTCTTGAAGTATAGGTGGCTCGTGAAGTTAACATATTTCTTATAAGGCTTGATGACGTAACATCTATCACCAGTAGGTGACCCATTCATGCAATTAGTGTTTGAGCGGCAGGCCAACTACCTATTCTCACAAAAATCACTTAATGAACCTTACACAAAAGGCTCGGATAAACTTATAGTATTCTTATCAACAACGATCTCGAAAACTGTTCACGGGAACATGGGATATGATGTCTTCTAAGACCTTGAGATTTCCAGAACTTTTCGAACCAAGCAAAAATTTACAATTTTGAGGTACTTGCAATACAAGAGCATGAATGGTCTGGAAGTTAATTCTATAATACAACCAATAATTACACTCTCTAATACAGCAATATTCAGAAAAGAGGAAAATTATGATTCGGTTTCTCATCCTCTGGTGAGTACAGCAGTTTATCATTTTATCACATATTTATCCAACGTCCCGAATTCCATCATTATCGGTTAAGTAATAGCCATGACCCGTTCCAGGTGCCCAATTTAAAAAACTTCTACTACAAATTATGCACGAGTCTTATTTCCATTAAACAAATCCAACCCCATCGGAATCGGTTAAAAACTGCCTGAGTTCCGTCCAAGGTGGCGATATTCCATAAGTCATTTAAGAATTCTATTTTCATCCAATAAACCCAATTACATTATACTCAGTTAAAAATGGCCCGGTTCTAGATGGTCTTTTCCAAAACTCTTTCCAATAACACTTTAGAATCCCATTTCCATCCAGCATATCCAATCCCATCATAACGAGTTAAAAATTGGTCCAGTTCCGTCCCAGGTGGCCATACTCCTGAAGTTATTCCAAAAATCATTTAAGAATCGCATTTCCATCCAACACGTACCGTGTGGTCCTACTCCAGAATTTCCTCCAAAAGTCGTTTAAGAATCCTTTTTCCATTCAACATACCCGATCAGATCATAATCGGTTAAGAATTGATCATCCTAAGTGGCCATATTCCAGAACTTATTCCAAAAATCATTTAAGAATCTCATTTCCATCTAACATACCGAATCCCAACATAATCGGCTAAGAAATGTTTGAGTTCTGTCCCAGATTATATTCGATCGAATCGATTAAATTTAAAAACATTCGGATTTAACGGACAATCGAATTTAAAGGACTCCATAATTAGTCCGTTAAATCGATGTTTTTCTCTCTTTAACCCAAAACTAGTCCCCTATATGTTTTACCAAACATAAAAAATTGATTCAAATATTTTAAAAATTGGCCTAAATGCCATTTTTATTTTACTTTTACCAATACATTCTCATTTTTTATTTGTTTGATACTTTAGGATCAATTTAGTTTTAACTTCAGAAACGTGTACAGTCGTGTGTAGTTTGTGCTAAACTATTCCTAGTATTAGTTTTACTTTAGTTAGGTCTAACTTCACACGCATATATACAAAGCTACTTGACAGTTATCTTCATAAAAATGAATGAGGTGAAGTAGACTCGGGCCAGTTTAATTTTATATACGATGATGGCGAAAGAAATGTACTCTTTGAAGCTTCAATTGGTTGGCCAGCAATGGAAACTTTTGGAAAAGAGAGAATATACACTCCTATCCATCCATATGTTAGAATGTAGAGCAGGTAACCTGTATCACATTGAGTTTATATTATTTCCAGGTACATAGCATAAGGCGATTAAATCCAATTATTTGCTTGAATCTGAAAGATCAGAGAGGAAACGGCACGCCTAATTAATTTAGAAACTTGCGAAGCGATTAGTGACCATATGTCTGTTATACGTCTATGAGCCCGTAATGTTGAAGACAACAACAGTATTGCCTAACACTTCTAGGAATTGTGTAACGTGCCATATTATTTGGAGGCAATTAACTTCGAACATGTCGAATTACAGTGAACATCTGGAAATTTTTTAAAAATATTTACGTTACAATGTAAAATGTACAATATTTAAAAATTTTGACGAGATGCCCAAAGTGATGGTGTTACGAATCCCTTGGTTCGCCTCAAATTTTTATTAAAGATATTTGTTAATTTTACTTCTATTACAAATTAGTATTTTGATTAATTTAACATTTTGTATTTTTGCGTGTTCGCGGCACTTTAATTTTGAGTCCATGATGCGATATGTGAGTAAACCTGAAAATGGGTTCCGATGTGATGTCGTTAAAATGTATTAATTTCATACGTAATCAAAAGTACGCATACCACCACAGGTTCACGTAAAACCTTTATCTTGGCTTCTGAAAACTTTCCGTACAAAATTTGGAAGCAGTCGCTCTTGTAACAAATAAAGTTACATACATACTTTTCTTCTATATAGATTATGTTGGGAAAAGTAATTTCAAATTCATTTAATTATTTGGAAAATTAAAATTAGAAAATGTAAGCATTTGCTAAAGAGAGTGTGATAAATTGTAGGTATTGCAGACGCACATGGTTGCCATTCCGGTTTTAAAAATGTGAAATTTTTGTTTTTATTTTGTTCGTTATTTTGTTCTTTCTTTCTTCGTCCAGCGGTCTAGCAAGATTAGGAGCTTTATTGAAAAACCCCACCCCGTTACCGCGAGTTTAAGCCAGGCTATTGATAACCGCGTCAAGAACCCTCTTCAAATAAAAATTTTCCGTAACAACTCTATTTAGGGCACCTTCAATATTAGTGCACTAGGTAAAAAATATGAAATAATGGTTTACAAGTACAAAAAAAGCAAAGAACTTACCTAATACAGCTACGAAATTACTACACTTCTTCGTTGGAGATGCGGCTTTTACTTTAACAACCGCTCTGATAAACCCTACCTTGGAATGGGTTTATCAAGTCAATAGGAAATATATAATAAATATCTAGCCATAGTACGACGTGTAAGTCGGTGGAGAATACTATACACATATTTCCGAATAATGCCGAATAAGTTGTACTAAATTGTGTAGCTCTACACAACTTTTTACGCTTCAATAACCTTAGCGCACATTATGTAGATTAGGAGAAGTCGGACATTACCATGCACGAGGCGTGGTGGCGTAGTGAAATATAGGGAAATCTTTGGGATGGATAACAGCATGTCACAGCACACACGTTTTTGTCGGGAGAACAGCGCTAGAAATATGAGATAGACTATATGTGGCTTTTTAAATAATGAGGGCATGTTACGTTGAATGTGCCAAATATTATATATAAATTTATTTTAATATATTTTTTGGAAAATTAATAAACAAATGAAATAAATAAATAAATGATACATAAAAATTAAACAAAATAATTTTTTAATTTTTACTGGATCACTAACATAATTCACCGAGCAAATGGCACAGTGGTTAAAGTTTTGGCGTTTGGATCGGAAGATACCGGGTTCGAATCCCGATAGAGGCAGGATGCAAAGGGAAATTTCTTCAACAAATTCCGATCTGTGTTGAAATGTAACACATCTATGACGCCCTGTGGGTGTGCAAAACCCATGGGCCGACCCATCTTCCATGCCAGTATAACCTGGCATGGAGCTTGCAATGTGCAGATGGTCTTAAATCGGTCCTGCAGCCGTACGTCCTCGAGTTAGCTGAGTAGGCGTAAAGTAAGGACGTAAAAAGCAAAATTACGAAAGAGCAGGGTGAGCTCTGAGCCAAACACATTGCATTGTAAATAAATAAAAAAAAGTAAAATAATTAAACATAATTCACGGTAAATTCAGTTTATTTTTAAATTATAATAAATTTAAAAAGATCCTACTTATATGTTCACAATAAATTGCATATAACTTGCACTAGAACCTAGTCTTGGTCGAAATTCTCTAACAAATTTAGCATAGTAATATAATTGACCGCATCAAATTTTTCGTTATTTCATGTCTTCCAGAAACTTGAGACAACAGCTGGGTGGTGCTTTGAATCCGGGAAACGCTCTTCGTCATAAGCGACATATATTTCAGTTCCTTCTTTATACCCCCCCCCCCCCCCCCCCCCAGCAAGTTATTTTCCGACGTACTACTGCTTGAATAAGCTGACTTGACGGTCTCTTCAGAATTAGAACTGTTGTCCTCCGGTGTGTCAGGAAATATGCTTTGTAATGTTCAACTTTCACAAAATTTGTTCAAATTTGGTTTGATATTGAAATATATTTATAAGAAAGCAAAAATTTTGTTTTTGTCAAACATTGTTGTTGTTGTCAAAATAAACATGGCCGATAAAAAAACATAAAAAGTTGTGAGGACTATGGTTCTATAAACAACTACTGAATTCGGGTTAAAATTTGTTCAAATTTGGATAGATATTGAATTTTATTTATATCAAAGTGAAAATTTTGTTGTTGTCAAACATTGTTGTGGTTGTCAAATTAAACATGGCCGATAATAACACATAAAACACTAATGAGGACTATGCGTCTATATACAAGTACTGAATTCAGATTAAAATTTGTTCAAATTTGGATTGATATTGAATTATATTTAAATTAAAGTGAAAATTTTGTTTTTGTCAAACATTGCTGTTGTCAAATTGAACATGGCAGATAATAAAACATAAAAAAGTTATGAGGACTTAGAGTAAACAACTATAAACAACTACTGAATTTGGGGTAAAATTTGTTCATATTTGGATTGATATTGAATTATAATTAAATTAAAGTAAAAATGTTGTTTTGTCAAACATTGTTGTTGTTGTCAAATTAAACATGGCCAATAATAACACATAAAACACTAATGAGGACTATGAGTCTATATACAAGTACTGAATTCTGATAAAAATTTGTTAGTTGTGATATATATATATATATATATATATATATATATATATATATATATATATATATATATATATATACACTGAAACCTCCCAAAAGCGACCACTTACGGGACTGTACATTTCTGGTCATTTTACAGAGGTGGTCGGTATGAAGAAACTTCTCTGAATAGTGACTAAAATTATATTTCTGGACTTTGGTCTTTTTATAGAAGTTTTGACAAATGGTAAATAAAAGAAACGTATGTATGCACATTAGGGTGGTCCTTGTTTGTAT
Source organism: Nephrotoma appendiculata (assembly GCA_947310385.1). Taxonomy (NCBI): domain Eukaryota; kingdom Metazoa; phylum Arthropoda; class Insecta; order Diptera; family Tipulidae; genus Nephrotoma; species Nephrotoma appendiculata. The sequence continues at coordinate 327,665,896 of OX371223.1, forward strand.
TGGGCGGAAAATATGTAGAGGTACCTAACGGAGTATCCCCTGAAAATTTGAGGTAATGCTAAAATCTTAAACAGAAAAATATTGGGTCAATGAAAGATGGTTTAGAGGCTTTCAAACAAACAGAAAAATTATTAAAAAAAGTTTCTCAGCCTAAATAAAAATTGTGATGAATAGAGGAAATAACTAGCTTTCCAAAACGTCAAAGATATTAAAAATCGGTTAACAAATAATGACTTATTTATTACCAATTTCCGAAACTAATAAAAACCCAAATAGTAAAAGGCTTTTTTAGATCCTGATGATGTTATAAAAACCCGTATGAGTCATAAGAACTTAACATAGTTGTGTTTATGATGTCATTATCATTCGTCTCATTAGTTATTGTATTTAAATCCACCTACCGCATTAATTATGACCTGATATGGCCAATATGTTTCATTGTATCATATACTATATAAACAAGAGAAATGCAAATTAATTTCAGTTTAAATCCAAATCTCTCGAGAAAAGGACACAAATTTGAAATTTTGAAAAACTATATTTGGTTCGTTAAACAATTTCATTAATCTTTTAACGAAAGTGCTACTAAAGTTGACAATATGGAAGATAATCTACGGTCCACTACAGAAATTTATCTTCTTGGCCATGAGTACTGTCAAATTGTTGGTGCTAATTTACCCTCGAAAAAGCAAGTGATGTGTCTCTTTTTTACCATCACCGTACTGTAAAATTAACTATTCGTGAAAGTGCACCTCTGACAATCCAGAAAGTGTTTATTTTTTGGTCAAAAGCAGGAATTTCAGTGAAAAAGAAACAACATTCTATTGAAAATTGGAAAAATTGCATGATGAGTGGAAACATCTTCTAAAGAATAAAACTGAACCTTCAAAATTTTCTGTGAACGAGAAAATGACTTTAATAGTAAACTGGATGATATTTTCGATATCGCATATACCGATTGTCCATGATGACCAGTGAAGACGACAAGCAATTCCTCTTGACGTAACGTAAGAAAGGGCGTCCCGGATATTTCACTGCAGCCAGAGAATCTGAAATTGAAAAGGTAAAGCGGAAATCGGAAGGTATGGAGGCAGAAACAAATCGTAAACGAAAATATCTTGTAGAAAAAGTAAATTAATTCCAATAGACTCACAAGCATTATTTTCGTCATCGGAAAGAGATAGCGAAAGCATATCTGATAATGACATGAGTTTGGAAAATATCAATTTGCCCGTGCGGAGCGACGCAAGAGCCTCCTCTAGGGGCACATGTTTCAGTACTCCTTGAATATTGTCAGCTTTGGGTAAGTGGAAGGTTACTGTTCGTGCAGCACTGCATCTAATCAGTTTCGTTGCCGAAAGTCTTGGGCATTCTATTGATGAACTCGTTTTAAATCGAACAAAACTGATGAATCATCGCGAAACAAACAGAGTAGAAAGAGCAGCATCAGTTAAATCGATTTTCAAGTTTACATCAGGCGTACATTGGGATGGAAAGTTACTTCCGGAGTCATGGAATGGAGGCAGTGGATCGTTCCTCTGTTTACATTTAAAAAAAAAAATATTTTTGGTCATATTAAAGGAGTTTATTTAATTCGCATAACCCAAAATACACTGGTCGCTAAACAGAATAGGGAGGTGGTCAAGTTAAAGAGAATTTTTAGAACAAATTTGTATGGTTAATGTGTTGGGACTGTAGAAAAGTGAGCTATTTAAGGAGGTGGTCAGAATAGAGAGGTGGTCACATTGGGAGATATATATATATATATATATATATATATATATATATATATATATATATATATATATATATATATATATATACATATATATATATATATATATATATATATATATATATATATATATTTATATATATATATATATATATATATATATATATATATATATATATATATATATATATATATATATATATATATATATATATATATACAATATAATATTTTGTAATAATTGTATTATTATATTTTTTGTAATCATTAAGTACAAATCTGTGGTCGGGTCAAAACCCCAATAATAAATATTATATAATATAATTTAAAACCTTTTTTGAAATGTGTTTAAAAATAATTCTATTATATAAACTAAAATAAAATAAATAAAATAAAACTATTCTCTTCCAAGAAATAACCTTGGCACAAAATAAAATTAATTAAAAATTTAATATCAAAAATAAAAATGTTGAGTTTCAATTTTAGTTATTTCCTTATTTGAACTCAACAGATAAGACATTAAAAATGATTTTTTTTCATTAAAGTTAGAAAATTTTAAAATTCGGAAAATTATATTGGTAAAATCGTTAGCATTGCATTTTGTTCGGCACAGAAATAGATATTTATTTAAGTTTTTCCAATATAAAAGCTTAAATAAATTACGAAATGTTCACGAATAAATATAATGAAATTTGAAAAATAAAATGTTTAACAGTGTAATCGATTACATTCTTTTTATCACCAGTTTCTTCTTCATATCAACGGTTCCATGTTCCATTCCAAAATAATATGTTCCATAACTTTTCTTGTGTTTCACGCTCTTTTGTGTTTGTACCAAAAATTGCCTTCTGTTCTTGTCTGAATTCTTTAAATAATTCAACTTATGTAATATTAGCTCCACTATAGAACAAAAGTAACCGTAAACTAGAGCACCTTAACAAAAGCCAACAATAAAATTCTCTGCAAAACAATGGAGAATAATGTTGGGTAAAAAAATCTTATAGGGAAAAAATATAATAAAAGATCCATTGTATCTTACTCAGGAATGAGATACAAGAACGACAACACAACGGTATGTTGTGTAGCACAAGAGAATATACAGACAAAAACACATAAAAATGCTTAAAGTTATGCTTCGAAAATATTTCTACGATGTGCCTGGTGTGCAGAATGAATAAAAAGCTGGTGACAATACCGAGCAATGCTAAGGCGTGCATTCTTATAATTATATGTCAACTGTGCATATTATTTTCCAACAGAAGTGCCAACACGTCACTGAAAATAAAATTTGTTGTAGCTATATAGGGGAAATTAAAAATTTAATTGATTCGGATACATGACTTTAATGAATTTCGATATAAAAAAAAATCAAAATTCGATATACAACACACAACATAAAATTTCAATTGTGATCAATTCAATAAACAGAACATGAATACCAGAATTTTATACATAATTCTCATGTTGGCTGTCTATTGATATTATATAGATACATAAAAACAGTTATACTTTTCATGTTAGACACATATCCGCACAGTAGCATATATATATATGAAACGTGATTGTCACGTATTTATGCTCAACTCGAATACAACGAGAAACGATGTTCTGTGTGTAGATAATTTGATTTCATAAATATTTTTCGATTTTTATTTATTTTTGATTTATTAATGAAATTTGTGTTCTATGTAAGGAATTATGTATGGGACAAGAATATTTTATGAATTTTTTTTTTTTATTTATTCGGCAATCGGATCGTGTGTTTATATGCGGATATTATATGGTGAATAAATTTATAGACGAAATATTTTCGGATAAATTATTGAGGATTCGTGAGGATAAAATGTTTATGATTGTTTTTGGTGCAGTTCGTGCGTAGGGCAAACTAAAGTGACTTGTCTCCGTTTATAATTTATGAAGAGTTGCGACTTCACAAACACAGCAGAGTTATTATATGACGCAAATCATCGGCTGTTACTTAAAATGCAATACTGGTTTTGAAACATTTTTTGCAGACAGTATGTCTCTGAAACTACAATAACTTAGGAAACTTAAGAAGCGGACAAACAAATTAACTTTTATAGATAATCATATAAAGATGACACAAACTTCATAGCTTGCAAGCAAATTTTTGCCAAACTCCAAACTAGAAAGTTCACCTGGAAACTAGACACAATTTCTCTAGACATAACATTTTAAACGTTCGATTTCTACAAATTTTGAAATTTGCACGTATATTTCCCTCCCCACATTTTTCCCGAACTCCCAACATGAAATTGGTCTTTAAAAGTTTCCAGTGATAACCATCGACGAACCAATTAAAATGTGAACTTTTACAGCCCTAACACTTTAAGCTATAAATATTTTTCACTGGATCTTCCCGAACTCCCAACATGAAACTTGACATGGAAAAACTTTCAGCGATAACCATCCATTAACTTAATTAAATGAAATGTTTTCCAGACATAACATTTTAAATTATAAATTTTTACAAATTTTTAAATTTTGCACTTGCATATGAAAAGAAACTTCACCTGGAAAAATAACCAGCGATGAACTGATTCGAACGATTATTTTTTAGACATAACAAATCGCTAAGTTTTTACATACATTATATGAATGATAAATCGTGTATCTTACTCCTCAAATTTCCAGAATTTTCGATATGAAACTTGAACTGTAAAACTTTGTAGCAATAACTATCGACGAAGCTCAAAAGAGACGTTTTACAGACAACACTTTAAAGGTTTTTTTAAAAATTTTAAATTTGCACGTGCATTTTACTTCCACAATTTTTTGTAAAATATGGAATTTGGCTTCGGACATTTTTCAGAAATCGTCGAACTGACATTAAACTTTTGCCAAACATAACACGTTAAACGATAACTTTTAACATATTGAATGTTTACACAAGTGTTGCACTTCTCTCAATTTTCCCAAGCTCCTAAAACAAAACTTCACTTTAAAAATTTTCTAGCGATCACAGACCGATTCAAATGTTTCTTTTTCAAGACATAAGACTTTAAACGTTAAATTTTTGTTAAAATTTTGAAAATTGCACGTGTATATCACACCCACCGAGGTTTTCCGGACTATACCAAATTACCAATATAAAACATGATCTGGAAAATTGTTCAGCGATAACCACCGATAAACCAACTCCAATGGGACATTTTCCGTTCCTTCATATAACACTTGTTACGTTCAACGCCCTGCTCACATTACATGAGGCTTCGTACATTTGCTAAATGCCTGCCGCCGCGTCAGTGCGTTTAACGCGACAGTTGAAATTGTTTATTTGGTAATACTTTTATGTGGTGTAACGAAAAAGAAGTTCTGATTTCGTTAGACCGGGTGGGGTTTATGGCTATAAAAAGAAAAATAAATTGAAGCTGGGGAGAATTCGTGATGGTACATCGAGTTAGCGAGTTCCAAAGATTCAGTTTAGTGCGAGACCCCTTAAAATTAAGAATAAAATATAATTTTGTTAATAAGTGAAAAGAATAAGTTAAAAATAAATATTTGAATTAGTTTAAGTGACAATCTTAATGTAAATTTGGTTGTTTTTTCCCGATAAATCCTAACAATATACTGTACATATAAAATTTATTTACTAAATACAAACAAACACAATATAATTTAAAATTTAGTGCATTCACAAAGACTGTTAAAATAAAAATAAAAATAATATGCAAGTGAAAAAGACTGTTGTAAATTTCTAATGTGTCTTTTATATACTGTTAAAGTTAGCCGAAAGATTCCAGCCGAAAGATAATGCAGATAGTGTCTTGAATACAGCAAAAATCAGTCATAAACTAGAATTTAGGATGAATTTAGGATCGGATTATATCCTTCGGGTGAAGGAGAAATTATTTCAGTTTATAGGAATTTAAAAATCGATAGGAGTGAGAGTATAAAGAGAGTTTAACTTTCTGTTGAAATAGTCAAGACACTATCTGCATTATCTTTCGGCTGGCAACTTTCGGCTAACTTTAACAAGGTTCTTTTATGTGATAATCATACTGAAAAAAAAAAATCAAAGCTTAATTCGAGTGCATGAAAACTATATGAGAATTATAAGATAAAAAAATAATAATATAATAATAATTAAATTATAAGATAAATTTAACACAAATTTGCGAAACAAAACAAAACAAAATAAAACTTTCATTGAAATCCATAAAATGGGTGAATTTGTTTGCGATATTGCAAAATTCCCAAACCCGAAATAAACGTTAAGTGTCGGTAAAGAACTGTTAAGTGCATACACATTAAGGTGCGATAATTTCACGGGGTCAGTAAAATAATAATTAACTAAATAACATAAGACATAAAACAATAATAATAATATATATGATTACATCATCCCTATGAATTAATATTAAAATAAAAATAATCTACTAATTAATATAACCATAACTAATTCTAAGTTTATATGCACCGAAACACAACCTTCACAGTGCGCGTATGATAATGATGTTGTGTGTACCGTAGTATTTTCATAAGTCCGAATAAAAATAAATTCAAATGTTCAGCGTACACAGCATACCAAAAATTATGTTATCTGTTAGTGCATGCCATGACTCGAAGTACCAGCATCAGTACATTAATACGGGTGCTTGATAGTATGTTCGAGCGAGGGCACTCGAGAAGTATTTGGATTTAAATCATACAACGCTTCAACACATCATCTTTAATTCATAACTCTGCAATCAACATAAGATGGCGTTTATCCAGTAAACTTTTTTTTTTATTTATTTAATTTTTTTTTAATGCACTAAATATTTCATAAGTCTTACATTTTTATTCTTGTTTTCTTTTTTTTTATTATTTATGAAATTTATCATTAGAATGATGATGGTCATTCTTGGTTTACATAAATATATGCGTATAGTAGTAGGTTTAGCTAGGTCGTAGTAGGTTAATTAAGTTCAACTATTCTATTTTGTAATTATTTCTCTCAATTTTTGTTTTGAAATACAAACTTTATAATGTTATTTTGTAAAATTCAAATATTTATGGGTTCTTATTTGATTTCAATTATGAGAATGATGGAGTAAATTCGTAGAGTATATCGTAGGTGGTGAGACTAGTGTGGTGGTTTTAGGTGAGTATGCTTCGTCTGCTTGAAATTTTTCTTTAGAACCTGATTTTTTTTCTTCCCTCTCAACCCTGTTGAGTTTTTCAATAATCCCTCCAAATCATATGCTTTCTGTCAAGATTATATCATCCTCGATAGTCATCAACAAACCAATTCTAATGAGATCTTCTCCACATATAACACATGTAACGTTAAATTTTCTTATATTTTAAAAATTTATAAAATTTGGTCATTTTCTATATTTATTAGGAGTGCAAGTAGAAACTCTGCTTTTTTTGGTCAAATTCAAATTTATTGAAAATACAATTTTTATTAAGTTTAATTATCGAAATAATCACCATTACGGGCTTTTTACCATTTAACAGGTAGATGATTAATGCCTTCGCTTATTTTTGCACATCTTCAGCTTTCGACAACTGCTGGTCTTTCAAATATGATGACATCGATCTGACTAAGTGACATTCCTAAGTAAAAGATTAGTTCCTGATTTGATTTTGCTGTATGTGGAGGAGTGTTGTCATGCAGCGATATCACCTTCCGTCGTCCTTGGCCAATGAATTGTATTTTCCCTCTAAAGTAACACGTAATTTGATCAATTGGCCCTAGTAAAGTTCAGCTGTATCAGTTGGACCAGGCTCCTGAAGCTCGTAGTAAATGATTCCTTCCCAATCACACCAGACACATACAGTACCACTTTCTTGGAATGAATATTAATTTTTGCAACTAATGTTCATTCAAATTGTTTTACTGCACCCAAACCTGAATCGTTGGTTTGAATGTAACCAACTTCAGAGCCAAGTTTCTGCTGCACATCTAATACATAATCGTACATTATATATTTATATGATTATACACATATATTGATTATACTTTTATATTTCTTAGAACTTTCGGCCGAAGTACTCGGACATTACCTGTATTTTCAACTTTTCTTACTCCTGGTTGGTAACTTTCGGCTAATTTAAACAACGCGAAAGTTCACACAATCGTTTTGGACTGTAAAGTTAGGCTGTGTGAGATAGCTAATACATGCCATATACATATCTCAAGTCGTGAGTGACAATGGCAAAATTGAACGAATTTAAGTTTGAATCTGGCTCCCAGCGACTACTGTCTGTTCGCAGAGCTCAAAAACAATAATCCATGGAAAGAAATTTGTCCTATACCAAAAACATATTTTGACGCCAAAGATGCTCTACAAAGAAAACATCAAAATTTTACAGAAGCGTTAGAATGAATATATGCAACTAAATTTACGGTACACAAGCAATGAAGCCTTTAAAATGGTATAACAAATCAAAGAGCTGTTTTTGATTATATAGATTACTGCGCTGCTGATAAACAGTTTGCTTTCTCATTTGGTGTTTGCTGTGCTGCAAAAGTAACGCTGCATGGAAGGGTAAAAATTCATGGTTTCATGTAGCGGTAGCTAAAGTGTTTATTCCCCATTAAGTTTGTTTTAACAATACCAATTCCAAAAATATGAATTTTGGTGATCTATCGTTTTTTTTTAAACTGGAGTAAATATAAACGTTCTTGAAAAGTTACTAATCCCTTGATTTGGATGGTGTGAATTATAATAATTCGGGATTTTAAATATCGGAAAATAATCATATGCCCAGTTTTTAAATCTACCGAAACTCTTCAAGTAGAGTGGTAGTGTATATATCAATGAGCGAATTGATGGGATGCGCAATTCCTTGTATTTGTACTACACTAGTGCTGATTACTATCCAGTTTAATTTTGTGAAATTAGGTAAGGTTCTGGAGCCGTAAGTTTTCTTCTTCTAAATATGTTCTTATGATATCACGTTGTGGCATAAATGAGCCTACTCACATATAGAATAGCTCGTCTACTTGTTTAAACCATTTGTTTTTAGACACTGTGCAATTCCTTTATCAATATGAAACTGGAATTCACGATCTTCATATTCCTGATTCCATTTGCGATAATTTAAATTTCATACCGAAACCAAACTTAAAAATTTATAAAACTAATTTCTTCAAGTTGGCTCGCACGAGCTACGTAAACAAAATTTGCTTTCAGTTTACTCTCAAGCCAATACTTCTGATGCCCATAATTGCTTCATAGGTTTTTTACATTTTATATTGATATACAATTCCTTAAAATTCCGTTTTCAAAATCCCGTGTTTTTGTTAATCCCATGAAGGCCCATGAATCCATGATGGAAATAACACACAAAGATTAAATTTTCAAACCTTAACCAATCAAGATTTAGCCCGTAAAATTAGATTGAAAAATAAATTTTCACAGAAATATCCTTATGACAATGATTTAAAACAGAAAGTTTTTTGGTTATTAAAAAAGAAGTCAATTTAGCAAAAACTGCTTTTTTACAATACAAAATTTCTAAGAAATTCCATTCACAAGATTGTCGATTAGCACAATTATTGTACACATATGGGTCTCCGAAAATATAATAGTGACAAGTTTGCTGATGTGTTGAAATTTATGTGATTGAATTTCTCTTAAAATTAAAATTGCTAAGAAATGCAGTTCATTGCAAGAATGTCGTTTAATATGTCGTTCAGCCCATCGTAATTTTAATGATCATTTTTAAATTGCCCACCCTTTACTTTAGTTTTTAGTTAGTGTACACCTGTATATAATATCATATACATCACACCTACATAGACCATTGCGTACTACACAACTGTTTTAGCTTTAGTGTTGCGAATTTACGCCAGTAGTCGCTCGCCCACTTCCGAGTACGTGTAGTCCAGTGCAATTTGAAGCGTTATTCGTTTGTGAGAATTAAGTGGGATTTTAATAGTTTTTTACCAACATAGAAGCAAAAGAAATTAAAAATTATTTATTGAGCCAATAATAACTATAATAAAGTTGTTAATGGTTGAGGGCTCGTTTTTTATTTTAAATAAAATAAAACAAATTTAAAGACTGAGCTTTCGATGTCTCATCGACATCATTTTCAAAGCTAATGAAAATTTTTATATAAATTTCTTAAAAACAAATATAAAAAGCCTATACAGTAAATACAATTTTTTCAAATAGCAAACACAAAGTAAATTTTAAAGTAAATTTTACAAACAAGTATATAAAATATGAATATGATTTTAAAATTATTAAAAAAATATAAATGAAAATTGTATATATAAATTAAACAATGAAATAAATTTAGCAAAGAAATAAAGCAGACAAAAAACGAAATTAGACAAAATAATTGTAGCAATTGCCAATGTAGGCGCAATCATTATTTATATTTGTAGAATTAATGCTAGATTTAATATATAGCATCTCTAAAATTGATCTTTTCCTAAAATTTCGTTCTTTTCCTAATATTTTAACATTATTTAGGCTAATTATGTGACCTGAATTCTTTAAATGTGTAGAAAGTGCACTAGTACCTTGTTCTTCATCTTTATTTACACCATTTTTATGTTGATAAATCCTTTTTTCCAAAAATTGTTTTGTTTGACCCGTATAAACAACATTACAGTCACATTTAACTTCATAAATTAAATTTGAGTATTTGACTGCTTTTTGAGTGGTATAGAATCTTTAAGTTTAGAAAAAAGACAATCATTTAAACAAGATGAAGAATTACCGACAATTTTGAAATTATAATTTTTGAAAAAGTATTTTATTTTTTCAAATAAATGTTTAACATAAGGAATTGAAAAATAATTTTTATCATTGTTAATCGGCCGAATTTCAAAATTTGTAATAAAATTTTTTTGTTTCCAAGTACACTGATTTATTAATTTGGCGGGATAATGATTAGTTAACAATGTTTCTTTTAATATGTTAAAATTTTTATTGTGAAATTTGAGATCTGAAAGTTTTAAAATTTTTTGAGCTAAAATGTTTACTGTATTAATTTTATAGGAAGAAGGAAGCCAAGAATGAAAATTTAAGTTTCTACCAGACCCACTATTTTTGTGGTACCAATCAAATGAAATTTTGCCAACAGGTTCATATAGATCAAAAGTAAATCTAAAAATGGAATTTTGTTGTTAACTTCCTTTTCCAAAGTAAATTTTATTCGATTAAAAATTTTGCTAAAACTGTTCAAAAATATATCAAGTTTGTTTTCAGGAATAGCCGTTATAATATCATCAACATATCGATAGTAAAATAATGGCTGAAAATCTAAAGAATTTAATTCCAAATATTCCAAATTTTCCATTAATAAATTTGCTAATAAGGGCTTATGGGAGAACCAAAAATTTGTTTATAATTTTTATTGTCAAAAGAAAATTCCGAATTATCTAAAACAATACTTATACCTTCAAGAAATTGGACTTTCGACAATTTTGATTTTGCGTTCATTTTAATGTCTCTCCAATTTTTCTTGATAATTTCCGCAACTATATGACTATCTACATTAGTAAATAACGAAATCACGTCTAAAGGAATTAACAAAAAATTTGGGGGTATAATGACATTTCGAATTTTTTGTTTAACATCTTCGGAATTTAGAACAAAAGAGTTAGTTTTTCCTACACTCTAAAAAATTTGATCAAATTTAAACTAAAGATCAATTAATTTTATTTAAATTATTTTAGCAATTTCCATACAATAAATGAAGTAATGAAAATTTTTGTTATTTATTCAATAAAATGTTGATTTTTTCCAATTAGTTGTTTAAATTTTATCACAAATATGTTGCAAATTTAATTGTTGTTGGAAACTTAAATATACGTTCGTTGAACTTTAATCAATTGATACATTTTCAGTAGAGATGTTGAATAAAATCCTTTTGTGGTAAATTTTAAACATAAAACTGTTGAATAATCTACAAAATAAACAAAATTCATTTACAGTTAAAGGACATATTCTATAAATTTATTAAAACTGAAGCCATATAGGACTGTTAAACGATTGTAAAATGTTAACAGTCAAGTATAAAGTGGAATTTAAGGAGTTTGTGTGATATTTTGTCTTAAAGGTAGGTACGAGCTAAATTGTTATTAAAATACTTAATAATCCTTAGTAAAAATGTAGTATGAATAATTAAACAAAGCTATGTTTAATACTGTCATGTCAGATCATTCGTTTCGAATAGTTTGCATAAAACACGCGTCTATAAAGTTACAGTAAAAAGTGTAAAATAGTTTTATTGTGTTTTTTATTAAATTTGAACAAATCGTGAATACGGTTTATGTGTGTAACATTATATTATGTAATGCATAATAAATATACATTATTTTGTTTTATTTGTTTTTTCATTTAAAGGAGGGACACACATGGAAGACGTTATCAAGTCCAAACCTCGTGGACCTAAAACGTCCATGTATCAGTGGTCCAAAATTAGTGATTTGGTTCGGAAACTGGATGCCAGGTAGACCTGTACGTGTGCCTATACGAGTACTATTGTACTGTGCTTACTATACTATTGTATTGAATAAAAAATTTCGAAATTTTATGTTAATCCATTTTATAAATACAATTTGAAAATTTATTTTAAGTATTTAGTTATAATAAAATTTAATATAATTAAGATATAATAAATTTAAAAATAAAAGTAAATTTTGACTTCTAAAATATCAACAATTTTTAGTTTAAATTCGAACAACGAGTTATTGAAATTAAACAAATTATATGAAAAATTTAGCATATATCTTCTAAAAATTCAGCAATTTTACATGACAATTTCATCAACTATTGTTGAAAATCACATCTAATTTGTTTCAATTTAATCATAAATATGTTTAAAAGTGTTTAAATATAATTTTATATTGTTTAAAGGTAAACACATTTTGTTAATAATTCAACAATATTCAAAATATTATTAATAACTTTTTTGTTTAAATTCTCTCCTTGAAAAGTTGATGTTTGAACAGGAAGTTGAATATTTTTCACACGTTTAAAATTACTTCAATAATTGAGTGTAATCAGTTACACTCAATTATTGAAGTAAAATTCAACTAAATTTTTTTTGAGTGATACACTAAATTTAAGAATGTTACCTAAAAATGCCGATAAACAGTATGTGGGACCATCTATTGAGCTCACAATAGGTCTGTAGGGTATATTTGGTTTATTGATTTTAGGTACACCATAATATTTAGGAACTACTGGAATATAACTAGTTAATTTTTTCTTTGTAAATTCATCAATGTTGCCAGATTTTGATGAATTTTTTACTAAAGTGTTTATCGTAGTTTGAATTGGAGTAGAATTATTTTTTATCAATTGTCTATAAGTTGTGTCGTCATTTAATAGGCTATTCATTTTGTCAATATAATCATTACGTGTGGTTAATACGGTTATATTGCCTTTGTCTGCTCGAGTCACCATAATATTTGGATTATTTTTCAAAAACGTTTTTGCTTGTTTAAGGCAAGATAAAATACGTTTTTCAACTGGTGAAAGTCTCCGCAACGATGAACTATTTTTAAAATTAGTCAAAACATTAACAAATTGATTACGAATTTGGATACGACTATTTTCCGGAAAACTAAAAATTGCACTTTCAACACAAGATATAATTTTGAAATAAGGTACATAACTACCAACAATTGGTGAACAAAGTTTATTACCTAAACTTAAAATAAATTTAACTTTAATTGGAAGTTAACAACAAAATTCCATTTTTAGATTTACTTTTGATCCATGAACCTGATGGCAAAATTTCATTTGATTGGTACCACAAAAATAGTTGGTCTGGTAGATACTTAAATTTTCATTCTTGGCTCCCTTCTTCCTATAAAATTAATACAGTAAACATTTTAGCTCAAAAAATTTTAAAACTTTCAGATCTCAAATTTCACAATAAAAATTTTAACATATTAAAAGAAACATTGTTAACTAATCATTATCCCGCCAAATTAATAAATCAGTGTATTTGGAATCAAAAAAATTTTATTACAAATTTTGAAATTCGGCCGATTAACAATGATAAAAATTATTTTTCAATTCCTTATGTTAAACATTTATTTGAAAAAATAAAACACTTGTTCAAAAATTATAATTTCAAAATTGTCGGTAATTCTTCATCTTGTTTAAATGATTGTCTTTTTTCTAAACTTAAAAATCCTATACCACTCAATAAGCAGTCAAATTTAATTTATGAAGTTAAATGTGACTGTAATGTTGTTTATACCCGTACGGGTCAAACAAAACAATTTTTAGAAGTAAAGGTTTAATAAAATCACAGAAAGTTGAATTTGTTTGAAATTATAACACAAAGTCGATTTTGCTAAGAAAAAGCCGGCAGAGAAGTATTTGTCCAAAGAAGAACGCATAGAAATTGGTTTATTGAATGATAACGGATTACCGCAGTAACCCTAATTGGCAGAAAATTTAATCGATTAACAAAAGCTGTAAGAAGTTACCTTAATTATAAGAAAACTGCGGAAGTAAAATAAATACGAAGGAAATACCAAGATTTACCGTTAATGAAACGTTAACAACCATTGCGGCAATTCCATAAGGATACTCGCCTAAATTCTACCAAATTCCCCATGTTATTCCTCCTGATGAGCAAAAATTTTATTTGGATGGCTCGGACGGATTTTAATACTACTGGCATGATTTGAAGAGCAATAATCCCCCACTCATTAGTAGCAACTTGGGAGGAGTAACTGTAATGATATGGGCTGCATTTTCATTCATCACAAAGATACTCCTATGTTTTGTTCCTACAAAAATGAAATCGGAAAGGTATACATTGAACTGCTAGACAGTGTTTTAAAAACATTTATTGAGAAATTTATGCTCGACAGGTTACATTGTTCCAGCTATAGGGTAATGCGGCCATACATGTCTCCAGGATATCGTGTGCATGGTTATAACTGAAGTAGTCAGCACGTAGTTTAGATTTAAATCCAAACAATAAAAAATATGTGTACTTAGCACTTAGAAGGAATAGAATGACACTACTTTTAATTTGACACTGTCATATAAAACTACTTTTCATTTTTATTTTATAAAATCTGTGAACAATGTTTAATTACTTTTAGCTTAAAAAAAATTTCCACAATTTTGCGTGCAAGATGGAGGTGCAAGTAAGTTTTGTGGTATTTTTTTTATAACTTTGATGCTTTATTCAGAGAAATTATTGCAATGCATTTTATTCAAAGTATTAACCATCGTTATAGCTACGACTTTTTCCGATCTTTTAGGCAGCATATGAATTCTGCATTGAAAATATTTTTCGTGTTTTGAGGCAATGCAAGAATCGATCAAATTTATAGCTACTTTATCTTCGTAAGCAGTGTAGACGCTGCTCGGCCAGGCCATGAGTCATTGTTGCATATTCGGTTTGACGGTCGAAGTCAACTGGGTTTATCTCACGATTTTCTGCACTTAGAGTTGATGTTTTTTTTACGAGAAAAAACGGCGTTTGACGTCTCTTTGCTTGAATTCACACGAAACCCAAATTTCTTATATTTGCACCATACCCATTTTCTTGAGACAGTTTTAAATCGCTTGTTGAGTCACTCCACAGGTTTCAGCGTCTTCCAACTTTACTGATTTTACTCACATGATTTTGTTGATGGAGCATGCCCTCATTTTATGCTTCACACAGCAATCGATGTCCATTTGCTGCAATTTTTTTGTGATTAATACAAAAAAGCAGCGCTTCCCGCAAATTGTGTTTGTTGGCACAAAGGTTGACATGCTTAACGCACAAATTATTATGTTTTCAGCGACATGACACACCCTGATTTTTAGGGGGGAATGATGATAATTTAACACGAATATATAGTTACTAGATAGCCTGATGCAATTTAATACTAGTTACATCTTTTGTAAATCCCTTAAAACTTATTTCTATTTATGCAAGTAGCAGAAACACCAACATGCAATATTTCCAAAACATCTGGAATGGCAAAGGTTCTTCAACACTGCTAGATTATTGTAAAGGATGAGTGTACAATGGCTCACAAAAAATCATTGGAAGCTTAGGTCGAACATTGAAAGATTTATACAGCAGCCAACACCAATTTGGCGGTGCTCTTATTGGTAGGTGATTTCAACAAACATTACCAATAATCACGCGATCAACCTCAACATTAATTCATCTCATTCTTGCATGTTAACATTTTGCCACAATACGATCCTTTCATCGTATTTGTAGTAAAATTTTTTAAATACTATCACTTTCAGAAAACATGCACGTGCGATTACATAATGATTTATCACGACTTTTATTTTCTAACCAAACATTGGAAGTTGGTAGTGGAAAAATTGTGCAGACAATATAACAGGATTAATAACATTTCACTCAGATTTTTGTACAATCATTGAATCCAAAGAGAATCCCGATGTTGCAAACAATTTTACAAACCATCAATGGTTAAGCGAACGCGCAATATTAGCGGCCAAAAATAAAGATGTCACTGAAATTAACGTTGACATTCAAAACACAATTACAGGCCAAATAAAAACATACAAAACGATTGATAGTGTTATGAACCCACTCGACTTGCCTGGAACTCCACCTTACATTTTACAATTAAAAATTGTAAGACCCGCGGGTTGGGTTCTGCTAGTTAAAAATATAGTTAAATGTTTCATTTTTAACCATTTCAGTTGAACTTTTGTTGTTGTTGTAGAAAACAAATATTTTTGGTCTAAAAAGTACTTTCGGGTGAAAAATATCGGATGAGAAATGATGGCTCATGACTTTCGGCTGAGCATATTAATATTTGACATTTCTTATTATATTTTCGGCTGAGATAGCAAAGAATCCATCTGCATTATCGATTTTTTACTTTCGGCTGCAAACTTTAACAGGGTGAGTTGCAAAAGATATTTTTAAAAGTTTCGACGTCAAAACGTGTTTATATTTGCTTTTCATAGGAGGGCAATTCAAAAAACTAATAATAACGAAATCGGTAGATACAGTTTGATGCTGCAGCTACATATCTGTTATCGCATGCGGTGGAGGAGAAACAAAAAAAATGTTGGTTGGAAATGAGATTCTTAAATGTTTTTTGTAAGAAGTTCTGGAATATGGCCACGGGACGGAACTCGGCCATTCTAAACCGATTATGATGCTAGGTGAGTTCAATCTCGATGTATCGTGTGTTTCATTTCTTTCCCGAAACATTGTACTTATTCACGTCATACAGATACCCACACTGTACACTTGATACAGATACCCACTTTATTTACTTTGTTATGATCACTCATATCTAAAACTTTAAATTAAACATTTAAGCTCTTCAATCCCTTTATCATAGTTTACCACTTCCGCACCAAAAATGTTGTTGCCCGAGGTATGATATATGAACATGTTCCCACCCATATGAACATGTTCCCTTGTCATTCATTATACCCACAGCATTAAATAATGTATATTTTCCGTTTTCCATAATGTTATTTTTCGTGTTTTGTGTGTTGAAAAACATGATGTATACACGAGTATGAGTAGTATCTTGTGATATATCCGAAAATAAGATGTCGACGAGGTAAAAGTGAATATGTAGTAACTTTAAATTCAGGTACTCATATATGTATATGTACAAATAAATGATTTAGTCTGTAGCGTACTCGTGTCTCATCATAAAAGGGCTAACAAATTGGATATATGTTGTGCAAGCATAAATAATGAAAGCGTTGTATGACAAACAAAGTAGTTTTTGCTCGAGGTAACAATTTGCCCATGTTATTTTTTTGTATGATGAATTTTCCAACGAGATTATTTTGTTAAACCTTACGCTGTACATTTTAAATTTTTCTGTAGAAGGTTTTAAATCTCATTCCTTGTACACAACTTGTTTGCCTGTGTATTTTATATATACGGTACGGAAGAAAAATATTTAAAATTGTATCTTTAATCTTTCGGTTGTTGACAAAGTTAAATGAAACGAACTATAATTTTTTTTATATACAAAATGTAGAAATGTTTGATCTTAAGATTTCGTAAATTTTTATTTCCTTCCTTAAGTTTTCGTTTTGGAAACCACCCATCTCCGTCTTTACAATAATATACAAACATTCGATTTAAAAATATGTATATTTCAATATAATTGAAAAAAAAAAAAAAAAAAAAAAATCATTTATTGCTTACCATATTTTTTGAAGTACACATAAAATAACCCATTGAATAAAATAGAAATTATATTTTGTGCTTTTAAATAAAATGGTTCAAAATTTATTTCGAATTTCCATCGATTTCACAATTTTAATTATTTCACTAATTAGTAGCACGAGCTGCTGTAAATATATTGAATAAAATAAGTAGCAAATAAAATTAATTGAATTTAATTTGAACCAAAATAGAAAAGGTTCGTGTAATTTAACAATCAGATTTTGAAATTTAGATGTGCCTATTCTTGTCAGACATTTATATTTTGGGACGTTAGGTTACTATTCAATTTCTCATTATAGCGGCAGCTTTTGTTTGAGTATACGTTTTTTAGAATTTCGATTAAGATCGATCGAAAAATTACATCAAACGATTAGTTTTTGTTGTACGCCGCAATGGCGATTAATTTAATATGAGTATTATCATTCGTCCCTATATATGGCAAATTATTAAATTTGTCCGAGATAAGTTATATTAAATGCAATGTTTACAGGCAAAACATATTGATAACATAATTAAAAACATATTTTACTAATTTTTCACCATAAGAACAATATAAGTAAAGTAAATTAAATTAATTCAAATAAATTTGGGTATTCAAATTTAGTAAAGATACAAACCGGTTTGGACCACATTATTTGAGCATTTAATTATCGACAGCAAAAACCATACAGCTTTAACCAATACATCAATAAGCGAATGTTTTTAGAAAGATGTGGGTCAGTTAAAGCTATGAATACAGTTTCAAGAAAACCTCTTTGTGAATTGGGGAAACATTTGATCAAAACCTATTACGCAGTGCTGATGGAATTCCATGTACATTCGTGTGCAAAATCTATACCCTTTTTATTGAAAGAACTATGTAAAGTACATGGAACTCTTAGATTATACTGTAAATAGAATACCGACAGTATTCTGCCGTGCTAAGAAAAAAAAGTCTTATTTGCCTTTTTGTTATTTTGAGTAATGTCTATTTTACTGTATGGTTTACCACGGCTTAATACTAAACTCTTATTTTACAAACGTAATTTTATGGCATTTAATGAAGGATATGGAACATTTTAGTTAAACAGATAATAGGTATTCGTTCGCTGAATCCAAATATATCTCTAACTAATTTTTCGATTTTTGGCGTTTGTGACTTTCTTCTTTACGACGGCAGTATTGTTTTGAAGTATCAATTTGGTAATGTTTTTGTTATTGTTTTGATTTTTTTTTTGGAACTTAGAACGAAAAAAGCGGGATAACAACATTATAAATTTCATAACATCATGTAATGGCGGTATGAATTGTTACATAAGGCGGGGGCAATAATAATAAACTAATGTTATACATACTTAAATATTTAAAACATATTAAAATATCCTTTATCATTAAAATTAATTAATTTATTAATAAATTATAATTATATATAAATTATTATTCGATTTATTAACAAACAAAAATATAATTTTAATAGTAAAATTCATAATTGATGTTGATTATTTGTAATAAATCATATACGCACAATACATATTAATTTACTATACTGAAAGTAAACGAATTAACACAATCAACCAGATCACAAACTAAAAATAAAATTTAATTAAAAATGGTACATACTAGAGTGTCCAGCTAAACCCGTTGTGCTGTAGTATGTATCCACTGTTTGTGATAATATCAGGGATCGAAATTACTCTTCGATTTACAATTATTCATCATGCTTCCTTGTGATCATATTTTTGTATGGAATTATTTTCTATTCATCAACCGAGAATAACAAAACAAAATTTCTGTTTTTGTATTCCATTCGCTGAATAGTGAGCGAATAATAAAAAAGCAAAAAGATCGATCGTCTTAATAGAACAGAAGACATAAAATTTCATATTTTTGATCGCTGACAAGTGAATAGTTTTAGTTGGTTAATAAAAAAATTAAATTAAATTTTTGTTAGTGTATAATGTTATAGATTGTTTTTAAAGATGAAATTTAATTTTTTATAGGGAATTAGTTTTAGAAATTGTAGCGCGTTGTTGAATAGAATAATGTAGATCATACCTCGACTCACATGGAATAAGGGCTTAACTCGACATAAGCAAAATATGAGATTCTAATAAATAAAATAAAAATCGTTATTTATTATTTTTATATTTTCCTCTTTCCTTCTCTCTTCCTCACCTTAAACTAGAGAAACAAATATAGAAGCAAGAGGAAAATATAAAAATAATAAACAACGATTTTTATTTTATTAGAATCTCACATTTCACTTATGTCAAGTTAAGCCCTTATTCCATGTGAGTCAAGAACGTTTTATTTGGATAATGGTGTAGATAAGGACGAGTAGAATAAATAGAATTTTCGATTTAATTTTTACTTCGAAGTGTAATTTCAAATTTGCTATATAATTATTTTTAATATAAAACGCATAAATTTAAAGGTAGATTTATGATGTCTAGTTTTATGAATTTCTTCAATAGTTTAGGTTTAGCATTTCAAATTCACAATATTTCAAATGATCAATTCTTAACTGATTATGATGGGATTGGGTATGTTAGGTGGAAATTGGATTCTTAAATGATTTTTTCAAGATGTTTTGGAATTAGGCCACCTAAAATGAAAGTCAACCGGTTTTGATGGGATTTGGTACATTGGATAGAAAGGTGATCATTAAATGATT
This sequence comes from Nephrotoma appendiculata, assembly GCA_947310385.1. Taxonomy (NCBI): domain Eukaryota; kingdom Metazoa; phylum Arthropoda; class Insecta; order Diptera; family Tipulidae; genus Nephrotoma; species Nephrotoma appendiculata. The sequence goes on from OX371223.1 coordinate 327,686,412, forward strand.
ATTGGAAGAAATTTTGGAATATGACCATCTGAAACAGAACTAGATCATACGGAACACGCCATACTCCAGCACTTTTCCTTAAATCGTTTAATGGGATTCTTATCCAACATATCAAATCTCATCAATATTAGTTAAGAAATGGTCGACTTCCATTCAAGGTGGCCATATTCCAGAACTTCTTCCAAAATTCATTTAAGAATGCCATTTTCATCCAACATACTCAATCCCATCAATGTCGGTTAAGAAATAGCCGAGTTCCGTTCAAGATGCCTTAATTCCATAACATCGTCCAAAAATCATTTAAGAATCCCATTTTCATCTAACATAAACAATTCCATCATAATCAATTAAAAATTGATTGAGTTAAGTCCCAGGTGGAAAAATTTCAGAACTTCTTTCAAAAACAATTTAAGAATCTCATATCCAACAAATATACCCAAGCTCATCATAATCGGGTAAGAATTGATCCAGTTCCGTTTCTAGTGGCCTAATTCCAGAACTTCTTCCAAAAATCATTTAAGAATCTCATTTCCATCCAACATACCCAATCCCATCATAATCGGTTAAGAATTGATCCAGGTCTGTCCCAGGTGGCCATATTCCAGAACTTCTTCCAGAAACCATTTAAGAATCCCATTTCCATCTAACATACTCAATCGCATCACAATCGATTAAGAATTGATCGAGTTCCAAAAATCATTTAAGAATCCCATTTCCATCCAACATACTCAATCCCACCATAATCGGTTAAGAATTGATCGAGATCCGTTGCAGGTGGCCTTATTCTAGAACTTCTTTCAAAAACCATTTAAGAATCTCATTTCCATCCAACATATTCAACCCCATCATAATCGGTTAAGAATTGGGCACACTGAATTTGTTTTGCAAATATGTAGTTGCAAAAAATTTACGAACTTGAAATATTAAAACTTGAATTTGTGTTAAAAATATTTGAATTTAATTGAAGTTACTATTAAACGGTTAAGAATAGAGGTAGATTTAGAAAAAATTGTGGCTAACTTGTAAAAAGTTGTGGATGAACTAAAAAAAAATTTAATATCATTTGCAAAATCTTGAATTTGAAGTGCATCGTGATTGGAATCCCGGACCGTTTTACCAATCCCGGGATTACGGGATTGAGTTATTTTAAATCCCGGGATTAAGGTTATATAAAAATCAACAAATAAAAACAATATACCTACGTATTCTAAATATGTAATTAAGCAATAATTTTTATCCAAAAAGTTTAAATCCATATTAAAATAAATGAAAACTCATCTTAAAAAAAGAAAAAAGATTATTTGTCACACAGCTTAGGTAAGGCGCGAAACATAGTCTCAAACATTGGGGTAGATACTCGTTTGGCTAGCGAGGAAGAAATTTGCTAGCGAAAATCCCGTCTACTCAATCAATTTTACCAAGGAAATTTGATTTTCAAATTATGTTTTTCAAATTTTTTTTATTTTTTTTGCGATTGCACAGTAAACTTTGCGGCTTCAAAAAACGAACAGCACATTTTTGTGTGGTTTTACTGTGCAATTGCAAAAATAAACAAAATTTTATAAAAAATATAATTTGAAATACGAATTTTCTTGGTAAAATTTAATATCCAGGATTTTGGCTACCAAATTTCTTGCTTGCTAGCCAATCGAGTATCTACCCCATCTTCCACATTATTCTAAAGTATGACTTTAAAAAACAAATAGCATCGATCGATTTGTCTCCTATTCTGTTCCTCAGCTTGGAAATTACAATTCCTGCCACCGTAAATGCACGCTCCGATTCTACACTTGTCGGCGGAATTGCAATTAAGTCACACGCGAAGTTACATCGGAATGAACGGTTTAGATTAATATAAAATTGGAAAGGAAAAAAATCAGTAAACGGGTAGTCTGAAATTTTTTCTGATTAACGAAAATATACTCGTATGGTGTCAAATTTGCTAAAAATAACGGGAAAACGCAATTTTATTAAGTTTTGTACAATAATAAATATTTTTTAAAGATAATATAATATCAGGTTTCTATATAGGAGAATATAAATATAAGGAATAAACTAAAATTGTCAATGGTCAGCGGTCAATTAATGAATGTAAGAGAATTTTTAAATTATATTTATACTTTTATGAAATCCCGGGATTCGTTTAAAAAAATCCCGGGATTAAGGGATTCAAATAAGAGCCGGGATCCCGGGATCGGGATCCCGGGATTGCAATCACTATGCACAACCTATATACTCACAAAATTTTGAAATGAATTAGCACGCGAAATTAAAACAACTTGTGGTTTAATTATCAACGAACATTTTATTTTTTTATTAAAATTTCAAACAATTTCATTTTTTTAACAAAATCTTTATAAAAAATCATATACATTTGCCACTATAGTATACATATATCATTACAAAAACATGAAAAAAAATCAGAAAACAAATACTCGTTCGCTCGATATTTTTCTATTCGGTTCTTTCACTATTCCTTTGTATATGAATAGCGCAACTGAATTTTGCGTAACTCTATTCAAGTGAAGAATGAATATTTCTATTGGAAAGAATATTCACGACAGACCATTTTCGTTTTATTCTTCTTTCGTAATCGATTAGAATCAACATTTTTTTGTTCGCTCAGTAGAGATCGAATAATAAATTTTGAGGAGCGAGTATATATGATTGATTTAATAGGTGCAACGTGTTTCTAGACTGGTATGTTGTATTTTATATTTGATAAATTTAGAGGGTTAGATTTAAGTTTTTTGGAAGGTTAGTAAACTCCTTCACCAAAACACCAGGAATGGCCATATATCAAAATGTAGTAGTATATAATATACATCTGGATCAACTCCAATTTTAGAAGAGACAAAATTGAGTCGGTTAACATCTTTGTTTGCAGAAACTAACGGCCTTAATAGTAAAAAATTTCATCATGAGAGTAGATGAGACAATAACAGCGAGAATAGGTTGAACCTCATCCAGTTCCCGAGCAGAATGCGTAACATTATAAATTAACTGGCTGCACTTCTCTAAAATCCCTTGATCTAGATTTTGAAAATCATCATTGATAATTCTGGTACGCACCATAACTTCCTGAGACTGGAGAAGCAGTTGTTCTTTAAAATAATGTCATCTTATTATCGATACAATATAGATAAAAAGCCATTTTACAATTTCCAAGACAGCGAACTAAATCCTGGCTAGACGGAGATTTTTTACATATGCTACACTTGTTTGACATTGAAAAAGTTGACGATAATCCAACACTAAATTATTGAACCACGGTGGGTGTGAATCTTCTACAAAATTGTAGAAATTGTGAAAATTCTACAAAAAAAATATATAAACGGCAATTTTGACAGCTGGTTTCTTGTTTCTGTCGGGCAACAGAATTGCATAATTTTTGTCGCAGTTTCTGGTTTTGGTCAATAGCACTATCAAACCTTAAGGATTGATTATCAATACACCAAATTCAAAATAAATTTGGTTTAATTTTAATTGTTATTAGTAAGTAAGTTTTCACGAGACCAAATGTCAATTCATATCAATTTAATTTATTCTAGATACGAATAACACTTTAAACTGGATGCAAGACTAACCACTTGGCAACACTAGAAAATAGGCGCGAATTGCTGAAAAGTATTTATATTGGTAATCTCCTAATAGGCGTAATCGACACACCAGAAGTGCTAGATTCAATTAAAAAATAGGGTCATCGTAGACAGCACAGAGATTATGGCTTCCGGCCAACTACATATGGCGACAATGAACCAGTGCGAGGATATGTTATGTAAGAGTTGAAATAAAATTAAATATTTGTTTGATTTTTGTTTAACTAAAGATAATTTTAAAAGTATTGTAGATTGCGGCAATTTTATGCCTCCCATAGTGATTTTATTATTGTTACTATTATTTTTATATTTTTAATTTTCAATTCCAGAGCGGATTGCTTTTATTTTATATTTTTACATTAATAATTTTTCAAGTCAAATTAATAAATAGTCAAATTTTTCGTTTATACATTTAAATTTATGCTCCAACTGAGTGCTAGCAACAATATTGACATCATTTCAATGGAGCTTTACCAACCGACAAAAAAAAAATATAAATTATGAAATAAAAGTCACGCTTCACGCACAATATTTCAATAATCATATCAGGCAGGCAATCGACAACCGTCAAAAATCCGATTTGACAATTTCATTTTAGGCGCTAACGCAGAGATTTTGTATTGTGTAGAAAAATGGGGAAAAAAATTGAAAATTTCGCTGAAAAAGGAAAATATTTATTTTTTATCGACTTTCTTAAAATTACGATCCACCATCTGCGTTTGATGTGTAGGTTTTGATTTGTTTTTTGCGAGCGATTGTTTGATTTGGATGACTTTTGTATCGACATATCTGTATTCAAAAAGCTTGTATTTTTATTATTGTTCCAGGATTAAAATTTGTATGTATTTATGTTTATGTAGGAAAATCATATATATATTTATGTTATTGGGGGAATGTTTAAATATGTATTTTGGATTTCGATATAAACTAAACAATAATAATATATAATAAAGATTTCTATGCATTTGAATTTATTTATTACTATTATTGTTGTTATTATTATTTCTTCGATGTGTATAACAATAAATCTTTTGCTATATGTTGATATTTTATTATTATTTGTGATATTGTACATAACCCGTATACTATGCTCGATTATTGAGAGAAAATCTCGATGTAGATTTTAAGATTTGGGTGCTGCTGAAATACATAAATAGCATATACATTTTTTGTATATACACAGAGATATAAATTGATTATCTTTTTGAATATAAACTTAAAAGAAGTATATGGCATCCAGTATTTGGATATACTACTATTACCAGTTTTGTACTTTAGGATATACAAAGATAATATTGTTCTATGTTTATGAAAATGGTGTGGGTGTAAAAATAATGTAAATTAATTTTCAGTCTGTAACAATAAATTTAAATTCTTAATATTTTCGGGATTGTGAAACCAGATATTTCTTATTTTACCATAATTTATGCAAAATAAATTGTTATTTAAGTAATAATTGAGTAGTTTAGTTCAATAAACTGGTTGTAGATTTATATTTCGTCTATAATGAATATTAGAAGTATAGTCAGTCTCAAAAGTCTACATACATCACTAAAATTTGCAAAGTCGATATAAATTAAATGAACTAAATATTGTATTATTAATTAAATAATATATGTAAACAAAGAAAATTAATATTTGGACAAAAAAAAAAAGAAAATTATTATCACAAAAGTCTACATATAATTAAAACCAAAAGGTCCATGTTCAGACATACTTAATATTTAGTTGGGCCGCCATTAGACTCAATAACACCACTTTTAGTTTCAGAAACCGATGGCGAAATTTCAGCCCATGCATGCACTCAAAAGAGTATTAATGAATCTCTATTGGTCATATATAATCATATATTTTCAGATCCTTTGTTCCAGTTCATACCAGATATAGGATGTATTTAATTCAGATTTGTGACTGGGGTCGTGGATGAAGTTGTTTCATCACATTATATAGAAGCCATTGTCTTATTGCCATCGCCATATGTTTTGGAGCATTATCTTAAAACCGCACGGACGGTTGTAAATTGCTACGCAATATGTTCAAATACATTCGGTGATCTACCTTCTATAAATACCAATTTTCTGTCACCAGCTGCAGCCATGGAGCCCCAAACCATTACATGAGAACAGCCGTGTTTAACGGTAAGAGCCATATCTTGGTTAAATTTTCGCCCAATTTTTCCCCCTCCATCGAATCCGAATATATTCAATTTACTTTCGTCAGTGAAAAGCACTTTGCTCCAAAATTCAATGCCATTAACGTATTTTTTGCAAATTTAAGCCTTTTCTGCTTATTTACTAGGATTAAAAATGGTTTTTTGCTTGACGCTCTTCCACTAAACCCTTCGTTTCGTAAAATTCGACGAACAATTTCGAGGTGATCATGCTTACCAGGGCTATTTCGAATCTCAACCGTTCTTTTTTGGACCACTAATCCTTTGATTGGATGCCACTTTCTAAATTATGCTCCGAATATCCTGTGCGTTAAGTTTTTTAGAACGCCCAGATCGTTGTCTATTTTGAATACTTCCTCTGTTATCAAAACTTCGCACTATATGTTTGTTTGGTTGTTCGACTTCTACCAATAATTTTTGTTATTTCATAGTAACTCTTATTCTGTTGCCGTAGCTTTATTATTAAATCTCGTATTTCGGTTGACACTGCCGTTCAACACACCATTTTTTAATACCAAAGACAAAAATATTTCTCACTCAAGACGAGTGCAAACTTAATACTGAAAGTGTCGATAGACATACCTAGGTATTTACATATATAAAAAAATACTCTTTGCAATAATCCGAGAATAAATAGAAACTGTAGCTTTATGTAGACAATAATTAAAAATTATTTATTGAGCCAATAATAACTATAATAAAGTTGGTAACGGTTTAGGGCTCGTTTTTTATTTTAAATAAAATAAAACAAATTTAAAGACTGAGCTTTCGATGTCTCATCGACATCATTTTCAAAGCTAATGAAAATTTTTATATAAATTTCTTTAAAAAAATTATAAAAAGCCTATACAGTAAATACAATTTTTTCAAATAGCAAATACAAAGTAAATTTTAAAGTAAATTTTACAAACAAGTATATAAAATATGAATATGATTTTAAAATTATGAAGAAAAATATAAAAGAAAATTTTATATATAAATTAAGCAATGAAATAAATTTAGAAAAGAAATAAAGTAGACAAAAAACGAAATTAGACAAAATAATTGTAGCAATTGCCAATGTAGGCGCAAACACTATTTATATTTATAGAATTAATGCTAGATTTAATATATATCATCTATAAAATTGATATTTTCCTAAAATTTCGTTCTTATTCTAATATTTTAACATTATTTAGGCTAATTATGTGACCTGAATTCTTTAAATGTGTAGAAAGTGCACTAGTAGCTGGTTCTTCATCTTTATTTACACCATTTTTATGTTGATAAATCCTTTTTTCCAAAAATTGTTTTGTTTGACCCGTATAAACAACATTACAGTCACATTTAACTTCATAAATTAAATTTGACTGCTTATTGAGTGGTATAGGCTCTTTAAGTTTAGAAAAAAGACAATCATTTAAACAAGATGAAGAATTACCGACAATTTTGAAATTATAATTTTTGAACAAGTGTTTTATTTTGCCTGACTGTATAAACATGAATCTTCTTATGCACTACAACAGACAAATTGTATTGCGCTTACTAGACTGCTCATTATTACTGACTATTACGTCTGTACAGATCAGACCGATTGATTGTTTAGAATGAAACTTCAAATATAAATTTTCTGTACAAACTGGGAGGTTACGGTTATTTTTGGCTGAAAATGAACGATAATAGAAATGGCAATTTGGATAGGATATTTTAGATTTTTGCTAATATTTTGAATGTCTTTAAATGTTACCATTAAATGATGAGTTATGATAAAATAACTTTATTCCACCAATTGAGGATTCTTTACAATCGAGGCAAATTGAGTATTCAAAATTTAATTTTCATACTTCAATTTTTCTCACCTACTTAAAGTTTGTTGCGTAATTTTGTGGAAATCTATGTACCGGAAGTAGTAGTGACCAATGAAACTTCCTTAAGTTTTGAAATGTTGTAGAAAAGGTTAGAATTTACAAAAAGCGGCAAAAAATAAAAAAATTCAAATAAATTTAATGGTTAAATAGAGTTGACCTTGTTTTTCTGAAATTTAAGCAGGAATATTGATTTTTGATCATACAAATAAGTTTTATATCAAAAGCCTGGTAAGTTGAATTATTCGCTTTCGAAATGAATTGTGATGTATTCGAGAGCTTTGTATTTATTAATAGAAAAAGCTGGTGTTGGCCACAACATATACCACCTTCATTTTGAGTTAGTAATTTCACAGCTGTGTATTTGTGTAATTCTCTTTTCTTATACTAAATATTTATTGCGCTATTAAGACGCATCCCTGAATTTTCTGAATCCAATGTTTATGTAAATGTGTTTAATTAATATACATAGCAAACCATCAACTTCAGGGATCACCCTACAAGTTTTTTTGCAAAGAAACTCATAATTATAATTGTAATTATAAAAATTTATAATTATAAACTAATTACGTTTAAATTAAATTTAGTAACAGAATATACGTATACATTAGACATATTCAGCCCGCTGAGATTTTCACAGTTTTTTCACAGTCAACTGTACTTGACCAATAAGTTTAAAGAGTTCGTAGAGTAAATATTTTTAGTAAATAAAATTAACCTTCGCTTGAACGCAAATTTTATTTTACTTACATGAACAGTATCTAGCCCAGTAGATATTCATATATATCATGTAAACGCTTTTATATCATATTTTTTTGGTGGTTTCAATGTGTTTTATTGCCTGTTGTGTGAGGATTTTTTTGAAAAATTTGAAGTTTATTGAAAAATAAAAACCGTGATATCTACCCGGGTAGATACTGTTCATGCGAAGATTAATAATGCCTTGTTCCTTATTAGCTAAATTAGGGGCACGATCACTACAAACTTACTGATTCCACCGATTTATTGTACAAATAATCAAATAACAGAAATCCTAGAGATGTTCATGGACTCACGTTTATACTTTTGGATAGTCAATGTTTCAACTTTCGATAGTTCTGGACAGGGTTTGGTTATGATGATATTTACTATGACGATAATAAGCTAAATTCTGCATGTACTCTACGAGCGGTGCTACTTTACAACATAGATCGATGTTCTATATGATCTTGCCACGTTAGCTTCGAAAGGATTAAAAGTTCATCATAAGTTTTTTAAATAAATGCATATACGACTCAAAAGGAAATCCAAAAAATGTTCCTAAAGGATATTTTAAAATCGTTACTTCTTTTGCAAGATGTCTAAGAATATGAACATTATTATTCACCATATCTGATCCATACAATACAGCCTAATCATTAACAAAGTCCTTCAAAAGACGTTCTGCAAATGAATTGTATTTGATACACCAATCTGGGCAACGAAGAATTTTTATCGCGACATGTAGGACCATTAAATGATCATAGTATTTTTGCAAATGAGTTGGTCGAGAATTTTTTAATTTAAATGGTCCATAAAACAGTAAAAAACTTCGAAGTTCACTTCCTTTGAAAACCGCTAAATGCATTGCTTAATGATCTCAGCTGTCTTTGAAAGTTATTTGGTAGCAATTTATTTAAAAATATCATTTTATTTGAAATTAAATCTTTTAAATGTTTTGGAAATAATGGCTTTTTTCCAAACTAAATTTTAAGCAATTTTTTTGTTACACCAAGCAGTACTATGTGCAAATAATCCAAAGCTATCTGTGGCACCATACTTATCCCAATGTCTTTAAGAGGAGAATTAAAAATATGATGACCTTCGTCTATTCTATGGGCACACTGGCTCTAGCAGAACTTACATAATACACCACAGCAGGAAACAACAACAAAAACGATATTCTAGTTAGTTAACTAGAATATCTTATCAGCAGTTTCGACATAAAGAAAATCATATTCTAGTTAAATGCAAGCATGCAGTTTAATTTAACTAGAATATCAAATAAGCAGTCTACATAAAAATACCAGAGATATTATATATCTAAATCAGCAAACACGTGGAGAAATTGGAGGCGAAACCAACAACAATTAATTAAACATCTAAAAAGTATATAAACTTGAAAACAGCTAACCAACGCTGATTTGTATATTGTGTTCGCAACTAGACTTACCATAAAATTCTTTGTAATATTCTGTAATATTTTTATAAAGTTTTGTAAAATAAATAAAAATTAGAAAGAATTACTCTGGATAATATCCAGAGTTTTAAAAATTATAAAACCTTAATAAACAAGAATATTTCTGGCGCAGTTCGGTAGAGGATTATTTCTATAATCCGTCCTTACCTTTTAAACATAAAAACAACACTGCAGAGAAAATAAGAACTAAAAAAGTGCTAAGTGTAATTATAGTGTCTACAAATTGTAGAATTCCGACGGTTTATCGGAAATAGTGCTTTAATCTATAGCAACTTTATAGTTCATATTAACTGTTCAACGGTTTATTGAACCGCCCCGGTGATTGCCGCCCCGGTGGCAAAGTGGTCAGCATGCTTGCTCCTGCGACCGGAGGTCCCGGGTTTGATTCCCGGTGGTGACAAGGAAAAAATTTCAAGGCTGGTTTAGGATCAATGAATTAATCCCTCATTATCCGAAATGAAAGTATGATTATGAAACCTCATTTGAACACGAAGAAACCGCCAAATTAAACGTGAGACGGAAGAAACCGGTGTAGTACAGCAATACAATCATCAATGAGGGCACATCAGAGCTTGGTTCTACTGAGAATCTTTTGGTAAGTGAATATTGATAAACAAATCCCTACTACACCCAAAAATTCCTTTTTCTTTATTATTACTAAATAAAATTATTAAATTGAAATTAAATTTTTAAATAAAATAGTGGAAAAAAATATATAGTAACAGAATTGATAATCAAAGAAAAGCCAAATTTCATAATTTAGTTATATTTAATAGAAGATTAGACATAATGACGGACGATAGAAAACCGCATTCGGTATCCCAAGCACAATAAAAGAAATACAGCCATACTCAGGTAGCCCCAACGGGCTACGACAGTTTATTCAACATGTAGACGACGTCCTAAATTTACATAGATTAGATTATGACGGGGATACAGAAGAAGTAAAAAGATTGATACAAACAGTAATAATCAGGACAATTAGGGCCAAAATAATAGGGAAAGCGAATGACGCAATAGAATTATATAACGCTAATGACTAATCGGATGACATTAAGCGGAATCTCATCTTACTTTACTCCGACAAAAGAAGCGAAACGTGCCTAGTACGTGATCTGCATTTCATCACCCAGAAAAATGACGATATAGAAACGTATTTTGCCAAAATATCTGAAATTTTAAACTCTTTAAACACTTGTGCTTCATTAAATACACCAACGAACTTACACGCCGATGTAAAAACAGCAAAAAGAAGTTGGTATCACTCAATGTGCTTAGCGGTGTATTTAGCAGGGTTAAAATAACCCTTAAGATCTATGGTTAGGTTTATGCAACCGGAAGATCTACCCACGGCTAGAATCTACTGCATTAAAGAACAAAATATAGGACACCTAAGGAATAAAGATTCAGAATTAACTAATAACCGAATAACTAACTACAAACCAAATTTACCGCCTAGAGCGCCAATATATCCCAATTACAACAGATTCCCAATACGACAAAATTTCATTTCATATCAATCACCACAAAATGGTCAACAACCACAATACTATAACCACAAACCATTTACGCAACAAAATTTAAATCAATTTGGAAACTCACGAGGTTTTCCACCTAAACCAAAGCTTGAACCAATGGACACTTCAAGTATACCTCAATCACCTCGACACCCACCATTTCAACAAAAGAATTCTAATCCGAATTAATATAGGTTTAATACATACGGACCACCAAGGTTCCAATCCAAAGAATTATTTAATATGGATTATAACTATTACCATTCGCCTGAAGAATATCCAGAATACGACCAACACACAGATTATTGTAATTCTCAGGAAATCACTAGAAGTTACCCTGAACAAGAAGAAATATTAGATTCACGTAATATCCCTAGTATAGAAATCCAAGACGAGGATTTTCACCAAGACGCCTCGGCAATACTTACGGATACTTAAGCTTACATAATAGTCACCAAACAGGTTTTCAACTACCTTATATTAATTTAACCCTTAACGGGAAAGTGTATAAATTTTTAGTAGACACGGGATCTACCAAATCGTTCATAGACCCAAAATTAATCAACTTTTCAACAAAACAAATGTATACAGAGCAGTTACAATCAAGGGGCTTAAAGAATTCCAAACTAACGAAAATTTAGAATTTATCTTATTTAGGTTCCACGACTATTTTAACGGATTAATTGGATACGAAATGATGCAACAGCTACAAATTACGGTAGATGTTGGAAATTCGTACCTTTAATTACATCAAACACTAAAATACCATTTCAATTTAAACTAAATTTCGTGTCAGCGGTCTACACAATTGCCTAGAAGCAAAATAATAGCTAGAGTACCCGTTACGATAACTACAGGAGAAATTTACATGAAACCGGTAATCCTACACGAAAATCTTATTATTCCTGAAGGAATATTTATAAGCAACAACAATTATGCTAATGTAGAAGTTATTAATTACAGTTCCCAATCTAAAATCTTCGTAATAGAACATCCTATTGAATGCAAAAAAATTAACGATTACCATTTAGAAGTTAACAATATTGAACCTATAAAAATTAAACAAAATCCAATGAATATTACGAACCTTAATTGAGGACATATTCCAAAGAGAAGCCGATCAATTAACTTTTACAAATGTTATCAAATGCTATCTCTATATACATAAACAAGAAGTAGAAAAGCAAATTAATTCTATGTTAAACCAGGGCATAATAAGACCTAGTTTTTCCCCAATGTCCTCACCCATTTGATTGTTCCAAAAAAAAGGACGCCTCAGGTCAAGTGAAATGGCGCATGGTGATTGATTACAGGAAATTAAATGAAAAAACTGTATCAGACCGATAACCTCTCCCTAATATCACTGACATCCTAGATAAATTAGGCAAATGTCTTTACTTTACCACTCTAGATTTAGCCTCTGGGTTTCACCAGATAGAGGTAAATCCTAATGATATTCAAAAAAACCGCCTTCACCGTAGAATTTGGGCACCACGAATTTGTACGGATGCCTTTTGGCCTTAAAAATGCTCCCAGCACCTTCCAAAGGGTCATGGACAATGTGCTTGGGGAACTACAAGGAAAAGTTTGTTTATGTTACATGGATGACATAATCATATTTTCTACATCTCTGCAGGAACACATCGAAAACCTAAAAAAGGTCTTCGAAAGGCTTAAAGCGGCCAATCTTAAGGTTCAATTAGACAAAAGTGAATTCCTACACAAGGAAATCGCCTTCTTGGGACACCTCGTAACATCAGAAGGTGTTAAACCAAATCTCGATAAGATCCGAGCCATCCAACAATTTCCGATACCTCAAACGGAAAGACAGATTAAAAGCTTCCTCGGACTAATCGGATACTATCGAAAATTTATACACAAATTCGCACAAATAACTAAGCCGCTGACGGAACGTTTGCGGAAAGATCAGGAAATAATTCTTTCAAAATAATATATACAATGTTTCGAAATTTGTAAACAATTATTGTGCAATCAACCCATTCTTCAATACCCTGATTTCGAACAACCTTTTATAGTCACATCCGATGCTAGCAAGGTAGCTATCGGTGCTGTACTATCTCAAGGCGTTATAGGTAAAGACCTACCTTTATGCTACGCATCACGTACCCTCTCAAAAACCGAACAAAACTATTCAACTACAGAAAAAGAACTATACTCGCCATAGTATGAGCTACGAAGTACTGATCATAGACCATTAACTTGGCTATATACTCTAAAAGAACCGAATTCAAAACTAATCAGATGGTAACTGAAATTAGAAGAATTCGATTATGAGATTCAGTACAAAAAAGGTACACAAAATGCAAACGCCGATGCACTCTCTCGGATCCAAATCGCTGAGGTGAACAATATTGAAACATCATCATCAGAAGATGCATCCAGTATGGTATCAACTCAGACAGATCCTATTCCCACAACAAAAAACTGTCTAAATATGTTCGAAAACCAAATCATTTTTCAGCTTATAGATAGGGAATTATTAGATAACACCACTATAAAAAGAGAAATTATATTTGAAACTAAAACAAGAGTTACGGTAAAAGTGCCACGAAAATTAGGGATTACATCAACAATCAAAGAGAAACTAAGGAAATTGTTCGGTAGAAATCGAAAATTTACTTGTGTATATGCATCAGATGAATGCTTTACTTATATATTAAAAGCGTACAACGAAATGATTAACGCAAAACCCAGGACAACAACACCTAAGGTGAACTTAGTCAGATCTAAGACATTTCTAATAGACATCCAACAAGAAGAAGACCAAGATGAAGAAAAAAAAAAAACTCACGAGAGTAATGATCATAGAGGAATCGTAGAAAATTATGACCAAATAAGAAGAAAATATTTCTTTCCTAATATGAAAGAGCTAATCAGACGATTCGTAAACAATTGTGTGACATGTCAACAGGTAAAATACGACAGAAATCCACCACAACTTCAATATTCCTTAACGGAAACTCCCAAGCGTCCCATGGAAATGGGAATCATTTAGATTTGTTTCAACTACAATCACAATCGTTTCTCACCATCATCGATAAATTTAGTAAATTTGCTGCTGCATATTATCTTACCAGTAAAACAGATAAGATTATTCTTTCAAAATTAATTCATTTTGCAAGCCTGCACGGCATACCAGGAAAAATGATATTCGACAATGAAATATGCTTTGTCAATCTACTAATCAAAAACTTTGCTGAAAAACATCAAATTAAAATTCATACTATTATTCCTTATAACTCCACGGGAAACTCACCTGTTGAAAGGCTTCACACTACGCTCAAGGAATTGTGTAGCATAATTTCAAGTAAACAACCTCCCTTCTCATTAGAAGATATTATGAATCAAGCTATCCTCTCATATAACAATGCTATTCATTCAACAACAAAATTAACTCCATTCGAATTGTTGAAAGGTCATTATGCTAAAATCAAAACAGACTTCACAAGTGAAATAGATTATCTTGCACAGCATACTGAAACCTTTGAACAACTTTGTAACGAAATTTATGAGAACACTTTAACCAAAAAGACCAAATTAATAAATAAACTAAATAGTAAAAGGAAACCTGTGGTAGCCATCCGACCAAACAAATTTGTCTTTGTAAAGAAAAAACGAAGGTCAAAATTAAAACCTCCTTACAGCAAACTAAAAGTCTTAAATGATAAAGGGTTAATAATCAATACACCTGAGGGAAAAGTACACAAAACTAAAATAAAACGTCTTTTCCAGGTGTCAAGCAACGACCCAACAAGAACTCCAACTGACATCCCTCCAGAATAACAAAGGAATAGCATTCAAAAAAGGAAACGCAAGACTGATAAACGGATACAAACAATTAATACACCTAATAGACCTAGACCCTTACTCATGTATCAAAGATTTAACAGGCAATTTAGATAACCAGGATTTAATCGACATACAACAGGCAATTGACGAAGTCAATAAAAATCAAGACACATTAAACTCCCAAATCAACAGTCAAATACACATCAATACGCAGATGATCAATAGACTAAACTCTATTCAAACATTTGTAAATGACAATATCAATAGACTACAATACGAATTCAATAGAACCTCCTAAATAACTAATTCAATAGTTTTGACAATTCTACACGACCAACATTTCTTTAAAATTAATCACATCATAGAACAACTACACACACATTTAAAAGACTTATTAGAAATCATATCTCTATCCAAATACCAGACTATATCAAGACACTTACTGTCGGAAAACGAAACAAAATACATTCATGACATACTTGAACAAGACGGAGTAACACTACAGAATTCCCAAGCTATGTATAATCTTCTAGAACTTAAAGGTTTCTATAATAACAGACACCGTATATTTGCAATGCAAATTCCAACATTTCACAAGGATACCTTCTTTCATTATCAAATTAAAGTTATTCCTCACAAAACCAAAATCATATATCCAATCCCACCTGAAGAAAATATCATCAATCCATTCTAATATCAATAAATCACGAACCAATGTGACACCACATATGAAGCTACGTATTGCAAACTACTCAAATTAGAACCTTTAGAGGGGACGTGTATCCCAGCATTATTAGGCCAACTACCAGCTAAATGCAACTTCCGGGAAACATCAAGATATAGATACATCGATTATATCTCATATGGCAAGTTATATGTGCAACCTGCAGAAGAACTGATCATCTACAAATCAACATGCAGACAAACAACAATCAAAATTTACACACAAACATTATTGGAATTCAAGAACTGTTCTATCACTATAGACTCACAAACATATTCTAAGGATGAAATCAAGTATAAAGAAAACTTCGATCTTCATATTCCATACAATGACGTTTACACCGGATTCATCATGCCAGAATTAACATTGGAAACATTACACAATCAAACTATATCTAATCTAAATCATATACAAACATGCAAAATTCCAAAGTTCTTCAGGGCACATCTCAGTATCATTAATAATGTTATTTTCCGTTGTTATAATAATTATTTATCTTTTCTTCAAGAGAAAAATGCTGCAAAAAATCAAGATAATTCTTGCTTTGGGTCTACTGGAGCAGCCTGCCGCCAATCTAAGAGGGGATGACTTACATAATACACCACAGCAGGAAACAACAACAAAAACGATATTCTAGTTAGTTAACTACAGCGACATAAAGAAAATCATATTCTAGTTAAATGCAAGCATGCAGTTTAATTTAACTAGAATATCAAATAAGCAGTCTACATAAAAATACCAGAGATATTATATATCTAAATCAGATCACCAAACACGTGGAGAAATTGGAGGCGAAACCACCAACAATTAATTAAACATCTAAAAAGTATATAAACTTGAAAACAGCTAACCAACGCTGATTTGTATATTGTGTTCGCAACTAGACTTACCATAAAATTCTTTGTAATATTCTGTAAAATTTTTATAAAGTTTTGAAAAATAAATAAAAATTAGAAAGAATTACTCTGGATAATATCCAGAGTTTTAAAAATTATAAAACCTTAATAAACAAGAATATTTCTCAGAAGCATCACATATTATTGCAGGAACTTGAATGAATATATTTACTTCTTTAAATTTAAAGTTATTTTTAGTACTATATGTTCCATTTCAGAAACAAACAGATTTAAAAATTCTGTAAAATTACTTGGTTTTTGAGACCGTGATAAATTCCAATCACGAACACATTGTTTGAACTGATGTTTATGGTTCGCCCTAAAATGAGCCAGAATGAATGTTCAGTATTGTCACTGAAAACGGGAAGCCCATCGACATTTATGCCAACATACACTATTTGTGGCAGTAGTTCAATACTGAAATTCTCTTACCCTAAAATTTTCTTTAGATTATTCTCTATACCGATATGGATATATTCCCCAGGAAAATTTTTATTTTTTTCTAGATTTCGTGGCGTTTGCAACAAGGTTTGGTAGTCCATTCGGGGAACACATTTTCAAAAATTTCAATAACTTAGATATTGAATTCTTATTAATATTATTTTCTACTGACTATTTTTGTAAAAAAGCTTTCACGTATGCAATAATTTCTTGATTGGTATACGGCTGAATCAAATTATTGGTGCTCAAACTTTCAAGGAGATTTTTAAATTGCGTTTCGTACAATTTCCCTGATTGATCATAATCATCATCACCATAATCATTTAAACAATGAATTGCAAAATTAGGACCATTTTCATTGTTTGATTCATTAAACTATTATAACTTCTATCTATTTCTGATAACACAGACAATTTACAAACATTACTTTTAGATGACCAATAATTACAGATCTTGAACAAATTGCATCATTTCTTTCTGTAAAATAGTTGTGTATTGCACTTGTACGTTTACTTGATATTTTATTCTTTTGACTTTGTAATATAATATTACTTAATTGTTTCTTATATTTGGTTTTTAATTTATATCGTAAATTATTAATAATTTTATTTCTATACTTATTATTTTTTAGCGAAATATTACTTTTTCATTTAATTTTAACTTTATCAGGAAACGACTCTGTGTGTTTAAATAAAAATATAAATTAATACTTACCTGCGCCTCCTATCTCGAGCTTGAACAACAATAAATGCTGTCCGCACTAAACACTTGCGTATTATCATTTGTTAGCAACGAAGCTTCTTCTTAATTGCTTACAAATAACTGACTTGAGAGTAAATTATCTGTATTTGACTGTATTGTATCTATAATCGATTAACAGACATAACGGGTGATTTTTTAAGAGCTTGAGAACTTTTTTTAAAAAAAAAACGCATAAAATTTGCAAAATCTCATCGGTTCTTTATTTGAAACGTTAGATTGGTCCATGACATTTACTTTTTGAAGATAATTTCATTTAAATGTTGACCGCGGCTGCGTCTTAGGTGGTCCATTCGGAAAGTCCAATTTTGGGCAACTTTTTCGAGCATTTCGGCCGGAATAGCCCGAATTTCTTCGGAAATGTTGTCTTCCAAAACTGGAATAGTTGCTGGCTTATTTCTGTAGACTTTAGACTTGACGTAGCCCCACAAAAAATAGTCTAAAGGCGTCAAATCGCATGATCTTGGTGGCCAACTTACCGGGCCATTTCTTGAGATGAATTGTTCTCCGAAGTTTTCCCTCAAAATGGCCATAGAATCGCGAGCTGTGTGGCATGTAGCGCCATCTTGTTGAAACCACATGTCAACTAAGTTCAGTTCTTCCATTTTTGGCAACAAAAAGTTTGTTAGCATCGAACGATAGCGATCGCCATTCACCGTAACGTTGCGTCCAACAGCATCTTTGAAAAAATACGGTCCAATGATTCCACCAGCGTACAAACCACACCAAACAGTGCATTTTTCGGGATGCATGGGCAGTTCTTGAACGGCTTCTGGTTGCTCTTCACTCCAAATGCGGCAATTTTGCTTATTTACGTAGCCATTCAACCAGAAATGAGCCTCATCGCTGAACAAAATTTGTCGATAAAAAAGCGGATTTTCTGCCAACTTTTCTAGGGCCCATTCACTGAAAATTCGACGTTGTGACAGATCGTTCGGCTTCAGTTCTTGCAGGAGCTGTATTTTATACGGTTTTACACCAAGATCTTTGCGTAAAATCTTCCATGTCGTCGAATAACACAAACCCAATTGCTGCGAACGGCGACGAATCGACATTTCACGGTCTTCAGCAACACTCTCAGAAACAGACGCAATATTCTCTTCTGTACGCACTGTACGCATTCGTGTGGTTGGTTTAATGTCCAATAAAGTAAACTGAGTGCGAAACTTGGTCACAATCGCATTAATTGTTTGCTCACTTGGTCGATTATGTAGACCATAAATCGGACGTAAATCGCGAAACACTTTTCGAACCGAACACTGATTTTTGTAATATAATTCAATTATTTGCAAGCGTTGCTCGTTAGTAAGTCTATTCATTATGAAATGTCAAAGCATACTGAGCATCTTTCTCTTTGACACCTTGTCTGAAATCCCGCGTGATCTGTCAAATACTAATGCATGAAAATCCTAACCACAAAAAAACCACCCTTTATAAGTCAGTTTTCTGTAGTTGACATCAACGTCATATAATAGCAGGGCCATATATTAACGGGCCTGCTTGTATGAAAATTAAAGCTTCCGATAAGGGTACCCAAATGGCTATTTTGTATGGAAAAATGGCATTTTCGGATGTTAAATTATCACATAAAATGAAGTTCATTTTACAATTTAACTATTCATGAATATAGTATATTTGTTTAAATTCATTTGATTTTAATTTCACACCATAGAAATATCGAGAAATTATATAAAATCATAAAATAAATAAAACGTTTACCCAAGCTTTTTTTTATTTTCACGACAATCGTGAACTTTAATTGTGTTGCCAGATGTAGGTTCACAGAAGTAATGCTGAATTGCTGAATAACTTTTGCAAAATGCCAAAAATTTTGTGACATGTTTTTGTTTGGTTTATATTGTCGTCAAAGTTGTTTCCTTATTGTTATGTTGTATCATAAATAAGCGATTTCTAGTGTTTTAATATGAAATTCCCGATTATGAAATGCGACACATGAATGCATCATTGTAAACATATAATTTTATAATTTTCCAATGGACCAGGCGATTTTCGGACAAATCAGAATGAAATATTTTTTAAATCTTGATATAAAAATTCGTAAGTATGTATACGTGAAATTGTGTTCTAAATTCTAAACGAACAACAATGTTTATTCTCTCAAATTCAGATTGCCATATAAATACTAAGACATTAAAATCATTTTAGTATTAGGCGGGGCTGACACGGTTTAATTCGAAATGTTTAAGAGTGTTTTAAACTGGATCGCATTAGTCAAATGGTAAATTTAAGCGAAGGCAGACTATCAATTTGAAATATATGTATGTCGATTTATTGGCGAAGTATAGATGCAACGTTTGTTTAAACATATTGTGACATTGCGAAGTAATGTATATCTTAAGGTTAAATGCAAAAGATATTTAAGCTACGGTTCGGTAATGAATGAGTGCGATAGTTTTTCAATATTTAACAAACGCCACAGGTCAATGCGGATTACCTTATTTTCATACCGTACATCAACCACTTAATCGAAATTAATTTTCGAAACTGCCACTACTAACATTGAAAATATAAAAGATATGTCAGTTTGGACGGCAGTCCAAACGAGTGACGAAAGCACCTACTGTGCTGGAAGTCGAACGAAGTATATATTTATACAGCAAGTTTCGAACTTTTTCCCTTTGAAGCCGCCAGGGTCATGTTATATACCATTGGAAAGGTCTTGAAAAACAAACCCAAATAATGTATAAAAACATAAACTTCTTTCAACATTGAGTGGAGATATGACCTTCCGAAAATTGCCCCAAAAAATCAGTTTTTCGGGTATAACTGCCCCAAAAAGTACCCCAATTATTTTTTAACTACAAATTATGATTGTAGACCTCAATACCAATTCAACGACACTGCGTTACTGATAATTTGTCCAATTTCATCGTCTTCTATTTCGACATTACACAAATCTTCATTGAAGTCAAAATTATTTTTTAAACCTATAAAATGATTCTTGCTTTTCATTAATTTTATCATATTGATAAGCTTTAACCGTTTTTCAGATTGTAAAATCTCTTGCACTGTTACATTGTAAGAGCCACCGCTCATTTGTCTGTATTGGCCAAAACGGGTTTCAAGACGATCTGTTGTAAATTTATCTAATAAAACATACATATATAAATGATTTTTGATGTAACAAGTATCGTGAAAGTAGTTTTAAACCTGTGCATGTATGAATTAAGGCAATAAATGTGTCTTGTGTTAGTTTATGTGCTTTTTCTATTACTTCGGAATCCCTCCACTTTATTAACCAACTTGTAATCCTTTCTAAATATTCTAAGCCTAGTGAATTCTCTTTCATTAACGGATTAGCCAATGGATCTCTACTCAAAACGCCATGCCTAGTAGATTTTACTGATATGACTGTAAATAAGCTACAAGTAATATCGAGTAAAGTTGATGTGCCGCTTGCTTCTTGATTCAATATTGAACTGTAGTGAGCTATATCAATCTTTGAGCCAAATAGACATTCTGCTTCTCTATATCTGATGGATTGATAGCTTTCTGACATAATCCTGGTGCTAATTTAGCTATTAAATTCCGCTCGTGTTTATATAATGCCTCCAAAATAGATATTGTAGCAAAATTGGTTTCGGAACTTTCTAATGCTGGATATTTGAAAGTTCTATCTTTTGAAGTTAACCAATTATTGCGAAAAGATTTCATGAGATGAACAGTGTCAAATAGAATTTTTTGTTCTTTAGAATAAGGTGACTCAACAAAAGCGGTTAAGACGTTTTCATCCGGTGAAAATTTTTTAAATGCCGCTCTATTTATTCGATGGTTGTCTGATATTACTGCTACTACCTCGAAACCAACTTCATGTACAACGTCTAAGACATCCTTAATTGTTTCGTATAAGTATTGTGCAGATAATTTTTTTACAAGAAAAAGCCCCACGATATCTAAATTTTTTGATAGCAATGAGCTGATCATTAACTCCTGAACGGTCCGAGCTAATATTGGTTTTTCATCTACGGCTGTAGAATTATTAGCTACTCCTTCCAATTTGCCATTTTTGTAGGTTAAGGCTGGTTTGACATATATTTCATCGACCATAAGAGTTACAAGTCGTTCATGGGACGTGTTTCTTCAAAACGCCGGATTTTATATTCCCTTTCGACAAACTTCGTAAATATGAAGGATGAGGCAGAGTTATATGTCCTATATCCCTGATAAACTTATACGCAGTAGGGTATGAATATTGAAATTCAGCAGAAAAAGCTAACAAAGGTAAGCTATATCTTTTCAATTTCGAAAAAACTATTTCAAACTGCTCGTATAAAAATTCTAGTTTTTGCCTTTGATCGTATTACGTTTTATGTGACTGTAAACATAAAACTGGTTTCAACATTGTTTTTATGGTAATCATAATCTAGATTTTCTAATTCAAAATTTTCTAAATTAAATATCAAATTGTTCAATTTTGAAAATTTCTAAAATGTTAGAAATTTTTTTTAAATTCTGTTTAAGATTATTAATGAAATTTTCTACTTCTAACTTGATGTTTATGGTAAAATAAATATTTATGGCAGGTGAATGCTTAGTCCAAGAGATCTTGTAAAATGTAATTAATTGTTCGGAATGTTTCTGGTTAAAACTCAAGCAATTGTACTTATCTTTAATCAGTAGATCGTTTAATCCTACGATTATGTCGTTGTTTATTATTTTTTCCGCCTCAGCTATACGACGAACTGCTTGGTGGTATTGCCTAGCCTGAGGAGTAGGCCGGCAGTCTGATTCTTTGGTTAAATAATGAGGCAGGCTTGGAAAAATTGTTGGGACAGCATCAAGACGCAAACGCAATCTGCTGCATTGTTTTGTGCTTTTCGCTTTAACAGTAAGCAGAAAATCTTCTTTAAAATGGATTTCACAAATGCGAGTATGTTTAGATGGAGTCCAATTTTTTCTGGGGATGTTATTCAGCCATAATACTTTTCGATCTTCCTTAGTTAGTATGCTAAATAAATGGTGAGTCTTCCAGTTCGACTTGCACGATGGCACACCACAATAAGCTTTCATTTTTTTTTCAGAAGGCAATTTCACTTGAATTTTCTTCGATTCTAATTTCAGAAAAGCGAATTTTAATATTTATTATAATATTAAATTGTACATTTAAATTGTTTAATAAAAATGAAGATAAGATATAAACAATATGTGATCAAAAAGTTAGATATTTAAAAACGTTCAAAGCCGGGTTACATATAGGCAATTATACCGAACATGGCAAAAATTATGAAATTATCTCAACATATTTATTTAAACGATATTTCATGTCGATCAGTTAGTCCGTGGGTAACGTGTTTTGAACAATTTTTAAAATAATTTGAATATACGACCTAAGAATAAAACAGTTTATTGTACACCACAAAAACATACAGATTACAAAATTTTTATACGTATTATATATTTAATCTATTTTAAAAGTGTTTGCAGGAAATGGTAACGCATTCATCATTACTACCCACACCAATTCTTATAAAGAAATATTTATTGATAATTTCTAATCCAAAATTTTGTAAACTACATTTTTTTATTAAAAGCTGTATCAATTATATTTCATTGAAATCTCCATTAGATTGTTTAATAAAATTGACAGCTCTCAGTAAAAGGATTGACATTTAAAATTTATAAATTTTACGTTAATTATCATCAAATCACAACACAGAATACAAAAGCTCCATTCCCATCAAATTTACAGCACATAATTAATTTAAATTTTAAACATAATTTTAAAACTAATATTTTATAATTTACCGAAAAATTCAAAATTAAATCCCCAAACAATAAAAATAAAACGCACGATTTTCTTTTTTTGACGTTTTATTCAGCAAATTGCTGTATTAAGACGATATAAATGTACATCTGGCAGCCCGTCGAAAGTTCAAAATTTTACCAGATTTATAAGTAATCAAATTAATTCTATTTTATGCAGTAATTTATTGATGGAAAATACGCTTTTTCCATAGAAAATACACATGTGGGTACCCTTATTGAAAGCTCGGTTACTTTTTTTTTGTATACAATCAGGCCTGTATTTCTTTGGTCTTGATAATAGGTATCAAAGTCGACATCAAGTAACTGACGTTTAAGCCTGTCGAAAAATTAACGTAAAAAGCTGTTTTAGGGCAACGGTTATTTAAGCGGCCAGTCGATCAACTTATATGCCGGATTTTATAAAAACAGTTTCAAGTCTAGATCCCTATAGCATCAAAGTTAAATATATACATTCAGCATTCATGTTAGTTAATAGTAGACAATGAACCGTATGATATCCAATTAAATACTTTAAAAAAAAATATTGGGTACGAGATAATTAAGCAATACCGAATATATGTATGTAGTACTCCATCCGGGCAGCGCCATACCTTTCGAAAATATCAAATTTCTATTCAACTGAACACGAGAATATTCGAATCAATCAACTGAAAAAATCTTCTTCAATTTGACTTTATAATAAGGTATACCAAAACACCATTCAACTAAAAAGGCAAGGTAAGCATAAAAAGGGTTTAGGAAACATTTTTGGACAAAAGAACAAAATCATACAATTTAGAGACAACAATAGAAAATTCAATTTAATTTTCAATAACAATTTTCGTTTTTTTTTTATTAAAAACGAGAAATAAATCTTTCGTTCTTATAATAATTTAACAAGTTCTCGTGGGAATCAAATAAAATTTCGTTTCGCAATCTGACTTACATATACCGATATACTCGTATACAAAACGGAGACAAATTAATAATTCAATAGCTCATAAATGATTATTGTATATTGTTATCAGTAACGAAGCACAAACTGTTAACCTTTAATATAAAAATTTATTATATATTTCCTTCTTACATAACTACCACCAATAATATACTGTGTTAAGTAGTAAATCATGAATCAATTATTATCGTTTACCATTTCTTATGTAGCGAAATATATAGATGTATATAAGATACTCTCATGGGGGTGGCTAGCTCGTCCTTCAATATAAAATTTATGAGTTATTAGTATTTTCTTCGGCGCTATCAAAATTTTTTTCTTTTGTTTTAGTTTTATCTGATGAAACCAATAATAATCTGCTTATTGCATGATGAGTGAAAAATGAAAATTGTTAACAAAACAGAAATAGATTTTATAGATATACTGGGAAAATTTAATTTTATTTCGATACATAGAAAATACAATATACGGGTATGTAATATCGATTCTTATCATTGTTTGAACGGAAAACTTAGTAAGAATACAGAAATATTTTCTTCTACTTATATGTGTGTGTGCCTGCTGTGTGTATGTGTATCAATTTTCAAGTAAATATATTTTCTTCACTTTTCTCGATATAATAGATAACAAAGCATTATTTCCTGTCAATTAAGTAATGTAATACGTAAACAATATGCGTACAAAAGACATTATTGTGTATTATTGTAATTGACATGGAAATTAATAAAATATATATATATATATTTTCGAAAATTGATTGAAAATTTTGATTACAATGTACAATTTATTTCGTTGCTTGTATGTTTATAACAATACGTTTAATGGAATCTTCCGATTGAAAATTTTGTGATTATTTTATAATGACGTGACAGGAAAACTGATACAAATACTCATACCAAATGATTTTATTTTCCAAACATTTGGTTTGAAGCCTTACATTGAATTCGGCGTGTATGCAGCATTAATTTCATTACCAATATGAATCACATTGGCAAATATCTTAAACTGGACTGATTTTGCGATACAAGTGTGGACATTTAAAAATTTTCGTGAAATTAAATGTTTATTTTCTGATGAAAGTAAAACTTTTGTTGTTACGATGGGTTAATCGGTAGTTTACTTCTTTCGCTACAGTATTTTACTGTCTTATATTTTAAATTAAAATATAGTAATTATCATTCGCCATCGCCGACGTCAAAAACAGTAGTTATTAAAAATCTTTATGTGTGTTTGTGTCTGCGTGAATGTGTATATGTGTGTGATTATATACTAAAAAATGTTACTTATCTGCAGACCATAGGCGGATGTACTGGTTGAGGTCAAATTTCATACTTAAGCTTTTTTGTAATCTAAATTAAATGTACAACAAAAACGGTCCTCATCATTTGTCTAAACATTTAAGCGGAAATTACAATTTTTGATGTAAACTCGGCAGTTATCCTAAAATATGACATCTGTAGAGCGCAAGAAGATTGAATTATGCGTTTTCATAACTCGTGAGATTCATAGTGATATTTGGAAAAAATCGTACCAGACGAAGTCACCTTTTTCATTAAACCTTTTTTGATTTTTGAGAATGAAAATTGATTTTACAACAATACCGATCCGAATCAGTTTTCCAAAATTTAAGCAGAAATGACGATTTTTGACAAAAAATTTGGCTTTAAAAAAAAATCGGTATTTATACAGCCGTACAGGGGGCCGTATTTTTGAAATCGGTGGAAATTTTCCCCAATCAGAATACAATTTGCTTTGAAATTCTCTATATTATTCGAATTATTCGTCTTTAATCCTTTTTTTTTAACTTTCTTTCCTTTTTTTTAAATAAATTAATGTCGAATTTGCCAAAATCGGTCAAAAAAAATTGATGTACCAACTATAGCGTCATGCTAGATGAAAACGGTTTTGTTTTTGAGAAAAATGGTGTAGCATTTCTCGATCATAAAATATCTAAGTTATAATTATATTGTAATTTTTATATTGTTTTAAAATGCGTGTTTCATTATTAGCTCGTGAATTAGTGCAAGCGGATTACGCTGAAGTGTTGGAGCACTACTCCACCGTAGTACAACTAGGAGAGTGCGACCAAACGGCTAGACAAGCAGCGGAGGATTTGGAGCAAACTATAAGTAATGCAACAAGTGAAACCCCTAGTTTGGTACAAAGTGAAATTTCTAGTTTGGTACGGCTATCGGTATCGGATCCGAGTGCCCAACCAGATAAATGGATAGATGGGCAAACGAAATACATGTATGCCTATAATTTATCGCAGGTTGGGCCTTTTAAAAAATTTAGAAATAAAAAAAATGATATGTATATGAAGATAGCCCAAATTCCATCCCCGAAAAATGCGATTTCAACACTAATTATTGCTATCATGACATTTTTTTAATCTCAGCCCAAAAAATTTCCACATGTCATGCGACATTTTTGACTATCAGCCCCGAAAAATGCGACATTTTTACTCTCAGCCCAGCAAATATTTACTGTCATGACATCGAAAACTATCACGACACAAAGTTTTTCGGGACTGAGAGTAAAAATTTGCATTTACATGATAATATGGAAACAGAAAAATTTTCGGGGCCAAAACAAAAAAGTTATATTTACCCATCCTCGATTATGTTTTTAAGACATTGTACGTGATTTATTTTATGATCGAACTATCAGCTTTAGTCTGGTAATTCAAAATAATTTTTGAGATTATGTTACAATTATTAAATGGAATGGAGTTGAGATATAGTCCTTCAAAAACATCAGATATTAGTGGGCCGGACTAGGGGGTTTCATCGGATGATAGAGGAACATTTAACGTATTTGAAATAATTTGTTGAGATTTTTTGTATGTTTATTATTCGAGATATAGTCCATTGAACTCAGAAACTATTCGTTGGCGGACTAGTGGGTTACATGTTGCCCACTAGTCCAGCCAACGAATAGTTTCTGAGTTCAATGGACTATATCTCGAATACTAAAGATGCAAAAATATTGCATTTTGGTGAAGGATGAATATTTCAATTAATTTTTGATTTTCGCTGTCAGTATATTTTTTGGTTAGTAGAATTTAGTTGTTTTTTTTGTTTATTTGTGCGTTTTATAACTTTTTATTGTTTTTATTAGACTCTTAACATTTTTATTTATTATTTAGCTGTTATTCGAATATATTTATACCCGAATTTATATTTATTGCTATAGTTTTTAAATAAATGTCCCAGTAGTATACATAAACATGTATAGTATTACCTTAAGCAACTTTTTCGATTTTCGGGGATAGAAATTTGGGCTATCTTCACAGAGGTAAAAATGATGTGGAATTACTTGGAAGTGAGATTAAAAAAGAGATTAAGGTGAAGTGGTCTGGACTTCAAGTCGAGACCAGATATAGATGCATGAAACGTTCCAAAAAAAGCCACGACGACAACAAAACTAGCAGTGCGGTTTATTCGGAATGAGGATACAAAGAAGAAATAAATCGCATCGTTAGCATGGATGATTCTTTGGTCCCGCATTGCAGTATGGGCCCAAATATAGTAAGGACGAAAAAAACAATTTCATCAGTCTCAACTGAATCGTCCGCAATCATAATTTCTGAACTATCATCGACGTCAAATTCAAACAAAAGTACACTGGAACCACAATCACCAACCCCATCAAACAAAAAAGTAATGAAAACCGCTCAGGAGGTTGTGTGTGATAAATATTTTGAATTGAAAAAGAAGCGGGTTAAAAAATTTCTAGAATTTGCAAGAGAAAATACCTGGATTAAAGAAGAAAGTCGTGCATTGTGCCACGCAGAACGTATGCGAAGGCTAGATGAAATTTTAGGCAAAAAAATTTCATTTTTTTTTTATTTTTATGTACATATATGTATATTTAATTAATCTGAATTTAAATACATTTTTTAAAATTAACTTAAACTGCTATTTTTTTTATTAGCGCTTCTGCAATGGTGTTCCGTTTTATTTCTCTATTCTCTTTCTCGTGTTTGGTGTAGTTTCTGTCACAGTAGCTAGAACAGGCAATTCTTCCGTATTTGTTTCGTTTTCGTCCCATAGATCACCACTCTCTATACATAAATTATGTAGAACGCAACACGCCATTACAAATTTGCTCATCCGTTCTTCTTCAAAAAAGTCTAAACGAATGAGCTGCCTAAACCTTTATTTAAGTAACCCAAACGTATTTTCAATTTTTACCCTCGTCTGGCAATGTTTTTTATTGTAATTTGACCGTGCCATTGTTAAATTACCATAAACCTTGTAAGGTGTCAACAAATACTTTCGTAAAGGATACGCTACATCTTCAAGAATGTGGTATTGTTCACCGTAAATCGTTGGTATTTTTTCGGATATAAAAGATAGATTATATATCCGTGAATCTTGTATTTTGCTTTTTGATCCAATAAATACATCGATGAACTGTTTGTTGGCGTCACATATCCCTTGCAACGTTATAGATATCAAACCATGTCTATTCACATATGTCGACCGTATTTTGTTGACAGGCTTATGGATATATACGTAGCAGCCATCGGTACAACCGAACACGTTTGGAAAACCTGCAAGCTGAAATAAAAAATAAAAATTATAAGAGTTAAATTTAATTTTAAAAATTTTTTGTATTAACTCCTCAAATGCTATCGATTTTTCAAGCTTCTCACGATCTGTAGTTGGGAAGCGAATATGTTGATCTGATATTTTGAACAGGAATTCCAAGACGTTGGTAAGATGTCTGTGAGCAGTTGCCTTGCAGACGCCAAAATGATTCGCGACTTCTCTATAAGTCTCCTTGTTTCCAGCAAACCTGTAACCAATTTTAAGGTATTAATTTTATAGAATTTAAGTATTTTGTAAAAGTATTGTTACTACAAGAACGTTAAAAATTGCGACTGAGCAGTTACACTCTTTCTTCCAGATTTATAATATTTGCAGAATGGCGAATTAGTATATTTCTCAATAAGTTTGTTAGCTGTAATTCGCGTAACCCAAAAATGGCGAAGAAACTGTAAACATGAAAAGAAAGGTTTATTTATTATTATACATATTTGTCCACAACTTACTTCTTCATTTAAAAATTTCGCCACTACATCGTTCACAAAATTTTTCACATATCCTTTTTCCTTTCGTTCAAATAATGTGGACTGCATCCTGCATCCTAATTAATTCATCTTCATCCGATGAAGACAAATATAATAAACAATTATCTAACGATGACGAGGAAGACGACGCTAACAATTCCTCGAGAACCAATTCCATTATATAAATAAAACACTCACTTTATCACAATTTACAACCAAATGCATTGAAATTGAAACAGCAAATATCAATATGTCATAAGTAATGTGATTTCTTAAAACGTCAAACGATCACTAATACCAACGTAAAATCAAAAAAAAAATTTTTTGTTTTATTTGAATGACAAATTTCAAATTGATTTGGAAAAGCAAATAAAATTCGACATAAGAAACTTAATTTTTTCCCTCTACTAACGCAAAATGTCGGACTGGGCAAATCGATTCGAAACTATTCGCTTAGTAGGGAGACAAATATTAGTAAACTTGAAAACAAATTTGATGAAATGATTAAAGAAGCCGGCGAAGAATTCGAATAATGTAGGGAATTTCAAAGCATATTGTATTCCGGTTGGAGAAATTTCCAACGATTTCAAGTATACGGCCCAGACCAAATAATTGAGCGGGATAAGACTTCATAAATAAGTTTATATCGTAGATTGGGGTATTCCAGTTATTTTTGATCAAAACCGGTCCGCCGGAAGTGGAAACTTGAATAAAAGCTTTTCTGTTTTTTGTTTTTTAAATATTTTGAAAAGCTTTAATAAACCGATTAGTAATTAAAAGATTATTTTGCAATATCATTGATCCAGATCAACTTTCCAAAATTTAAGTTAAGGTAGCGATTATTGACAAAAAACTGTTTTTCAACACAAATTTGGCATCTAAACAGCCCATACGGATTTATAAATCATCAAAATATTTCTTGTTTTTTTTCCATAAATTGGGAGATTGCATTGATGTTGACCGAAAACCCCGATTTTCGGCACACCGGAATTGGCAGTTCCCAATTTCCTGGAAATCGGGAATTGGGACTAGAAAATACTTGGCTTGCATAATTGTATAAGGAAAAAATTCTGATGAAAGTTTTTTAATGTCGGGAATAATATTCCCATAGCGAAACTGACAGGGAAAATTATTCCAAATTTTATTTTGTTTTCAAAACAATACCATTAACTCTTTTACCTCAGTTTACCTATTTTTATTATGCCAGTAATATAGACAGAAATTATATTTAAAATTTTTCTCCAGTTCCGTATTTCCGGCGAAAAGGCCACATTGGTTCCGAAATGAAATTTGAAATAATTTTTTTTTTATTTTCATTTAGTTAAATTGCTTTATTTTGGTAGCTTTTAAAAGACTTCTTTATGGACTATGTTGCAATTGTCCTTATTGCGGATGTAGAGCTGCCTGTGTCAGAAGACTTCCACCTCGAGATCGATACCAACGCTGTCGAACATCTGCTTTGTTTATGGTGATTGCGTGTAAGCTCGTATAACCGTAAATTGCTTTCATTTCAAAACAAACTCCAAAATTGTATCCATCAATGAGCTAGTTTGCATCGTCATATTTAGTCCACGGACTATACTATCTATAGCTGACCTAAATACATGATGTAAATGCTAGTTACCCAAATTTGGTTGGGTAACTTTTTTGTGTGGACCAACACAAATTAGGTCGATCAAAAATGTGATGTATAAACGACACCGACCCAAAGGGTTTTTACATCATGAAATAGATGTCAGTAGCAGCATTGATGTCAAATTTAAAAAATTTAAATGAATAAATTTAATTTCGAAAATGTTGCTGGATTTTTTTATGAGAAAAAGTAGAACTGCGATCAGAACCTAAGCAACACTCTTAGTATTATTCAATAGATTGTGTTCATAGATCTTGTTATATGTGACCCAAATGTGACCTATAATTCTTGCCATGTAAACGGTTGGTTAAGTTGACGAAAACAATTTAGGTCAGTCCACTTAATTTTTGCACGGTGTAAACTATCTCAATTGGAAATTTATTTGAGTGATGAAATTTTATTTAAAACTTTTCACCATCAACGGAATTCTATTAAACAATCTCTATGAATTAAAATTTTGTTGGAATTTGTCTTTTTCCTTGTTTTACTATTTTGTCGTTTATTACAGACAAATTTAAATGAAAATCTATTTATAAATCATTTCCACATCATCGCAGTGGAAACTTCTCAAAGAAAATTAATTGAATTTAAACGAATGAATGTAAATAAATGGACCAACAATGACCCGGTTGGAAAGCTCGTCCAGAGTAAATAGATGACATTTTCCATCCCAATATGTGGGATTTGAACTGAAACGCCATCTATACGGTTGTGGTAAGTGTTAACTCAATGAAGTAGCTCCAAAAACTGTTTCACTTGATACAACATAAACGGATTATGTACAGCCTAAACGGATTGATTAATCGACAATGTTTAGCTGAAATCCGTACTCCAAAAGTAGGTAGAAGCTTCCATACAGGAGCTTTAGAGTTTTTTGCAAATATACAGGAAAATATAGTATTCGTATATCATTTTCGAGAAAATCGACTAAGAACTACAAGATTCTATATAAATTTTGCAGTAACATTAATAAAAATTAATTTTTCACAATGTAAGCGGAAATGGCTATTTTTGACAAGAAATTGTCTTTTGCTTTGTTTAAGCTCATCATAAAAAATTTTTATCTCGAGGTTTGTGCGTGTGTGGTGTCGTGCAGACCAAATGAGTTTCGTGTAGTATTTTGGAAAGTATATCATTTACGAGAGAAATAACTTAGAATTAAAAGATTCTTAAATAAATTTGCAACCATACCGAAATTAAATAATCGTAATGATGGACTGGTCGGAATGAAATTTAAGTTTTTTTTCGTATATTGAGAGATCCCAGTGTTTCAACAACTAAGCGGGAATGATGATATAATTCTAAAAAACCGTTTTTCATCTACAACTCGGTTCTTGTACAGTCTATATGGATTTACTGATCTGGATGAATTTTTTCCATATTTAAGCTTTTCACATAAATTGCGTGCATGGGATGAGTGTTTTCATTTTTTAAAAATATTTTGAAAACTTTTTAGCACTTTATAGCACACTAAAGCACATTCTCTAGTTCATTTTTTAAATTTACCGGAAATGTAAAATTTTCTTTAAAAAACATTAATTCGCGAAAATTCGGCAACTCCACAGTCCGGTGTGGGTTCCTTTTTCAGAGAAAAACTTCATATTTGAAATTTTTCCATTAAGGGACATTTTAAATTTTTGCAATGGTTATGAAAAATTCCATGTGTTTTTCCAAACTTAGTGCAAACCTTCAAAAACCATAATTGGCTGAGCGATCGAGCCATATTGGTGCCGAAAAACATGGATGTCGATGATCTCATGGCGACCATTCAAAATTTCATCCCAGGACAGTGGTTTTCTTTTAAATCAGTTGACACAGTTATCAACCCAGGATGAAGTAGTTAACTATCTCACCGAATTATTGAATTTGTTGAAACTGCTCAGATTACCACCGCACAAATTGCAATTGCAAGAAGGCTCAGTCATCATTATGTTGCGTAACATCAATCAATCTCGACTGTGAAATGAAACGAGACTGGCTGTGAAAAAACTTATGAACAACATTATCGAGACGATGAATGTTAAAAGAGAATACAAAGGAGAGGTTGTTTTGATTTCGCGCATCCCAATGCTTCCAGCGGGTTTGCCTTTCGAGTTCAAACGGCTGCAATTCCCCGCATCTGCGGTATTTGCGATGACCATTACCAAATCACAAGGCCAATTGTTGTACGTCTGCGGACTGAATGTCGCGTGTTACGTGTCGGCAAGCCATCATCTTGTTTGCATACGCGTAGGAAAACAAAACGATAAACGTAGTTTATCACAAACCTTTGCATTGAATGTATTCTCATTTTTTCCATGAAAATAAGAGACATTGAATTCATTTGAATTATACTTTTAAAAGAAATGTCATTCAATCTATTTATGCTCCCGTTAAGAGTAACGATTATTGAATTGGAATGAATCACGAAGATAAACGTGTCCTTGTATACTGCGAAATTATCGGATTCATTAAACAGTCGGAGTTCGCCGTATAGGTGAAGGCTTAGACTAGATCATCGTATATTAGTATGTCGGAATTGGAGGTGTGATGAAAAAAATTCCTTCATGGGTTGTAAAATTTAGCGACAGAAAAAGAGAGAGCACTGAAAAAAATATGTACACATATATACTGAAAACCTACATTAACACTATGAATAGTTTATGAAAACTCCTCCGATGCAAGTTTTCGTTAAAGTAATGAATCGCGATGCATTAATATTATGAAAAGTTAGATTTAAAAAAATCTCGTTGAGAATGAAACCGACATAATATTGAAGAAATGAAACAGTATGAAGATGCAGTAGTTAATACTATTAACTAAACAAGTTATTATGCCATTGAACAAATTAGAGAAAATTGAACAATTATTACATAAATATAATAAAATCTTTGCAACATTTTCATGAATATTAACAAAAGAGCGAAGACAGTTTAAAGTAACAATGCATGCCATTGATGCATAATTTCTTTTTAGATATGAAGAACTAGAAATTATTTATGAAACCATTCATAATTATCATACACATTCCGCATCATGTCAATGAATAAATTTCTAAACCTGAAGCAGTTTTCATTAAAAAAGGAATATATATATATATATATATATATATATATATATATATATATATATATATATATATAAATATATATATATATATATATATATATATATATATATATATATATATATATATATATATATATATATATATATATATATATATATATATATATATATATATATATATAAATATATCGCTAACGGGAGAGAAATACAGAAAATAAAAACGAATTTGTTGCAAATATGTATTATTTTTTAATCCAATTTGTTTTTATCAAAACCTTAAAACAATATAATTTGATAGTCTTCTTTACATAATAATAATTATAACATGTGACACATAGTTAGTTCAAATTTTTTGTAGTATTATTACATTTAAATTTTTTATTTCGTTAATTGTTTTCTATTATGACAATATTTTATATAAATCTTGTTCCACATATATGTACATAATTACATTTCCATTTCAGTTAGTTAATCTTATGATCGTTAACAATTTAAATACTGTACATACACAAAATGGAAAAATTTACATGGCCTTAAGCTCCTGAAGCATGAAACTAACTTTTAGAGATTTAGGTTTTAAAGTTTTTACTGATTTTTAAAAGTACAATTGAACAAAATTCTAAAAAATCAGCCTCTTTCGGATATTCTAATTTATACAAAAAAATGATTTGTAACAAATAAATATACATATATATATATATATATATATATATATATATATATATATATATATATATATATATATATATATATATATATATATATATATATATATATAAAGCTCGTAAAAAGTTACTAAAGAGTAATTTAATATCGTCTACAAAAATAAAATATTTTTCTATGAATTTTATGTCCCCAATTGCTAGAATAAATAGCTGAATGCATTTCAGTTTCTGCTTTTAAAAATGTACGTAATCCTCAGCCTGCTGAGTATTCCCGATGAAGACCATAGATTCTTGTGATTCTTTGATAGTTACTTTGGACACAACTTTTTTCCAACATCGTCTTTTTTACCACTTTCTGCGTAGGTACAAGGTACCCATGAATACATCAAAACAGCTGTAGAGTTGCAAAACCTGCAGAAAATAAAATTAAAAGAAGAAAGTTAATCCAAATTATTTGGCAAACGTAAAAGTTTCAATTAGTTACCTTTATGGAAATCTCCCTCCTTAATTTCATCTAAAATTAGTTTTATTTCTGGCGATTTAATTTTTCCGAATTTTGAAAACTTTAATATATTTTTAAAATTCATCTCCCAATCTGTCATTACATTCGAAATAAAAGGATGAACAGCCTTAAAATCTATGTCAATTTAAAGAAACAAAACGATTTGTTAATTTTTTTTTTCAATTAAAATAAATAATAAATACCTTTTAATTTTAACAATAAGAATTCGGTTTAAAAATCAGGATAATTCTGATAAAAACGTAGCGTATCTAAGCTGTATGAACGTGAACGTATTTTCAATTTAAGTAAACATAAACTGTTGATTTGACTGTTATAACTTTAATTATTGTGAATCGTAATTTTCGCTCAATGCAAATTCTGCCTACTACTTCCTAATATCTTATTTCTAGAATATTATTAAGGAGCTATGAAAACCATTTGTAAGCAAGTCGTAAGACACAGATCATCAAGCATCAAATAGTTTAGTTAAAATACGCCACAAATTTGATTTAAGCATTATACTTACTAGGTGGTACCCGTTTAGTTTCTTATACTCCGGCCATTTATAAAAAATTTCTTGTAGTGACGTTAGCTTGTTTTGAATTTGGTCTATTCGATAACCGCTACAAGTCTGCCAGAGACTGTGGAAATCTTCTGCAATAAGATTATCGGACTTTAAGCTTTTAATGCATGATTCGGCGTGCACTTCGACATCTTTAAGAAAGAATCAAAATATAAAAAGCAAAGATATAGCTTCACCTACTGCGATCGCAACTTACTGATTTTATTATTTTTGTGTTCTGACTCCGAGTTTATTTTTGATTTTAATAAATTGATTTTCTGTTTTAAGTTTCCAAATTTAGCATATATATTCTACCCGGTTGGCCAGTGTGATAAAATTATTTTTTTGCTTAAGAAACCGTTCTATGATTCTGCTTGTATTATCCGACTCGTTCTAATTCCAAATTAATATTATTTTATTCAAAATTCGTTGCGTCAATATAAACCCTTTGCATCACATATGGTACAAAGGCGGTTAACCGAGACGCTTCTGTATCATATTCGATACATAATCTTAATTATATTATTTATCAAATATGATACAGAAGCGTCTCAGTTAACCAACTATGAATCATATGTGATGCATGAGACTGGAAAAGGGTTAACAAAAATAATTTTGTGTCCCGGTTTCATTTTATTAAAATTTTGAAATTTCTTATTTTTATTCTTCTACGTCAATTTTCTCTTCTGCAGTGGTAAAATAATTATTGTTAACATATTGTAAACAAGTATAAAAGCACTGTTTTTAAATTACCTTTCAAAAAACTTAATAGGTGAATTTGTTCCCAACTGTTTAATATAGATATTAGTGAGACATCATTTGGTTCATTTATTTGTAAACACGTTTTGCGTTGATTCTCAGAATGGTAATAGGAGTAGAAACATTTAGAGCAGTGAGAAATGTGTAAGTTGTATATCATCATTAGCTTGATTGGTTGTATTGGCGCTTTCTTAATATTAATAATAGAAACTAAAAAATCTGATTTTATTCGGATTCAAAATACTAAAAAAATTATGAATTTGTGTATTTTTCTAAGAAATGCTTTAATAGTTCATTTAGTCATCCCAAGAAATTGAAAAGCAATTACCCAATATTAGGGTGTAAGAACACTAACGTTAGTCTACGTTAAACAATTTATGGAAAATCAAACTTTTAATTCATTTTATGGAAAATTAGAATTTGAAATTGCATTAAAAAGTTTTGAGATCAAAAAATAAGTTGATCTCTATAAGACACATAAAAACTCGAACTATTATATATTATGAATTTTTCATGTACTTTATGAATTATTCATCAAAAGGATGAATATTTTCTATTTATAATGCAAATAATGGTACCGGGTTGCCAATTTGGCGCCAAAATAAAGCGAATTATTATATATTATGTAGCTTTGCATATAAATATTTTATGACCAACATGATTTTTTCATAAATACATGATATTGGTCCTGTAGATGATGAAAATTGAAAAATCAGGTGACGCTAAATTTAAAAGATCCATGTTTTCAAATTTAAAGTAGAATAAGTAGGTCAAACACGTTAAAAATGATATTAATTATGTAGTTTTACCAAATCTGGCATTTAGAAATATTGGCCCGATTTATGACAACCATAAATTATATACGTAATGCACAGCAAAGATTTGTATACCATACAAAACATGCCAAGTATCGAAGTATTTATTTATTAGGAATTTTCAAATAAAAAATATCTGTGTAACATCATTACTTTCAGTGATAGTAAAGTATCAGAAGAATCTCTTGAAATTGAGTCGGATAATTTTCTAACTGTTGAACACTTGACGATATTGCCTACATAGCTTTTAATTTTCATAAAACTGTGATTAGATGAAACGCGTTTATTAAGCTGTTGCAATTGAATTTAATTATAAACAAATATAAAACCAGGTATTGACTCACATTTTGTATCCTGCTAATTTACTTGTTTCCTAATAGAAATGATGATTGATGATCGATGATTGATTTAAAATCGCTGTCGGAAGCGGTTTAAGGTCAAGTGGAATCATTTTGGAAGTAAAGTGAAGTCGTCATAGCCATTCGTATCCGTTTGTGATTTGAAATTTTTTATTTATAAATGCAACCTATTATTTATATCGTTTTTGGATTACGTTTACTAGTAATTGAGTATAACTACGTTTTTTTTAAATTATAAATTGTAGTTCAATTCAATGTTAATACGGATAACAAAAAATATTTTAATATTAAACTAGATAACAGTATTTAATTTACAGCCAGAAGATGGTTACGGATTAAATATAGGTAGCTTTGTGCGCAAATGCATATTTCTTGACATCAACGGATAAGCAACGCATAGCAACGTTCGGAAGGAAGCTATATAAATATAATTTTGTCATCAGCGTTAAGCAATGAAAATTGTTTTGGTTTGTGCCCAAAACACACCCAAAAATATCCATCAGCTGTTTATAGTTTTTTAAATCACATTAGGTCAAGGTGAACCGTAACATAACATTTTTGTTTTCCAATACAAAGCATCGTCGGTTGGAGAGTACTTGAAGTATAAAATATGGTTTAAAATATATCATAAAACGTTTATTAATCAATAACTATAAAGATTGTTTAGATAACAAATTTATTCTAAAATCACAATTATGAATTATAAGGAAGAAATTACACACTATGCAAAAACTCAAATTGTTCATCAACATTATGTTAATTTGTCCTTAAATATGAAATTTTACTATTCACAATTTCCATAATTTGAACATTAATAGTATGAATTGAAGATTATTGATTACTAAACACTAATATTTAAAAAGGTTGTGAGTGTAGTGTGGTACTATGATATAAAAACATAAACTTTTAGTTTAATGAACTGGAATTCATAATATTAATGTCACAAATATTATGTTTCAAAATGTAAAATTCATTTTTTACTTAAATAACATGATTTATACATTAATATGATGATTTTGGATTAATGAATGCTGCTCATTAATAAAACGACAAATATTTTTTTCAGTGAACCAACTAGACCGAGGTACAGCCGAGCTTCTGGGACTATTATTTATCCAAACACTGTGCACAATTAAAAAATAACAGATGAGTATCAGCTGTTTTCTCTTTAAAACTACAGCAACACAAAAATTTACTAAATTTTTATCAGATACGGTTAAATGTGGTACATGCTTCGAGCAAATCTGATTTATTTAGTTTACCTCATTCAAATAAATTCTTTGTCACTTTTCAACAACAATATAATAAAATAATAATTAAAATACAAATTTTCAGTAATTAAATAACCGAACACATTTTAAGTTTAATTTCTATGAATTTTGTACAATGTTGTTGTAAAATGAAATTAAATCAAACCGCAAAAGCTAAAATAAAAGTTTTCAAACTTTTGCAACTGAATTTTTAATAGTGTACGATTATACTGAAAACTAGCTAGAACAATAGATATATAAAAACTAATATTTTATAAATGCGGAGAACTAATTCTCTAAATTGAATATCTATTTATGCAAATTTACATTAATTTATTTTACATAAAATAAGAATGTAATTCTATTGTGTCATGTGTCTCAAGCGATATTCTCGTACGTTCACATAAGGATGTGTGTGTATACACAATAGATATAGTTTTGAGAATAAATTATAGTCAATGTGCCCCAAATGTTGCGCTAGATACGAGCACATTTTTAGACATAATCATTTATTGCCATAATATTTTAATTTATTTAAGTAATTGACTATTTTTCTAAATGAGTAAATTCGTTGTGATTTTTATTGATATTTGGTGTAAAAAGGGCTATCTTATGTGATTAAATGATTACTTAAAGTTGCTGCAGTTACAAAAAACTAAAATGTTTGGGTTTAGATTGACTAAATTCTGAAAAAGCTGTCGACTAAATAAAATCCGATCGGGCGAATCATATACAGTTTCTGCCGCATAGTGAAGGGAAATTTTATATCTAATCTATGTTTCTTATTACGTGGATATTAGTCGTGATTTCGTAAAAATTCATTTAGAGGGTTGTAAGGCCTCTTCGAAGAAAAAAAAACACGACAGCGGATGGGTTAAATTTTAGTACTCCCAAATTTCCTTTATATAGTATACCATGTAAACATTATACCATGTAAACATTAAATCGAAAAAAACGAGATCATTGCAATTATATCTATATGTAATGGTTCGTTTATTGTTTTGTTGGAAAGGGTATAAAAGACGAGCTTTTTGGAATGACGGGGGAATTTGGTTGTAGTCGTCAGGCTGAATAAAATAGAAAAAGTGCTAATATACTGTCTATCTTAAATTGTGACGTGCGAAACACCAAAAATATCTAGTGTCGAGAATTATTAAAAATTTATACATGAATCGAACTTAAAGGTAATTCACATATTTATTCAATAAATAAATATTTCAAAAGTGTAGTGAAAAATATATCCTGTGTTTGATGCCGATTTCTGTGATCAAACTTCACCATGTTTATGAAAGAAAAAACTTTCTCGCTTTAGTTATCAGACATATTGATTCGTTTTGATAATTTGCAACAATTATTTGAGGTGAAAGATACACAAATTATTAATTTAAAAAAAAAAACATCTAAATAAAATAAAAAGTCAATAAATATTTATGTATATAAAATTAAAAAAAAATCTCATTAAAATTA
Source organism: Nephrotoma appendiculata (assembly GCA_947310385.1). NCBI lineage: Eukaryota > Metazoa > Arthropoda > Insecta > Diptera > Tipulidae > Nephrotoma > Nephrotoma appendiculata. The sequence continues at coordinate 327,727,248 of OX371223.1, forward strand.
TCCCAAAATTATTGATGAACTAATGTTACAATAATAAATTATTCAAAAATAACTTCGAGTGGAATGTGTGAGTGTGTGTCGTTGGGAATTAATTTAGAACTTAAAAATAAAAACTTATTAATTAAATCTAATCAATTAATATAAACTGTTAATAATACGTTTAAAAATTATTGAATCCTGGAAAAACTACTTTAATAAAATATCAAAAATAAAATGATAATTCAAGTAACCTAAATTATCAAAATTATAATATCTAATTAGAAAATACAACCAGCAACCCACGCACACATTAGCAGATCAACGATAAGCTTTTTATTGGAATAGAACGAGACCAATCAATAATGAAGATGGACTTTATCAACTTTATATTCATTCATCAATTTTTCGGATCAACACTGTGGAAGCCAATGAACAATTAATGTATTGTAAGTCGTCGTTTAAATATTTTTATATTAAATTAGATTTAGTAAATTTTGTCAATGTATATAAATAATTTACTTAGTCTGAATGCGCATGCGTAAAGTTGAATAGTTTCAGTTGAGATTTTCGTTTTTTTTTATTTTGCCTAAAACAAAATTCTTTATAATTTGAGTTTGTAAAAATGATAATTTATGCATTTTGTCTTTAAATCAATATGGCGATAATTTGAGACATGAAATAGTTAAAAAAAAAAAAATATGGGAACTTAGATTGATGTCGTAAGTATGGTTTTCTAAAGTATTTGTGAGTTGGTTGCTAAACGTTTCTGGTATTATGCGGTTCACGTTCATCGGTTCACGCTTCAACACTTTTAACCCCACCCCAGGCTGAGCAGTCGGCAAACCGAACCGCGATCGGTTGATAGTGTAGAATCGATATTCTGTTAGCTGCGTTAGGTTAACAAAATGGGGGCCTTCCGTGTGCTACAAGGTCTTCTATGGAGGCTCATGATATTTTTAGTTCAGAGTATTCGGTTTGAATCGAACTGAAATTTTTAAAGACGTTGTGGTCCGAATATTTGATGGCGTACGGCCTAGGCGTTAGTCTAGCTTGCCTATATAGATATTAACATAATCAGTCGAGACATTGATTATGTAACGTGAGACGTCATGGCGATACTCAAAAGTGTAATGGAAAGCGTGGAGTTCCTACATTTTGATTTGCACATACATCACTGTAAAATATAATTTCTTCTATAATTTCTGGTTGAAAATTCATTTGATCCAACGCTTCCGTCTCCTTCGTGCCAGATAAAATAAAACCCGTCATTGGTTTTCAAATTATAAATCGTAAAATTGTACACAATTAACTTGGTTTTATAATAGAGGGATCAAACATTCGGTTTTGAACATAGCAAAACACTCTAAGGTACATGGTGAACATATTTTCAATATTGCTTTCTTTATCCTTCATCTTTTCAATTCTAGCTATTTTTTTGATTCGGTACTCTTCACAGATAGCATCTATAACATTTTTAGTTTTGTGGCCCACGCAAATGTCGCATTCGTCTTTTTTGGCTGATATAAACATAAATTAAGTAGCTCAAATAAATTGCAAAATGCTGTTATTTTGAACACTAGTTATTTGTTTCGATCGTGCTTGGAACATAGTAAGCTCAGATTTATCCATATTTGAGCTAACAGGCACACATACTTCTTCGTTTTTGCCATTAGTCCAGTTTTGAATGGTGCTGTGGCTCATACCAAGGGTACCAACAAACAAATTTTTGCTCACCCTATTTATATGGGTATTATTGGATTTTCTTAAAAAGTATCTGAACGAATTTGTTCGCCGCGAAATGCCATCTTCACTATTTGGTCGCAATCGGAGCCTTTGCTTTTCTGTTATCTGTATTAGCCCCTTTACAAATACATTTTTTTTCACCCCAAGACAAAGACCAAAATTTTTTAAATATTGATAATCGATCGTCCTCGGTAATTTCGAAACATTTAATAAAAGATGTTGGCTTTTATGACATCGAACAGTTGCACCGAAGCTTTATAGATTTAGCTGGTTTAATTATACGCCATATTTCCATTTGAAGTTGGTGCTTTGTTTCGATTTATAAGTCGGTCCCTTTTTCTCAGCGCTACCATTGCAATTGCTTTCCACTCATCTTTATTACGTTTTATTTATTTTTGGATTTTGATTTTTCTGGTGTCCACAGTATTGCCGCATCTAAGAGAGTATCTGTTAAAAGGTTTAACTAAATATTTGAACGTTTTGAAACAAATTTATATTTTAGTACAAACCTGACGAAATAAGTTGTTCATTTTGCTGGGACGCATGTTCTTCGATGTGATCCATTGGAGTACATGCTGATCCCTGGTTTACATGTATTGAAATATCTTTATAAATAGATGTATTTTCAACGTTGTGTTTAATTTGAATGACACTTGATACAATTTCAATATAATTGCCTGATTCAGCAATAGGCAAAGATGATGTTTGATCTAACGTTTCATTCTCGCAGTTCTGTAATGTCTCATGTGTTTCTAAACATGAGATATTACAGAACTTCTATAATCTTCTCATATTTTTTCAAGGTCATATAATTTTCTTGCCATTTGCAGTGGTAGTAGAGGACACTTAAACCAACCAGTTCTCGTTTATTGTCTTCGACATTGATATTTCGAATTAATTCTTCGTTACACAAGGGCGTGATACTTAGAATCTTAGCAAAAGTCTTTTACTATTTTAAACCATAATCAATAAGTAAACCACTTAAACGAGTTAAATTGGCGTGCCTTTAAAAATTTATTATTTGGAAGACCAATAATGCAAAACATATGCGGAGACTGCCCTCCCAACGGGTCAAATATTTGGCTACTTTCGGATAGTAACTTCCTCCTGGTTAATTCTAGGAGGAAGTTCGAAAAACACACCCAATCGGCTCGTTGCCATTAGATCTTTAGGCGATAGCCTGATACTCGACATGACTCTCTCACACTAGAAACTGCAGGAACATCTTTTCGGAGAAGGATGGTATAAAGAATTGGCTGCACTGTGGGTCAGACTATACACTCAAAAAATATGGCAGTTATGCTAAATAAATTGGCAATTTTTTTCATACAACAAATATCAATATAACGCTAATAAACTTTTTTATTAATTTGAATAAAATTTGACAAAAGTTTATCAAAATTTCTTCACAAACATGGTAATAGTTTTGAAAATTTTATTTTCGTTTTGATGTAATTTTCATTAAATTTGATATAATTTTTTATTTGATTGATAAAAGATTCCTTCGATTTGATAGAAATGACAATTTATTTAAAAAATGTTACTTTAATTTCAGAAAATGTTTATTCGTATTATAATATAGTGACTCACATTTTTTTAATTTAATAATATTAAATCGTAAATTGATAAATAGTTTTATATTTTTAAGAAATATATTTTCTAATTGATTAAAAATGTCACTTCAATAATAAAATAGTTTTTCAAATTGATAGAGAATTTTTTTGGATACATAATTTAGTTTATTGAAATTGACGAGCTATATTTTCACATAAATAGAAGATTTCTGTTAAATTTACGAGTTTTAATTTTTATTGATCAGTAAAATAAAATATTTTTTTTTTTAAATCACAGATTTATTTAATTCATTTATGTAACTTTATCAAAAATAAATCAGTTTTAATTATTAAAATAAAATTTAATAACTTAATAATAAAACAAACATTTTATTTTGTTAATTTTAAATAATTAATAATTTTAAATATCAAATCCCAAGTTTGAGCCTAAGACTAAAAATTTTAATATTGAAAATGGGGCTTGAAATTTTGCTTAATGCCTAAGTAAAAAGCTTAACCCTACTGATTTGTTTTGGGCTATAGTACTTGTATTTATATAGACCTAAAAATAAAAAATTAAAAAATTTCAGCTCAAAAATTGATTCTCGGTGCACCAGCGTGTTTTGATTCTCTTGTGTTTCCTTTTTTCTTTTATTTCGGTGCATATTCTTGGAACCAAATTTCATTGCATTTTTCTATATAATGCTACCCCAAAAACATCATCGATGTTAAAAAAAATTTAATCATCAATACAATACCTACATAAATGTAATATCCCGATCCATCAATACATCATGGAAATATAAAATAGTTATTATACTGTGTATTAATGGATAATTAACTTTAACATTACTTTTGATTACTAATTCAGTCTTTAGTCAATCCGAGTTTTTACAACAATTTTCAATATACATAATTGTCTTAATACTATACCAATTAGCTTTTTTCAATTCTACAATTAAACTTCTAACCGTAGGATGTTTTTTGTCGATCATTATTGGCGATAAACTAAAAAAAGTACTGTTTATTAAAGCTCCATACTAGTATGGATGCCATTGGAAAATTTAAATTTAACACGTAAAATATTTTAAAACATATTTCAACTGCACGAATTAATCGAAAAAACTTGATACTTTATTCCATCAAAATAAATAAATATTTCTTCCGGGTCCTTCAATGAGCCTATTATTACTAAAAACGGTTGTATAGCTACTCCTTCATTAAGCTTTTGTTGAATTAGTTCTTCAATCTGTTGGACAGTAGCACCGACTAACATAAATGATTGTTGTTAATCTTTAATTGTAATTTTATTAGCTATTTTATCAAAAATAAATTGAGTTGAATAAAAACACTTTCAGAGATATTTTTCTTTGCTGTTTTAGTAGATTAACCAATAAGCACCTTGCAATTTTATCTTTAATTTTTGTTTCAAAGGCCTCCATAATATTAAATGCAAAGTTAAAATAACGTTTGATTATTAAATTTTTAACAAAGTAAAATTTAAATTTAGAGTTTAAAAAATTAAATTTATAGTCTTGATAAAAATTAATCTAAATCTAGTCCCTTCATTTACGTATCGTATTCGGAAGTAGAGCTCCTTAAGTCACCCAATGTTATCAAATAACGTACGGTTTTTTATACTGCACCCTTTTCTGCAATATTTCTGCAGTTGAATTACAGTTCAAAGTTTGCTGAATTCTGTAATTTGTAGTTGCTGAGTAGTGTTGTTTCATTTCGGCCCAACTACAGTTGTCTTTAGCAATTTAGCTTAAATTTTCTTCTATATTTATTTCAATATTTAACAGAGATAAACGACTCTGTTTGTTGTTTTTCCTTCTGCACTCTTTTCTTCCAAACAGCGTTTTTTCTTAAACCTGCATTCTGAAGCGATCTTATTTGGTTAAAATAGTTAGAATAAATTTTACCCATGGTTTTTCTCCTGGTACTTTAAAATAATACACCCCCTGAAAATAAATAATTTTTTATAGTTTTTTGTACTATAATAAACTTCATCGAATTTTATTAAAATAAAAATATTTACCATATTTTTTTAGAGAAATGCGTGAACACTTTCAAGGCAATATTTTTTGCAATTTCCACCGACATTTTAATATGGTTACTAATCAAATATTGAGAAATTTCAGTAGCTAACAAATTACGTAAGGTATCGCTTAAAATATTATTTGATTTGTAAAACGACATAATTTGGAGTCCGGTGTGGCTTTTGTTTAATAAACCACTGATATTCAGATTCACAATTTTGTTAAGGTCATTACAACTAGACGCGGTGCTGATTGGTACATAATTGCTGCTAGTTGCTTTTGGAGATAGATTCACGGTATTTCGTCCAGCATGTGAACCATTGTGATCTTTTGTCATTGATTGATTTATTTCGTTGGTTTGCTGCCATTTCGTTAAGTGATAATCCAATTTAATTTGAACTCCAACAGGAATTTTTTTATAAAATTATTTTTTGTAATTTTTTGTCATTAGCCTGCAAATTTCCCCATGTTTACATAATTTTCCGTAAGAATAGAATAGGTTTCAGTGGTTGACACTTAGGCCATTTTTTTGGCCCATTGTGATACCACGCATTCACGCCACATCATTAACCCATTCACCTATTCACCTACTCACACAACTACAGTATACCACCTGCACATTGCAAGCTCCATGTCAACCTGTAGTACATTGACATGGAAGGTGGGTCGGCGCTGAATTCTGCACTCCATCAGAGGGTCTTAGTTGTGTTTATTAACATCACCGATTGTAGTCGATGATGAAAATTTGATTTAAAGAATAGAATAAATACTAACAATTATTAAATTTGCTTAAATGCTTTTTCTGATATCGTTACCAATGCACGTTTGAATCAATAGTTCTAAATTCCACGATTTCAACAATTGGTAAAGTTCTTCCCCGGATTCAAAAGAAAACTGAAAATTTTCCATGTTCATTGCTCGTCAAATTAGTATTAGTTACTTGATGGTTAGCATCTGAGTTTATAATAATGAATTCGTTTGTCGTTGTTTCTAGGCCATTACTGATATTCTATTCATCAGAATCACATAGTCCGTCTTCAAATTGTAGAATGCTATCGGCTTCGACGTCGATTCCCGAAATATTTTCGGCCAATTTGTAGAAATGACATACTAATTTACATTTATGTTATTGACTAATATTAATTACTAATGAAATATATATGTACTTACATTTCGTTAACAGCTTTATGAAGTAAAGCAAATAAAAGACTTCTCACAAAACCTTTATTTTATAAAAATTCCCTCACACGAAACCAATTTTTTTTGCTGTTCAATTCGACAGTATGATGTTAAATGGTTATACTGCATAATTTTACATCACATTTGCAAAAAATTACTAAATTTTATAATATTAATAAATTTTTTTTAAAAATTCAATAAAACATCATCAGATTAAACAAATTCTATACCATAGGTGATCTTTTTAATAAACGTCTCTTAAATGGAGTAAAAGGGTCTATCAATTTGATAAAAATTTACGGAAATTTCATCTTAATTTAATAAGAAAATTTGACAGAACGTTTATTAATTTTAGCAAAATATTTCACATTTTGATGAAAATTTTTATACATTTGATTAACATTCGTCATTTTTACTACATTTCCTTCGACGAAATTTTGAAATCGAATAAACGAGAGAAAAAGTTTCCGAAATGAAATAAAGGTGGTTTTTAATAAATTTAACAAATTTTAATTCAATTTAACAAATTATTGTATTGCTTTGATAAAACTAATTAAAAATGATAAATTTGTGTTTGTTGGCATACTGAATCAAAATTTTCATCAAATTTAATTCCTTTTTTGTTTGAGTGTAAGTAACACATTTAATGAAAGACCGGCCGAAATTTTAAGTCGATGCATGAAACACGACTCTAGACTTTGACCATGTGTTTTAGGTTTTGAGAATCCCATGTTGAAGTAAACAATTTTATTTTTCCACTTCATTATCTGGTACTATTACCAGGTATTTGGAACGTAAATTAAAATTACTCCGCCTTGAACGATATTCATAGAGATTTTTGAAATTAGGATCTTTTCGAAATGGAAAAATCCATGGTGAAATCAATTCACTCGGTAGCCGTGAAAGACGCACTAATCTCAATTCAGTACATGGTCCTTCGAGTCGGATATGAACCAGCAATATAGGGATCAAAATCAAGTAAATGTTATATCCGCATTATATATTTACAGTTTTCTGTTCCCGGCGGTTTGACACTTTAATGTCTTTAATATTTGTAATCGATTTGCTGTGATGGTAGGATCTAACATCATATGATCATTTAGTAGTAAATTGGAACTCTCATTCATGCTACAATTAAATTTGCGTCAACGGTGAGAAAACCATACACATAGCGGTTTCAAACTAATAAAACCCTGAATTTTTAAAATTAGATATTTGATCATCTTATTAGGCTTGATTTAAAACAAATATCTGGCCCATACGCAGAAAAATACAACTGAATTAGGTTTTAAAAATGCCTTAACAAATGCGTGGTGAAATATAATAATCCGATAAGGAATATTGTGATTCTATACTTAAAAAAAAAGTATTTTAAATTTTTTCTGTAATTTTGAGAATTCAAAATTACATTACATCCAAACCGTTTATATTCAAAAATCTTACACTGAGAGAAAAGTAAACTCATATTAAGCGGTAACGGAATGATTCAAGGAAATTTATGCTTAAATTGAGATGAGTGTTACTAAATTCATTGAAATCGAGCAATCTGTTTTTGAGAAATACATGTATAATTTTAATAAACATAATTTCTTTGATTAATTTTTATATTCTATTTTTGTAAAATATTTATTCTTCGTTTGAGGCATTACTATCATATTTTGAGGAATAAGTTTCTCAATTTCAGTATTTCACATTTACAAAAAGATAAAATAATATCTCATTTCGAGAATTTTTGTTCCAAAACAGAACATTCACTTTTCATTTAAGTTTCAATTTTCTTAAAACACAATGTTTAAATCAGAACCTGAGAATACCTAACATCGAATTAAGATAACAAAACTTGATGTACTTGATGGATTTGCTTAAATCAAATAGTTTTATTCTAAATTGGAGAAAGTTTATACCACATTTAAGAATGAATCTATTCTTGGATAGAGATTTGTATAAGTTCAGCTTATACTCTATATTTTTGAATAAAATCGATTTTTATAGATTTTTGAAATTTTTTATTAAAAAATAAATGTTAAAATTGTTTACAATAATATTAAAATACTAGAAATTTGGCGTAAACTAACCCATCTTATTGAAATTGGTTTTAAATATATTTTACTATTCAAATTTATAAATTGGTATTCCACTAGTTCTTTCCTAATTAAATAAACATTAAAAATTATTTCAATTTTTTATGAAATTAAATTTATAATTTTTAATTCGGTTAATATATATTTAATTTTGAATAACGTTGGTCTTAATTGTACATCAGAAACTGAAACCATTTTTGAATAATTATCTGATTTATAAAAAACACAACAGATGCTTAAATTTTGTTTAATTTCACTCAAACAAATGGTACTAAATTTTATTATTTTAACAATGCTTTCTATAAACTCTTGTTAAGTAATAGCAAATATAATATTGCCGATCTCATATACATTTTTTCGCCAATTTTTTTTTTAAAAGATGGAACCAATGCACAGTAACCCACCATACGGACACTTTTTTCATTAAAAAGTTTAGCTAAGACAACAATTTTTGTGAGACATCTAACGTTACATGAACAAAATTTTACGAACTTTAAATTTTTTTATCGATCTTTATTTTCGACGATTTGCACATGCTGGATGCACATGTTGAAGTATGTGCATATACTTGTTGAATAAAAACGTAAACAAGAAGCAAGATCAAGTTTGAATTTCTTCAATGGTTTTTGGTTTTCGTAAAATATTTTTTTTTTGTTTTGTGTCCTTTTAAAACAAAATTATGTTTTGTGTCCTATATTACCTAAGAGTATGTACCTTATGAATGAACTGTGAAAATATTTTATGATACGAGAGACTCCATTAAAAAGAAGTTATTGTAAATAAGACTTATTATTATTGTAAATGCAACATTGTTATTCACATTATTAAGCGATAATTTGTTAATCCGTGGATAATTGATAGTAGGGATAATAAATATATAGATTATATTTTTTTAATATTAAATCTAAGGAAGCATGCACGTGTTAATTTTATCTTGTCTTTATGAGTGTGTATTTTAAAAACGCATATGAACAAAATCGACCTTGAACTAGTGTATGAACTAGACATTTTTGTTTTATAAACTTATTCTTAGTGTGGAATACCGTCGATGAGGTAAACTAGTTGAGCGTTGCACTTTTTTATTTATTTATTCTTGCATCGATTGGTTTTTATACCGAAAAAATCTGAGAATGATAAAATTTCATAAAAGGGCCCCAATTTATAAATATATAGTCTCTGGAAGCAAGAATATTATTAAATTATAGGAGCCTATTATAATGTAAAATATTATTTCGTTAAAGAAACAGCAGCAGATAATTTTTTTTTATGAAAGCTGATATTCGATAGGAACTAGAAGAAACTCGCGTTTATACTTGATAAATTTGAATTTAGTTTGATTTAGGTTTGTTATTTATTTAGTAGAAATGTGGAAATGGAAATTGAAGGAAGACGAACAAATATGAATATTTATACAAAATATTTTTTTGATTTTTTCCTGTGATGTATGTGCAATAAACTTTTATTTAAAAAAGTCGAATATTATAAATGTATTGTTTCTCCAAAATTATTTTTCCGAGGAATTAAATTATTTTTCCTTTAAATATTATAAACAGAAAAACGAAATTATTTAAATTCCTATTTTGTTTCTGCTTATTTTTTACGTTGATCGTGTACTCTCGACTGCAATTTATTCTAATGCTAATATATAAACGATAGATTAAGATAACATACAAATTACAAGATGTAATATACATTAATAATATTAAAAAGCAGGTAGCCAATTTTTTTAACGATTTAAGTATGAAATATGGACAAATTAAATAAACCTTAAATTTTTTAATATTTCTTAGCGGTTGAACAGATGATTGACTTGTAATGATATCTGAATATTTTTTATTTTTATTTATTTATATTACGACTGAGTCTTGTACCCATTTAGTAATTTACATTGCATAATATTATAAGTATTTTGATAACTCGGCGTAATCAAGTGATTATCCCCAGTTTCGTGTAACTCCTCCTCAGATTTTTTGCCAAAGTAAGTCTACTGACCTCCTGGTCGCGAAAAGTCCAATGGTTTGGTAAAAATAAAAATTAAAATTATTGCTGATTACGAAAAATTTATCGAATGAGTAATTTCAACTAGTTGGTTGGTGGGATTGTTTCACTTATTTAAGCGATTTCCTGGAACATGGAAATAGTTCACTAATACTAATTCAAAATGAAAAATCTAATTTGATTGGCCGGAAATAGAATCAGATTTTAGATTTAGATTTCTATATATATATATATATATATATAGATTTTTTGTTTTAAAATAATAAGTTGCAACTGGTTGCATAACCAAATTTAATAAATGATTACATTTGGATTTTTAGCGATTGTTATTTAACTTTCTAAAATATCGTCACACAATTAAATGTAAATTAATTTTATGTATTTTTAAAATTGGAGCAATAAAAGAAGCATGGGGATGAAAATTAAAATTTATTATTTTATTTCCAGTAAAATTCCATAGTACAAGTTACTTATAGTATCATGTTACTAACCTTTACGAGTATATCATATAAAGGAAACTTTTGTTGTTTTGTAAACATTACGCATGAACGCCAGCGTCTCTGTGGCAAATACTATTGGCACAACGTGCATTGATGCAGAAAAACTTGTAAACAATTGGATTGGTGAATATGTTGTGGGGCCTACACAACACTTTTTTTACCACGAATGTATACATAGATCTCGAATACATCAAACTTGATTTCTAAAGCGAAAAATTAAAGTTACTTGTCTTTTGGTAAAACTGTTTTACACAATCAAAAATCATAATTCCCGCGTAAACTTCAGAAAACAAAAAAAATTGAAAAAGCTTCCGTGGAAGCTGCCACTTCTGGAACACAGATTCCCACTAAATCTGGCAAGAATCTCGCAATTAATACAAATTGATACAGATTAGTCAATCCGACTGGGCTATATAGATGTCGAACTTTTGTGACATAAAGTTTTATTTTAGAAAAAGTCATCATTTCCGATAAAAATTAAAAATTAACCAAACTAATGTATTTGGAAAATATTTTATGAGTAAATAACAGTAAATATAAGGTTTTTTTTGGTATATGGCTCAGATTTTAAATTTATAATTATTAATTTCTAAGCTTTCGATGTCAATTTGACATCATTATTAAAGTTAAACTTCAAACTAATGTGTTTGAAATTAAATTTACGAGGATGCTCGATTTTTAATTGTAAATAAAACATGTTGTGTGAAATTTTTTGTTTGTAACAATATTTTATGGTATTTAAGCTTGGAATATAACATCATTCAAGTGTCCGTTGGGGTTTTGCTTGGCGGGACGTATTGGGAGGTACAATTTTCAATGAATCGAATAAATTTCGCTGAATTTGCTGGATGGCGTTCGTTATGTTTGCTTTGAGGGCATCAATTGTTTGCGATTTACTCGCATAGATCTGCAATTTAAGGTAGCCCCAAAGGAAGAAGTCGATAAAGATGATTTTTTTAGCGAAATTTGGGTTAACTTCTAACTGCTCCAGAGTTAAACCAGCTAGCTTAGGGCGTTGTCTATGGTCGTTTACCTTAAGTTCTTAGGTCAGTTGGATTTTATGCGGGTGTTGACCCGAACCTCTACACTAAATTTGCCAAGCTGAAGTCGCGGGACAAGATCTTGTGAATGACGAGAAATTTAACTGCCAAGGAGTTCCCCGTACACTCTCGCACAGCAGCGATGTTTTCATCAGACCTTGCTTTTCTGTGACAAAATAACAAAAATCGCAAGATCAACATGTTTCATGGTTACTTTACTTTATTTTAATACGTAAAATAAATTAAAATGATCTGAACAAATTTTGTTTCAAATTTAATTTACAATCTTTTGGTTTTTAATGGTTTTTTCGTGAATGTTATATAAAAGTATGTATATAATATTGCTGCCACTTCTAAAATTAACGCGGTCTCTTAATTTATAAAGTAAAGTCTGGCTGTACCAAGCCTGAATTTTGTTGATAAACAGTTTTCTGTTAAAATTACCATTTCCATTGAAACACTGATTTTAGCCAATATTATTGTGAATTTAATTTAGAATCTTTTAGTTCATAATGTTACTTCTAATTATAATAATACACTTTGCAAAATATTTGCACAAACCGAAAAGGCTCCTACGCCACTTCCGGACTTTCGGCTAAAAATAACTGGGATCTCCTAATTTATGAGAAAAGCTTAAGTATGAAGTTTCACTCCAATACAATGTAACAACTTCAAAAACAATTAATTTTAGAATCCAATTCCCGCAGGTCATAGCAAATTTCATTTAATCTCTTTAAGCAATATTCAAGTTTCTGGTTAATTTGGAATCGTATTCCAGAACTTAAAAAATACAAGAAAATCAAACGCAAAATTTATTAAGAAATATTAAATATTTAAGTAAACAAATCTTAAATATTTATTATTTAAATATTTGCCCATATTTGTATTAACTATCATCTATACATACAGGGTGCCCCTAAGGTAGCTAACACGAATGGTACCGTTGGATTCCTTGATCAAAACGAAGGTAAGGTTACTTCTGTCACTTTGCACGTTAAAGCCCCCCTTTCAAGTTATACATGTTTAAAGAGCAGCCTTCCAACGCAGCACCTTGTATTAAAGAAATTCCAATATCTTGAGAAATACCTATTTTTATTTCCAAGTATTAATTTCTTTAAAAAGCTGATACTATTCTCTTTTAAATAAGGTATACTAATTATTAATATTTAGTTAAAAAGTATTTCAAATTTAAACAAAACTTTTAGAATTCTATTTTTTTAAAGAAATTATTTTCTTTCTGTATCATTTAACTCTTAACATTACTTTACGTCAGTAAATATTTTTTGATGAAAATTTCAGAATCTCAGTAAAGCTTATTGTTAATCATATTTGCTATTTTATGTTACCTAAAAAATTAAAAGTTCACGATGAAAATGTTGTAGTTTCTTTATTAGACACTGCTGCGCAAAACCAAAAATGTAACAGTAAAATTTAAAAAAAAATCACCACCTCATTCTTTGTCGAGTGTAAGGATTTCAGTGTGACACAAACTGAAACTCTCGTAGTGACCTTTCTCGGTGCCAAGCCCCATATTGCCTTTGATCTCGTAAGTTTTAATCGCTGCATACATTCCTCGGTAATGAATAACGCTTGAGATCCCAAGTCCAGCAACATTCTGCATATATTTGTAGATTTCCAGATTGGAACTCGCTACTACTATTGGTAATAATGATTGGAAACTTGATATGGTTGCTGCATTTGACAACATGAGTCATAGCCTCTTCTATTTTTTTTCTAGTAGCCGTGTTCGCTGTTGGCCTGACTGCATCTTCGGTGTGTAGCATAAGATGGTGTTTTCTGTGGCATTTACCGCATGTATAACTCGAGCTGCATACGATTGACTGATGGCTTGGAGTGAAACAGTTTAAGCACAGCTTTCTCTCAGGCACAAAACCTACCTGTCTATCATTAACGCTTAGGGAAAGAAACTGGTCACATTTATTGAGGTAATGGCCTTGCGAGCATTTAAGGCACAAAGGCTCTGCACTTGATTGGAAGGATCTAACTCGATTGCTGGTCGACACTTTATTGACTTCTATAGCATCCAATAAATCACTTCGTTTGCTTAAAAATCGGAAAAATCTTCCCATCGTAGGGAAATCCTCTACAGTTATCTAATTTTCCCATAGTCACACTATCCAATTTGTTTACCAAAATATGAATGAGCCATGGGTCCCTTTTTCCGCTTCGGCTAACACCTTCAATCCTCTCAGAACTTCATCCGATACGTCAGCTAAACCTTTGATATATCTGGCTTATCAACAAACTGCTTTATGAGATTTGTCATCACGAGCCTTTTTTATCGTATCTCTATTTAATCTTTTCCGTAGCCGCACTATGTTTGCCTCAGTTACTGCGATATGACCAACTAATGTGGCAGCTTCTCCTGTTAAAAGTTTATAATATTTAAAGGAAAAATAATTTAATTCCTCGGAAAAATAATTTTGGAGAAACAATACATTTATAATATTCGACTTTTTTAAATAAAAGTTTATTGCACATACATCACAGGAAAAAATCAAAAAAATATTTTGTATAAATATTCATATTTGTTCGTCTTCCTTCAATTTCCATTTCCACATTTCTACTAAATAAATAACAAACCTAAATCAAACTAAATTCAAATTTATCAAGTATAAACGCGAGTTTCTTCTAGTTCCTATCGAATATCAGCTTTCATAAAAAAAAATTATCTGCTGCTGTTTCTTTAACGAAATAATATTTTACATTATAATAGGCTCCTATAATTTAATAATATTCTTGCTTCCAGAGACTATATATTTATAAATTGGGGCCCTTTTATGAAATTTTATCATTCTCAGATTTTTTCGGTATAAAAACCAATCGATGCAAGAATAAATAAATAAAAAAGTGCAACGCTCAACTAGTTTACCTCATCGACGGTATTCCACACTAAGAATAAGTTTATAAAACAAAAATGTCTAGTTCATACACTAGTTCAAGGTCGACTTTGTTCATATGCGTTTTTAAAATACACACTCATAAAGACAAGATAAAATTAACACGTGCATGCTTCCTTAGATTTAATATTAAAAAAATATAATCTATATATTTATTATCCCTACTATCAATTATCCACGGATTAACAAATTATCGCTTAATAATGTGAATAACAATGTTGCATTTACAATAATAATAAGTCTTATTTACAATAACTTCTTTTTAATGGAGTCTCTTGTATCTTAAAATATTTTCACAGTTCATTCATAAGGTACATACTCTTAGGTAATATAGGACACAAAACATAATTTTGTTTTAAAAGGACACAAAACAAAAAAAAAATATTTTACGAAAACCAAAAACCATTGAAGAAATTCAAACTTGATCTTGCTTCTTGTTTACGTTTTTCTTCAACAAGTATATGCACATACTTCAACATGTGCATCCAGCATGTGCAAATCGTCGAAAATAAAGATCGATAAAAAAATTTAAAGTTCGTAAAATTTTGTTCATGTAACGTTAGATGTCTCACAAAAATTGTTGTCTTAGCTAAACTTTTTAATGAAAAAAGTGTCCGTATGGTGGGTTACTGTGCATTGGTTCCATCTTTTAAAAAAAAATTTGGCGAAAAAATGTATATGAGATCGGCAATATTATATTTGGTAATAGAAAGTAGACAAATTTAATAATAAATCTCTTTGCTGTTGGAACTGGAAAATTAACTCTAGAAAATGTTACATTGCATACATAGTATAATTTTTAATATTTATGGCTTTAGATTCGTAACGCATACACCAAAACATGCGTAACAGATCAGATTTTTTTCGGCATATTTTAAATAAAGCAATAATTGAAAGTTTCAAAAAGCACGAGGACACTGAATTTTCAAACGATGGCTTCCAAAGTTTTTTTTGTATTTTGTTATATCCGTCCGGTTGGTGGCAAGCAATAGTGGAACCGTTTTAAAACTTCGAGGTTTTGTAAATCTGAAAAAAAAACATAAATAATTATTAAGCAACTAATAATGTACCATTAAATTTAAAACATAACATCGAACAACCGAATATATTTTATACATAAATATGTATAAGAAAAAGACTTTACTTATACATACTATATTTATGTTTTGGAGGACGGTGATTGATCCTGAGGACGTAATTATTAATAAATTAACTCTAAAACTTTTAAAGGGGAGTAATAAATTTAGACAAAATAGTTTCACAATTAGTTTGGGATTAAGATGCTGAACTTAATTCAATGATTCCATTTAAAAAATAAAACAATATTCATAAAGTATATATAATAATGGATTAAACCATCCGCAACCAAATTGCGCGTCGTATTCCATAATATTGTATACGAATACCTAAACATACAAATCATAAAAAATTTATATTAACAGTGTAGATTAAGAAAACAATTTTGAAAATGAATAAGAAAAATAGTAAGTTATGCACGCGTAGATGTTCAACACTGCTATTAGGTATGAAACTATTTGGATGTCTGAATATTATGAAATATATTGCTTACCATGTTCAAGCTCTCCGAGGTTCCCTAATCGTTCTAATGGTTTAACGTCTATAGTGTTTCCATTTAAAATGTTAACCAACACGTCTTGGATCCTTGGCTATTTCGATAGAAACGAATTATTTTTATTTGGATAACGAATATCAAAACCAATATCGATCTATAAGTGAAAAATGTAAACGAAAGATTAATAAAGTAACATAATCAAGATAAAAAATAAATATATTTTGTAAATAAAACTTACAAGTCGTAATCCATTTGACTTAAGGGCCATTCTGACAAAATTTACGTAATTTTTTGTTCCTTGAATAGTTTGAATTCCTTGATCCTATCTAAGCTGGTTGCTTTCCACCTGAGTTCTAAAGTTTCGCATGGCTCATAGAAACAGTTAAACCATGTTTTGTACTGTTTAAAATCAGTCAATTCAATTGCCTCAGTTTCGGATGTTCCAGTTATTTCATGTTAAAAATAAAACATACGCGTTACGCGAAAGTTTTTTTTTTAAATACACTGCCAATATCAGAGCCTCCTTAATATAAGAGCCGTAACATTCCGCCATTTTTTTCCATGAGCTTTCCATAGAGGGGAAGCTTTTTGTTCTTATTCATACCAATCAGTGTATTTTAATATTTTTTTAGAAGCTTTTTTGTATATAAAAACATTAATGTTTCGTTTCAATTTTTAATTTGAATGGTTAGTTCAATATTCAGGAACAGCATATTTTAAAATTGAGTCATATTATGTCGAATTAACGCAAAAATATTTAAATTAGTCGACCACAAAATTTTTTTTTTATTGTAGAAATAAGAATTTGTTTATATGTGTATGTAAGAAATTAATATAGAGTGTTCCATCAAAAATTTCAGCATTTCTTTCCCAAAACAAACGTTGGTTAAAAAATGCTTTTTGAGTAGCTATGTAATATGGGGTTTATTGTGCTCTGGATTCTATTTAAACATTGTTGATGAACAAACTTCGAACACTCTTTTTTCGTTATTTGTTAAAAATTTGATTTTTCATCGCAACAAATTTGCAGCCTACATTGTTTCATCCTGTAGTATAAACAAACTGGAGCTTCATAAAATAAAAAGATTATATTATAGAGCTTTTCGCAATAAAAAACCAATCAAAAGATGTCGCTAAGTATAAATTAAAGCTAAATATTAAAACTTAAACGTTTGTTAACTAAAATTTAACAATTTATTACGTATACTGCCTGGTTCAATAGATTATTGAGATCTCCTGGAACTGAAAATAACCGAAAACGAGCGAATTGAAATAAGAAAAGAAAAAATTTGGAAAAAATGTGACATTTTTCTATTATTGTTTTCCAGCGCGCAGCAACTACGATGATAAATATTTTGCGATGAAAAGCTTTATTTATGCCAACCGTTTTATAAATAAAAATTATAATTGTTTTGAGTTTTATTAATTATGTTAAATTATTGTATTAAAGATTTCGCGATTAACTTACAATAATAATGGTTTATTTTCGCAAATAGTTATTTAATTATTTTACAATTTTCTGTAATTTCAAGTAAATTTATTACAGAGACATCTGTAAACGGATTTTTAAATTACAGAAAGCTCGGTTTTGCAATCGAATAAAATAGAAGTTTTTTACGTTTTGTTCTGTTTTGTAATAATATTTAATTAAGAAAACCATGACAACGTTGATTTTTTGTATACAAAAATATTAATAGATTTTCATGTAAAAATTTTATTATATGAATAATATTATTGTTTCTACATGGTGATTCATAAAATTTCGTTACAGCTCACGTTTTCTCTTTAATTTTGTTATAAATGGAGAATGTTTAGATTGCTATTAAGTGCATTGTTCATCTCAAAAATTCTGAGGTGCACCACCCTTTATTATCTTACTTTATAAACCTACACAACTAAACGGAAAGCTCATTTTTATAGAAAATTAATAAATTTATGCTCCGCTTTAGTTTAAATTTACCAAATAAATACTACATTATGATGGCTGATTTTCAAATATGAGTTCTTTGAATAGTTTATTAAAAATATAAAATTAAAATTTAGATGATTTGTTTAATTTTTAATTCATAAATTCATGTTCAAAAATTTTCCAATTACCACGGTTTCTTATAGTAATTCAATAAAAGCTTCCCCTCTACTGAAAGCTCTCTTTTTAATATTACGGCTCTTAAAAATCATAGATGGCTCTGCCAATATACCTGATGACTTCGATTTTGAACGTATTTCTACCGTATAGTGCCGTGTTATTCCTTCTTTCTCAAACGGTGTAAACAGTTTTTAAACTTATGAAATACAATCTTTCTGTGGGTTTTCGCTGGCTTGGTTGCAGAGGGTCATAATAATACTCCTATGTAAACCAAAATATAGCCAACCCGATTATTTTATTTTACAATTTTATGTATATCTATATACGCACACACACATACACTATTAACTCAAAACCATACACAAACACTTAACATTATTTTCATGCAACTAAATGTATGTAAAATTATACAAACCTAACGGCTTTACACGGGGGTGGGACTTCTCATGGCGCTTGCAATATCGTTTTGCTTTTGTCTCAAATATTTTATTTTTTTTCATTTTTACGTTAAACACTTTAGATTTATAATATCTTAATTTCTTAGTTTTATTTTTATTACATACTTGTAACCACCAAAATACTGCTGAAACTACTTTTTCCTTATAAAAGTAAAGAAATATTATTTTAATTCGCACCACACTATACATATTTTATAAAATTGTTTTAACGCATGACCACTGCCTTTATAATTTTCGATTACACTAACCATTTAAGTAGCGAACAAATTAACGCTATTTCATTAATTGTCTACTGCAGAAAAGAAGTTAATTCTTAATTCTAGAAAGAAAATTCCGCTTAACATTATTAAATTACTCTGCGTTTGAGATTACATCAACAAATCTATTGTTTTATTCTAAAAATGAGAATAATTTTCTAATAAACGGAATAAAATTGTATTTTTATATTCTAAAGTAGAGATTTTTTAATCTAAAATATATTATTTTTAATTTCGTTTCCAATTTATTCACTACCATATATTTAAGAATAACCATTTTATAATTGAAGATAAAATTAAAGAAAAGGAATAAAAAAGGTTTTAATTTCAAAGGATTCTAAAACCCGTCCCTTATCAAGAGTTATCAAGAGTTCTTCTAAACAAGATTAAATTCAAACAACGATATTTGGAATACGTAATTTGCGTATTTCGTACTTGTTTGTGAATTTTAAAATCTATCATATGGTAAATTCTGAGAACTTCAACTGTTATATTCAAATTTTGACATTAAGGTATTTATCAAAGTTGCACTGATATTTAAATATATTCACAAAGGGTGCGATTTAATCAACTAATTACAGATCTAAAAGGAAATTGACTATACGGATACGTATTATTATACTATAGTACACATTTGGATAACTAGTGGCACCGGTCGTTACAGGTGTGTATACCTATACGTATGAATAGACAAATCGAAAATAGTTTCAGGAGCATCATGAGTCTTTCTGTCTATTTCAGTAGATAAAATGTTATTAAAATTATCACAGTTTTATAATTCTCGAATTGAAGTATCATTAGTAACCGTGCGCTGCTGTACTAAACTTGGGTTACCCAATATTTTTATCAGGAAGGTAATTCGATGTATTAAAATTGACCTCTGAGGGTATGGGCTGTTGTAATAAATTAGGGAGTACCTTTTTCTTGTGCAAGAACGTAGATTGGTTAAACTTATTGTATGTATGTTAATTGAAGCTATACTCAATACTTATCAACCGATCCTTGAGTGTGTTTGCTAACTGATACCTTTCTTGTGCATAATAATTCGATGGATTATTGCTCATTTTTGAGAAAATTGTGTGATTCTCACTTTTGAAAATATCTATTAATATGTTCCGGGGTATCTTTTTGTAATGATAATTATTATCGAATCCTGAGATTTGTGGGGTGATCAAAGTTCCCATTTTGTTACACAAAAATGTAAAGCAATCCATTAATTATAGATCTTTAAAGTATAGGATGTTGTAATAAATTTTCGGATAAAAATTTCTTGAATAATAATGTAATTTGATGCATTGTAAAACACTGTTATAAATATCTAAATTCCAAGCTCAATACTCATAAATAGTAAAAGTTATTTTATTAAATCGTGGAAATGTATGGATTGTTTTATTTGTGTAGTGAGGTGCGATCCTGCTGCTGTAACTTTTAAAAATAGATTACATTTCTGGATAATTTAACTTTGT
This sequence comes from Nephrotoma appendiculata, assembly GCA_947310385.1. NCBI lineage: Eukaryota > Metazoa > Arthropoda > Insecta > Diptera > Tipulidae > Nephrotoma > Nephrotoma appendiculata. The sequence continues at coordinate 327,748,124 of OX371223.1, forward strand.
TTTCAATATTCAGTCTTCTAAATAGTCGTTCTAGAATAATTCTCAATACGAGAAAAACGGATTGACTATCTTGTTCCGTTTTTCTTGTGTTGAGAATTATTTTATCAAATTTAGAGGACAAAACAAATATGACTTTCAAGAATCAAGCATTCTTTATTCAATCGTTAAATATTTAAATTACTTATAGGTTTTATGATACACTAGAGAATAGATACTGATTAATTTCATAAATAAAGTAAAAATTTAAAATAGATTCTAAAATTATCAAAAGAAATGTAGTGTTTCTCAAAATTAGTAAATGCTATTGAATTAAAGAAATATTTTTCTTTCTTAAACTAAGAAACTTAGGTTTAAATCTATATTGCATTTTATTAATAAAATTAAGCGTAAGTAGCTTCATTTATTCAAATTATTCTTCCTTCAGCTAATTATTTCTTGAATTTTACTAAAAGTTGAATTTATTGAATCATTATTCGAATTTTATTAAAATTAGAATACGATTTTTCTCAGTGTAATAACCTCACCTCGATTTAAAATAATATCTGGCCATCATCGAGAGTAATCGAAAAGTGAAATGTGAGAATTCTTCTCTTTCAAAGTTTTCTACAAATTCTCCAAATTACATTTTTGCCTTGTTCTGAGAATTGGTCACATTGTAAATATTCTGGTATCGTAAACTTAGTTCTCAAGTTTATATTTTTTTTTCTTCTTGTATTGAGAAATGTTTGCTCTAAAATTGTTCTGGAATCGTTTGCTATACATTCTCAAATTTGTTTTTTATTTTCTAAATTTAAGAATTCTTACTTTTGGAATATTTTTCACACTATATAATTATTTTGAAGTCTGGTATTTTATTGTGTAAATTCAATATCATCTCATGAATAATTTCACAATGCACGACATAATTCGTAGAAGACTGTTAGAAAAAAATGAAACTTAATTTAAAAAAAAGATGGCAGAACTTTTACTTGTATTGAACAACATTCAAACATGAAAGTAAGGGTGTAATATTCCTTCTTTAAAATGCTAGATCGAGATTGGAAACATAAATATACAATCAGTCAAGCTACAACTACAACTAAATTTATATTTGCGAGTTTAACCTCTGTAACGCAGCGCTGTCCACCACTGGGTTACAACATTCAACAAATACAGTGCTCAAATTAGTTACGTTATTAATTGTCGAACAATACCCCTACACGAATGCATATTCGTGTGCTTATATATAAAAATTTCGGTTAGGTTTTTGGTTATCAATTTGAGGTGGCCGGTAATTGGTTTTTTGAAGAAAGACAGTCAATCTTTTTATTTTGGATCAGTCGGATCCACCTAATTATTTCTTATTGGTCAATACAAATTTTATTAAATGATCATATAAAAATGTTATGTTGTATAGTGCATTTAATAAATTAAACAATTAAAAATTATTTAAATTTAATTGATAGTTCGTGCGAAACAAATATTCGTGCTCTTAGTATTCAGTTTTTTATTCCGCTTGTGTACGGGACGAGATACTGCTAGAAGTTCGCGTCAAAATTGCGCGTGTGAAATATGTCCTAGCAAAATTAGACAAATCAAAAATGAACACAAATTACTAGTTAAGACCGTGTATTATATAATATAAGTGCTCTAGTTAATGTAATAGTGCAGTTCGATTAATGTAACTGAAATCGTGAAGCTGTGCATAATCCCAAAACTGGGATGGTATATTATTCATAAATTGGAAAAAATGTGGTTGCAAGGACACTGGTGAAATTAAAGTGACAGTTATCAGTGTGTCCCTCACATGATAAATTTTGATAATTTACAAATGCTAAAAGCATAAACCATAAAATTATAAACTCTGGTGAATTCTGGTGCTTTAAATTAATTAAATTGATGCGAGACCAAAATTAAAATAATATATATTTTGCAATCATATAATTGTGGGAACAGTTACCATTATGCAGGTTTGGTGGTAATACGCTCGAAGTGTAAACTGATGTGTGATTATAAACGTCATATAAATATTGCCAAATCCGAGCATTAGTTCAGCGAGGTGAAAGATTAGTGTAAATCTCGTTTGGTTGAAATTAAATCATAAAACTTAAATCTATAATAAAAATTATTAAAAACTATATAATATAAATCTATACATAAAACTATAATTAAAATAGACTATCCAGTTGATAAATAATATTCTGATTATAATAAAAAAATATTTTTATAAATCGAAAACCTGTAATTAAACCGACATAATAATCGTTTCAAATAATCAGTTAAGGTGAATGACGTCATTATTATCGTTCACCTTCACTTTTACCTTCGACAATATAAAACTGACGACTGTCATCTCGAGGAAGCAACAATTAACATTAGCAACAGCTTCTTCAACATTCCATACAGATGATGTTCTGCGAAACCAAGTAACAAATATGTTTTATTTATATTAATTTTTTTTATTTTATTTTAAATCATAATATCATTTTTCTTATATACTTAATTTTTTTTTTTGAAAATTAATTTTCTTAGGCTAGTTAATTATTAAATAGATTAGGGCTAGTTTAAGTTTAGTTTAGTTTAATTAGCACCAGAATAGGGTGTTCATTGAAATCTAATTTTGCGCATATAATTTTATTATGATTATTCCATATAAATTACTTTTAAATTATAATTTCGTTATTGATTTCGTTTATTGAATGAATAAATTATCATTATGTTAACTTTGGAATTGGTGAAAAATTTAAATAATTTTCTTATTATTAGTGATAATTAACATGAGATTTTAAAGCCATTATAGTAAGATCAGGTAGGTAGTACAATGGCGGGTACACTTTTCTATAGTTGTTCTTTCTGCTATACTTACGGTAATCAATCTAGTGTTTTTTTTACTTTATTTTCGTTCCTAATTACCGGTTACTAACTTTAAATTCTGTCGCGATGATCCCTCCTACCTGTCATTCTCATTTTCGTGATACCTAAATATACTTTTTCCCTTCGGTCATAATTACACATTTTCCGCAAAATTTAATTCCATTTAAATTTTCTTGTTAATTTTCATACCTCGACCAATTTTGCCACTCTGGTAAAATTTTACAACTTCATAAAATGCCCATAGTATTTCGTAGCTTAATTTAACTTTTTATTTTTTATTTTTATAAAATGGTTCTTCCAACCAGCGGTCTGACAAGACTGTATTAAACCCTTGCAAAGCCCACCTTGTTGTGCTTCAACTGACCTCGCAAGGGCAATGAATCAGTATTCTATTTTCTGAACACGAAACGACGTTCTGAGAGATCCTTCACCAAGGAAAAAGCATACGATCACACAGGTTTCGTTACACCTCACCTACAAGTTAATGCGAGATATAAGTATACCACAATAAGCTAATAGTCCTGAATGAAAGTACATTGCGACATATAATATTGATGCTCACAATAATAAACTGAAGTCTGCAATTCACTGTTCAAAGTAAATTACTAGCTTTTGTAAGGAATAAGTCACTGTTAATCAATTTCATCCGATATTTTTTATATTATTTGGTAATTTCTGTAAATAAGCCGATAAAACTAATTACTATTTTACGTACTCCACAAATTCACTACCATCGTCAAAAAAATTGCACACATCACAAAAAAAGCAACTGTAATATTTTCCTGCCCAAGATTTATCTATTTTTTTGCTACTAGTTCTTTTCGTGTCTTTTTTTTTTGTTTCCATTCAAGCTGACATCGATTTAATTCAATTAAAAAAGAGAAAACCTACACGACATAATAAATGGCAAATACAATTAAATTCTTCGGTTTTGTAAAAATAAATATCTGGCACAAAAGGATAAAGCGTATGTAGGCAACATAAACAGAAATTTTCTTATGTAGACACAATCCCGAATGTAATAAATTACAGTGCACACGCCTCCCTCGAAATGTATTGGTATGTAACCCCTACAAATTTTTTTTTAATTTTCAGCAAATATTTTCCGGCTTTACTCTTTCTATGACTTTATGTCATTCTTTTCATGTTTTGTGTTTTCGATTAAAATTGCACTACATGAACAAAAGGAAAATTTGTTTGCCATTTTTAATAATACACTTGGTTGTTCTTTCACTATTTTAGTTTTCCGCATAAGTTAACATCAAATGCAAATGCAAAAAAAAAAAATATTTGGGTTAGGTACATGAGAGTATGCAACACTATTTTTAGAATCAAATTGATGTTGTGCTTTGCATCAAACGATATAAAATGTACATGAAACGTATAAATAAATCCATAGATTATGTCGCTGCGTTCGTACCATGTGAATTATATACGTTAGCTATTTGTATAAAAAGGATGTAAATAATTGGAAAATTTTGAGCTTTAAAAATTGCTGCATGGAATTGCACATATTTTAAGTATCAATTTTTCATGAAGCGCTATGTATACCGTAAAACCAAAAACACTTTACAAATGGCTGTGTCATATTGGTACGGTATCCTGTTTAATATTTTACCTTGTCTAAACAACAGGGAATTGCTCTATTGTTCCCGATCCGCATATTAGAACATATGAAAATAATATTTTTTTTAGGTAAATTTTAAAATGATTTTTTTACTATAAACAAAAAATTTTATAGAACAAAAAGCGCACAACCATTTAATGAACTTAAAACAATGCCAACAAAAAAACGCTTTGCCACAAAAACCAGTCTATTATAATTAAACACATAGTGCTTTGTAATGAATTTTCAACAAAGGGCAGAATAATTTATGAGAATTTTATTAAGTGTGTTATCTGTATGTGTGGCTGCTATTTTTTGCTATAATTAAGTTAGAATCTATTACAAATCTTAAAACTGGATCACACAAAGTACTTGTAATTGCTTATATCTTTAAACGGGCGCGTGATATTTTTTTCGCTAAAGCCTCATTTAGTTATTTTTGACTATATAGTGCTTAACTTAACTACAAATGCAAACAATTTCTTCACGAAAAACCAATTCTGTATTATTTGATATTTACGTGAAAAATTAACTAATTCGCATACTAATGAACTACATATTTGTTGTGTGATTTTTTTTTTGCAGATGTCAAAAATTGTTTCTTGTTCATTTTCTTACTTTATCAGCAATACGAGTATAATATTGCTATTATTTTCAATCTTAAAGTCCTAATTAAGAGTTCTTGTTTTTGTCACAAAAACTTGTTGTTGTCAAAAAAAGTTGTTGTTGTCAATAGGCGAATTATCGAAAATTCACTCTTAAGGGTATTAAAATGCTTTTGCAGTTTCATATGTTGAATAATATGAAAAAAAAAAATGTTTTAACCTATAGTGCAAACCTAACGAGTTAAAATTATAGTTTCTTTCAAAATAGTTGTGTTTTTTAAATTCCCAACGACATGTTTTTATTTACTTAACCCAATCAAAGTTTAATTATTTGTTGTGAAATGTACACTTTTGTGTTGAACTTTGTGCATTTTTCGAATTTTATTGAACATTTTTGATGTATATGAAGTTATCACTCGATTCTATCCCGGAAAATAAAAAATATTCATCAGGCAACACCAATCAATAAAAAATTCCAGTTGCTTTTGTATGAAGTTACCCCAGCCGAGGATTGGTTTTAATTGGTTCCAAATAAACAGTAGTTAGTCGAACACGGAATTTATTGAAAATCATGTTAAATTCAAAAATTAATTTCATCACGGCAGTGAAGAATTTCCTAAAACCTTCCTAAATCAAAAATCGTTTGATAGTATTAGTGAAACTTTCAATTTTTACGTATAATAAAGCATTCAACAAAATAATTGAATATAACAATTATAAAACTAATACAATTTATTATTATCAAGTGAGAGCTTTAGTAAAGAAAAACTATTGTTAAAAAATCATAAATAACCAACTAAACAAAAATAATATAAAATTGATTATATCCTTTTTATTCTAAAATTACTATTCAAACTAAAACAGCACCGAAGAACTGAAATACATAGTATAATTGATTCAGCTTGCATTCATAATTTGCTTTCCTAAACCACTTTAGAGTTCGAAGGCATCAATAAATATTATATTAAACAAGCGAATATTTGTAGATAGATATTGGTCAGTTTAAGCTATGCAAAAAGTTTCAAGAAAATTGCTTGGGGCTATGGGGGTCAAATTTGAATAAAACTCCTATAATTGAATTGCAGATCAATTGAATCGTTTTGCATTCATAATTTGCTTTCCTAAACCACTTTAGAGTTCGAAGGCATCAATCAGCGAATATTTTTAGATAGATATTGGTCAGTTTAAGCTATGCAAAAAGTTTCAAGAAAATTGCTTGGGGCTATGGGGGTCAAATTTGAATATAACTCCTATAATTGAATTGCAGATCAATTGAATCGTTTTTCATTCATAATTTGCTTTCCTAAACCACTTTAGAGTTCGAAGGCATCAATAATCGAATATTTGTAGATAGATATTGGTCAGTTTAAGCTATGCAAAAAGTTTCAAGAAAATTGCTTGGGGCTAGGGGGGTCAAATTTGAATAAAACTCCAATAATTGAATTGCAGATCAATTGAATCGTTTTGCATTCATAATTTGCTTTCCTAAACCACTTTAGAGTTCGAAGGCATCCATAAGCGAATATTTAAAGATAGATATTGGTCAGTTTAAGCTATGCAAAAAGTTTCAAGAAAATTGCTTGGGGCTATGGGGGTCAAATTTGAATAAAACTCCAATAATTGAATTGCAGATCAATTGAATCGTTTTGCATTCATAATTTGCTTTCCTAAACCACTTTAGAGTTCGAAGGCATCAATAAGCGAATATTTGTAGATAAATATTGGTCAGTTTAAGCTATGCAAAAAGTTTCAAGAAAATTGCTTGGGGCTATGGGGGTCAAATTTGAATAAAACTCCAATAATTGAATTGCAGATCAATTGAATCGTTTTGCATTCATAATTTGCTTTCCTAAACTACTTTAGAGTTCGAAAGCAACAATCAGCGAATACTTGTAGATAGATAATGGTCAGTTTATGCTATTCAAAAAGTTTCAAGAAAATTGCTTGGGGCTATGGGGGTCAAATTTGAATAAAACTCCAATAATTGAATTGCAGATCAATTGAATCGTTTTGCATTCATAATTTGCTTTCCTAAACCACTTTAGAGTTCGAAGGCATCAATAAGCGAATATTTGTAGATAGATATTGGTCAGTTTAAGCTATGCTAAAAGTTTCAAGAAAATTGCTTGGGGCTAGGGGGGTCAAATTTGAATAAAACTCCAATAATTGAATTGCAGATCAATTGAATCGTTTTGCATTCATAATTTGCTTTCCTAAACCACTTTAGAGTTCGAAGGCATCCATAAGCGAATATTTTTAGATAGATATTGGTCAGTTTAAGCTATGCAAAAAGTTTCAAGAAAATTGCTTGGGGCTATGGGGGTCAAATTTGAATATAACTCCTATAATTGAATTGCAGATCAATTGAATCGTTTTGCATTCATAATTTGCTTTCCTAAACCACTTTAGAGTTCGAAAGCATCAATAAGCGAATATTTGTAGATAGATATTGGTCAGTTTAAGCTATGCTAAAAGTTTCAAGAAAATTGCTTGGGGCTATGGGGGTCAAATTTGAATAAAACTCCAATAATTGAATTGCAGATCAATTGAATCGTTTTGCATTCATAATTTGCTTTCCTAAACCACTTTAGAGTTCGAAAGCATCAATAAGCGAATATTTGTAGATAGATATTGGTCAGTTTAAGCTATGAAAAAGGTTTCAAGAAAATTGCTTGGGGCTATGGGGGTCAAATTTGAATAAAACTCCAATAATTGAATTGCAGATGAATTGAATCGTTTTGCATTCATAATTTGCTTTCCTAAACCACTTTACAGTTCGAAAGCATCAATCAGCGAATATTTGTAGATAGATAATGGTCAGTTTAATCTATGCAAAAAGTTTCAAGAAAATTGCTTGGGGCTATGGGGGTCAAATTTGAATAAAACTCCAATAATTGAATTGCAGATCAATTGAATCGTTTTGCATTCATAATTTGCTTTCCTAAACCACTTTAGAGTTCGAAGGCATCCATAAGCGAATATTTGTAGATAGATATTGGTCAGTTTAAGCTATGCAAAAAGTTTCAAGAAAATTGCTTGGGGCTATGGGGGTCAAATTTGAATAAAACTCCTATAATTGAATTGCAGATCAATTGAATCGTTTTGCATTCATAATTTGCTTTCCTAAAACCACTTTAGAGTTCGAAGGCATCAATAAGCGAATATTTGTAGATAGATATTGGTCAGTTTAAGCTATGCAAAAAGTTTCAAGAAAATTGCTTGGGGCTATGTGGGTCAAATTTGAATAAAACTCCAATAATTGAATTGCAGATCAATTGAATCGTTTTGCATTCATAATTTGCTTTCCTAAACCACTTTAGAGTTCGAAGGCATCCATAAGCGAATATTTGTAGATAGATATTGGTCAGTTTAAGCTGTGCAAAAAGTTTCAAGAAAATTGCTTGGGGCTATGGGGGTCAAATTTGAATAAAACTCCAATAATTGAATTGCAGATCAATTGAATCGTTTTGCATTCATAATTTGCTTTCCTAAACCACTTTACAGTTCGAAGACATCAATAAGCGAATATTTGTAGATAGATATTGGTCAGTTTAAGCTATGCAAAAAGTTTTAAGAAAATTGCTTGGGGCTATGGGGGTCAAATTTGAATAAAACTCCAATAATTGAATTGCAGATCAAGTGAATCGTTTTGCATTCATAATTTGCTTTCCTAAACCACCTTATTGATGCATTCGAACTCTAAGGTGGTTTAGGAAAGCAAATTATGAGTGCACAACGATTCAATTGATCTGCAATTCAATTATTGGAGTTTTAATCAAATTTGACGCCCAGAGCCTCAATTTTCTTGAAACTTTTGGTGAACTTTGAGAAAATCTGGTAAGGAGTATACATTTTCAAAAAAAATTTCAATGTAAAGTTATTTATTAACTAAAGCTAAATTTTTCACTTCCCACCTTAAAAATTTATCACTTCCCACCTTAAATCCTCGCTTTTCCAGAATTTATACAATGGTTCAAGTGTCAAATTATATTTATAATTTTAAACTATTAGGTAAAAAAAAAATTTGATTACATTATTTTTTGAATAGTTTTCTAAAATCATTTCCTAAATAATTAAAAAAAAACATTTTATTTCATTTTTTTTTGCTTTTCTTAAAATATTTTGAAAATGAATTAAGAAGCGCACATATTAAATCATCTTTTATTATTTCATTTTTATCAACTTTTCTTAAATCATCAATCAATTAAAAACATTTATTTAAATTCAGAAAAAACATTTTTCTTAAATCAACTTTTCTTTATTCTGGTAACCGTTGATCAGATTTGTTGAACATGTTTTGGATCAATCGTTCATCGTGTAGTCGATCTATTTTTATGTATTATACTCACTAATACTAAGATACATTGTTATAGTTTTAGGAAAAACTTCACATTTCTATATAGGCCTGTGAAGTATTTCCTAAACTATTCCTAATTTTTTGTTTTTGTTTTTAGGAAATATTTAGGAAAAAGTTCACGAGCATAATTTCATCCCCTTTAAATTTTACGAATTTTAGCAATGCAACCATTATAGCTAAGTAAATCGCATTTAAATTAAAATTACATTTTGTAGCGATCCATCTGCTTTCGACTACCACATGATGTTTTTTAATTCTGAGTAGTGCTCGTCTTACTATAGGGTTCACTTTGTCGAAAACACGCGATAAGAATGAATCGTAATATCACACCGGGTTCGGCATCTTGGCGGTCACCCCAATGCATCAAAAAAAATATAAACGGAAGAATATAGGAAAAACTTGGTTGTAAGAAATTGTTGGCTCTATCAGCCAATTCAAGACAGCAGCCTGCCGCGTATATGGGTTTTACATATATTTTACTTATAACACAAAAAAATGGCTAAATCGTATAAAAATATATACGAATAAAATTATAATTTATAAAATTTACGAATGGGAATTTAAAGTAAGTATTTATACAGTAAATAATTTTATATATATTCGTATGTCTAAATGCCTCGCTTCCACGTTTCATCAAGGTTGTTACCGTCGCAATTTCACCGTTGTCCAGATCACACAATATCTTTGCTCGCCTGCACTTGTAATGGTACTATCAAGCCGAAAACACTGGCCCCAGAGACACACAACACACCCACAATCTCGAACGCGCGATATATTTTTTTTAAATTTTTTTAGGCTCCTTTAGATAACCATCATAATAACAGTAAACACGATTTCATTCATGATTGAAATCACCTCTGGCTTGAATCAATTGAAAAACTTTTTGCTTCGTTATTTTCTTTAAATTATAAAATATATTATATAATATAATATTAATGAGTTTAAATAATTTACATATTTCAAATAGTTACATATATTGTATAATTTTTAATCGTAATATTTAAGACACTATATGAAAAGGGTTTCTTGCGTCACTAATTTTTAAGTTTTTTTCTGGTTGTTTTATTCCACATTCGTTTACATAATATATTTTTAATCCGATTTTAAGACACTACTTTATTTCAGGAACCCAACACGCGGTTGGGCACAACAATCGGAGCCAATTCGACCACATATCAATTCGATTTATTCAGAACCTTAATTTTACTTTTTTTCTTTTTATTACCATTTCTTATTCAATCAATTTTTTTTATATTTTTTTTTAACTTTTATTCAACGTATTAAACTTTTTTGCTATGCCAAAATTAATTTTTAGGTGATCTCGTTTATTACCAGCCATCCACTGTCCGATTTTTTTTCTCTATTTATTTGGTTTTATCCATCTCCTTTCAAAAAAAATATTATCATTTTCAGGTTGGGTTTGGGGAATATCAACCGTTTACTATCATTCAGTATTCGCAATCATAAATTGCTAACTTTACCAATACAGACCATGAACCCACTATTTTACAGTTTGATCCGCTCGATCGTTACAGTTTGACACGTTAAAGGTACTTGGCACGTAAAGTTATACATTTGTAGGATTTGTGATACGTAGCTTAGAGATGGTCACGCTAGATCAAATATATCCATGCGACTCGTATTAAAATTAATAACATTTAAATTTGGCACGTTAAAAGTATACATTTAAGGGATTAAAGCTAGTTGTTTTAGGAAAATTTCAAACAAAATCGTTCAGTGGCAACTTTGCATAATTGGGCCATGACCCAGATATATCCATACCGTATAAATTTATCGGATTATGGTTAGGTCGGATTAATATACACACATTTATGCCTTTTAGGAAAATTAGAAAAAACTTGTTCCGTGGCAATTTAAGAAATTGAGCCCAGGGCCATATATATCCTTACAAATCGTGTTTGAACTAAAATAACGTTTAAATTTGGCACATTAAAAGTATAAATTTGTCAGATTAAGGTTTTGTGGGTTTGAAAAAAATGATAAGTTCCGGGCTGGGCTAACTCTACAAAAGCACAAATGTTTTTTTTGATGTTTGTTTTGATTGGCGTTGCATGATGATTTTTTTTAGTTTTCTGAGATAGAATCATGGAACAACTTCACATAAGTTAATTTTGTATTTATGCAGTTGTGATGGGACATTATATATTTCGCAACTTATGGGTGGTTGTATGCACGTTGTAAATTTAGGCTACATAGTACGTTTGATTGAGCCCTGGTTGGCTAATAGAAATTTCATTTTGTTTAATTGGCATCATCCGTCTTTGGTGTTTGACCCTTATTTTGTTGATGAAGGATATGATTGTGCCGCAAATGGCAAAAATTAAACCAAAATGTAGTATTGATAGATCCTAGTTCTGAATCATCAAAATTATTACTGTATATTCGATGAGCATTAGGTTTGTTGTGTCCATTAGGGGTTTATATCATTGTGGGCCGTCTAGTGCATGATCATGCGATCCATTGCCATGCGCAATAGTTGAGTGATCTCATGGTTCTAGTGTATTGAACTTTGAGTTCCGAATTTAGCTCCCGTAAAAATCAGCTTAAAATTCACACTAATTTTCACTTTTTTAATGTAACTAATTGCGTCTTGTATCAGAGCCTCCTAAATATAAGAGCCGTAAGATTTTGCCATTTTTTCATGTGCTTCATATCGCGGGGAAGCTTTTCGTACTTTTTCATACCAATAAGTGTATTTTAATATTTTTTTAGAAGCTTTTTTGTATATAAAAACATAAATTCTTTGTTTGAATTTTCAATGTGAATGGTTAATTCAATATTCAGGAAAAGTATATTTTAATATAGAGTCATATAATGTTGAGTTAACGCAAAAACATTTAAATTAGTCTAACACAATTTTTTTTTTGTAGAAACAAGAATTTGTTTATGTGTTTGTACAGAAAATTAGAAATTAGTATAGAGTGTTCCAACCTCTGTGAAGATAGCCCAAATTTTTATCCCCGAAAATCGAAAAAGTTGCTTATGGCAATACTATACATTTTTATGTATACTATTGCGACATTTAATTTTTAATAATTATTAATTTCAGTTTTCAGTTTTTTTTTACTTAGTTTGACACTTCAAGAATTGTATAAATTGTGAAAAAGCGGGGGTTTGGGGGCTGATCTGTGTCTGCAAGGTTGACGAGGCAATTAATATTATTTAAAATATAAAAAAAATATTGGAAAAATAAAAAAATGAAAAATTTTCCCCAGAAAAATGTTTGTGTCATGATAGTTTTAGCTGTCTTGACAGTAAATTTTCGGGGCTGACAATAAAAATGTCGTGATTTTTTGGGCTGAGAGTAAAAAAAATGTCATGATAGCAATAATTAGTGTTGCCATCGCATTTTTCGGGGATGGAATTTGGGCTATCTTCACATACATAATGTTCCACAAAAAAGTTCAGCATTATTTTTCCAAAACAAACGTTCGTTAAAAAAGGCTTTTGGAGTAGCAATGAAATATGGTGATTATTGTGTTTTGGGTTCTATTTCAACATTGTTGATGACAAACTTCGAAAACTTGTTTTTCGTTACTTGTTAAAAATTTGATTTTTCATCGCAACAACTTCGCAATCTATATTGTTTCATCCTGTAGTATAGACAAAACAGAGCTTCACCAAATAAAGATATTGTTATTTTATAAAGCTATTCGCAATTACAAAACCAATCAAAAGATGTCGCTAACATTTAAAAAAAATTAAAATCCAAATGTTTGTTTCGAAAATTTAACAATTTTATTTATGATACTGCCTGGTTCAATAGATTATGGAGATCTCCTGCAACTGAAAAACGCAACACAAGCGAATTAGATTGAAAAAAAAAATAAAAAATTTGGAAAAATTGTGACGTTTTTCTATTATTGTTTTACAGCGCGCAGCAACTATGATGTTGAGTTTTATTAATTATGTTATTAAAGATTGCGCGCTTAAATTACAATAATAATGGTTTATTTTCGTAAATAGTTTTTTAATTATTTTACGCTTTTCTGTAATTTCAAGTAAATTTATTACAAAGACATCTGTAAATGGGTTTTCAAATTACAGAAAGCTCGGTTTTGCAATCGGATAAAATTGAAGTTTTTTACGTTTTGTTCTATTTTGTAATAATATTTAATTAAAAAAATCATGACATCGTTGATTTTTTGTATACAAAAATAATTTTCGTAAATAGATTTTGATGTAAAAATTTTATTATATAAATAATATTATTGTTTCTACATGGCGATTCATTATATTTCGTTTCAGCTTACGTTTTTTCTTTAATTTTGTTATAAATGGGGAATGTTTAGATTGCTATTAAGTGCATCGTTCATCTCAAAAATTCTGATGTGCATGTGACCAGAATTTACCAAATAAGTAAAATTTTTATAAAACTAAATTTTAAATTGGATGTGAGAGGAATCCGCGGCAGCACCCTTTATTATCTTACTTTATATAAACCTACACAACTAAACGGAAAGCTCATTTTTATAAAAAATTAATAAAATTATGCTCCGATTTAGTTGAAATTTACCAAATAAATACTACATTATGATGGCTGATTTTCAAATATGTGTTCTTTGAATAAAAATTTTGATGATTTGTTTAATTTTTTATTCACAAATTCATGTTCAAAAATTTTTCAATTACCACGGTTTCTTATAGTAATTCAATAAAAGCTTCCCCTCTACCTAAAGTTCTCTTTTTAATATTACGGCTCTTCAAAATCATAGATGGCTCTGGTTGTATTCGTAGACGCTCATAGACATTGATTGACCCAAAAACAAAGTGCAGGGATTGAGAAAATCAAGAAATTATTCTATTAGATTTTTAATTTGAGCTTAATGGCGTAAATGGTGATATTTGTGCCTTAAGTCAAGGAACCCGTAATCATAGAGAAAAGTAATATAAACAGAGGTAGAGCTGCATATAAAAATTTTAAATAACTTTTTTTTGTTGTAACCCCAAAACACAAACCCTTTTTACGACTTAAATAGTAAACTTATAGAATTTCCAACTCTTCGGATACAAATTTAGTGTTTCCTTAACATTTCATAGTGTTTTTGCTTAATTTTTTTTCGTTCATATTATAACGCTAGTTTTAAATTTGGTCAACACAAATCCGGGTCAGGACCCCATATTTTAACATGAAAATAAGCGTAAAAATTTTATATGCAGCTTTATTTCTGTTATCTTTATATTTTTTGTGCCGTAAGTTTGCCTTTTCTAGTTTCGATAAAACTTTCATGATATATTCATTAAATATTCTTCATTTATCTCTCCTATAATATTATGATATCGTCGATACATACGAAACATATTTCACCAAACTCTGCAAGATGGCTGCAGCGTTTTTTAATCCGAATTGGAGCCTTATGAACACGTTTTTCTCGTTCATTGTTGAAAGCGATGCCCTTGGTATATCACCTTCTTTCATCTTTATTTAATAAAATATTGAAGATTGTTGCTGTATGCTTGTTAACATATCCTTTAATCCAAAAATTAGCGTCGTCCCTAAAAATGATTATTTGGCGAAATTTGGGTAAAGTACCAACTGCCCCCGAGCCTAATCAACGAAAAAACTGCGTTGTCTTTGGTCGTTTAGCTTTAGTTCCTGGTGCAGTTAGATTTTATATGGGGGAAGTTCCACGTCCCAACGCAAAATTCCAAATTGAAGTCACATAAATTTCAAGTTCTTGTCAATGACGAAAAATTAACTGCCTCCTATTTTACCGTACACTCCACAGAGCAGCAATGTTTTCAGCAGGTTTTGTATTTTGATGACGTGCGGATGAGCGTATTTTGATGACGTGCTGTATATTTATCGAACCAATTGACCCGAATTTGGCCACTAAACGTTTCTCGAAAGGATCATTGATTGTGAAAATAAAATTTCATGTTTTGCACACGTTGTTCAACGCTGTAACCTTTCTTTGTGATTTGCCATTTTTGTTGATAAAACCGTTCATCATTCTTGCACTCTTGATTTTGCACTCGCAACAAAAAGTTAATTGAACTTGAAAAATGAGAAACGGCAATCTATATTCGAGATCAATCTTCTATCCAGATAAACACTCATCTGATTATACCAATTCGAGGACTCTTGGTCATATGTAGACTTTGATTATAGGTTTGGGGTGGGTCTGGCGAGGTATATTGAGTGAAATTTTGATTTGTCATACGATTTGTCTATAAGATCGTTTATCATTCTATATACATATTGCAAGATATAGATAACAATCTGACTATGCCAATTAAATGACCCATGATCATAGGTTGATTTTGATTAAAGGATTTGGGTAGGTCTAATATAGGTTATAAGGGTTACATTTTGATTAATAACATGTTTTGATGATGAGATCGTTCGTCATTCGAGGTGTTGCTAAATAGACATCAACCAGAATATTCTAATTCAATGGTCCATGAGCAAAGTTGTTGGTAAAGTCCTGGCGAACGATTTTATCAACAAAACACGGAGAAAATTAAAACTTCGCACATATTACCTCATCAGACCTGCACCCCAAACACATAATAATATAAATTTTGCTTACGGTAAAATACGGGTAAATCAAAATATCTGCCCAATAGCCTCATTAGACCCATCCCAAACCTGTAATCAAAATTTGCATATGATCATGAGCCATTGATTGAATTAGCACATTCAGATTGGTGTCAATCTGGCAAAGTTTTGAATGGCGAAAGGGTTTTATTGACAAAACATGGGACACATGAAAATTTCACCCCAATAATCTCATTAGACTCATTTAAAAACATTAATCAAAATCTACAAATCTAATGGTCAAGGACCACCTATAATTTTTGTAGTCAAAATGGTGTTTATCTATCATAATTTCAATTGATGAACGTTTTTATCTACAAAACATACGGAAATATTCAAAATCTTCTTCTAGCTAATTACGAACTAAAATATTAATCTGAATCAAGCCCATCATCCTTTTAACTTCTTTTCAGTAAAATAAATATAGAATATACTGTCGAAAAAATTTTAAATAATAGAAAATGTGTCTTTGATAAAATATCGATATATTGTGACGAAGCCTTGGTCCGGAAAAATTATCCATCGGACAGATGGGCACGCTGAAGGCCACTTTGTTATCAGAAAATATATTATTGAACCATTGCTTTTGGGCGGTCGTTTTGAGTGCGGCTAAGCTAAGGAGATGTGAAATGGGTTTCTCAAAAGGTGAATTTAATCGTGTTAGACCGCTGGGTGTTGTTTATTAAATAAAAAATAATAATAATAATAATTATGAAATATAATTCACTTAATTGAACAGGAACTCAAGTTACTAGATGAAAGAAGCTAACTCTGTGACACTATTACTGTCACGTGAGTTAAGCTTATTTCCCGATCAAAAGAGTACATGACCTAGGCGAAACGTATATTCATCACAACATCACAACGCAAGAGAACAATTAAATGTAACGAGTTACTGACGTACTATAGAAAGAACAGTACCCATATAGTGAGGTGAGAATCACACTCATATTTTAGCAAGAGATTCTTTATTCAATGTGATGCCAGTTCAACCGGCATTGGATCAGTAGTTTTTCAAAAGGATCATGAAGGGAATGATAGCCTTTATGTCCCGTAAATTGAAGGCAGCTCGGCGTAATTCTACGTATTGCCGAAACTTTTTTTATCGCTATGATGGCGGCGAGGCATTCCAGTTTCGTAACACGGTAATTACGCTGAGCTGCGTTTAGTTTATAGGAAGTAAAGGCTATAGAACAATCATTCCCTACCTGATTCTTCTGAAAAAGTACTGCTGCAATGCTGGTTAAACTGGCATCACATTGAATAAAGAATCTCCTTCTAAAATCTTGAGTGATTAAAACCGGCGCACAAGCAAGAACATTTTATAAATTATCCATTGATGTTTGAGCTTGCTTGTGCCATTTAAATTTTTTTCCCTTTTTCAGAAAGTCAGTAAGTGAAGAAGCAAGGGAAGAATAATCTCGGATGAAACGGCGATACCATCCCGTGACACCCAAAAACAACGAACTTGCCGAACTGTTCGGGGAACTGTTCGAAACTCTTTAATGGCCCTCACCTTATCGGGGTTGGCACATAACAGTGGGATTGACCTTACGTCAGTTGAAATCCCTAAACTTGAAATGTTGGTCTGCGTCAGATGTGGTACTAGTGATGGAGTCTAACGGAAAGAAAGATTCCCATCTGGACTCAAAAATTATTTTTTGACTGTGTGTGGGTTTTTTGGAGGATTTGGTCTCTGGACAATCTGAAAATGGAAACGCAATGGCCCAGGTTTTCACAGCTTCCAGCTCCAGTTTCCCTGGCCGCATTGACATATAGGGCAGTGTGGCAAGAGAACATCAACTAAATCAAAACGGTAGTAAAAGTCTTTTTCCTTCGGAAAACCACATACTTTATACATATAACCGGAACGACGACAATTATATACTATTAAAGTTAGCCGAAAGTTTTCAGCCAAAAGATAATGCAGATAGTGACATGAATACAGCAAAAATCAGTCATGAACTCGAATTTAGGATCGGGTGAAATCATTCGGGTGAAGGGGAAATTATTTCAGTTTATAGGAATTTAAAACTCGATATGAGCGAGAGTATAAAGAAAGTTTAACTTTCGGCTGAAATAGTCAAGACACTATCTGCATTATCTTTCGACAATTATAGCATACAATGCCGCTTTTATGGTTAAAAGAGTTTACTGACGAATTTGATCCATGATTATGAATGGCACTAAGTGTAGGATACAAATTAGGTGGAGATGTAGGTGTTACGTTAGACCAGTGATGATGTTGAAAAGGAACGTTATTAAATCCACCGGTACTATTAGTGAGTGATATCTCTGGGGGAACAGATACAAGCATCGGATACTGTTGAACTGGAGAGAACTGTGGAACATTATTGGCTGGTTGAAGTAAAGGGGAACGGACCGTACCGATTTCTTCAATATCATTAACCCTATAAGGTTTTCCCTGCATATACTTTTCAGGTACATACCCAACATCCTTCCAGGCATCTTCTGTGGAGACACAGGTTTGAATGAAATCTGCCAGACTAATTATATAGATCGTCCTGCAAGGTGAACTTTTAAACCATATCTCATGTTCTTTTTAATGAGTTCCAATAATAAAAATTGATAAATGACTCATCATCTGTGTGGTTTTGGTTATCCATTAACTTTTGGATATCAAGGTCTGTGCACCGATCTTGGAATCCGTGCATGGAAGAATTTCGAAGTTGGAGCAAGTACAATTAGGGCATGCTCCTAGTGTTAACCAATAATGTTCCACGGGTACTCCGTCTAGCAGGACATGTAGGCCGTTAACAAGCTGATCGACATTATTTGTTGAAGCTAACCGTCCAATTCAAAAACAAAAACTTTTCTATGACCATCTCTTTGAGACTCCCATCGAATTTGGTATTCTACTTGTGAGTTGGTATATACCCACCATCATCCCGATTTGTTACAACTTTAGATGGTGTCGGAGCAGATATATTTACGAATAATGGGTGTAGAGATGGCGTAGCTTGATTTGTGTTATAAGGGTCATAAAAACCAACTAATGGCATGTGAGGTGTTTGAATGGCGTTTCATTGTTGAATGGAGACACTAGGCAATCGGGTATATTGATGAGGTTGGGAACTAGATGGTAATTGCGAAGCCCCATGTTCTTGTTCGTTTATATTATTTGTTTGCTCGCCACGAAGGGTAGAAGCAGATTTTTAGGCGAAACCGTTGTGTCTTTCTGTTGTGGAGGACTTATGTCCAACAACGTAAAAGATTGATCAAATGTACCGGGTAAATCTATGTTTAGGCTACCGATTTCTTTAAATATATTTTCATCAACTAGATCTGGACTTTTAAATTGTTTCTGAATTCCTTGACATCTTGTATTTCTGATATCCGTCTCAGGCGTCCGTGGACATGATACAGGTGGCAGAGTAACTCCGCAAGATTGTCGGTGCGCGTTTGGAGAGCTTGAAAAATTTAGAGCTGAAGCTTTTGTAATTTGAAAGTACATTTCGATATTTCACTATGTGGAACTTTTGAAGCGGTCTCATGCGGAATCGTTGGCAATTTCCCGGGCTCGATCAATTCTACTTTAAAGTGTTCATCTAAAGCACTCAATCGACAATTGTTCAGAATCTAAATATTTAGAATCCATCGTGCGAAAAGCTTAAAAATTACTCGAATAATATTGTTAAGTACGGATGTGTCGGTGCACAACAGTTATTTATTATTATTATATTTTGATCTGCGTTTGGTAATATTGATAAGTGGTTTGATATTTAAAATGAAATTAATTTTGTAGTCAGCTTCTAGCAATATCAGATATAGCGTTTTGATAGAATATGTTATTCTTTTTTTTAATCAAAATTTGGAGATCAATGACAACAATGGATACGATTAAATTTTCGCCCAGTAGTTTTAAAGTTGTGATGAATATAGGGAACGAAAATGATGGACTAATGCCTAACAATTATTGCCTAACAGTGAGGTCGATATTGAAAACAATTTTCAATAGAATTCATTGCGTAACCGTATCTACTAATAATTGGTCTAAGAATTTCATTCAAGGCAAATGAAGCTAAATTGAAACCAAATTAACATTTAATGAAACTCCTATGCAGGTTGGGGAAATATTAAAAACAAATAACTAATTAAATTTTTAACCGAAAATATAGTCATTACAATAACTACAAAAAAAAAACATTAATTAAGTTGGTTAAAAACAATAACCGTGTATTTGGGCGCCCCTGTAGCGATTATAAAAATTCGCCCAAGCTCTCAGAAACAACCAATAATGATTTATTTATTATTAAACTAACTGAGTCTTTTCAGATTCACACTATTATCAATTTGAATGACTAACTTATTTGAGAAGCGCGTAATCGATGGTCAAATCGCTTACCAAAACCACAAAATAATTACTAGTCCTATTTTTAAGTTTTAATGACCAAAATTAACTTATTACCCGAGATCGAACCTTTTATATTTTCTTTGATTTTTAGATCTCGTTTTTTAAGCGATGATCCTATCGATTTCAACGTTAAAAATTGACTGTCCAAGGGCCCACGTCTAGAAAATTCTTTAATTTTTAATAATAATCAACGGGAAAAGATACGCCCACACTAAATTACAACCAAATACCACTAGATCAGCTGTTTTTTATTAACTAATGACGGGTTTACTTTGTTCAACGCAACTCGACAAAATTACCAATGTGGCGTTCGACGATTATAGAAGAACGTAACAATATTAAGAAATACATTCTGTAACTATTTTATTGGTAACCACCCCAAATTTATTTAACTCATTCAATTTTGCATTGTCGACTTTTCCAATTTTAGTTAACTTTAACAAGGTCGTATAAGTTTTAAAATGCTTAACCTAATAAGTTAAAATTGTTGTATTATTAAAAAAAAAATTCCAGTTGTTTGTTTTCGATTTTAGTTCGGTTCTAATGTTAATGCGTTGATCAATTTCCGGGGATTACTCGTATAACCATCTTTTAATTATCTCAAACTAATTTTTTTCAAACTGTTTACACATACACTTGATTTATTAGCATCCGAAATGATTACTTGCCAAATTACTCGAGTTTTGTTAAATATGATGAATATTAATTATAATATAAAAAATTTTAACATTCGCAACTATTTTTGCGCTTGTAAATTTTTTATTTCATTTAATTAGAAAACATATTTAGCATTAGAGGAATCCATTAAGCATGTGACAACATAGGAATAAGTTAAAATTATAAAACAACATCCGCGTATAATTGCTGTAACAAAATAATTTGCCATCATCCTATCCGGATACACAAAATAATTTTAATTATTTTGATGAATCATGAACAACTCATAAACCATAACAGTACCGAAAAAAAAACTTTTCATTTTATTTTGCATATAATATTTTGCCGTATCTCCGTTCCACCCAAAATTATTAGCACATACATCACTTTTATATTATACGGTGGCATAAATTATGTGTAGGCCCACCCGCTTGTGCCAAAGTTTGCCACACTGTTGATTATGAGTCCCCATATAACCAAAATTATATTTTTAAATGAGTTTTAATTGTTGTTTTGCTATTTTTTTGGTATTATTTAATCCAAATTTTCCAAATTATACGACGTCAGTTCTACCGTACGTGCGGAGTATCATTCATTCTCGACTCTTACAAAATTTATATGTTGTATAATTTAGGAAAAAAAGTCCGTTAGGTTTTTATTTCTCTACAAAAAAAAAAAAAAAAGTTTTGTGTTTCATGAAAAGTTATATAACATATTTTTATGATTATTATGATAAAAGATTTTAGTTTTTCATTATTTCGTATATACCGGCACACATTTTTCACCTATAAAAACAAAATAAAACGAAGAGCTCACAAAAATTATGTAGCTTGAATGACAAAAGATTTATAGAAGATCAAGGTGTACTATATAGTCAAATGCGAAAGGTAAAAATACGGTTTAGGTACGACGACGACGACATTATTTTTATTGTAACGACAATATTTTCTCTAGGTACGTGTGTACTATAGCATTTCCATTATATGTAGGTTTTCATTTCTTCATTTCAAACTACGTACTTATACGAGCTTTCAAAGCTTTCGTATATAAAAATATATATGTTTTCGTATATTTTGCCAAAAAGTAAATATCTAAATTTGTTTGTTTTGATGAAAATGAAATTGACGGAAAAACCAGCCAAAAATTGTTTATGATAAAAGGAATAACGTAAATTAAAGCTGTGTGTTGGTTAGTAAAGTGGAAATCAAATAAAACATTACATTAGGGTAAACAATCATAAATTAAATTTTATGTGCGTGTGTACCCAAGTATTATTATGTATGTTTTTGTATTGTTGTTGCCTTCGTTTAGTGCGGTTGTACCAAAGTAAATGTGTAAAGTTGAACGAGAAAACCACTTTATGTGCGAGATTAAAATTTTCACATATTTTACTTTTGATAAATAAAATAAATATTTATAACATTATAAGCAGATTATGTTAAAATGCTTTGTGTGTAATTGAAAGAAATAGTTTCTATAACTCAATAAATATGCAATTCTCGATTTCCTTTTAATTTGTTCAACCTACGCCTATTCGTCAATTATAGGAATAGTTGCATTTATCCAGAAATGTATGCCAAAGAGTTTGAAGTTTTCTGATTGCAAATCTTGCAAAGGAATACCCTATTAAAGTTAGCCGATATTTCCCAGCCGATATTAAAAAAATTGATAATGCAGATAGTGTCTTTGCTATCTCAGCCGAAAATATAATACGAAATCTCAAATATTAATATGCTTTAGCCGAAAGTTATCAGCCGACATTTTTCAGCCGACATACCTCAGCCGACATTTCTCAGCCGATATTTCTCAGCCGATATTGTTCAGCCGAAAGTTTTTTGTACCAAAAAACACAACTGTGTTTTCTACAAAAAAAAATCAACTAAAACGGTTAAAAATAAAACACTAAACTATATTTTTAATAGCATTATAAATTGTTTAGAAAATTCATTTTCCAAAAGGGAAACTTGTATATAAATATATCGCACACACAAAATTTGAAAATTTCTAAATATTACCTTGTTAAAGTTAGCCGATAGTTTCCAGCCGAAAGATAATGCAGATTGTGTCTTCACTATTTCAGACGAAAGTTAAACTCTCTTTATACTCTCGCTCCTATCGATTTTTAAATTCCTATAAACTGAAATAATTTTCCCATCACCCGAAGGATATAACCCGATCCTAAATTCGAGTTTATGACTGATTTTTGTTGTATTCAAGACACTATCTGCATTATCTTTTGGCTGGAAAATGTCGGCTAACTTTAACAGTATCTAAATATTGACCATTTCTCGGAATGTTAATATGAGCTCGGGAGAACTCGATTGAATATATCGCACACATAAAATTTGAAAATTTCTAAATATTGACCATTTAAAGTGTCATGGTTGGAAATAGATTCAAATCAAAGGTCTTAGTGATGTTCACACCTGAAAAAAATTTCAGGTCAATTTTCATGTGGAGAGCTCGGGAAAACTCGATTGAATATTTCGCACACACAAAATTTGAAAATTTCTAAATATTGACCATTTAAAGTGTAATGGATGGAAGTAGATTCAAATGAGAATTTTCATGTGGGGAGCTTGGGAAAACTCGATTGAATATATCGCGATTGAATATATATTGAAAACTCGATTGAATATATATATTTTGTGTGTGCGATATATTCTATCAAGTTTTCCCAAGCTCCCACATAAAACTTGACTTGAAATTGTTTCAAGGTGTGAACGTCCCTAAGACCTTTGATTTGAATCTATTTCCAACCATGACATTTTGAATGGTCAATATTTAGAAATTTTCAAATTTTGTGTGTGCGATATATTTATATACAAGTATCCCTATTGGAAAATGAATTTTCTAAAAAATTTATATGCTATTAAAAATATAGTTTAGTGTTTTATTTTTAACCGTTTCAGTTGATTTTTTTTTTTTTGTAGAAAACAAATAGTTTTGGTATAAAAAAATATTTCAGCTGAAAAATATCGGCTGAGAAATGTCGGCTGAGATATGTCGGCTGATGCCTATTAATATTTGAGATTTCGTATTATATTTTCGGCTGAGATAGCAAAGATACTATCTGCATTATCGATTTTTGTTTACTTTCGGCTGGGAAATATCGGCTAACTTTAACAGTATCAAAGATATATTAATTAATAATTAACTTTTTAAAGTAATTTTTCCATTAGAAATTTGAAAAATTAACCATTTTTAGAATAATTTAAAGATTCATTTTGTTATTTTATCTTAACCAACGCCAAAGCGTTATGCGCAACATCCATAATATTGCCTAGTAAATTCAATTCACATCAGAAAAAAACGTAATTTAAAAATACATGAAGAACGTGAATTCTGAAAGTATTTATCGTGACTATAATATTTTGCAGAAATACACTTTCATTGCGATGTACCTCAACTGGACAAGACTACAAATCATGATTTGTGATTCAATTGTCAAAAAGGATACTGTCGCTTCGATGATTGTATTCTGGAAATCATTAAATTCCCAACATATACATTAAGCACTGAGATTGAATCATTGTTTCCAGTGCAAAACAATTTTCCAAAAATATAATTCATACCGCTTTAGGGTATGAAAAATTAATTTGTCATCATCAAAAGTAAATTAAACAAAATAAAAAACTATTAAAAATAAAATTTTATCGCGAAATGCGTAACATTTCCAAATTTATTTTAAATTCACAAAAGTGTGTTCGCGGTATTCTAGATGATATGATAAACATTTTTTGCGAACTCGTACATCTTTTAATTTTATTTCCCGCAGCAAATATTTTACAAAACAAAATACTAAAAATTTTCATTCGCATCGATTTTTCATGAAAAATCGTGCAAAGTAAATACAAACAAGATAAGTTATACGAGTTTGTTTACAGCCAGACATAGCAATACAGCACAGAAATCTCGTTTTATTTTGTCTTATTACAACAGCAACAATATTAAACGAATGTTGTTGCTAGCATTTCCGGAAAACAAAATGAAATATATGGAAAACGGAAATTAAGGTTTTTACACTGTACATACAAATATGCGTGTAATTTGAAATCATTAATTAATTTCAAAATAATAATTTTCTTTTAGAAATTTTTTTACGGAATATACATAGAAATTTGGCATATCTTGTTACTTTTAGACGTAGGAAGGTTTATGATGTTTTTTTAGTTTATATTAAGCAGCATTCATGAGAAATCATATCAAGTCATATCAAATCATATCACATCATATCAATTCATATCAAATCATATCAATTCATATGAAATTACATCAAATCATATCAAATCATCATTCATAAATTTTGATGAAGAAAAATTTTATCAAACAAATTAATTAATATTTGATAAAAAAAATCCTTAAAACAAATTAAAAAATTATATTAGTCATTTTCTAGAACTTGTAACGAATGTCTTTATTTCGAAATCGCGCGTTAGCAGATGCCCAGGAGTCACCATCAGCAGCATTTGTTCGGGTATCGCGCAGTCTGGCATGGGGTTGGAATGGTGTTTTTTTACTGCTATTGAAAAAAAAATTTACTCACCTCATTGTCACCGAATATATACACATACGCATCATCCTCGTCTCCAGAATTGCTAAAAATTAAGACATACTCGTCACTGTACTCATTTTTAACAAAATTATCAATATATTTACATTAATTATTTGAAAGGTAAAGTTATTACATTAATTATTGAGAATTATAGCGAATTTTAACATTAAGAAGAAGTATAACAAACCAACGTAAATTTTTCCTCTACTCGCGAATACACATCAAAGCTACCGTACACCTAAACGCTCAATTTCAATTTTCCGCTGGTGGATACCTTCGGCTCGTTGGTAGATACTGATCTGAAAATAGAAATGAAGAAACAAAAGCCAGCAGCCGCAGGCGATTATATTGGTAAAATCTAGGTTAGTTAAGATTACTTGTTTTCTCTACAACAAAAAAAACCCGAATCGATGACCTTGACAATACGATGGAAGAAAACAACAAAAAAAAAATTAATAATGATCATGCACGCCAAACCCGCTCCTTGATCTGCCGTTCCCCCGTCCACCAGCAAGTCGTCACACCGTAAAGCCGGACCGCTCATACGCCGCCCGTTAGCCACGGTTTTGCTTATTATTAAATATCCAAACTTAGGATTACAAACCATTCACTACTTGAGTTGTGTACATACCGGTTTCATTTACTAGTGTGTATAGAGCGGTTTCGCCTATTATTGTGTATCAACGATATTCCGGTCGTGTGGTGTGTATATCGCTTATCGATTATAATTCGTTATTCAGTACAATAATTATGTTTGGAGTCGTGATAGCACCAACCGAATGAAATCCGCTACTCCACTACACTGTATACAACACTACGCACTTAATATTTTACCTTAATAATACACCACTCTATTAGTTAGGTTACCCACTTTTGTGTCGCTGAACAATTTGTCACTTTACTTTATTTGTACGTGTTTCTGATCCGATCTGGTCGGTTGTCGGTGGTCTCTCAAACAACTCAATCTTTTATTTTTTTCCTCATCATCTAGGTCGCTGTCAAACAGAAAAAAAATGATAAATAAGTTTCCACTATTCGTAACAGTTGGATGAGCATTTTTGCCATCTGTTACCGAATAGCTTAACCAAATACGACGTATGCCACTATGCAGGTGTAAAGGTGTTATTCCACAAGGCGGTGGAATGCGTAATAGGTAAACAAATATATGTCGACAAACAGATACGTATCAGGCAATCGTTACAAACTTTATCGCAACTATATTTTTGAATTTTGTCAAAAAATCATTTAAAAGTCCCATTTCCCACATGTCAAATTTTAAACATTCAAACCAGGAAAAAACAGGGTTTTTTTTATACAAAAGCAGGATTTTGACATCCGGGATTTTGAAAACCGGGATTTATAAAAAACCGGGATTTTGACAAACCGGGATTTTGAAAACCGGGATTTTGAAAACCGGGATTTCGTTACCTCATATCAAATCATAACAAAATCATATCAAATCATATTAAAATATATCAAATCATATCAAAATCATATCGAATCATATCAAATCATATCAAATCATATCAAATCATATCAAATCATATCAAATCA
The DNA here is from genome assembly GCA_947310385.1 of Nephrotoma appendiculata. Taxonomy (NCBI): domain Eukaryota; kingdom Metazoa; phylum Arthropoda; class Insecta; order Diptera; family Tipulidae; genus Nephrotoma; species Nephrotoma appendiculata. Next base: position 327,775,248 of record OX371223.1, read on the forward strand.
TATCAAATCATATCAAATCATATCAAATCATATCAAATCATATCAAATCATATCAAATCATATCAAATCATATCAAATCATATCAAATCATATCAAATCATAACAAATCATATCAAATCATATCAAATCATATCAAATCATATCAAATCATATCAAATCATATCAAATCATATCAAATCAAGCGTTAAAGCTTCTTTAGGCGAATCACAAACATTATGAAAACAGCTAGCTTTAATAAATTTTTAGATCAAATTATAGCAATGACTTCGCTAATTATAATGAGCGACTTGAAAGAGCACAATATAGAAATCGTTTCCAATTATATTAGAAGCATTTTATATATTAAATATATGTTTGAAACTATCAATTGATATTTAGAGCAAACCACGTTGAAATTAAAGACAGCCATTTAATCGTGTGAAATTTCACTCCATAAACTTAACTGATACAGCGCCTTTTTCTTTTATTTTATCATAAATTGTGGAGTCAAGCAAATTTTTTTGAAAAGCTATCCCATCCGAAGTGTCAGCTCTTATAGATGATTTGGAACGAATTATATAAGTACTAGGATTTGCAAAAAGTCGATTAAGACGATTAATTCTAAATAAAAAGCTGAAAAGACTTTTTTTTAATGATAAACTGTCATTTCACCAACATTCGGCCTCTCTGAAGCACAAACAATTAAATTTTTTTTATTTTTACTTTGTATCAAAAAAAGAACAGCATTTAAAAAAATTGAGTAAGAACAAAAATATTGTTGATTTCTTTGCTAGTTAAGCTGAAATGACAATTTTTATAAGAAAAAAAAAACATGTTTTTACTAAAATTGGGTTAAGCTGTCGTTTTATTTTTAGAAACATTTGATACCAAAAAAAATGTGAACGTTTTATTCTAGAGAAATGTTTTGACGTATTAGCTTCATGAGAATCAAAGCTTTGGAATCATAAAATTCTTTAGATGTCCTTTACTCACCGTAACATTCAAGTTGTGTGTTCAAGATCAAGATGTGTTCGCGATTTATGTACTGCCAAGATAAAAGAAAGTCATTTGTTGGCCACGACATATACACAATTTTTTAAAAAATTGAGCATGGTGAGTTATAAAATATTAGGAATCATCTTTAATAAACGAGAAAAATTTAAATTGCACCGAAAAATATGGATGAGCCAAATCCAAAATTTTTAGAACCGAATTTTATATTTTAGGTGGCTTTGACATAAAAAAAAATTCTAAATCTGATGCAAGTAGTATAGTCGTCATGCTGCGTTGCACTGGATGGAGTTTGGCAGAACTTCGGTTCAAATAATCAAGAACTAGCAGTTCACTCGACTCAATCTGTTTCGATAGTTGGGGTATTTGGGTTTTCATTGAAAGAGACTTGATATATTGGGTGTATAATTTATTTTTTTGGATTTTTTAAGAGATGGTGTAAGTTTAGTACTAAAGATTCTTTTTCAATGGCACCTACGGCGTTTTAAAGTGTTGACATTCCACTTTAAAATATAGTTTGTCATTATTCGTGAAATCGTAGACAACATATTATTTAATCTCGTTTAAATATGTCGAATTTTGAACCAACAAAACAGCATTTGAGGGAAGCATTACTTTTTTGTTTTAATCAAAAGAAAAACGCTGCTGAAAGTTTTTATTTGCTCCAGAAAACTTATGGTGAACCAAACTGTTTTAAACGATTCAAAAGTGGTGATTTTAATGCCAGTGACAAAGAACGTTCTGGTCAACCAAAAAAATCGAAGATGAAGAATTGGAAGCATTATTGAAGGAAAGCTCTGCTCAAACAGAAAAGGAACTTGCAGAACAGTTAAATGTGACTCAATCAACCATAATCAAACGTTTACATGCCATAAAAATGATTCAAAAAGGAGGAAAATGGGTACCACATGAACTGACTAAGCCAACTTTGAAAATCGTTTAATGGTTTGCAATTCTTTGCTTACAATAAGACACCGAAGATGGCATTTTTTGTCTCAAATTGGGTCTGACAATGAAAAGTGGATTTGCTACAATAACCCTAAATGTAAATAATCATGGGTTCATCCAGGCGAACTATCCACATTAACAGCAAAACGAAACATTTATGGAAGTAAGGTTATGTTGTGTGTTTGGTGGGATCAGAAAGGATTGGTGTAATATATAAAACCGAATGAAACTATTACTGGTGAACGTTACCAACAACAATAAATAGGTTTGAACCATGTATCGAACGAAAATCGACCGACTCCATCCAACAAACAGTAAAGTGATTTTGCTGCACGTCAATGCTCGACCACATGTCGCAAAACAAGTAAAAAATACGTTGGAAGTACCCATCAGATTACTATTTGTGTGGAACAATGCTAAGCAATCTTCAAGACCAGCACTTCAGAACCCACGAAGAAATCAAAAAATGGCTCGACGGATCGCATCAAAGACAAACAATTTTTTTTCGATGGAATCCATTAATTGTCAGAAAGATGGTCAAAAGTCATAGATAACGATTAAAAATATTTTGATTAAAATAAAATTTACCATTTAGAAATAAACGGGTTTTTTCTGCCAAAAAAATCCAAAAAACTAAGTTATACTCCCAATAATTGAACTACTTTGGGAATGTTAGAAAAATGAAGGAGACCATTTCTGTCAAGTCAGGTATGAGATATGAGTATTTAGAATTACCCATATCTAAAGCACCAAAAGCAGCAGAATTTCTGAAAGAAGCAGGACAAATCATCAAGTTTATCAAGGCAATTGGAAATCTGAAACAAACCCGGGATCGAAAAAACCAAGGCGCGTGTGCCTTGAATCTTTTATACTTAGGGCATGAATAAAACCATTAAACGTCCACTTGATCAGTCACCAAGAGCTGACAATAGCATTTTATAGCATGGCACAATTTCAACACGGTACAGAAAAGGTTTTAAAAATCATGGAAAGTTGCCATTAATACGTAAACAGTTTCCTTCAGAACAGGGCCAATGATATAATTATTAAATGACTCGTCAATATTTTTAGGCCAAACAGTAACTGCAAATCTCTGCCTCCATAGTTTATAACAACTTTCCATTAGTACTTTTTGTAATTTTACTGTTGTACACGAGTAATATGACCAATTACAATTTTTTAGTTGAAATTTGAAAATTAACAGGGAAAATAATTGAAATCATAACAAAACGTGGCCTACATTTTTTTTTACTTGCTTAGAGGTTTTTCTTGCTCTCCGATAGCTTATTGTTAGAATAGAAATAAAAAAAAATCTATCATTTATTATAGTTTGACGTAAGTCACATTCATAAATGATTTAACAGAAACATCAGTATCTTAAAGGTATAATTGTCACAAATCTAGAAAAACAATTTATAATTTTTTTTTGATTTTGGTAAATGGTTTGAAAAGGATTATAAAAGGAAAATCGTGTACAAAAAAAAGATAAAAATAATATTATTTACTAAATTGAAATCGAAAACACAGATTATGAATTCTTTTCCTTTTTATTCAATTGTCAAGTGCCATACACTGTCATTGTTAATTGAAAACTTTTGTAATTTTTTTGTTTTGCGAAGGCGATAGTGGCCAATTTTGGTTACGTACATGGGGATAATATTGGTGTGTTGCGGGACATGAATAATGACGTCTGTATAGTATCGATTTATTTATTTTTTTGTTATGCTGGTTGGGCAAACAACTTTTCAGCGTAGGAATATAAAATATATATAGAGACAGATCGAAGTGATAAGAAATTTTTTTCTTGAAAATGTTTCTTATTTCATTATCGATTTTTAAACATTATACACGGGGAATATTCATTATCTTGCTAGAGTACAATAAACAAATTCATTTGGGACTTGTGTATATAGAGAACGGAGTCTATACAAATACAAGTGAAAAACTGTTATCTTCAGTGTAGAACGCAAGAAAATCTATTTTATAAAATTGTATTCTCTAGTTGGAAATAAATTTTATTTTATAACTGTATAGTTAGTATGCTGGTGTAAACTGTACAGTGGATACATGGTGTAATAAATTTATTTGACGACGAAAACTATAAAAACTAAAAACGACATTATCAATGCATTTAGATGAACTGGAGAGAGAATAGACATTATTTGTTCTGGAATACCATGAAATTTATATTAGATGAAAATATATACGAGAAAAATGACTCTTGTCGTTGGTGATAATTTTATATTTTGATGTGCGATAAATAACTAAGTTTGTCTCGTAATAAAAATAAAATTTGTTTTAAGCTCAAAGCTACTGTATAAAATATATTTATTAATATATGGTGTGTTAGTGATAAATCTTAATTGGATATATGGTTATTTTCTAAAATCCAATGCTTTTATACATTCAATAGGTCAGCGGAATGTAAATGTCAATACTTTAGTCCTGTATATTTAGCTGGTATAAATAAAGTGAAAACTAGAAAGTTCAGAGGTTCTTTTAATTGACATACTTGTTGTAATAGTAAAATTGTATAACTCTTAAAAAACGATTTTTTTAAATAACGTGAACCAAGAACTCATTTTAATTCCAACGACTACTTGTAAAATTAAAAATACTATACATCAAGCGTATTAATGAAAATCTTATTAGATATTTTAATTAAAAAATTTGTAAATTTTAAATCGTTCTATATTATTAGTGAATTTTTCAATTATTGCTTATAATAAAGCATTCAACAAAATAATTGAATGTAACGATTGAAAAATTACTAGTAATAATTATTAACAAGCGAGAGCTTTAATAAAGAAAAGTCATTGTTAATAAATCGCAAATAACCAAATAAGAAAAAAATAACGATATCAATTTTATTGTAAAATTATTATTCAAACTAAGAAGTCACCGAAGAACTGAAATGTACTCGTAGTACAATTGAATCGTTTTGCATTCATAATTTGCTTTCCTAAATTACCTTGGAGTTCGAAGGCATTAATAAGTGAATATTTGTAGATAGCTATTGGTCAGTTTATGCTATGCAAGTATTCAAAAATTTAGTTTATTGCGAAAAAAAGAAATGTTTAATAAATTTGTTTGTTAAGTGAAACTAACGCCATATCAAATTAATCCGTAAGGCTCTCTCATAGATTTTTTTAATATTCACGCTCTCAGCGATTTTTATATATGAAAGGATGTCGTTAAAGCTTCTAAACACCATGGGAGCCAATCTCCGCGATTAAGCCAATCCCATATTCACCAAAAGAGCCAATTTCTGAGATTCATGTAAATGCCATAATGTACAATGACATCCTTTCATTTAAAAATCACAAATATGGTGGATTTTCAAAAATTCTATGCGAAAGAACTTACTTAAATGACATTAGATGGTTTTAGTTCTAACGAAATAAGTTTCCTTTCATACCTATATAGCCACTACGGGAGCCAATCTTTAAGATTCGTGTAATTTGCCATACGCTTATTCAAAAATGTGTGCCCTTATTTATCCATTACGAGAGCAAATGTATGGAATTTGTGTAACTTGCTGTAAGCTACAATAACATCTTTTCAGATAAAAAATACGGCCTGCTTGAATGTCCCAAAATTCTATGCAAAAGTCCTACGGATTAGTTCGAAATATATGCCCTTTTAAATTTATATAGCCACTATGGGAGCCAGTCTCTGAGATTCTTGTAATTTGCCATAAACTTCAACGACTGTTCCAAAATTCTATGCCTACAGATTATTTCAAAATGACATTGAGTGATTTTAGTTCCACGTGGAATATCTATTCAAACTTTTATAGACAATATGGGAGCCAAAGTGTTTTAAGCTTGACGTAAACTACAACGTTATCCTTTAATACAAAAATCGCAAATCGTGTGAGGGTTCAAAAATTCTATGCAAGAGCCTTACAGCGTATTTCGAAATGATATTAGGTGATTTTTTTTTAAAATTTATGCCATTCAAAATCAATATAGTCACTTTGGGAGCCAATATCTAACATTTTTATAATTTATCATAAACAACAACGACATTCGTTCTTATAAAAACCTCGGATAGCATGAATTTTGAAAATTTCTATACAAGAGCCTTACGGATTATTTCGAAATGGCATTGAAAGACTTTAAATCCACAACGTTTGTCCTTTTCAGTCCTATAAAGTCTCGAAGGGAACCAATCTCTGAGATTCGTGCAATTTGTAATAATCAACATCCTTTCTAACAAAAATTTCACCGTTGCCTAATGATTAAAATATTTCTGAAAAAAATATGCAATACAAGAATTTAGTTTTTTGCACAAATTTATAAATTTTTATTTTTACACTTTTAATAAATGTACGGTCGGCCAAATATCAGTCTAAAAACTATATTTTATCCGAAAAAATAAAATAAATTTCTGTTTAAAGTTTATTCAAGTGTCCAATAATTTAAAAGTATCCAGAAACTTTACACCGGTAAAATAGCCAAGAAACCACGATCATTAAAAGAGTGCTATCGATATTAATGCTAACATTAAAATAAACGAACTAATTTGAAATATTTTAATATCAAAGCAATACTCAATATGACGGTTAAAATACATCCACTGAGAAAGAACAAGACATTAACACGTGAATGCATGAAACGACGTAAATCGTCGAACTTACCACATCATTGTAAAGTATATTAACTGTAAAGGGCTAAAGTAAAAAATAAAAAATATATCGCAAAAATTGACTCAACAATCAATCGTTACTCGGGGGAAAATTCTAACTACAACTCGAGTGCCGCAATAGTTGAATTTTTGCAGTTTGGTCGTTGCAACCTTATGAGTTTAAACGGATTATTATTTAAAATTAAATAACTTTTCATAATTGGAAAAAATATTTTTTGTTTGTATTTGCCCGGGCAAAAAACAGCAAAGTTCAACTTTTTATAAGGAGGACTACGAAATCAAGCTGCCAATAAAAGGCCTAAGGAAATTCTGATTTTTGTAAGGTTTTGTGTTGTGTATCTTCACACAAATACCTTGGGGTTAAAGATAGGGGGGAATGCATTTTTCTATTTTCTGCGGTAGATATATTGTGACTTGTGAGTAAATGGCCTCTTTATTTTCCATGACTAGAAAAGTCGTAAACATTGTGTAAATGTCATTAAAAATAATATTTTGTTACACAAGAAAGAACATTTTTTGTTGTCAACTGGAAGTGTCTAAAGTCAAACATATCGTATTTTATGTAAAAAAATTTGTTTGTTTTGTTAAGAGTCGGTAAAATTATTAGTCTAATCTTGTTAGAATATGTTAGACCACAATCCTACAAATAACTGATAAAGTTTTTCTTCAGTCAACTGGCACTGCTAAACGCCGTTAAAATAGTGGTCCTCTAAACGGACAAGACCAAACAAAAAAACCGACTTTAGTAGTATAATTGGACTAGCAATATACAGACAAAAAGCCATTATAAATAACCGACTGGTCTTTGTTCAGTCAATTGGTACTACAAAGGTCTTCCAAATATTAGTTATTCTATTGTACTTGAGGAAACGATTGTCTGGCGGAAAATTATTCGGTCCTTAAGTCCCCAATCGGTTATTTTATAATACTTAAATTACAGTATTCTTTCCGGCCTTGTAAGTGGTTATTTTGCTTTAATTATCTTGTAAAAATACTTTTATTTAAGAAAATATTAAATATTTAGATTGTACACTATATTTAGTACAAAACAATATTTAAGCGATGCATCTGCATATTAGAACCCAATCGATGCATTTTTTCATTATGTTTTAAATATATAATGTTTTTGTTTGTTAAAATTAAAATCATTTCACTTCGTGCATGGAATAATTTTAATATATAGTATTTATATTTCTTTCTAATTTAAAATAAATCATTTCAATTAAGTAAAACCAAATAAATTTGTATTTAATTCGCTACATTTGCAAAGAATCTTTGTTAGAAGATTGCCAATATTTACTTCGTGCATGTAAATTACTTTTTTATGCAAATTGTCAATATTTAGATAGCACACATTAAATGGCACAACACAATATCTTATCGATTTATTTGTATTTTAAAACCCGATCGATGCATCTTATCATTAGAATTTGGATATAAAATGTTTTTGTTTGTAAAATTAAAAAAATTCGCTTCGCGCAAATTGGAATAAATTTATCTAATTATGCAAAACCTAAAAATTGTGTCTTTACTTATCTTGTAAGTGGTTATTTTGCTACATTTGCTAAGTAATTTACGTAAAAGAACATCATTATTTACTTCGTGCATGTAAAATAACTTTATTTATCCAAAAGTAAATATTTTGATTGCCTGCTATATTAAGCATTTGTATATGTTAAAACCCAATCGATGTTTTTCGTTGTTAGATTTTAACTTTACTAATTATTTGTTTATGACGAGAAAATTTTTTAGTTCCTGCGTGAAATAATTTTAATATTTTTCTACTTGATTATGATTTTAAAAAAATTAGAAAATATGCGTTTACCCATATTTTCAGTAGTTTTTTATATTTAAAATAGGCAAAAAACAAGAATATTTACTACGTGAATGTAATACTAGCTTTGAATACGTTAAAGAAATATTAAATATTTAAATTTCACAATATATTAAGTAGAAAACAATTGCTGTGTTTTTTATTAGCGCCCGATAGCTATATCCGGAGCAGCCAATATTCTATGTCAAAACTTATATTTAGCGCGCTATTATTGCATATAATTAATTTATTTAACTCTAAACTAAGATTTTTCATTCAACTTTTTGGTTAAAAATCGGTACACAAATATTTTGCTCTACCCATTTATCGGGAGCCGCTATCGGGAGCGCTATCCATTTCAATGGGAAATTTGAAAAGGCATTTATTTTGTAAACCCCTGAAACCATTAGCAACTAAATCTTACAATAAAAATTTAAAACGCAGCAAAATGAATTCTTGTTTATAACGTCATGTCAAAATAAATGTCAATTAATATATTTCAGGTGATAAATGTTGGTTTTATTGATGAATTTAGTTTTAATTTTTATAGTACAGCGACACCAGTGAATAATAGCTGCAGTTTCAATAGAAAATTGTCATTTGGCTCCGGATAGTGCTCCAATATTAAAACACGGCCAATATCTAATCAATGGATCTGCAAGTGCGAACCCATTTGATGCATTTTGATTTTAGATTTTAAATTTGAAAAGTATTTGTTTGTAACAAGAACATTGTTTACTTCGTAGAACTAGAAAATATGTGTTTAAGCTTTTTTAGTGGTTATTTTATTTAAAAGAAGAACAGTTTTTACTACCTGCTTGTAATAATAACTTTATTTTAGTTATGAAAATATTAAGTATTTAAATTGCACACTATATTAAGCACAACACTATCTCTACATTAGCAACAATTGATACATTTTGTCCTTAGATTTTGCCTTTACAACATTTTTGTTTGTAAAAATTAAAAATTTTACATCCTACATGAAATAATTGTAATGTATTTATATTTGTCTATAAATTGAATTAAATTAAGTCAAATCAGCAAAATTTAACAAATATGTATTTAATTATCTTGTTAGACGTTATTTTGTTACATTTGCTACATAATTTGAATAAAAGAACTCCAATATTTACTTCGTGCATGTAAAATAACTTTATTTTTTGGTTTCTTAATAAAATAAATTACTTCAATTTAATAAACACTAAAGTATATTTATTTACTACGTACTTACAGTTTTACTTACAGAATTTCAATATTTACTTCGTGCATGTAATAATAACTTTGTGCGAGAAATTAGTAAATATTACACACTAATTATTACTCACTAGATTAAGTGCAACACCAAGTCTCATTTTGTCATTAGATTTTAGATATACAACGTTTTTAAAATTAAAAAAGTTCATTTCCTGCATGAAATAAATTTTAAAATACATTAAATTTACATTAAATTTATTAATTTGTTTACAAATTAAATAAAATAAATTCAATTAAAAAAAAAAAACCTAAAAAATATTTATTTATTAATTGTACTAGTGGATTTTTTGCAAATTTTTTTAAATAATTTAGCTAAAAGAACACTAACATTTTTTTCGTGCATGTAAATATCTTTAAACAAATTATAAATATTTATATTACAGCCTATATTTGGCGTGTCGCAATATCACATCAACACATTTATATATTAAAACACACTCGATGATTGATGTTGTTAGATTTTTATTTTTCAACGCATTTGATTCAGACTTGAACAATTTTTTCTTCTTGCATGAAATATTTTTAAAGTTTTTCTATTTGATCATAATTTGAAAGAAACTACTTCATATAAGTGTAAATTATAGAATATGCATTTACTCATCTTGATAATGGTGTAATATTTGCATGTTATTATAACTTTATTTAATAAAACAGTAAATATTTAGATTGTACACTATATTTAACTCACCACAATATCTTATCGGCGCTTTTGTATATTAGAACCAAATAGACGTATTTTCTCTTTCTATTTTAAATTTAAAAGATTTGTTACAATAATTAAAAGATTCACTTCCTGCATGTAATAATTTAAATGTATTTATATTTATTTATACATAAAATTAGTTAATTTAATTAAGCAAAACCAAAAAATATGTATTTACTCTCTTTGTAGTGGTTAATTTACTTAATTTAGTTAAAATAACACCAATATTTATTTCATGCATGTATAAACTATATTTCCAAATTGTTAATATTTATATTGCATAATATAGCATAATATCATATCGGCGTTATTTTATGTTAAAACAGATTCGATGCATTTTGTTGTTAGTTATTAAATACACAAGAAAATTTTTTTCTTCCTGCGTGAAATAGTTTTAATGTTTTTCTACTTGATCTTATTTTTCAATAAATTAATTCAAGTAAGTTAGGCCTACAAAATATGTATATACGCTTCTTGTTACTGGTTATTTTCTTTAAAATAGTTAAAAGAACAAAATATTTACTTCTTGCATGTAATAACTTTAATAGTTGATTGCTCACTATATTTAATACAATACAATATTGATGTTAGAAATCAATCGCAGCATTTTGTTATTAGATTTAAAGTTTAAACCGTTTTTGTAATATTTAAAATTTTACTTCCTGCATGAAATTTTTTTATTCTATTATATTTTTCCCTTAATTGAATGAAATTGTTCAATTTAGCAAAATTTATAAAGTATATGTGTTCACTCATCTTTCTAGTGGTTGTTTTATTACATTTACGACATAATTTAATTAAACGAACAGCAATATTTACTTCGTGCATGCAAAATAACTTTATTGATATAAACTGTAAATATTTATATTATATACGCTGTGTCAACCGTTTCTCTATTATATTATAATTTGAAATAAATTACTTTAATTTAGTAAAAACTAAAGAATTGTTTACAATGTACTGTATTTATTTACAGAACTTCAATATTTACTTCCAGCATGTAATAATAACTCTGTATAAGAAATTAATAAATATTAAGATTGAAAACTATATGTAGCATAATCCAATGTCTTATCGGTGCATTTGAATATTAGAACCAAAACACATTTTCTGCCTTATTCATATCCTGCATGAAATAATTTTAATGTATTTATATATGTTTGGTAATTGAAATAAATTATTACAAAAACAACTATATTTACTTCGTGCATGTATAAATAATTTATTACGTAATAATTATTACGAATGTCATCGATTCAGCTTATCTATGTATTTTGTCATTAAATTTTAACTTCAAACCGTTTTTTTTGTAATTGAAATAATTTCACCTCCTGCAAGCAATGATTTTAATGTATTTATGTTTGTTTATAAATTAAAATAAATAATTTCAAATAAGCAAAAAATTAAAATTATTTACTAATTTTGCTAATAGTTAATTTGCTATATTTTCGATATAATTTAGTTATTTAGAGTGCACACAATATTTAGTATAACATAAAATCTAATCGATGCATTTGTATGTTAGGACCCAATCGATGCATTGTTTCATTAGATTAAAAAATTAAAAAAATGCACTTCGTGCATGAAATAGTTTTAATATAATTTTATTTATAAGTAAATTGAAATAAATTAATACAATTAAGCAAAACATAAAAAATATTTTTTACTCATATTGTCAATGGTTATTTTGGTTTAAATAGTTAAAAAACAACTATATTTACTTCGTGCATGTAATAATAATTTTATTTAAGAAAATAGCAAATATTTATTTAGATTGTGCAATATTATTGCACATTTTGCTACTAAATTTTAACTTTAAAGCGTTATTTTCTATGAAGCGTTTGTAAATTTTAAAATTATCACTTCCTGCATAAAATAATTATAATGTGTTTATATTTGTGTATAAATTGAAATAAATTAATTTATTTAAGGAAAACCAAAAAAAGAAATTTGGTTAACTCTTTCTTTAGTGGTTATTTTACTTAATTTAGTTAAAATAACTCCAATATTTACGTCGTGCTCAATACATTTTGTTTTTAAATCTTAACTTCACATAAGAAAACTTTTTTCTTCCTGCATGAAATAGTTTTAATGTTTTTCTACTTGATTTTATTTTAAATTAATTCAATGAAGTTAAATCTAGAAATTATATATTTACCCATCTTATTAATAATTATTTTATTTAAAATAGTTAAAAGAACAAGAATATTTACTTCGGTCATGTAATAATAACTTTATTTAAGTTAAGAAAATATAAAATATTGATTGCTCATTATATTTAATACAACACAATATGGATGTTAGAAATCAATACCATTTTGTCATTAGAATTTAACTTTACACCGTTTTTGTTTGTAAAAATTTAAAATTTTACCTCCTGCATGAAATTCTTTATTTCTATAAGTTGAATAAAATTAACTCAATTCAGCAAAATTTAAAAAATATATGTTTACTCATCTTGCTAGTGTGGTTGTTTTGTTACAATTACTACATAATTTAATTAAATGAACAGCAATATTTACATCGTGTATGTAAATTAACTTTATTGATACAAAATGTAGATATTTATATTATACACTATGTCAACCGATTTTCTATTAGATTATATTTTGAAATAAATTATTTCAGTTTAGTAAAATCTAAAGAATTATTTATTATGTACTATATTTCAATATTTACTTCGAGCATGTAATAATAACTCTGTATAAGAAATTAATAATTATGAAAATTGAAAACTATATTTAGCACATGACAATTTCTTATCGGTGTATTTATATATAAGAACCAAACTCATTTTCTCTCTATATTTTAACTGATCAACGTTTTTGATTCTGTTTGTAAAAATTAAACGATTCATTTCCTGCATGAAATAATTGTAATGTATTTATATTAGTTTAATAATTGAAATAAATTATTACAATTAATCAAAACCTATAAAATATGTGTTTTCTCTTATTGTTAATAGTTATTTGCTTAAACTAGTTAAAAACATTTCTTTTTACTTCGTGCATGTAATAATATATTTAATTAAAAAAAAACAAATATTCACATTTTGCATAATAATTAGCACAAAAGACATCGATTCACGTTCATCAATGCATTTTGTCATTAAATTTTAATTTAAAACCGTTTTTGTTTGTAAATTTTAATAATTTCACTTTGTGCAAGAAACAATTTTAATGTATTTCGATTTGTTTATAAATTAAAATAAATTATTTCAAATTAGCAAAACCTAGAATTTACTCATCTCGCTTTTGGCTTATTTGCTAAACTTCCAACATAATTTATTTAAAAGAACGCCAATATTATTTTTCGTGCATGTAAAATAACTTTATTTATGCAAAATGTAAATATGTACTGATATTGCAGACAATATTTATTATAACATAAAATCTCATCTCATTTTTATGTTAGAACCCAATCAACGAAAAACGTTGAATATCTAAAATCTAATGACACAATATTAGATTTTAGATATTCATCGTTTTTTTCGTAAAACTAAAAAATTTCACTTCGTGCATGAAATAATTTTAATGTAATTTTATTTATATGTATAATTGAATTAAATTAATATAATTAAGCAAAATTTTAAAATTTTTTATTTACTTAACTTGGTAACGGTTATTTTACTACATTTGCAAGAAAATTATGTTAATAGAACAACAATATTTATTTTATGCATATAAAATAACTTTGCATCTAAATTATCGTACAACAACATAAAATCGACGCATTTATAGATTAGAGCCCAATCGATGCAATTTTTGTTAGTTTTTAAATTTATCACGTATAAGTTTGTGCCATGAAATTTTTCTACTTCCTGTGTTTACTCATCATCTTGATAGTGAATATATTGCATTATTTTGTTAAAAGAATTCCAATATTTACTTGGTGCATTAAATAATAACTTTATTTAAGAAATTAGTTAATTTTTAGATTGCGCACGCTAAAATAAGCACAACATTATGTATTAAGCACAATCGATACATTTTTTAATTAAATCTACGATGTTTTTTTTTGTAATAAATAAAAATTGAATTTCCTGCATGAAACATTTTTAATGTGGTAATTTTAATTTGTCAGTTAATCAAGATCGAAAAAAATATGTATATGCTTATCTTGTTTTTAGTTATTTTGCTAAATTTCAACTATAAATTGAGCAACTGAATTAACTGAAGGGATAGTTTGCTCGTGTTAATAATTCAAATAGGGTTTGTTTTATTTTGCCATTTTAATTTGATGATTTTCAATTAGCCATCAATTAGTCAAAATTTTGTCTAAATACTTTAGAAAATACATAAACATATAAAATTGACAACTAGTTATTACGACATTTATGGGTATGAAAAGAACATCTTCTTCTCTTCAGTAATTCATTTAAATGAAGGACTCAATTCCTAAAGTGTAGAGTTGTTCCCTTCAGTTGAAAAGAACGCGGTTGGCAAATCACAATTTTTTGTGTAGAAATTTTGCAAATTTTTTTTGGAGCAACTTGAATCAGATTCATTATTCCATGGAAAAATCATTGTTAGCTAAAAAGCTCATTTCTGGTCAAATGGCTTCGTTAATAAGCGCAATTGTCGCATTTGGAATGAGAAAACCCATATGGTGTCATGGTTTACGTTAGTATGCACAAAAATTAACATTTTGGTGGAGTTTATGGCCTGTAGGTGTAACCATGCTACGGAAGTTAGCCAAAAATTTCCGCTTAAAAAAACATGCATTATTGGCATATTTTGTATTAGATGATAGTACAAAATTCTGTTGATATGCCGAAAGATGCCAAAAATTACATGTTATTGAAGTTATGATGAAAAAGATTTTCGCCGAAAACAAATTTGAAAAATCACTATGACATAATTCGAATGTGTAAAGGTAATATAAACTGCTTTAAGTTAGGCCAACTCGTAAACTGCTGGATAAAATATTTATAATTTGTCGTGCTAGAGAGCAATGAGTTTAAGTCGTGGCGGTAACAGTGAACACCTGTGCCAAAAAGCAGGCCATATTTTATGTAGCATTACAGTGAAATAAATAAAAAGCTGGAGGCATGTTTCGTGGTAGTTTGGACTGGGAGAATTTAAGTAAGTAATGAATGAAAGTAAAGAATGAATTTCATCATAAAACAGCGGTTGTATGGCTAAGATTATTCTTGGATGTACTCCGTTGAATGGCAGAAATTTGGTTTGCTTCATGCGCACGCTTTGGTTTGGTTCTTCAAAAAAATAAAATCGGGTGAAATTGATTCCGTCATTGCAACCGAAATCCCGTATAAAGCTTTTCATCCGAAATCAGATGCAGTGGTGTCTAAGAATACGATCCATGGACCGTAGTTTTCAACAACGAATCACCACCAAAGGGTTATTCGATAGCAAGTGTTTCAAGCGATACTCGTGAGATCTGATTGCCGACACTGTCACATGCAATGACGGACACGCATTGTATTATAGGCGATTAGTAGTAGATAATGGATGATCTACAGTTGTGAAGGGCAAGCTGGGTCGCATCTACACTATGCATCCAAAAACGATCTTAATTTTATTGTTAATTTGATTGTTTTTGGCATTGAAGTTGCCCTGGCATTATAGCTTCATGTGAAATAGCAGCCACTTTGTTGGAAGCCACATGAACTGCACTATGCACTACTATGCCCAGAAGTACACTTTAAATTTATATCACTATGATGCTACATAAAATATGCCCTGATTTTGGTCACAGGTGTTCACTGTTAGTTCAACAAATCAAATTCATTCCCTTTCATTTTGCCACAGGTGTTCACTGGTAGTTCAACAACTCAAATACGACAAATATATAAATATTTAATCCAGCAGTTTACGAATTGGTCTAACTTCTCCCAGCTCACATTCGAATTATGTCATAGTGATTTTTCAAATTTGTTTTCTCCAAAAATCTTCTTCATCATAACTTCAATAACATGCAATTTTCGGCATCTTTGATCATATCAACAGAATTTTGTACTACCACCTGATACAAAATATGCCAAAAATGCAGGTGTTTTTCGGCTGAAATTTTTGGCTAACTTCAGTAGAACAATTGAACCATATTTTACTGAAAATGGAAATGTCGTTGCAGTTACCTCCATTAACGGTATAGACACTGGTTTTTATTATTGATGTTCGTGAAATAAATGAAGATTTATGTGAGAATTTTTTGAAAATTCAGAGGTATTTAGTTGAAATCATTTTTAAATAAAAATATCATGAACAAATGAGGAAGACCTTCGATGATTAAAAAGTTTCCGCTAAGAATGTGAACCTGCAAATATTGCACCTTTCTCTACCTTGTACTGTTGGTTAATATTTACAGTATGAACAACAAGAGCGTGAACGGCACAAACTAAGTAAAAACAAAACTACGATTTTTTTTTGTTTTTATTATGAAAGTTTGTTGTATTTGCTAGGGCGCTAGCAACTAATACATACCAAAATTCATCATTTCTCGTAATAAGCGCCTGACTCCTTTTGTCCCTACTATCAACAAATTTTTTTGCATACTGTAGTGTTAAAATTTTCTATATCTTCGTGACAATTCGCCCTAGATCGCTCAAATTGGTACATTTTCAGCTTAATCTTCATGAGTGTTTATAAATTTTGATCGGACTGGAATTAGGTGACTGAGACGGCCAATCCGATGTTGTGATGCCTTTTTTGAGTTTAAAATTCGAACAGAGTAGACTATGGTTATTTTGGATCATTGTCTTCTTAAAGATGCAATTAGAGTTCCCCGCTTCAAATCATGTAAGGTTAGATAGTAACAAGCCTCGTGAATAAATTTTATTCATGAAAATTGCGTTAAGGTTCCGCGTGGAAACTATTAATTTACCAAAACCTTGCTTGGTAAAGCATCTGCTTCCATACATGGAGCAAGGGCGGATGCTTCACAGTTCGGAATCCTTGTTTTTGCTTAGTTGGCCAAACACACCTTTTAACACTAAAACTCCAAAAGGATGACTCATCGGTAAACATAATAATCGTAAAATCTTTGTGTTTATGTTCATTCGCCCATTGTAGTTGCTTTTCCATGTGTTTTTGTGTTACGGAAGAAGAGGAATCAATAGAAAACCGATGTAAGCCCCTCCCATATTTGTTCCGATAGTTTTAAGTATAGTTATGACGTACAGGCTTTTATTGAACATACTGTACATACCGAGTCCACTTTTCAGCCATACGCAATTAAAAAGAATGAAAGGAGGAAAACGATAACGACACTTAAAGGACATAACACAAAAAACTCTCAAATTTTGATATACTAAAACATCAAAGATGCTTAGCTATAGACTTGTATAACACAAGATTTTATATTATAGAAAATTTAAAATCATATAAATTTTCATTTATTTTTTATGTATACAATTTTCATTTCCTTCCGGATGCTTATTTTTGTAAATTGGCTTATAATTAACAATATGATAATTTAAGGCTATATATATATGTATATATAAGAAATTGTAGAGACAAATCACCCCGAGTGCACGATGGTCTTGCATATCAAGAGTAAAACTATACAGTCACTATTATTACAAAACGCTTATTATATGCAATATAATTAGCACTATAGAATTACATCGTTTACAAAGTTTTAATATAAAATTCGAAACATTTCATGGATACTTAATTTCACCTCGAGCATCTACTTTGTGTTGATGTTTCGCTTATGTGCTTTTCCGCAACTTTGAACAGCGAAGGAAAATTTTTAATATATAAGAAAATTATTTTATATTGGCTATTATTAGCATCATGGTTCAAATCATGCTTGAGATGGTGGAAAAATGGTGTATATCCGCTTACAAAGCAAACGGCAAAAAATTAAAACCTACACATTACAGTCATGAAAAATGTCTGTTTAAGCTCAACTAACTATAATATTTTTTAATACATTTTTTAGAAATTCTCAAAAATTATAATTTACACTTTATAGTTAAATCCAGCAACTCGGAAATGTACATTGTGTACCAGCCAGTCATAATTCTGTTGAATCAATCGTACTAGTTCTTGAAAATATTTTCGTTTATCCATGCAAAAAAATGTATTTTAATGAGCTCTAGACTGGCTTCTATATTTGTGATTCAGACATAAATATGACAAACTCGAGATTAAAAAAGTTTATTGTTCTGCATCATAACTCTCTCTCTGTCAGCGTTAAGCCCATACAGCATAGCTGTTTTAGTTACAGTTTGAAAAATAAAAACTTTACTTTTAAATAACAAATTTGCTTTATTAATTTTTTAGGATGAGTACATTTTTCATATATGACAAAACTACTGGTACAAAAACTGTTAAAACTTTTGCATCGGTAAGTATAGTGAATCTAATATTCCGAAAAAATTTATGCCATAAATACTGTTTCATATGGGATTTGAATAAAAAATACGGAACTTAATTTTGCAGGGACGAGGTAATAATTTTATTTTCGTCGTGTTAGAGTTTGTCAACTGAAAAACTTTATATTGTAGGTAGAGGATTATAATATAAAATTATATTAGAGATAGTGCTCCATCCATTGTTTGGATGCAAAATTTCGATTCATTTGATCATTTTATTTCATTTGCGTAAGCTTTAGCCGATTAATTCTTCACACTTTCCATAACAAATAATTTAACTTAGGATAAATCGATTTTGTAGATTTTTGAGAACTAAATCCAGAAAGGTAACTTAACATTCTATAAGAAATTGTGAGGTATAAATGGTTTCTGTTTAATAATTATAACATTATATAATTGTGTGTACGGATGTCTACCTTTCCGCATTCTAAAAACTCATAAAAAGAGGTAACATCTTGAAAATTTCGATAATTTTACCATATCCATCAACAAAAATCATACCCAGTATCACATTAATGTAATATTTATTTGGTTGTTGTGGCTCATTTTTAGACGAAGTTATATAGCTCCTTTATTTTGTGATGCATAATATTAAAATATTGGAACATTTGTTGACGGGACAAGTGAAAAATGAACCACGAAACAGTCACTCTTGATGCTATCTTTTATCAAATATTTTGTGGTCCGTCGCTCTCTATGGCCACCGGTTTGTTTCTGTGAGTGAACTTTCTGTAAACAACACCATGCCTGGTTAATTTTCTGTCGTTTTATGCACTACACTACGACATCGCACCGTGAACAGGGTTAGACTCTTACATCGATCCCAGTTTTCCTGGTAGGCTTTAATTTCTTTCCGCCTTTAATATTTTTTAAAGATATATAACATTCCGTCTGACTGTGAATGGAATGGTGTGGCGCAAGTTTTCTAAATGTAAAGAATTTTACACATCTCTAGGAACACGGATGACACATAGTTGTTACCGATGGCTATCCGTCAACACGCAGTTCTCAACTAAGCACGCAGAGACCTCTCTCACGATGATGTTTTCCCGGCTAGATCTCAGGGTAATGCCATGGGTCGAAGAGTAATTAGAGGCTTACGTGCTCCTGACTTGCACCGTGGAACAGAAAAATCAAAAGCAAATTAAACAAAACTGAAACTAAATTAAAGACAACAGAATTCGTTGAACGAAACTTGAGAAACTGATATAAATTAATTATAACCGGGTGTGCCCATCCGGCGGCAACCGAGTGAAAAGTACCCAGTCTGTTGAAGAGGCCTCCCGAATAACTCATCGACACCGAAAGGCCGATGCCCAGCGTCAACGAATCAGAATAAAAGGGTAGGGAAGCCTTCTCAACAGACCAGGCCTTTCTTTACCCGGAGAGATCTCTAACAAACCTCTCACAACTACGGTTCGCCGTAAACCGTTGGGCACGAGTTCGCCAAAACCCGCATATATTTTTTTCCGTTGAGCGACCTTTTTGCCGAAGGGAAATGAGGAGGAGGCCTCAACTGGCCACCCGGAATTAAAAACTTTGGGCGTTGGTTTGCCTTAACCCATTGAATGGCCTTAACTGGCCACCCGTAAATAAAAACGTTGTGCGTTGGTTCTCCCGACGTTAACCAAAAAGCAAAATACGTGGTCACTCGGTACTAATGCGGCAGCTGTGCCCGCCAATATACAACTAAATTTTGGGCCACGTGCTGGCGGCTTTACTAAAGCTGAATTACGGCGTTCTTTCGCCTAAAAGAATCCTAGTTGCGTTAGGCAGGCAACCTATCTATCTTGAACTTTTCTCTCAAACAAATAACTAAGTCAAATCCATTAGGCAACCCAAATGAGGTAGCAATTTATAGTTAGTAGGCAACACACGCAGTCAACATGCAGACTAACTAAAAAATTGTCGCACCACACCCAAAATACCGAATAATATTTTTTTTGTGTTTGCGTCACTTACCCTACACACTCTCTTGCTCCCGTATCAGCTGCACTCACTAAAACAAGAAAATAACAAAAAATACTTTTCTATATCCTAGCCGCTCGCACACACGCACAAAGGGTACACATTGCTCTTGCTCCAAAAATCAATAGACGTTTACGTAACACAGAATATTAATGCCCAATTCACAAAATAATGTAATATTAAATGACACAGATAGCACTACCTATTCAATTTTGGCGAATTTTATATATTTTGCGTTATTTTTTTACAAATTAAAAAAAAAAAAATTAAAAAAAATATAAATTAAATTATGTTAGGGCCCTCAAGGTGTCGCAACAACCTTTTAATTTTTTTTGGCTATGATGCCACATAAAATACTATATAGTTTGATTTTTGTTTGGAAGGCCCACACCTTGTTAAGGTTAGCCGAAAGTCACCAGCCGAAAATTAAAAAAATGATAATGCAGATTGTGTCTTAGGTTTGATAGCCGAACATAAAAATTGACCAACGTTGAACAGATTGTATTCAGCCGAAAGTTACTAGACGATATTTAAGAAAAAATATTTTTCCTTCATTTTATTTACTTCTTTAAGTTGATATTAAAATAAAACTTTTGGTTTATGATATGTTATGTCTACTGCATACCAATTGTGAAGAAATTTTGATGGGGATACAGGGGTGTAATTTAACAAAATTTCCATAGCTCAATTTCTTGCAAATTCATTGAATGGCCTGGCGTTTTTTTTACACCTAAATTCGCTTGATGCCACTATGACAATTTTATCGGCCCCTAATGTCTTTTAACAACAGTTCAGTTTTGAAAAAATTCTGATGGGGATACGGAGGTACAATTTGACAAGATTTCCAGAGTTCAATTTCTGAGAAATTCATTGAATGGCCTGGCGCTCTTGTTTAACCTAAAATCGCATTGATGCCACTATAACCATTTTATAGGCCCTAATGCTTCTTAACAATAGTCCAGTTTTGAAGAAATTCTGGTTGGGATACGGGGTAGCAATTTGACAAAATTTCCGTAGTTCAATTTCTGAAAAATTCATCGAATGATCTGGCACTCTTTCTAAACCTAAATTCTCTTTGATGCCACTATTGCCATTTTATTGGCCCTAATGCCCATTCCCATTACAATTTCTTCAAGTTTCGACTGTCGTTAACTGGCATTGAGGCCTATCAAATGGTTATAGTGGCATTAATGCGAATTTAGGTTAAAAAGAGTGCCGAGCCATTCAATGAATTTTTCAGAAATATAACTATGGAAATTTTGTCAAATTACACCCACGTATATCCCCATCAGAATTTCCTTAACCGGTTTCATTAACCGGTAAATTTCGTTTACAAACGGGGGTGTAATTTCGCTTATTTAATATGTATCCACCGTTAGACCGAAGTTGACCAACATGACGGCCTATCAAATTACCATAGAGGCATCAATGACAAGGCATGCTAATCTAGAACAACAGGCCATTCAATGCATTTGTTTAATATATCAATTGAATTGGCGAAATTTTGATAAATTACACCCCTGTATCAACTTCAGAATTTCTACATAATTTGGCCGAAGAATTATGACATATCAAATGGTTAAAAATTAATTAAAATTGGTTTCTGTTGATGTGTTGCTGAAATAAGTTTTCGGCTGATAACTTTCGGCTGAAGAATGTTGATCAACGGTGGCGTATTTATATACTTTCTGCTGAGAAAGCGAAGACACTATCATTAGACATTATCGATTTTTTTTATCTTTCAGTTAACTTTAATAGTATAAGGCCCACACCTAATGTTGCAATGCAAATGCATTACCCGCTAAACTACAAATACCAAATAGTAATCCCTCGATTTACGTAACATCGAATTACGTAAATTCGATTTTACGTAAAACCCAAATTATGTTTTTTCAAATTCCAATTAAATAAAAATTTCGTTTTACGTAAAAAAGAGGAAACGTCCTTACAACATATAAAAACGAAACTAAGGTGAAATGCATTAAATTTAACATCTGTTAACATTTCTAGTTTTCTTACGAATACAAACAGTATTGTACATATAGCACGGGGATTTACATAATTAGGTATAGTTTAAATATACCTGTTTAGTGAATAGATGTTGATTTTGTTTGGTAGTAGTACATAGTTAAAGTTCGTTTAGTTTGGTTCAGATTAAATTTTTTTGTTAGTTTACTTTTTTGTTATCAAAATGTCATCAACTGCTAAGTTAAAACTAATAAAAAAAATATCAAGTTATTTCTTTGAAACAAAAAACAGAAATAATCAAGCGTTTCAAAAATGGAGCGACATTAAGTGAAATTGCACATGAACTTCGGTTTGCTGTATCAACAGTACAAACTATGCTAATTCCGAGAAAATTAATATTACCAAAAATATTACAAAAATACGGAGTCCGTTGATGGAACGTATGGATAAATTGCTGATGATTTGGATCGATGACAAGACTGGAAGAAACATGCCATTAAGTAGCTTAGTTATACGTGGAAAAGCTGTAAGTTTACACGAAGATTTAAAAAAGAAATGGGTAAAGCTCAGACGAGGAAACCTTTACAGCAAGTAATGGGTGGCTGGAAAAATTTAAAAAAGACACGAACTACATAACATTAAGGTTAGTGAAGAAGCAGCTAGTTCAGATCTCGCTGGAGCTAACGAATTTCGGAGCACTTTGAAAAAACTTATAGAAGAAGGCGACTACACCCCACAACAAGTATTTAAAGTCGATGAAACGGGGTTATTCTGGAAAAGAATGCCTGAAAGGACCTTCATTGCACAGAGAGAAAAGACAGCGCCAGGATACAAAGTGTCAAAAGAATGCCTAACTCTGTTATTTGGAGGCAATGAATCTGGAGATTTCAAGATCAAACCTTTATTGATTTATCGATCAGAAAATCCAAGGGCCTTAAAAAACATGGCAAAATCCAGTTTAGGCTTAACTTGGCGATCAAATTCTCAATCATGGATGACCGCCAAGCTTTTTCAAGATTGGTTTCAAAATCATTTTTGCCCGGCTGGCAAAGAATACTGTCGAAAGAAAAATATAGCCACCAAAATACTGTTATTTCTTGATAACGCGCCATCTCATCCACATAATTAAAACGATCCATCAGGGGCTGTTACAGTTCAATGCCCAAAAATACAACAGCACTGATCCAGCCTATGGATCAGGGAGTTATAGCCGCTTTCAAAGAATATTATCTGAGGCGAACTTTTCGTGAACTGATCGAAAAAGTAGATCAACCAGATCAGGATGTTTCAGTTCATTAATTTTGGAAGCAGTATAACATTAAAAATGCTCTGGAAAACATTATTGCTTCATGGGAAGAAGTAAAACCAGAGACGATGAATAAAATTTGGAGAAAGCTTTGGCCGGAATGTGTAGAAGATAATAACCCGGATAATTTAGAAATCGTTCAGAATGAAATTATCAGGTGCGCTCAACAACTAGGTTTTGAGGAAGTTACAAATGCTGATCTAATCGAGTTTTTGGAATCTCAAGAACCTGAATTAACAAACGACGATTTAATTGATTTAGAGGGAAACAGCATTAGCAGTCGTGAAGACAAAATTGAAGAAGCTATGGAAGTTCAACTGTCTAGCAACATGTTAAACGAAGCGCTAGAGCATATTGAGTCAGGATTGAAAATATTAACTTTAAATGATCCGGATGCAGTAGCAGTAAAGTGTCACGAGGAGTTAATCATGTTATAAACTGCTACAAAGAGCTTTATGATGCTATGTAAATCCAGAGAGCGGAAACAGCTTCGGATTGAACACTTTTTTAAAAATAAATCGGTAGAAAAACCAACGGAGTAAATATGAATTACCCTTAACACCGGTTGTTGTTATACCTATTGAATTGGAATTAATTTTCCAATAGGTATGTCTGAATTTTTATTTTTAGTTAGTCCAATGAATTTCATGTGAATTTGATGTGTGATGTTTTTTTAAATTTTGTTTGAAAGTTAGGTTAGTAAAACTGAATAAATAAATTTTATAACGTGTTTAGTAATTAAAAAATATGTACATAATGAATTAAATAAGAGTTTTTAATCTGAAAATCCTTTGGTTAGATGTTTACATTAAGATATAAAAACCTTCAATTTTCCTCTATTTGGTACGTAAATCCTGTTATTCATATGGATTTATATGAGAAAAAAACCTCGATTTACGTAATTTCGATTTACGTATGAGTTTTCAGGTACCGATTCCTTACGTAAATTGAGGGAAACGTAATACAATTTGGTTCCACGAATTTTTAAATACGACAAACTATAATCGTAGGCACAACGAATTTTCGAGTTTGTCTACGACAAACGACCTGCTTTGACCGTAATCCATTATTTTAAACTGGAGTTGCTTAAATTGCCAAAAACATGCTTACATTTAGAAAATTAAAAGTGTACAAAACATGGATATTCTCCAAAATAATAGAAGATTTAGTCAATTTTTGTACGACATTTTAAAAATGTCGATAATACAGTTTTTCTTTAGAAAAATGGTAAAAATAACAAAAACTTTCTGTTGATTTTTTCTACCAATGTATATAAAAGGGGTCGAAATCGCAAATTTTTTCTGCTGAATTTTTCTGCTACGTTCAATAGCATTTTTTCCTGATATCTCTGAAGCCATCTATAAAAAATGTACAAAATTAACTCATTTATTTATTTTTAACTATTTAATCAAAAAATACAGTCAAACATATAATTTTAATTAAAAAAAACTTAATTTCTTTAGCATATCCCAAATGATGATTTTCCAGGCATTTCAAGATTTGAATTAAAGAAATTTATTGAAATTTTAACAATTTTAAAATTCACAAAATTAGTTTTTTGATTATTTATTATTATGCAAAAAGCATACAATAAGGAACAACATTTTAATATTAAGTTGGTGAAGAAATTCACACTATAACACTAATTTTGGAACATTTGGATAGCGTACGTCATTAATTTGTTTTAAATTGAATAAAATAGAGAATTATGCATTTGTAATGTTTAGTAAGGGGACGATCCAACGACCCAATAAGGAATTAAATTTTTTAAATTATATTATGCGGAATATTTTTCCACGAATAAAAATTTAAATTATTGTTTATTTAGGAAAGGAAATTAAAATTAAATTCAATGACGAAATGCGGTAAAAATTAATTGGAAATTTTATATTCCTCATCACATCATATAATAATTATTTTTTCTAATAAATACTCGTAGTTAAATATCCTTAATTTTAAGTAAACTGTAAGACGTGTTTCTACAAAATTTGAATAAAATTTCCGGGTTAATAATTTGCAATCGGATCTTGCGGAATAATACAAATTTCATTTAAAGTATGTATATTACGTATATATACCTTAACCGTATTCTCGTAGATATGAAAAAGGTAAACATCCCATTTCAATGTCAATATAATATACATATACAGTTTTGATTGCATAGTTTGATTACTTATATGGATTTGAATAGGATCGAGTATTATACGTTTGTTAACAATAGCGTGACGGAGGAAAATTTTGTATGTATATGAAAGCACGTTGTGGACAAATAAAAATTGGATTTTTAATAACAACGGAAATTATTTACTTTGACCATCAGGGGTTCACCTTTGATATACATATATACATAAGTATGTATACCTAGTAATTTTCTAATCAAATTTTTTCTAACATAAACAAACAATACGATTTTTCCAGCGTTATATAATAAATAGAAACCTGTTATAATAAATTTAATATATGTAAATAAATTGTTTGTTTGTTGTTGTCATCTTATTACAAACGATTATAAATCTGTGTGTATAACGTCTACGTATACATTGCTACTAGTGTTGAGGAATTTATGAGAAGAGAATTGTATTCCAAATGGTAAATTTATTGTTTAAAGAAAGATAATATGGGGGTGGAAAATTTGGAAAATGTCTTGTGGTTTATTTATTTAAAACAATACTATATACTTATTTATTTCTTAAATGCTTTGTTTTGGAATAATATCTCTGGCGTAAAGAATTTTTTTTATCTTAAGATTTATATTTATTTTTTATTGAAATAAAATGAAGATTTATTTCTTAGTTTTAAAATTTTAAATATTTAGATTTAAATGCCAGAATTATTATTTGGTTCTGTTTGCAATTCTTTAATGTTTTGGAAATAAATTCGACGACTGTGGAAAGTTCTTGAAAACTCTTTTTCTAATAGTCCATTATATTTAATAGAAAGTTTATAAAATATTTCGTAAATTATTTTGCGATGGGCCACATTATGTAGCGATTAACAAAAAGTTAAAACCAGAAAAATCTGTATTAAGAAGTTTCAACCTGATCGCAAATCCATCTGGGCTGTAGAAAGCCGAATTTTGGTGGAAAAGCGTTTTTTCTTAAAACTTGTCATTTTCACAAAAATTTTAGAATTATAATCCAAAAAAATTTAAACACAAATTTAAATTTTTAATATTTTTGCCATAGTCATTTATTCGTAAATGCTTTGCTTAACAAAATATTTATGGAAAAATGAACGGTTAAAAGTTGATCTTCATTTTACATATACTTCTACGATTTCAAATACACCATACTTGATTTATAAAGCGAAAAAATTTAACTTATCGGACTTTTGGTAAACCTGCCTTGTGTAATCAGAAAACATAATTCTTGTTTAAATTTCAGAAACCCAACTAAGTCAGTCCTACACCGATTTCTACCAAATTTCACGAGGTTCTCACAATTGATAAAAAAAATTTAAATTAAAAGTTTATTCCGAATAACTAATCCGCCTGTATATGTTATGGCAAACACTTGACTTTCTTCAACGATATATGTCATAGATCTTGAATACCCCACACTAAATTTCTACTATTTTTGAAGATTTAATCTTCAATGATAAAATTGTAAAAGCTTATAAGGCAGCCGTCACTACTGGCACACTGATGTCCACCACATTTCCACTGATGTCCACCACATAGCATATTCTGAATAGTCAATTCAGCTGGTGTGGCATTTTTTTTTATTAAACCTCATCATTTGTATACTTTTTTATATATCATATTTATCATCAATATACTTTTTTTTATTTTAAATCGTTTTTTCAAAAAGCCATCTGATTTACAAAATGTTTGCAAAATCGTGAAGCACTTATGGTAGCTGTTACTTCCAGTGGATCGATATCTGCTAAATTTCACTGGGATCTCCAAAATTAAAAAAAAATAGCTTATATATTAAATGTCATCCCGACCAATAAATCTGAATGGGCTGTACAGGGGCCAAATTTTTGCCAAAAAAATGTCCATTATCAAAATTTAATCATTCCAGGGGGCACATACATTAGTGCTGAAATTAGCATCTTTAATCCTCTTCTTGAAGGTGGGGCGGGGGTTAAATATGAAATTAACCCGAATCATCCTGAACGTTAAATTTTCGAATTTAATTTTTTTAAAATATTTTAGACGTTTATGTTGTACATCAAAACAAGAAGAATTGCATCATCAGATTTTTTTCAAAGATATCAGTGTCCTCAGGGGGTCCTGTTGCTACACAGTAAAAAAAACGCAGTGTGAATGGCATTAATCCGAAAAAATACTTTACATTTTATCCAATTACGTCAAATTAACTCCGCAAGGAAGGGTACTACTTTTAAATCATTCGATAGGATTAAACAATAATTTTTTAATACCGTTTGGTGTAAAAGTAATAGTTCTTAGTAATTGACGATTATAAAAGTAGGACAAGCGCCGATCTGGTGGAAAAAGTATAAATAATAATTTCATCCGAAAAAAGTAAATCACGATCAAAATAAAAACTCCACTGGGATAAAAGAAACTTGTATCCGATCGGTGGGATATTATTTGACACAGATTCGGTGTCAGGAGAACTCCGTTTTTTTTTCTGTGTTTATGACAACGCCAGGACGGAAAGGCTATATGACAGTGCCACATAGTAAATCGGTTTGTTTATGGATTCACTTCAATAAAACAGCAAGATTATGTAGTAATTCAGTTTCCATTTTATTCAGACAGGACTGACAGTAATTATCTATTTATTTAGTGGTATGGTAAGCCCTTTCTCGCACTTAGTGCAAGCAGTTCGAACAATCGAATTGCATAGGTCGCCCGCACAGCGTGTCTTCTTCTCTTGAGGTATAACAATGTGATTCGTCTGGTCCTAGCGAAGAGTGGTAGCTAATGTGGTAGACTCCAATCGGCGCTTTAGACTTGAAACGCTGCTATGCGACTTTGGCGGATCTCCAAAATGCTTGCAATAATAAATTGCAATTTCGCGTTTGAATTGCTTTTGTGGTATATCCGGATTGATACGCCGATGAAGTTGCCATGCATTTTGCACGCAAGCATCGATAATCTATGTAAAGATGCAGCTCCCCCACTTTTTTCCGCGATAACCGATACGGTCAGCTGCGACGTTTTGGTCAAATCGATCGACCCCACACATATAATGATTGTACTCGGATACAACACAAGGACGAGTGACACCTACTTTCTTCCGTGCATGTTTGGAGTAGCGAGATGCAATCGATGTGGGTGTGGTTCCTAAATGTGTTGATAGCATACAGACGACCGAATAATCTATCCATTTCGTAAAGCGAATCTCGGTGTCGTTCATTTTGATGGAATTGTAGTAACCACGTGGTTTTGACTTCAATTTTTTTATGTGGAATCGGACAACTTTTCGGGATTCGATTCTCACGAATTGTACCAGTTCCATTATAGCCTTGATTTTTCAAATAAGCCAACAACAAAAAGCTCGTGAATGAATGGGAGTACATAAAGACCATACCTTATATTTAAAACGTACAGTCGAGCCTCCTATAACGCGATTAATTCGTACCGCATTATATACAAAACCATGCAATAAGAAACTGGGTTTGCGTTGTAATAGAAACCGCTTTATAAGAACATCGCGTTATAGAAGGGTTTCTCGCAATGTTTACCTCGAGTTATATGGAAACAGCGTTATAAGACGATCACGTTATAGGAGGCTCACATGTATATGTTTCCCTTTTATGAGCTGTTTACATCCGTGTTTCCTAAAATAGGCAATAATACTTTCATAAATTCTGTTTGGGATGAAAATGTTTCAACATTTTTGATTTGATGTGATCGGTTATCGGTATCAACTTCCATAATTTAATACTTACGTTTTGTGGAGCACGCACGTTTGGTTCAAAATGTAAACTCTGCAAAATTTCGACGCATGCTGTTATACACCCTATCGTTGCGCAAATTAGTATCGTTAAGTCTTAAGTAATCGTCTCTGTAACTGGTTTGACCAGTATATCCGCTAACAAGCAAAATGCCAATAAAAACACGAAGTTCTGTAACGAGATAAATTTTACAACTTTGTAACATAATTGTAGAGACAAAAATAAAAACAAACCGTTAACAGCAAACTTCAATATTTTTTTTTTCTCGGTAAGTGACATGTACCTCTGAACACTCGCAAATATTCTGAAGTAAAACATCATCTATAAATTTCTCGAACTGTTCATGTGGTTTTAAGTTTTTGCAATCCTCGTAATGTGGTTATGGAAAAATCGGAGTCAAGGCACAAGAGCCATCCTTTGACCAAGTAAATACAGTATTCTTGTAGGATGTTGGTAAAGGACAGCTGGATGAAGGTTGATGAACACGATTTAAATGTGGTAATAATGACTTGTGAGCTGTTATTTCCGTGGTTTCAGAAGTACGTAGTGAACTGCCAGATACATTTAAAGATGTATTGTTGAGCACATTCACCAAAACAATATCTTCAAGAATGTGATCCAAATTCTCTCTATATCCACTTCCAGATTCTCAAGACGTTCGCCATTTTCAAAGAACATTTCATAGCCTGATCTTAACTGTGCCGGACACACATTGTCTGGAATGCCGCCTTTTTCCTCATCGGCATCGTCCTCACCGCTTAAATCATCGTCATTCTCGAGTAGTTGAACATACAAGGCGTGAAGTTTACCTGAGAGATCATTTCCATTGTCATCATTTGCAACTAAGCATGTCCAAGTAATCAAGAGTTTCTTGAAGCGTCAGTTTTCTAAGAGAAGGTATTGAGCTTAATAAGAAAATTAACAACTATAGATTCTACAAAAAATATAATACTTTACACAATAAAACAGTTCTATAAATCCTATAACCTATTTTTCCTAGCCATAGGTTCGTTCTATAAATCCTGTAACCTATCGTTCCTGGCCATATGGTCACGCCGCGGAAAAATATAAAAAAAACACAATAAAAATTAAATTTTCCACTAAATTACGTAATTCATTTTTTTATACAATCAAATTACTCCTACAATTACAACACACAGCTTTGAATTAACATACATAAATAATTATCTTGTTCTACTTACTTTCTTTGGAAGGCCTTATGAGTTTTTTTATAATATGTTTTTTTTCAACTAATTTCACAATCCTCTCACTATGAAAGTCCAAATGAAATTCGTAAAATTAGCTGCTAAGGAAGGAAAAAAATGTTTTGTACTTTCAGCTAAATAAAATGTCAATGGAAAGTTTCATTAAAAGATATCTCTTTTTATTCCTTTAAAAAAAAATCTTTGAAAAACTTTTTTTTTCAATTTTGAAGGTGCTATGTCCCCTTAATGGTGTTTGAGTGATTGTTCCGTATATTGGTCTATTTGAGCACTCTTGAATTAAATACACAATCGTAGGGAATTCTGCCATTTAGCATCAATCTGTGTGACAACAATTAAAATATTCGACACTTACATTTACACAGTCATCTTCCCAACCACCCCAGCTCCCATACATTTCTTTCGGAACAATCACACAAACACCATTACAATTGAAAAAAACCAAAGTAAAGTAAAATAAAAAAAAAAAAAAAAATTCGTGATTACGAAAAGTTAATTGTTAAAATAGAATATAGATGGAAATGTGAAGGAATCAAATTTAGTACGCTGCGCAGTAATTCGCTTGTAGTACAACTACATGGTATTGTTCTACATATATAGACAATATTTCAATGTAATAATACAACGTCAGTCGTCGTGACCTGATGAGAAGATTTATTTTTTCAAATCATTAAGTCTCATCTGTTCGTAACTGATTGTTGTGATTCTTACACATTAGCCATCTATAAGTCAAAAATTCAAATTAAATTTACAAATGCATACGATTCTGCAATACGTTTGAATTAAAATTTACACGTTTTCAATGTAAATACTTGAAATTAGTTTTAAACAAATTCTAAATTTTTCGTTACTCTTAAATACGAAAAAAGTAAATAAAAAAAAATTTAATATTTGTTTTTTAAATGTTTCAAAGAAATCCTACGTACTTTAAGTTGTAGAATTACAATCTGCATTAAAAAAGAGAGGTTCCTATTTTAATTTCAAAAATACCGCTCGCCCCACCTACAAGAAGGGGTGGAAGGGTACCAATTTTAGTACTAATGTATGTACATTAGTGTAAGATTTTAGGAAATACATATATCAAAAAAATATTACAAAAAATATATGAATGAACTACCTTGTTTAAGTTAGCCGAAAGTTGCCAGCCGAAAATAAAAAAAATATAATGCAGATTGTGTCTTTGGTTTCATAAACAATGTTGATCAATATATTTCAGCCGAAAGTTACGATACCAGCAGATATTAAAGAAAAACTATTTTTCCTTCATTTTATTTAGGTTTTTAAATTAATTTTAAAATAAAAGTTTTAGTTTATGAAATGTTACGTCTACATTTTGTCTGGAAATTGTAAAGAAATTTTGATGGGGATCGATTTGTGAATAAATTCATTGAATGGCCTGGCGCTCTTGTTTAACCTTAGTTCGCATTGATGTCACTATAGCCAGTTGATAGGCCCTAGTGCCTATTAACAAGATTCTAATTTTAAAGAAATTCTGATGAGGACACAGGGGTGTAATTTGAAAAAAAATTCCATAGTTCAATTTATAAAAAATTCATTGAATGGCCTGGCGCTCTTGTTTAACCTAAATTCGCATTGATACTACTATGGCCATTTGATAGGCTCTAATGCCTGTTTACAACAGTCCAATTTTGAAGAAAGTCTGATGGGGATACGAGGGTGCAATTTGATAAAATGTCCATAGTTCAATTTCTGAAAAAATCATTGAATGGCCTGGCGCTCTTGTTTAACCTAAATTCGCATTGATGCTACTTGGGCCATTTGATAGGCCCTAATGCCTGTTAACAACAGTCCAATTTTGAAGAAAGTCTGATGGGGATACAGGGGTGTAATTTGATAAGATTTCCATAGTTCAATTTCTCAAAAATTCATTGAATGGCTCGACGATCTTTTTTAACCGAAATTCGCATTGATGTCACTATGACCATTTGATAGGCTCTAATGCCTGTTAACAACAGTCCAATTTTGAGAAAATTCTGATGGGGATACGAGGGTGCAATTTGATAAAATGTCCATAGTTCAATTTCTGAAAAAATCATTGAATGGCCTGGCGCTCTTGTTTAACCTAAATTCGCATTGATGCTACTTGGGCCATTTGATAGGCCCTAATGCCTGTTAACAACAGTCCAATTTTGAAGAAAGTCTGATGGGGATACAGGGGTGTAATTTGATAAGATTTCCATAGTTCAATTTCTCAAAAATTCATTGAATGGCTCGACGATCTTTTTTAACCGAAATTCGCATTGATGTCACTATGACCATTTGATAGGCTCTAATGCCTGTTAACAACAGTCCAATTTTGAGAAAATTCTGATGGGGATACGAGGGTGCAATTTGATAAAATGTCCATAGTTCAATTTCTGAAAAATTCATTGAACGGCCCGACGCTCTTTTTTAACCGAAATTCGCATTGATGTCACTATGACCATTTGATAGGCTCTAATGCCTGTTAACAACAGTCCAATTTTGAAAAAATTCTGATGGGGATACGAGGGTGAAATTTAATAAAATGTCCATAGTTCAATTTCTGAAAAATTCATTGAATGGCCTGGCGCTCT
The DNA here is from genome assembly GCA_947310385.1 of Nephrotoma appendiculata. Lineage (NCBI taxonomy): Eukaryota > Metazoa > Arthropoda > Insecta > Diptera > Tipulidae > Nephrotoma > Nephrotoma appendiculata. The sequence goes on from OX371223.1 coordinate 327,808,862, forward strand.
TTTTTAACCTAAATTCGCATTGATGCTACTATGGCCATTTGATAGGCTCTAATGCCTGTTAACAACAGTCCAATTTTGAAAAAATTCTGATGAGGATGCGAGGGTGAAATTTAATAAAATGTTCATAGTTCAATTTCTGAAAAATTCATTGAATGGTCCGGCGCTCTTGTTTAACCTAAATTCGCATTGATGCTACTAGGGCCATTTGATAGGCCCTAATGCCTGTTAACAACAGTCCAATTTTGAAGATAGTCTGATGGGGAAACAGGGGTGTAATTTGATAAGATTTCCATAGTTCAATTTCTCAAAAATTCATTGAATGGCCTGGCGCTCTTATTTAAACTAAATTCGCATTGATGCTACTATGACCATTTGATAGGCCCTAATGCCTGTTAACAACAGTCCAATTTTGAAGATAGTCTGATGGGGATACATGGGTTGTAATTTGATAAGATTTCTATAGTTCAATTTCTCAAAAATTCATTGAATGGCCCGACGCTCTTTTTTAACCTAAATTCGCATTGATGTCACTATGACCATTTGATAGGCTCTAATGCCTGTTAACAACAGTCCAATTTTGAAAAAATTCTGATGGGGATACGAGGGTGAAATTTAATAAAATGTCCATAGTTCAATTTCTGAAAAATTCATTGAATGGCCTGGCGCTCTTTTTTAACCTAAATTCGCATTGATGCTACTATGGCCATTTGATAGGCTCTAATGCCTGTTAACAACAGTCCAATTTTGAAGATAGTCTGATGGGGATACGAGGGTGAAATTTAATAAAATGTCCATAGTTCAATTTCTGAAAAATTCATTGAATGGCCTGGCGCTCTTTTTTAACCTAAATTCGCATTGATGTCACTATGACCAATTGATAGGCTCTAATGCCTGTTAACAACAGTCTAATTTTGAAAAAATTTTGATGGGATACGAGGGTGAAATTTAATAAAATGTCCATAGTTCAATTTCCGAAAAATTCATTGAATGGCCCGGCGCTCTTTTTTAACCTAAATTCGCATTGATGCTACTATGGCCATTTGATAGGCTCTAATGCCTGTTAACAACAGTCCAATTTTGAAGAAAGTCTGATGGGGATACGAGGGTGCAATTTGATAAAATGTCCATAGTTCAATTTCTGAAAAATTCATTGAATGGCCATGCGCTCTTGTTTAACCTAAATTCGCATTGATGCTACTAGGGCCATTTGATAGGCCCTAATGCCTGTTAACAACAGTCCAATTTTGAAGAAAGTCTGATGGGGATACAGGGGTGTAATTTGATAAGATTTCCATAGTTCAATTTCTCAAAAATTCATTGAATGGCCCGACGCTCTTGTTTAACCTAAATTCGCATTGATGTCACTATGACCATTTGGTAGGCCCTAATGCCTGTTAACAACAGTCCAATTTTGAAAAAAATCTGATGGGGATACGAGGGTGAAATTTAATAAAATGTCCATAATACTGTTAAAGTTAGCCGAAAGTTTCCAGCCGAAAGATAATGCAGATAGTGTCTTGAATACAGCAAAAATCAGTCATAAACTCAAATTAAGGATGAATTTAGGATCGGGTTATATCCTTCGGGTGAAGGAGAAACTATTTCAGTTTATAGGAATTTAAAAATCGATAGGAGCGAGAGTATAAAGAGAGTTTAACTTTCTGTTGAAATAGTCAAGACACTATCTGCATTATCTTTCGGCTGGCATCTTTCGGCTAACTTTAACAAGGTATGTCCATAGTTCAATTTCTAAAAAATTCATTGAATGGCCTGGCGCTCTTGTTTAACCTAAATTCTCATTGATGCTACTAGGGCCATTTGATAGGCCCTAATGCCTGTTAACAACAGTCCAATTTTGAAGATAGTCTGATGGGGATACAGGGGTTGTAATTTGATAAGATTTCCATAGTTCATTTTCTGAAAAATTCATTGAATGGCCTGGCGCTCTTGTTTAACCTAAATTCGCTCTTATTATTCTAAAAATTCAATGAATTTTGCAGAAATTGAACTATGAAAATTTTGTCAAATTACACTCCTGTATCCCCATCAGAATTTCTTCAAAATTAAACTCTTGCTAACAGCAGTGTTGTGCCTGTTTTTTACGTTACGTAATATACTCGGTTTTTTACATGTAAAATACGTATTTTACACATAACAATTTTTTACAAAATGTAAAATACAAAAACTATTCGTAACTAATTCAAAATTACTTCTAGTTCATAATCTCAATTCTGACGTATCTACTCGTATATAAACAAAATTGGATATAGGTATGATGTAAAATGAGAATTGAACTTTAAATAATTGAATTAAATTGAATTTATTTATAATTCTTATAATTTATTAATTATAATTAAAAGTAAAATATTTGTAGAAAAATATAAATAAAACTATTTTTTTTTTCAAAGAAAATATGGTTTGTTTCTCAGCTATTAACTTATTTTTTAGAATAGAAAAACAAAATCCACAACACTATGGGATTGAAGTGTAAAACGATTAATCATCGAACTCATTCTATATTAATGCTATAACATTTTAATGTTATCGGTTACAAAAATTGTTTAGATGATTACGAGAAATCATTACCATCTTTCGACAAGATTATTTAACTTGACACAGAGACACAGAGACATCTGTACTGCAATTTGTTCTCTATCGATTATTATATGTTCAAACCATATTTTCTTTGAAAAAAAAAATATTATTTTATGTTTTTCTACAAATATTTTACTTTTAATTATAATTAATAAATTAGAAGTAATATAAATAAATTCAAAAATTTCAAATCCATTTCTCATTTTACATCATATATCCAATTTTTTTTTTCATATACGTAAGAATTGATGCTTTTGAATTAGTTACGAATATTTTACGCAGTGGTCCTCGCAATAATTGCATTTGCGAAGTGTATATTTAGATAACGACTTCTGTAGTTATGCTTATGTCGTATTTTATATTAATTTAACTTAGCATCTTTTATTAATATAGTTTTTATCGAATAAAATTAAATGTATTAATATGATAAAAATTTATGTTTCGTATATTAAGGTTTGCGACTTTACTAAGGTTTTTAAATACGCATTTGATTTTATACAATGTTATACGTTTTATACAGTAATTTAAGTATATTACCATTTTTTACGTAAAAAATGTATAAAACAGTTTTTTACATACAATTGCACAACACTGGCTAACAGGCATTAGGTTCTATCAAATGGCCATAGTGGCATCAATGCGAATTTAGGATGAACAAGAGCGCCGGGCCATTCAATGAATTTTTGAGAAATTGAATAATGGAATTTTTGTTTAAATTACAGCCCTGTATCCTCATCAGCAATTCTTTAAAATTGGACTGTTGCTAACAGGTATTAGGGCCTATCAAATGGCCATAGTGGCATCAATGCGAATTAAGATTAAACAAGAGCGCCGGGCCATTCAATGAATTTTTGAGAAATTTAACTATGGAAATCTTGTCAAAGTACACCCCTGTATCCCCATCAGAATTTCAATTAATCGGTTTCATAAACCAGTTAATTTCGTTCCGCAAACGGGAGTTTAATTTCACTAATTCAATATGTCTCTACAGTTAGGCCGAAGTTGACCAACATGATGGCCTATCTAGTGACCATAGTGGCATTATTGGCAAGGCATGCTAATCAAGAACGACAGGTTATTCATTGTATTTTCGATACATTGAATTAGCGAAATTTTGATAAATAACACCCCTGTATCCTTTATAATTTCTTCATAATTAGGCCAAAGTTGACCAACATTATGACATGTCAAATGGCCATAGTGGCATCCCCACCATACTTTATGTTCATTTGAAGCAACGTTAACAATATTGCATTTCAATTTATGATTGATTGATTTAAACATTTGTATTTCTGAAGTTTAAATAGAATTAGGTTTTGCAACAATCTTCGCATACTAAAAAATTAAAATTGGTTTCTTTTGATGTGTTGATAAAATAATTTTTCGGCTGATAACTTTCGGCTGAAGAAAGTTGATCAACGGTGACGTAATTATCAACTTTCGGCTGAGTAGGCGAAGACACTATCTGCATTATCGATTTTTTTGATTTTTCGGCTGGAAACTTTCGGCTAACTTTAATAGTATGAATGAACTTAATATTTTTTTAAGTTTACTATAGCCGAAAATTCAAAATGGAATAAAAAATGTTTGTTTTCGTTTCTTACGTTATTTTTCTTATTTTATATATAGGTCACCTTTTAGAGATGAGTTTGCGAGATGTTATGTTTGCAATATGTACTATTCGAATATTGGTTCGTAATATTCTAACCACTACAAAAACGTATATCCTAATTTGTACATTTGTAATTTGCAACTTTTAAAATTTATTACAACAAATTTTGAATTTATTATCGTAACCGTTTTTTAGAACCGATTGGTCTGTTTAACGTATAATTAACCCTGTACCGCAAAAATTGGAATTTTGGTTGTAGCTATGATATCCGTATGGTTCTTGAACCAGAAGAAGCTACAAAAAATATTCTATTAAATGCACTATAGTTCGTACCATCCAGGTGATTCAAAAATATTTTCGGGTAAAAATTAGTTCGATAACTACTCATATACTCCATGTTCGTTAGACATTTGTAAGAACTGTAGGTCAATTCTGGTTCGACGGAATTAGTTTGATTGGAACAAAATTTTTATTTTTCTCTCAATTTCGTTTTCTCGCTGAATAATTCCGTTCCACAAATGTTTTTTCTCGTTCTCTTTCCGAGATAATTTTTTTAGTACTATTTGTAAACGGAGAAAACTGTCAAAGGTTCTGCCATTTTGGAATTTGTCTGTCATTTTGTTTGGTTCGTATTTTATTAAAATAATTAAAATATAAGTTGATATTATTTATATTTATATATATATATATATATATATATATATATATATATATATATATATATATATATATATATATATATATATATATATATATATATATATATATATATATATATATATATATATATATATATATATATACGTGTATTTAGAAAAGAAATAATTATCAAATAAGTGTGAACACAATACCTATAAAAAGTTTATTGTTTAGGTCAAGAAAAATAAAATGGATATTTCACTAAAAATTTGCTTTATAGCAGCAAAAAGGAAGCAAGAAAAGCTAGGGTTATTGAGACGCTGTCGAGAGTTGAGGGACTGCAGCAACCCATTTAATATTGCCGATGCTAGATTTCAGGAATTATTTCGATTTCCGAAGCATTTGGCGCACGACTTTATTGCTGAATTACCTCCGCACATGAGCCAACGTCAGAAGATACACGGGTTGCCAATTATTCTTAGAATATTAGTTGCGATACGATTTTATGCCACTGGTGAGAATTAAATTTTTTACTTATCCGGATTTTTCAATTTTTATAAAATCGTTATTGTCGTTTTAGGATCATATCAGCGGATGTTGGAGATGGTTTTTTGCTCTCAGCTAGCCAAACATCTGTCAGTCGAAGCATTAAAGAGGTTAGCAATGCAATAAACGAAAATCTGTTGGAAAAATATATATCGTTTCCCCAAACCTCTGCTCAATTAAACGAAAACAAGTCTAAGTATGTATTAATATTATATTATACCAAAAACGCGAAAGAAACTTTTGGTTGCTCGGTAAATTTTTATAAATATTTTTGTTAAATTATACATTATGAATCTCTTGTTTTAATTTTAGTAGACATTGGTTACCCTCAGCAACCATGGCTATATATACTAATACTGAATTCAACGAACGAGAAGGAAGACCATTACAATTTAGTTCATAAATCAGCACGAAATTGTGTTGAACGATACATTGGTGTCTTGAAGGGTCGATTGCGTTGTCTTTCACGGGAACGATATTTATTTTACTCGCCGTCAGAATGTGGGATCATTATAAACGCATGCAGTGTTCTACACAACATGTTTGTTAAAAATAGAATACCTTTAGATGAACATAAAATTGTATTTGATGATAACATATATGAACCGCTGGATGATGAAGAATATACCACACAACAATCTCATTATTTTACCAAAGGCAGACGAATCCGACAAGAATTAGTGGAAGAATATTTTTAAAACAAATTAAAATTTGATCTCGGACATTATTAATATTCAAGTATTCTTCATTTAAAAATAAACTATTATTATTAGTATTTTGACATTGATCAAATGTGAGGTCGATTAAAAATGAGTCCACATCATCGTATCAAAATGGAATTTATTCAGGAAGTTGGTTAAATTTCATTATTTTATTTTTGTGCATATATACCAACAATAGAGCCAATTGCAAACGGAATTGCTCAATATTATGGACGTTGGGACTAAAGTGATAATCTCGTTTGGGCTAGAATTTGCACTCTAACAAAATCTCAAAACAGTTTCCACATCCTAAAAGCATCTCAACATCGACATTCTGGAACGGCTAACGGTCTATTGAGAAAATCCCGGGGTAAATCCCGGGAGAAGACCGGGAAGATTCCCGGGGAATATCTTCGGGGAATATCTCTGGGAAAATCCCGGGGAAAATCCTGGGGAAAGGCTTGGGAAAAATCCCGGGAAAAAACCCAGAGAAAATCCCTAGGCCAATTATTAAAAATATTTAACTAAAAATAGTAAGATGAGTAAAATAACGGTAAATTAAAAAAAGTAAGATCAAGTTAAATTAATTTTAAATACTTAAACGGAATACAAATCATCACAATTCCACATTTAAATTGATGATGAGGGTAAAGGTATTGATAGTTTTGACGATATCGTCAAGATAACAGGTACATGGTATTGATAGTGATGACGATGAGGTATTGTTGTTTTTTTCGATGTCTTCTGGAAGAAGTGTTCTCGAAAGATGCTGCCGGAGTTACTGCAGAAGAGAGTATACCTCCATCAAATCCTCTTGAAAATTTTTTTTATAGAGGATTGTAGTAGATTATTTGTTTCCTGGAAGAGTTTCAGTCCTTGTTCCTCTTACAATTTTTTGTAGATGGAACTCATATTCAATTATTTCTTTTTATGTTATTTTGAGTTATAACCATTTGGTCTGCAAAGTTGTCAATGCGTTAAGCGTAGCTTCTCTTTCTGGTTTATTTCATTTATTTAAAAATTTAAAACATAAGTTTAAATTAAATCTCCCATTCTAATGAAAGATGTTATTACTTGGTGGTTTTGCCCGAAGGTTCTCATCGTTGGTTTGGGCATCGGTGATTGATTCGGTATGTGAAGGTTCCGGTGTTGGTGATTTATCTATAATTATATATAAGTTATCATAAATAAATTGTATGGCACATTGAAAATATTAAAAATTTACCTATAATGACATCCCCCCTATTTTTGTTTTTGTGTGCTTATCTTTAAATTCAAACATTCGTATTGATAAGTCAACTGGTATACACATTGCATCGGAAGTGCTCTAAATTTTGTGGTTGAATTAATAAATGTTGTGATATACTAACTACTTTTTACATTTGTGGGTTCTGTTCAGAAATCTACAAATATGTACATAGAATCAATCAATACTAATTCTGCCGATTTATGCTGAATTTTATATTTTTAGACAATTATTTTATGTTTAACAAAAAGTCGGTATAAATAATAATTAAATTCTCTGCACGAACTCTATGTTTCTTACACTATTTTCCTCGCATAATCAGCATATATAAGAACAAATATAAATGAAAATCAAATGCTATAATATCCGGAAATTCGAATTGAAATACAACTTTAGTTAAAGTTGTAATTCCTACTTACAAATAGCGCAAATATTTGGAAATTGTAAAAAATTTTGATCTTCTGCAAATAATGTAAAAAGTTTTTTATTTTGTACTATCAAATTTCCGTTGCACAAACAAACTTACAATATATATAAAAGATGTGCGGAAAACAGAAGAAAAACAATTAGGAATTTCATCTTGTACAAAATTTATACGCGCCGCGCGATTTTTTTTTATCAGATCCCAGAAAAAAATAGATTTTTTTTTCTTTAGAATTGAAATTACGACAGTCATAATAATCATTTCGAGTATCGTCCTTATCATTTTAATACAACGAAACAAAATTAGTATCGAGTCATGTTGGATTTAATCAAGAATTTTATGCTACTGTTGTCTTTGTGAATGGTAATGCTAATGGAAAAATTCTTTTATATATATTTTTTAGTCTTATCTTTACGAAAAATGTTCTCTATAAAAGGATTAAAGTAACGAAGATGCGATGATAACAGTTATATTTGGTCTTTATACAAATAGTCTGTGGTGTGGTAAATAAATTCTATTAACTACGCGCTCTATACACTTTTGATTGGTCTTCTGAGAGTATTTTTTTGTGTGCCAGAACCTGAGCGAAATATATAATTAACTAATTTCTAATGTAGTATCTTGTAGTCAAAATAATCATTATTTTCGTATAGAAGTAAAATTAAATTTATAGTTAAAACGTTTAGTTAATTAACCATAAAATGTAGCGGGCACTCACTAAAATTTTATTATGCAAAATATGGAAACAAAATCTCTCCTTAAATTGGTTAAAATTGTTTTAAATTATAAAACCGGGTCATACGATTGGTAAATGTCAACGACTATTAGTTGAAAGCCTGATTTATTTGCCAAATCAATGAATAAAACAGCAGCCTAAAAAATTATTACAAAAAACGCCGGTCTCATTTATGTACATACACTTGTAAACATGTAATAGGAGGCCAACAAAATTGGACCATATGCCGCAAACCTCTCATTTGTAATTTTATTAAAATTTTATTAAAATTGACAGTTTTTTTTTATAAATATTCCACTTTTATTTCTAATCTTTATGTAGGTTACAGTAAAAGTCCGAAATCGGTGAATATCCGAAAATAAATTTTTTTAATTTCGTTTACCGGTTCTCCAGATGTCCGATGGTTACGAAATGTTTGTTGATCTTCCTTCCTAAATCCCCTTGAGGTTTGGCATGAACGATCGTAAGGAATAAACTAACAAAAAAAAATTATTAATTAAAATAATAATTGTTTTAAAAAGTTTTGATTCGAAGTAATGAAATAAAGTTCGTTAAAACGAAACAAAAATGAATGGCACAGAGGTGATCAAAGTGGTATAATTAAATAGTATTTGAAATATTAAACTAATCTTACGTAACTATACGCTCGAAAATCTCTGAAACATTTGTTATTATTTGCTGATACATTTGACATTGTTAAGTACGGGCCGGTTACGGCTGCCAAGAGGTGATCGAAATAGCTCTGAATTAGTATTTGATGAAAGAAACCAATTTTAGTATGTAGACACGTTTTACCTAAGTTTAAGTTATTTACAAGCTTTCGTTCCGTGTGCATCAATTTTCAAAAATATTCGAAATTTACGTCATTGCATTATGTGTATTAACTCGAGTTTGAGTGATCATTCTGTGAATCATTCAATAGTAAAAAATCGTTTTGCAAGATTTCGTGATAGCAATTGTAGTTTTGAGAACGAACAGTTATAAATTATTTTCTAAGAAAAAATTTATAATTGTTGCTGTTTTCAAATAAAGTTGTTGTTGTCAAAATTAAAATGGCCGAGAACGCGGTTAAGGTAACAAATAAAAATGTTTTTCATTTTGAAATTTGAATTAAAGATTATAAAATAAATTTTTTCTTAGCAAATAATTTATAACTGTTGTTGTTGTCAAATATAGTTGTTGTTGTCAAAACGAAAATGGCCAATAACACGGCTAAGGCAACAAATAAAAATGTTTCTCGTTTTGAAATTTGAACTAAAGATTATAAAATTTATTTTTTCTAAGCAAATAATTTATAATTGTTGTTGTTGTCAAATATAGTTGTTGTTGTCAAAACGAAAATGGCCGAGAACACGGCTAAGACAAAAAATAAAAATGTTTTTTGTTTGGAAATTTTATTAAAAGATTAAAAAACTAATTTTTTCTTAGCAAATAATTTATAATTGTTGTTGCTGTCAAATAAAGTTGTTGTTGTCAAAACGAAAATGGCCGAGAACTCAGCTAAGGCAACAAATAAAAATGTTTCTCGTTTTGAATGAATTAAAAATTATAAAATTATTTTTTTCTTAGCAAATAATTTATAATTGTTGTTGTTGTCAAATATAGTTGTTGTTGTCAAACCTAAAATGGCCAAAAACGCGGCTAAGGTAACAAATAAAAATGTTTTTCGTTTTGAAATTTGAATTAAAGATTATAAAATTAATTTTTTCTTAGCAAATAATTTATAATTGTTGTTGTTGTCAAATATAGTTGTTGTTGTCAAAACGAAAATGGCCGAGAACACGGCTAAGGCAAAAAATAAAAATGTTTTTTGTTTGGAAATTTGAATAAAAGATTTAAAAATTAATTTTTTCTTAGCAAATAATTTATAATTGTTGTTGCTGTCAAATAAAGTTGTTGTTGTCAAAACGAAAATGGCCGAGAACTCAACTAAGGCAACAAATAAAAATGTTTCTCGTTTTGAAATTTGAATTAAAGTTATAAAATAAATTTTTTCTTAGAAAATAATTTATAATTGTTGCTGTTGTCAAATATAGTTGTTGTTGTCAAAATTAAAATGGCCGAGAACACGGCTAAGGCAACAAATAAAAATGTTTCTCGTTTTGAAATTTGAATTAAGAATTATAATATTATTTTTTTCTTAGCAAATAATTTATAATTGTTGTTGTTGTCAAATATAATTTTTGTTGCCAAAATTAAAATGGCCTAAAACACGATAAAGGCAACAAATAGAAATGTTTCTTGTTTTGAAATTTGAATTAAAGATTATAAAATTATTTTTTTCTTAGCAAATAATTTATTACTGTTGTTGTTGTCAAATATAGTTGTTGTTGTCAAAACGAAAATGGCCAAGAATACGGCTAAGGCAACAAATAAAAATGTTTCTCGTTTTTTAGTATTTCTTATCAAATAATTTATAATTGTTGTTGTTGACAAATATAGTTGTTGTTGTCAAAACGAAAATGGCCGAGAACACGGCTAAGACAAAAAATAAAAATGTTTTTTGTTTGGAAATTTGAATAAAAGATTATAAAGTTAATTTTTTCTTAGCAAATAATTTATAATTGTTGTTGCTGTCAAATAAAGTTGTTGTTAAAACGAAAATGGCCGAGAACTCAACTAAGGCAACAAATAAAAATGTTTCTCGTTTTGAAATTTGAATTAAAGATTATAAAATTATTTTTTTCTTAGCAAATAATTTATTACTGTTGTTGTTGTCAAATATAGTTGTTGTTGTCAAAACGAAAATGGCCAAGAATACGGCTAAGGCAACAAATAAAAATGTTTCTCGTTTTTTAGTATTTCTTATCAAATAATTTATAATTGTTGTTGTTGACAAATATAGTTGTTGTTGTCAAAACGAAAATGGCCGAGAACACGGCTAAGACAAAAAATAAAAATGTTTTTTGTTTGGAAATTTGAATAAAAGATTATAAAATTAATTTTTTCTTAGCAAATAATTTATAATTGTTGTTGTTGTCAAATATAGTTTTTGTTGCCAAAATTAAAATGGCCTAAAACACGATAAAGGCAACAAATAGAAATGTTTCTTGTTTTGAAATTTGAATTAAAGATTATAAAATTATTTTTTTCTTAGCAAATAATTTATTACTGTTGTTGTTGTCAAATATAGTTGTTGTTGTCAAAACGAAAATGGCCAAGAATACGGCTAAGGCAACAAATAAAAATGTTTCTCGTTTTTTAGTATTTCTTATCAAATAATTTATAATTGTTGTTGTTGTCAAATATAGTTGTTGTTGTCAAAACGAAAATGGCCAAGAATACGGCTAAGGCAACAAATAAAAATGTTTCTCGTTTTTTAGTATTTCTTATCAAATAATTTATAATTGTTGTTGTTGACAAATATAGTTGTTGTTGTCAAAACGAAAATGGCCGAGAACACGGCTTAGGCAACAAATAAAAATGTTTTTTGTTTTGAAATTTGAATAAAAGATTAAAAAATTAATTTTTTCTTAGCAAATAATTTATAATTGTTGTTGCTGTCAAATATAGTTGTTGTTGTCAAAACGAAAATGGCCGAGAACACGGCTAAGACAAAAAATAAAAATGTTTTTTCTTTGGAAATTTGAATAAAAGATTATAAAATTAATTTTTTCTTAGCAAATAATTTATAATTGTTGTTGCTGTCAAATAAAGTTGTTGTTAAAACGAAAATGGCCGAGAACTCAACTAAGGCAACAAATAAAAATGTTTCTCGTTTTGAAATTTGAATTAAAGTTATAAAATAAATTTTTTCTAAGAAAATAATTTATAATTGTTGCTGTTGTCAAATATAGTTGTTGTTGTCAAAATTAAAATGGCCGAGAACACGGCTAAGGCAACAAATAAAAATGTTTTTTATTTTGAAATTTGAATTAAAGATTATAAAATTATCTTTTTCTTAGCAAATAATTTATTACTGTTGTTGTTGTCAAATATAGTTGTTGTTGTCAAAATTAAAATGGCCGAAAACAAGGCTAAGGCAACAAATAAAAATGTTTCTCGTTTTGAAGTTTGAATTAAAATTATAAAATAATTTTTTTCTTAGAAAATAATTTATAATTGTTGCTGTTGTCAAATATAGTTGTTGTTGTCAAAATTAAAATGACCGAGAACCCGTCTAATGCAACAAATAGAAATGTTTCTTGTTTTGAAATTTGAATTAAAGATTATAAAATTAATTTTTTTGTACAGCAACAATTATAAATTTTTTGCTTAGAAAAAATTAATTTTATAATCTTTAATTCAAATTTCAAAACGAGAAATATTTTTATTTGTTGCCTTACCCGTGTTCTTGGCATTTTCGATTTTGACAAAAACAACTATGTATATTTGACAACAACAACAATTATAAATTATTTGCTAAGAAATACTAAAAAACGAGCAACATTTTTATTTGTTGCCTTAGTTGAGTTCTCAGCCATTTTAATTTTGACAACAACAACTATATTTGACAACAGCAACAACTATAAATTATTTTCTAAGCAAAAATTTATTGTATAACTTTAATTCAAATTTCAAAACGAGAAACATTTTTATTTGTTGCATTAGGCGTGTTTTCGGCCATTTTAATTTTGACAACAACAACTATATTTGACAACAACAACAATTATAAAATATTTGCTTAGAAAAAATTATTTTATAATCTTTAATTTAAATTTCAAAACGAGAAACATTTTTATTTGTTGCCTTAGCCGTGTTTTCGGCCATTTTAATTTTGACAACAACAACTATATTTGACAACAACAACAATTATAAATTATTTGCTAAGAAAAAATTAATTTTATAATCTTTAATTAAAATTTCAAAACAAGAAACATTTCTATTTGTTGCCTTAGCCGTGTTTTCGGCCATTATAATATTGACAACAAAAGCTATATTTGACAACAACAACAATTATAAATTATTTGCTTAGAAAAAATTAATTTTATAATCTTTAGTTTAAATTTCAAAACGAGAAACATTTTTATTTGTTGCCTAAGCCGTGTTCTCGGCCATTTTCGTTTTGACAACAACAACTATATTTGACAACAACAACAATTATAAATTATTTGATAAGAAATACTAAAAAACGAGAAACATTTTTATTTGTTGCCTTAGCCGTATTCTTGGCCATTTTCGTTTTGACAACAACAACTATATTTGACAACAACAACAGTAATAAATTATTTGCTAAGAAAAAAATAATTTTATAATCTTTAATTCAAATTTCAAAACAAGAAACATTTTTATTTGTTGCCTTTATCGTGTTTTAGGCCATTTTACTTTTGGCAACAAAAACTATATTTGACAACAACAACAATTATAAATTATTTGTTTAAAAAAAAATAATATTATAATTTTTAATTCAAATTTCAAAACGAGAAACATTTTTATTTGTTGCCTTAGCCGTGTTCTCGGCCATTTTAATTTTGACAACAACAACCATATTTGACAACAGCAACAATTATAAATTATTTTCTAAGAAAAAATTTATTTTATAACTTTAATTCAAATTTCAAAACGAGAAACATTTTTATCTGTTGCCTTAGCTGAGTTCTCGGCCATTTTCGTTTTCACAACAACAACTATATTTGACAACAACAGCAATTATAAATTATTTGCTAAGAAAAAATTAATTTTATAATTTTTAATTCAAATTTTAAAACGAGAAACATTTTTGCTACAAAGTGAACACCGCAAATCAACACTTCTTTTTATAAAAAGGTACACCCAGATACTGTTCGGCGCATGCTCAAGACGGTAGAGTATAGCCAGAAGAAAAACATGGATCAGTAAGAAGAATCGGAAAATAAGATAAAATTTTGCAAAGTGTCATGTAAACAGAATTTTCGAGTTTTGGAAACAAGTTTTGTTTACAGGCGATGTTTGTGTCTGACGGGCGGGCACATTGTATGGAGAAAACCAAATACCGAAAGGAACATAGAGAATTTACGACCTACAGTAAAATATGGCGGATGATCTGTAATGGTATGGACTTTCTCGGCATCTGGAGTGGGAAAATTGCACATCATAGAGGGGATAATGAATAAAACAATGTACATCGAAATTTTAAAGGCATATTTACCTGAAAATGTGATAAAATTGAGCAAACGAGACGATTTTATGTTTTACAAGGAAAATGATCCAAAACGTTAAGCTTACGATACACGACAATGGCTATTATATAATTGCCCAAAAGTCATGGAAACCCCACCGCAATCGCCCGATATCAATCCCATTGAGAATCTATGGCCAGAATTGCACAATAGAATTCGAAAATATTCGATATCTAATAAAAACGATTTAATATATCGATTGAGGACGGAGTGGAATAATATTGATACGAAAATAACGGATACGTTGGTGCAATCAATGCAAACCGTTTGTCAGAGGTGATCAAAACCAAGGGAAATCCAACTAAATATTAATTATTAAAAATACTTAGCTCTTTTTTATTTAACTGGCTAATTTAGTAACCTTCTGTGATGAATTACGAATACGAAAGCGATATGAATTTTAGACTAAGTTCAATTTATTATAATTTATTATAACAATAAGTTTGTTTTGAATTCCTAAATAAATCTCTAGTTATGCGATAGACTGCGGATACAAAAATTCATAGTCTAAATTTACCTGAAAAGATAAAATGGGCACCATTACCGTAATACCGCATAATTCTTGTAAAACAGAACCAAACAATCGATAGCATAACTGCTCTTTTTTACTGAGGTCAGTTGTTGAATACATTTTCAGTTGAGACCTTAAACTCATTTATAGTATTTGTATTGCACATGTGGCCAAATGGTCCTCCATTTCTGGCCAAGAAGAGTAAATCGATCCTCTCACAGCTTTCATATAACGCTCAACATCCTCACTTATAATTTGTTCAGCATCATCTATTAACCCTTTCGATCCTGTTGGGACACATATGTCCCGGTGACGTTCTAACAGCTCTAAAATCAAAAATACACATAAGAAATGGTTGAAATTTATCCCAGTTCGTAGTTTATGATCAATTTATTAATAAAAAGAAAAAAAGAGATGCAATATTTTTCTCTGTACCTGTTCATTCAGTATTGTTCAAATCGTGAAAGTGATTACATTGCATGTAGGTTTTTGTCCAAAATAGTCAGGGAAAACTAGGTATTTTTACTGTAAAAAGCTTCATAGAATATATGCTGTCGTGTGTGAATATAAGAAAGAGTAAGTGTTTGTGTCAATTCAATGTGAACTTTCTATTTTTCTTTTCTTCTATGCTGCTATTTTTAGTGGAAAACTCGATACATTTAAGCAAGCAACCTATATAAATTTAAATAAAAATTTTGAAAAAAATATCGAATGGCTTTTGAAGTAATAGAAAAATAGAAGAAAGTATAAATAGAAGATGTAGAAGGAATTGACACCATTATTTTATTTAACTACGCTTATATTTTAAATTTTTAACAAACGTATATATGGATATGTCCCGCTAGGTTTTATTTGATTTTTTTTTTATCAAATTACAGTAACTATGCATAACAAATATTTTTCTAATATTGTAACAGCTACATAATGCAACGAGCAAAAAAACCTGTTGAGACTTATATGTTCCAGCCCTTACCCGTAACATAAATTGGAGCTAAAGAAGCCGAAATGGGCTTTTTTAACAGTTCTTGATCAATAAAATTCAAAATCTACATTGTGCTTACAGTATTTGTTTTCCGGATCGAAAGGGTTAAACATTTAACGCTAATAACAATATGAATATTATAAAATATTTTTAAATTATTATCGGATACTTACTTGAAATTTGACCGGGCTCAATTAAATCTTTGAAATTTGTTTTAGTTTTTTTTGGTTTTGTTTTAAAGAACCAAACTTCTTTTAAAATTATACAAATTGTGAAATAGTATTCCCCCAGTTTTATTGTTGGATTTGTTGTAATACACGGATTTTAAGTAGGATTTATAAATTTTTCAAAATTAAAACTAATTCTTGTGAAAACAGTTCACAACAATTTAAACACCATATCTGTAAACATATCGTTTTTGTTTTAAGTTAAGTAACAAATTAAAAATTGCAAAACCATTTTCAAAATTTCTAGCAGACCCGAAGGTAGAACTAATGTATGTGAACAAATTTTGTTCATAGCATTGCCTAAATTATTCAATTTGTTCGCAAGATAAGAAATTCATATACAATTATTTTCGATATCTTACGGCAAGACGTATATAAAAATAACGTTAATATTAGTTACAACCCAAATTACATAACTAATTCTTAGTAAAATGTCTTATATTAATGAGTTTGATTCAAACCGGCCTCATGTCATTTTGACTTCCATTACTCGATCTGTATTTAATCAAACTCTGGAATCAGAAAACAAAAGTTTGGCAAACTTTTCTGCTCAGTAGGCCGGAAAAAAAATTGAACCTAAATTACATATAAATTCTTTCTCAAATTCCCTATTCCCGGAGAATTACCAGAATAGTGCCACAGTAAGATAAAATTCGATCAATGATGAATTAAGGATATTGGTATCCAAATTTCTTTTCAAGTCTTTCAGAAATTTATATGAATAGCCCATGAAATGTTAACAACGTTACCAAAAGTCTAAAAATCTAATTGATTTTTATCGTAGCCTAAACTAAATTTTAGTAACTTTTTGAAATTTTCGGTTGTTAGATTTGTACAGTTAATTAATCGCTATATCGCCGAAGTGAGTGCTCTGTTTTACTCAAACATTACCCGAAAAATTGGGAATTTAAATATATATTCATATGTTTCAAAAACATAATTAATTATATCATACAAAGTGTATGAAATGCATAAATTTATAATGCCTTTAAAGTTTTCATACACGTATTGATAAATAGTTTGTAAATTTTTGACATTAAAGATATATGCTAAAAATCTATAAACTATTTGAAAACTTTAAAAGCATTATAAGAAGTTTGTGCATTTCTTACACTTTTTATAACATAATTAATTTGACAACAAAAAATTTAAATTGTTATCCAATTTACCATGCTGAACCATTTAGCTTGAACTTTTTTGATACAAATAGATGATGCGTTCATTACATTTTTTATCAAATAAATAAAACAATATTATTAAAAAATGATAAACATCAATTTATCAATTTAAGAAAAAGCAGACCGCCACCTGATATACTAGCTAAATGTTTCTTCTTGAACTTTGTGCAGGGCAGTTCAACCTTTACTAGGTGTGTAATAAATTATTTTTGTGTCATGTTACGCAAAGTTTGCTCCAAATAGTGAAGGTTTTAAATTTTTAAATTAAAGTTTGATTTTACCATCTTAACTAATTTGTTAGAGCAGACTACCACCAGATATTGAGTCAAATGTTACTCCACGAACCTTGTGGTACAATTAAAGTTTAATTGTAAATTTTGATGCCTTTAGCGTTTGGAACAAATTCCATGTGACCTGTCACAAAAATAATACACACCTGACATTAAATGCAATTCTAATACACCGAATTAGCAAAATTTTGTCAATTTACATTTAACATGATTGAATTTTTAACAGAAATTCTCCACAGTTAAATCGACTACCATAATGGCTTTAATGAGAAAGCTTAATAATCTGAAACGCGAGGCCATTCAAAGTATTCTCTTCCCAAATCAGAA
Source organism: Nephrotoma appendiculata (assembly GCA_947310385.1). Lineage (NCBI taxonomy): Eukaryota > Metazoa > Arthropoda > Insecta > Diptera > Tipulidae > Nephrotoma > Nephrotoma appendiculata. Next base: position 327,826,974 of record OX371223.1, read on the forward strand.
TTTTTTCTTATTTTAGGCAAAGTTGGCTGGTGATCAATATTGAGGTCAATGTTGTTAAAACAAGATTTTCGGCTGAAGAATGGCAAATAGCAATGCAATTTGGCATTGATGTCCTCCACAAACACTATAATGTTAATTTAAAAACCAAGAAAAGTACCATTTGTAACTTTTCCTCTGCTGCCAATATTATTCGCATTTCAAAAATCTTTCCCCTTTTATGAGCTAGGACTCAACATTTTCATAGTTTATTTGCTTGATATTTCTGCACAAATTCCAAATAATATTAAATTTTACACTAAACTTACAAAAATTATATCTGCATAAATGTAAATGATAAAAATGAATTTTTATTAGTCCCTGTCCCTTAAGTACCCCCTAACCAACAAAAACAATAAACTCGGTCGTTACTTTTTTTACTCATATACAGAGTTTTTATACAGTGAGACTGAACTCGAATGATATACAAAAATTTAAGTTTTATATCTTTCTACACCTAATATGATAAATCATCTGAATATAAAACACAATTTTAAGGATCTTACCAGTATATGGTTTCCTGTGTACCCAGGACAAAATTATTAATATGAAACTCCCAATGGTAACATAATAACATAATTAAGTCTTGAATACAGCTATATGAAGAGGCATAATCACATAAATTAAATTTATGAAGGTTTGGTATCTGTATACAGTTTAAGTGTGAGAAGTTACGAAAAATATTTCGATATTTTTAATAAGATTTTATAGCCCCCAAAATATTGTCTTTAATTATGTATACCTCTGTAATTCAGATTTAATTTTTATCCGGGTACGATAACGTTTGTCAGATTATGGTACATACAAATGGTTTGTCCTGCACATGTAAAAAGCTAAGTTTATAAATCCTTCGCGGAAATTAGTTTAACAATATCACTGCTCTAAATTCAATAAAACAATTTTTTATTTTATTTTGGCTATGATTTACACAAAACACAACGTAAAGATTTTAATCCGCTTTTCAATTTGCCATACACGAGGCTAAATGTATATTGGTTAAAGTTAACTTCGTATATAGTTCATGGAATTATCATGTTTTATATAGTTATAATTTAAAATCAATAATACCCACCCCATATATAGGAGCTTTTAACTAGACGAGAAATTCGTTAAATTAATTTTTTCCATTTCTATATATGTATATGTAGAGACTAACAGATTTTTTTTTTCGTTTTAACCCTTTTTTGATTTAATCAACACGTTATATGTTTTTGGAATTTGTATTCGATGGGGATTTAAATTAATTTAATCAGGAATAATATCATTGGGCCTAATCCGAAGTTTTCAGAATTATATTATAAAATTTACGACCTACTTTGAAAAGCTTTCGTAACAAACTTCATTTTAGTATAAGTCAGAAGGATTTTACAATTTTTTTAACAAGTCATGAGCACGAAGATATTTTGTTACAGATGGGGAAACAATTTGAAGTCCAATTCATCCAATTTTGAACAGTGTGTTTCTTCTTTTAAAGTATTGCCTTAATTTTTTCATTTAGTGCTTATTATAATGATGCATAATATTTACCTGTAATGGTTTCACCCACCTCAAGATACTTGATGAATATTATGCCTTGTGTATCTCAAAAGTGGACTACTTGATCATCACATATCTGATGGACATATACGAGGGCGGATTGAAAATGAAGCCACCTAAGTAGGAAAACAAAAATTTTTTTTGCCAAAAACCATTTATTTCTCAACATAGTCTCCATTTAATTCGACACACTTAGTAAGACGATATTCCAACTTTTTTATACCATCTGAATAATACGATTTCGGGAACCCCTCAAAATACGCGTTAGTTTCGATAATCACTTCTTCGTCTGGGATGAATCTTTGTCCTGCGAGCCATTTTTTCAAGTTTGGAGACAGGAAAAAGTCACTAGGAGCTAAATCTGGACTATAAGGTGGATGATCAACCAATTCGAAGTGTATTTCACGTAATTTTAGCATCGTATCTAATGCTGAGCGAACCGGTGCGTTGTCTTGAAGAAAGAGCACTTTTTTCTTCTTTAAATGAGGTCGTTTTTCCTTGATTACATCAACCAATTGATCCAATATGCACGATAATACTTTCCTGTGATTGTGGATCCTTTTTTAAGATAATCGATGAGCAATATTCCGTGTGCATCCCAAAATATAGTGGCCATAACCTTGCCAGCCGATTTCACTGCATTTGCCTTCTTCGGAGCACTTCCACCAGCTTCGACCCATTTTTTCGATTGATTTTTGGTTTCAGGTGTGTAATGGTGGACCCACGTTTCATCAACAGTAATTAATTGACGCCAAAAATCAACAGGATTACGCTTTATCATATACAAACACCGCTGTGAAGTGGTCTGTCGAACTCGTTTTTGTTCGACACTGAGCAAACGCGGCACCCATCTTGCCGATAACTTTTTCATATGCAAATGTTCATGCAAAATGTTGAACACACGTTCATATGATATGTCTACCGTTTCAACAATCTCACGCAACTTGATTCGGCGATCATTCATAACGATATCGAGGATTTTCTTGATATTTTCTTCAGGAACCACCTCTTTTGGCCTTCCTGATGATGGTATTGTTGCAGTGCTTCTTCGGCCGCGTTTAAATTCAGCAATCCAATATTTTACCATGTAATCTGACGGAGCAGACTCACCGTAATGTTTATCGAGCTTTTCTTTTGTCTCTTTCGCCGTTTTCCTTTTCAAATAATAGTGTTTAATCACTGCACGAAATTCGTTTTTTTCCATTTTTCAAGAAACACAAAAGCTGCTTACTTCAAACGACTACAACAAATAAACTAATCAATGAATTTGGGTGAAATTTTAACAGCTGACGTTTGATAAATCGCAATTTTTAAAAAACAAGAAACTGTTGTGTTTGTGCTGCCATCTAGCGCTAGGTAGCTTCATTTTCAATACGCCCTCGTATAAGGTTCGACGAGCAACTCAAAAGTTACAAGACATTTTATTAAGTTTGTTTCATTAATTTTGGAATTTCTTGTAAATTGCATCTCTAACCCGATCAGACTTGTCCAAAACTCCACCTGAGTTGACTTGCCCAAAACTCCGCCATATTCTAATCAGAATTTCCTTTAACTACGCTTGGATTTACATAGGATTATGACCTATCTGCTGGCCATAGAACAATCGATGGGCAAGTATAAAACTAAAAAAAACAACCAGAACATTTTATTCATTTACTCGTAGCTTCGAAAATTACGAAATTTCTTCTAAAATAAACCTCTATCCTCTGTAGACATGCCCTAAACATCGCCTGCAGAAGAATAACTCAAAATTTTCAGAACATTTTATTGATTTAGTTTCAAAAATTTCTGAATGTTTTAGTAAATTAAACTCTTATCGCCGCAGGTAAATATAGGAGTACGAATTGATGATGGCTGTAGCAGGATTGATAACCAAGTGAACAAGTCAAAATTTAAAGAAAGTTTTTTATTTAGTATCGAAAATTTCGGAATTTATAGTACATTACACCGTATTACACCCCACTCCATCTCAACTATTTCATTTCTGTATTCTCCTGTCAAAGCGATTAGTTCTTAAAATATAACCTTAAGCTATAATAATATAATATTAACAATTTCATAGTATTTTTCTTTTTTTTCCAAAGTTATACATAATATAATACACATTATTTGTTTTGATCGGATACTATATAATAAATATTAAAAAATACTCTCAAGTTATAAATATAACAAAGTAATTTTATAAAATCATAAGTAACCTTAAATCATTTTGCCGCCTAAAATTGACTTTCGTTTATCATGAGTGGAAACTGTGACAAGTGTAAGAAATATCTCTCTAAAGGAAGGTTCTCTGGTGTAAAATGTGTGACTTGTCATAAAATATTTCACTTAAAATGTGCGGAAATTTCTGATGAAATGCTAAATGGCATCAAAACGGGATCCACGACTTGGGTGTGTCCTGATTGCCGTACCACTGCCAATATTTCTATTCTTGATAGTGGTGATGACGACATAGTTGTGCAATTGAGCTCACACAATCTATCACTCACTGAAGTTATACAAATTCTGAAAAGTATGCAGCATCAGTTTGAATCTTTCAAAAATTTCCTCAGTTTCCTGTGTAATTCAATGGATGATATAAGAGAAACTGTTACCCGTTTATCTAACGAAAATCAAGCCATGAATGAAAAAATGTCTGCTTTACAGACCAGATATGAGGCGCAGAAGCAAAAAATTTACTATATGGAGGCTCAACTTCATCATGCAAATCAGGATTTAAATAAAACAAATATAGTTATTGTTGGTCTACCATCCGAAAATGATAGTGAGATTTCTAATTCAATAAGTGAAGTTGTTGACAAAATTGGAAAACAAATTTCTAATGAGGATATTATGGTAGTTAGTCATATTTCCCACAACAAATCATCAAATTCACAATTAAAAAACTCGTATATTGTCACGCTAAAATCATTAGAATTAAAATCTAAAATACTAACAACATTTCGTAAAAAAAGAAAATCAATTTATCTGCATGACCCAGCTAGCAACAACTCTTCAAATTGTCCGATTATCATTATCCACCATCTCACGAAATATCAATACAGCGAAGCTAAAAATATTAAACACAAGTTTAAATTTCAATTTTTGTGGTGTAGTGATAATAAAATTTACTTACGTAAATCAACTGATGCAAAAGTGTATCACATACATTCATTCAATGATATCAATCGCGTCATCAAAAGCTGTTCCAGTTCCACAACATCTTCAGCGCAACCCAACATCCAGGCCGATGATTCCGGAAATTAAAATTATAAATCAAAAATTAAGTATTTTTTTAAGTTATTTTTTTAAATATTTACTTTTCATATTTATATATTTTTTGAAACTTACCTTTTACATAATTTTTATCCATATCCATAGAGATTTGCTTACAGATTTTTTTGATTTTTTGTCATGACGTATAATGTCAAACTTTTGTTTTCACTCAGATTTTTTAGTTTAATTGTTTCAAGTAAAAATACATATACTTTTAGGCGCTATATTATAAATAGAACCTTACAAATGTTTAATGAATTGATAATTGGTTTTGTTCTCTACTACAATATTTTTTTTGTATTTCTCTTTACAAGTTATTTGAGAGTAGTTTGATGAGGAATATTACTTCAATATTTGAGTAGAATAATAATATTTTTATTTATTGTAATGGCTAGCTACAACCTAGATAATATATTTAGTGATAATTGTATAAATAAATATTTCCTTTGCGGATCCGACTACAATAGACATATCAATTCGATCAAAAGCTCTGACTTGGATTTACGCGTTATACAGTTTAATGCCTGTAGCATGAATAACTTTGATAAATTTCACTCGATTCTCGAATTCATTGAAAATCTTAATTCCGATTTTCATATAATTATTGTTAGTGAAACCTGGATTAAAACCCAAAATGTAAATTTTTATAATATAAATGGTTTCAGAAGTATTTTTTCGTGCAGAGGTGATAGAACGGTGGTGGTTTTGTGATGTATATTAGGAATGATGTAAACTTCGATATAATTAGAACCGACGAATCAAATTTTTAATTTCAGTTTATACAAATAAAACTTAACGAGTTTTCACGAAATTATGTCACTGCGTTTTATCGCCCACCTGACTTGAATATTGATATTTTCTTTAGAGAATTAGAATTAGTTATTCATAAAAAGTGTAACAACATTATACTAGGCGATATTAATATACCTTTAAATAAGTCAACGCCTGTAGTAACAGACTATAAAAACTTATTGTTAAGTTTTGGGATAGTTGCAACGAACAATTTTGAAAATCGGTCTAAATCAGGAAACATAGTTGACCATGTGCTCTGCGGGTTCAATGGATTACAGAAGGTTGTAAATTCAACTCTATTCTCTGATATTAGCGATATCTTTATTGCTTCACATTTCTTGTATAAAAACAAAAGAGTTAATAAACTTTTAGAAAAGAAAATAATTGATTATAATCGAGTAAATGCTGATTTTGACAACTATTTGACAAGCCTGGATGTAAATTGTTTTGAACCGGATATAATTTTGTCTCACATTACAGAGAAATATGAAGAACTAATTACCAAATACACACGCACTATTAAAAAAACAGTTAAATTAAAAAATTCGTATTGCCCTTCGATCACGTACGATTTATGGCAATTAATTAATAAAAAGGAATCAATCCTAAAGAAATCCAAGCGGCAACTCCGTAATAGTTCAGCAGCAAACCAAAATGTAAGCGATTATAACCAAAGACTTCTAGAAATGGATAAGGTGATTAAACGTGAAAAGTATTATGCCAAAAAGAGATATTTTGAAAAGGTTTTTGGGGGTGTTCCTAACCAACGTGACTTGTGGTTCAATATAAATGCTTTACTGGGTAGAACTAATAGCAACAATCATAACCTTGTTATTAATATTGGTGGGGAAATTATATCTGACGGATCCAGAATTGCATCTCAATTCAACAATTATTTTACGAATGTTGGGGAAGATTTGGCTGGTCAGATTAATATTTCCAAAAATATTTTTAAATGTAATACCTATCATGTTGTTAATCAAACTATATTTATAAAGCCTACGTCGTTTGTTGAAATATTTAACTTAATTATTGATTTGGAATCCAAGAAAGGAGGTGGACCATATTTGCTCGATAGTAATGTCCTAAAATTCCACATCAACAATTTTTCGGAAATTTTACAAAAGTTTTTAATAAGGTTTTTGAAACTGGAATATATCCAAATTGTTAAAAATTATCAAAAGTTATTCCAGTCTTCAAAAGTGGCGATAAAACTAAATTAACGAATTATAGACCAATATCTACGTTATCTGTTATAGATAAACTGTAAGAAAAATTGTTAGTATTACGGGTTAATTCGTTCTTAGAGACTCACAATTTATTATATAATTTTCAGTATGGTTTCCGAAAATGTTCAGGGACTGGTGTTGCTTTGGTTGAAACAGTTGATATGATTAATAGTTCCATAAGTTCTATATTGTAACGCCAGCGTTTGTCGTTCCTGGGGGATTTGCAAGCCCTGATTATACTTTTTCCCAATTGCCTTGTTTTAATTTAATTCAACGAATATCTTAATTACCGGAATGAAATACACACACACAACGTACAGAGAATGACAACGAAAACGAGACAAAAATATAATATTAAAAAAAATCGGATGATTATCTTGGGTAACGGGTGTTCGAAGAGTATAAAAGCGAATTTTAAGCTCACGCGGGGATCAGTCGTTTGGGAGTTAATTTTGAGTTTTTATAAAGACGAGTCGTTCATTCAGTTTTGATTGTATATGAGATTTGGTGCGTGTTGTGTTAAAAGTTTATAAAGCAAAATTTATACTCTGAAAAGTTTATAAAGAAAAAAAAAGAAAAAACTAATTTTAAAACTAAAAATTTCATTTACTAACTAATTAAAAATAGACTTAAGTATATTACTATACATTAAAATATGTGCATGTGTATTAATTAATTAAAAATAGTGTACATTAAAGTGGTTGTACCAGGCAAATAAAAAGAAAAACGGACGATATTGGTACGACGTTTTTACAGTTCGTGCGATGTTTAACGTACGGCAGAGTACATGCATAATAAGTGCCTAATAAAAAAATATTTGCATCTAATAATAAAAAAAAATAAAAAAATACAATAAACTAATTAATTATTAAATATTACAAATAAATAAATACGTGAATTAAACTATATAACAAAGTGCAATTCCAAGTGAACTCATAAAATTTAACTAAAATATATAAATAAATAATAAATAAATAACCTAAGTAACATACTTAAATAACTAAAAAAAAAATTGTAGTATTGCATCATCAGCTACGTCACATACAAAATAATAAACATAAAAGTTACGTAAAAGTTGCGTAAGATGCAGTGTTATACGTAGTGCATAAATACTACAGTGATACAACGTCAACAAGATACTCCTGTTATTTCTGCACATCAGTACCACATCATCAATGCCGGCCAACATTAAAAATTTCTCTACGTAAGCGCTTTAAAACAAATTATTATTTATTCATTTTGTATACTATTATATGATATATTTTTTTTCTCGCCTAATTAATTATTTTTTTCTGATTTTGCTATCTTAATATTAAATATTTAGTTATAGTATACTAATCATTAAATAACCTATAATCTCTAGTTGTAAAAAAAAACCTAAATGATAATTTTTAATTTTCTATATATTCTTTTTTATAAAAAATGATTTTTTTGCAATTTTGAGTTTTTTTTTTTTTATTTTATTACTTAAATAAAATAATGTTAATTTTTTGGTTCAGAGTATGATGTCTTTAAATTTTAATCGATACAAACCAAATCCAATTCGTGTTCCGCTCATTGTCGTTTTAAATTTCAGAATGTGCTAAAATAATAAATTGGAGGAAATATGTAGGTCCCAGGTAGATACGGATACCGTCTAGCATCAATTTTTCTTGTATATAAGGTTGAAGATATCCTATATAAGTTCCACTTAATGTAGTTTCCTTTCCCTATTTTCGTTACGGTCAGGGTAAATTAATTTCAAGTAATTAAATGTTAATATTTTTTTTTTGTAATTTTTTTAACCGCGGGCTAGCAAGATTGAAATCATACCTTAGAAAACCCCTCCTACATCTCCTGAGCTAAGCCGCGCAAAAATATGACCGCCTAAGTGTATGCTTCAATATTTCATTATTCTGCTAACGATCTTGGCATCCCTGAGATCAAAAATAATTTCATGATTTTTGTGACCTCTTCGCCTAACCTAACTTAGGGTGGGAGATCGTTACAGTATGTGCTTTGTTTTTAGATCTAAAGAAAGCATTTGATACAGTGGACCATGAATTATTATTAGATAAATTGAATTGATATGGATTTAGAGGGAAATCTCATGACATATTGAAAAGTTATCTCACGAATAGAAAACAATTCGTTTTTGTTGATGGCGCTAGTAGTAAGAGTAGTTTGGTGAAGTACGGTGTACCTCAAGGCAGTGTACTCGGCCCTATGTTATTTTTATTATTCATAAATGACATGGGTAATCTCCCATTAAAAGGAAAACTTAGGTTATTTGCTGATGACTCAGCACTGTTTTATGATGTTAAGGATCCGATTGACGGACTGCAGTTTATGTCACATGATCTTGACATTTTACTTGATTTTTTTAATGAGAATATGTTATCTTTAAACTTGGCTAAAACTAAATACATGGTATTCTGTTCAATTAGCAAACCTCTTCCTACATTACCTAGTCTGGCTGTAGCAAATGTCAATATTGAGCTGGTCGAAACTTATAGGTATTTAGGAATGATTTTAGACTCGCATCTTAATTGGCAGCATCATATTGATACGGTCTGCTCAAAAGTTTCTCCAATAATTGGTTTTACACGTAAGGCCTTTCATTATATACCTACGAAAATACTTCGATGCATATATTTTCCCTTCATTCACTCTAGAATTACTTATGGCCTCGTTGTTTATGGCAACTCATCCCAATCGCGATTGAGAAAGCTACAAGTTCTGCAGAACCGTTGTATTAAAGCAATATATAAATTACCAATTCTATATTCATCGAGAGATTTATACGCTCTAAATGCTGAAAATATTTTACCGGTAAAAGCCTTACACTTCATGCAGACTGTCAAGTATATCTATAGGATAAGAAATGCTACTCTAAGCGTGAGTAATATTAATTTAAGTCCGTATAATCACCAATATCTCACGCGCAATAAAAATAATCTGAAACCTTGTATTATTATTAATGAGTATGGTCGCAAATGAATTAGTTTCGTAGGCCCTAAAATGTATAACGAAGTCCCTGTTGAAATAAAACAGCAAAATTATGTTAATTTTAAAAAAGGAATAGTTGATGTTTTAAAAGCGATTATAAATAAATATATTATATAAAAAGGTATAGATGCCAAGATTATAGTAGTCTTTATTTACATTGTATTTTTGAAATATGTTATTATTTGTAGAGTATATAGAATTGAATATTGTTGTGTGCAATTTTCTTTAAGGGATTCTGAATCCATTGCGAACTGCATCCAACAATATATATGTATAATATTATTTATTGTATAAAAAATAAAATTATAATTATTATTATTATTATTATTATAAAAGTTAATTGTAATATAATATTTTAATTAAAATGAATAAAAAAAAAAAAAACTATTTTTGCTCAAAACTACCACCTAAACTATCACCTAAGGTTTATAACTATCTAATGGATCTATAGGGTCCTTGATCAGCACCCAGATATTTCTTCAAATCCCTGTTTCCCAACTAAAATGTAAAATTCATTAGATTTAATGAACAAAATGTCCGATATTTCATATCCTATCCTGGTAAATTTAGTCGCCGGCGTTATGGTCACTTTTATAGTGCTTAGTCACATTCCAGAACAAAACCGAAGATAAATCATGCGGATCATACTAATTACTCTTAAAAATTTTAACTTATAAATTTTAACATAATAAAATATCCAGTTTTCTTAGATATGTAAGGTCCTTATAATTTATGTTAAATTAAAAAAGTTATGCAGTGCAAACAGTAGCAAATTCAAAAGCTGTTACATAATTCAGTAGATATTTATATACGAACAATGAGAAGGGAACTCTTCTTTTTGTGATGGATGTTGATTACAATTTTTATATAAAAACAACAACTGTATGGCGTATACGACAGCATCATCGAGAATACCAACAACAACTTTTATAAATTTTTGTACAAAAAATATTATTTCACTTCTTATCTCGTTCAGAAAAGGAAAAGTCGTATATAGCAATTTATTTATTTGGACAACCCATTTTTCAGAAGTTTATTAATTTTAATTAGGTTACGACAGTTTCGGTTATTTTTTATGTCTGCAATTTTCTCTTATCGTCAATTTTCCTTCTCTGTACATATATACCTAATTCAAAAAGATAACAAACAGATTTTCGTTTGCTGTGTTTATTCATACTTTTTTTGTATTATTTATAACCCACTCAGCTTAAAGCATTGGCGTATTATTTTCACATTTTTTGCAATTTCTCAATTAAATTTATCATCTGTTTAATATCGGATTAAACCAGATTTGTAAAAAAAAAATCAGCTCGCCAAACTTACGAACAAACCCTAATCTAATACCACCCCACGGAAAAATATGGTACGTAACACCCAACACTATTTATTATAAGCTGACACTTTACAACAGTCAATATCAAAATAACCGAATACCACCAAAACCACCAATATCGATAAAAGAGATCGAGCACCACATCAAAATGACCAAACACCCCAAAAAACACTACAGTTATGAAGAACCTTGAAAACAACACAGAATCTACTGAAATAATTTAGGAGATTGCGGAAAACTTAATAGCTTTAAATTTCTATGACTCATTTTTATGACTATCTGTCAAGCATACCGTACCTAGAGTATAAAACAAACGAAGACAATATTATAAAATTCTTAGTCGACATTAATACAAACTTCATTAAGAAAATGTATTATCACAGTTTGAGAAAGGGCGAATTTTCTTAATTTCAGAAAATTTCTACTCAATTCATGATAATTTTCTTTATTTAAATTTTATTCTACTGCACTAAAGAATTAATTTTTTTTTTATTAAGAAATCTTTATTTCTGTATAATATTACAACTAATCATATGGATTACCTAGTAATTGTTTTATAAGTTAAGTAGTCCACTTTTGTGGGATGAGACCTATCAGTTCATCCCAGCTCTGTCAGTGCTTTGATTTAAGCGGCTCAAGGAACCACTAACTCTAAAGGTTTTGTTCTTTTTAGGCGCTTTGGTTCATTGGTGCGATGCAATAGGTTCCGTAGCTCCTCGTTGTCATGCTGTTGCAGTCGCAGTACATGACCCCTTGCAAATTTTTGTATTTCATCGGTGACGTTTTCCATGTTTAAGTCTCGATGGAGATTGTCGTTTCTAATGTACCAAGGAGCATTCACAATGCTACGTAGTACTTTGTTTTAAAATGTTAAAATGATCTTCACTGTAGTTTTCCTTGCGCAGCCCCAAAGCTGAATACCATACGTCCAGATAGGTTTTAATATTTTTTATATAACAGCAGTTTGTTGTGCGTTGTCAGTTCGGAGTTTCTTCCAATAAGCCAGTGCACGGTTAAAAATAAAAGGATGAAACCCATCCTTTTCCTATCCTTCTGCGGAATAACTATACGTCCATCCTTTTCTAAGGAATAAAATTATACCTCCCAAATAAATAAAATTTATACTTTCAAAATTAAAATAATTTTGTCCTAATTTTAACAAATTTTATTTTTGTCCAAAAGATTAAAATTCATCTATCGGACAATGATAATTTTTATTCTTTGGCCGAGTGTTAAAATCACTCAAATATAAAATAAAGTTTGCTCTTTGAAAATGTACTAAATTTACTCTTTTAGGCGTATAAAAAATGAGTCACAAAGAATAATATTTATCTAATAAAAAGATTAAAATAAATACTAACCATTACCATATTTTATACAATTCAGGGAAGAATTTTATTCTTTTTACAAATCAAATTCAATGCTTGTCTAAATGAAATTTCAAATTAAAAAAAAGTAGAAATTATGATAATAAAACATAGTCTTTAATTAAAAAACTTGGTAATTTATAAAATATACAATTGTTTCTGAAAACTACGATGATTATATCTAATATAATCCTAAGCCTAAATGTTGGGCGAAATAACATACTCCATGTTACTAATCCGTGGTTTAGTTCCATCTAACTAGTTTCTGGCCTTAAACATTTAAATGTATATAAGAAAAAATTATCAACTACATATTTGTATTATTAATTTACCCTTACATTTTCAAACAATTCAGACAATTTCCAGCCGTGTTCCAGTAGCGTAACTGAGTGCGGGCTCGCTATAAATGTATCTGTGTGTGTTTCTGTTGAGAGAAAATAAATATTTAAAAATAAGTGTTGCTTATTATAATCATTATTATAATTATAAAGCCTCATAAATTGTGTTGGAACAAAACTTACCTCTTAATACACAGCAGAACCATTTTAAAACAATCAGCAACTGGTAACTAAATTTTTATGTCGAAATAACTTAAACTAAATCAAAATAATTTTTCCAAAAAGAGTGCTATCCCTTACTTTCTCCCTAAAGTAATATAAAAGATAAGGACGTACAATTTTAAATTTTGAATGATTCCTGTACTGAAAAACATTCAAATTTATATTTTTAAAGTTAAATAATTTGTTCAGATTTTTATGCTAAATTGAATAAAAATGATAAAAATATTTGTATACTAAAAAGGACAAAATATGATTTTCTCTTCAATTTTTAGTTAAATAAGTATGAATATCAGTAATAATCAGGCGTGTTATCAAAATATTGAGGTTAATTCCATTATTATACCTTGCCCATGTCATTATCCTTCATTTGCGGTAGGACTAAAATAATATTGAAAGCCTCCGTCAGGTTTAAAGCCTCTGACAATTTTTGTTGCGTCGGGTGAACTTTGTATTTTATGTTAAAGATACTGTCATACCATCGAAACAATGATTATGTAATAAGCACAAAACGTTCTTAAATTGCCTATTGTTCAGTAACACTCGTAGTACATCTTAAATTTTGAGTTGGGTTGAGAAGTTTAAATTTCTTTATGTTTTATATGTAGATAAAAATTGTTTATCGTCAAAACGGTTCTATCTGCAATATCACATCACAATGATATTAATTTGAGAACCTGTTGTTTGTTGTAGTGTACGATATTATGTTCTCACCTCAATATTTTATTTTCCTAGCCTTTTTATTACTTCGATTTTCTCGAAAAATGGTTTACTTGCATACGTTGAGCTTGAAATAGGATAGTTTAAAACTTCAGGAAGTCAAGAATTACAGCATACGTATTATTCAGTATCAACTATTTTTATCTGTATTAACATCATTTGTACTACTCGAGGCGTCTAATTTCAAAAAGCTTGTGGTAATTTTTCTTAAGATTACTTTAATAAATAAAAAATATTTTTGTTGGTACACAGAGGCTGCCATTTGAACTATAAGATTCTAAGTTAGTTTATCTGATAGCATTAACCAATTTAAGGGCACACAGTGAAATATTCATTTGAAGTTGAGGTATACAATGATGACGAATTATTAGAATTAAACTTTCACTATGTGTATTGTTAAATTGGGTTGAAAGAGAGAAAGCATTATATGATCTGAACAGAATAAAGCACAATATATCGTATTTCAAAATCAGATGTCTTTTAGACACAACATTTCAATAAAGGAATCCTTATTCCAACAACAAAGGATTGGCTTAATAACCTACAGTTGCGAATTAGTTTGGCATCAACAGTGAAGTTCATAAATTGATAAACTTTTATGATGCGGTCGATATTGATATGCAAATTAATTGGGATGCCCTTAGTACATAAATTTTGGATCAAAACTACCACATCAACTTTGATTACTAAAAATGGAAGAAAAATTCACTAATTATACTTTTAAGGTTAAATTATTTTGTTGAGTTTTATTCAATTTGGAATAAAATGAACCATTTAGTTAATAGCCATTAATTTTCCAAATATTTAAAATATTTTCGGTTAAATATAGACAAACATCATAATTAAAATCAAACGTTTTTATTTATGCAACGAATATGACGAAAGAATAAAATTTGTTTTTAAAAAAAGGATAAACAGTAAACAAAATAAGAAAGAAAATCATTTAATAAGCGAGAATAATATTTAAGTTAACGGAAAGGATAAATTTTATGTTCCAAATTAAATAAAATTTATTCAAAATAATTTTATACTTGGGGTAAAACTAATATTTATCCTCTCATATTTAACCGTGTGCATTTTTTTGAATTTTAAATTCAGTTCTTTCTTTTTCTTTTTAACATGCGCTTTACACCTGAGCTTAGAGTCTAACGTCATGCCGAGGTACTTAGCATTGTCAGAATGTGGTATTTGTTGTGAATTCAGTCTAATCGGAATATATTCTAATTTCCTATTTGTAAAGTTGATGTGTGTTGATTTCGATTCGTTAAGTGTTATTCTCCATTGTTTTGTCCAGTTATTTATTATATCAACAGCATTTTGAAGTTTTCTCGTGGATTCAACTATACTAGCAACGGTGGTCATAACAGCTGTGTCATCAGCAAACGTTCCTATTCTAGCTTCTTCTATGTTTGGTAGATCATTTGTATATACAGGAGGTATAAAACGGGACCTAGAACACTGCCTTGTGGAACTCCTGCCAATATTTTCTTCAGTTTAGAGTATTCCTCTTCCTGTCTCACCCGGAAGTAACGGTCGTTGATATAAGACTTTAGCAATTCAGTATGTTGTTTTGGCAAATCTCGTTGGAGCTTAAATTCTAGACCACGGTGCCAAACCTTATCAAATGCTTGGGCTACGTCTAAGAACATTGCTGAGCATACGTCCTTTTTCTTCAGCGCCTCCTCAATTGTATCAGTAATCCTATGTACATGTTCTATCGTTGAGTGCATTTCTCGAAATCCAAATTGATGTTCAGGTATAAGATTTCTACTCTCTATAATTGGCTTTAATCTCTTGAGAAACAGTCTCTCGAAAATTTTTGATATTGTTGTTAACAAAGAAATAGGCCTATACGATGTTTTGTCATTTAGTGATTTATTAGGCTTTGGAATCATTATGATTTCCGCTACTTTCCACTGTCTCGGAACATAACATAGTCTAAAGATAGCATTGATTATGTGCTGTAGTTTTCTTAGTGCTTTTTCTGGTAGAGCTTTGATTATTTGCCCCGTTATCAAGTCGTATCCAGGGGCTTTTTTATCTTTGAGATTTTTACTTCTTGTTTGAGTTCTTTCAGAGTAACTGGTAGCACAGATGCCTCGTCTACTTTGCTTATAGGTGTTAGATATTCATTATCTTCTTGTCCAGTTGGTGGTTTGAAGGTATTTTCTAGGTGTTCGGCAAACAGATCAGCTTTTTATTTTTTGCTGCGATCCCAGGTTTCATCAACCATTCTAATGGGTGGCACTTGCTTTTTAGGCCGTTTTAATTATTTGGAGGCTTTCCACAGGGAATAGTCTGTGTCAGGTTTACCTGCCAGATTACTTGGGAAGCTTGCAACTGACCCATTCTTAATCTCCTTTATAAGTAGTTTAAGTTTTTTGCACAAGTTGTTTAGGATTGTTTTGTCTTCAGGGACTCTGGTTCTCTGCCAAGTCTTACGAGCTCTTCTTTTTTCGTTAACCAACTCTCTCACTTCAACTGGATAATATATGCTTTTTTGTAATATTTCTGGCTGATCAGGAGTACTTTCCCAAGCCGTTTTTTGCACGCTTTCATCAATGAGGTTTTCTAGTTCTTCTTCTATCGTATAAGCATTCGAGATCTGCACCTGTAGGTTGATGCTTTCTTCTACTAGTTGTCGAAAGTATTCCCAGTTGGTTTTGTTATTTGTTAGTCTTGGGGGGCTTGCCTTGCTTATTACCGTGTCACTTATTGTCATTCACTGCACTAAAGAATTTATAGTAACATTAAATTCAAGAAATATTTATCCAAATCAATATAATTAATATGCTTCTTGCGTCAAGAAATGTTTCTTTCTTTAAGGAAACAAAATGTATCACCAAGAAAAAATGGGACGAAATAAGACACTTAATTTTTAAATTAAGAAAAAGCGAATGTTGGACTATAAAGAAATCATTTTCTTTGTGGTAACAAGAATTTTTTTTCCGTGTAATAAATGTGTAACAAATTGTGGTATGGGTTTCACTGAGGCGGGCTAATTTAGTCGATGCAGGTTTAAAGAACTAAAGAATTACTTACTGATTGACGTCTCATCATCGTTCACACTATGAAATAATTTTCACAAGTTTTTTTGGTTGAAAACGAAGGAGTTTACAAATTAGTTAGCAGATCTTTATTACATTTAGAGATGGAAGAACTCGTTAATTTTTAGTGACAGTGTATGACAAAACGAGCCTGCGGTTTCTATTCTGATTTATAATTTCAATGTTATAATGAATTTCCCTTGATAAATCGAACAAATATTTGGAATTGATTGATTGTGTATTATTATGTTAGATGAATGAATTTTACTTAGGAAGTCTGAAAATTTTACCTAAAGCAAAAATAGCATCAAATCATATAATCAGACGTTGTTTTTAAAATTGACTTAGATTTTTATATGTGCGTCTCGATATTAAACCAAAGAATTATTTATGGGGAAAAATTTATTTGTCTAAAGCAAATAGAATATCTGTACAGTTTGGCTTGTTGTTAACAAACATAAGAAAAACGAGTATAGGTACACCTATAAATGAAAAATTCATTACTAACTGTATATTATGTAAAGCCAACACCAAACAATAGTTTCCTTTTCTGTGAAATGAAATATATTTTCTATTTATATTTAAATTTTTCATTCGTATATGTACAAGAGTATACATAAGTATTTCTGGAAAAAGCTTCGAGTATATTTCCCTTAAGAATTATGAAATGTTCACATATTCACATATTTCCATTTATCACTTTACCACAATTCCCTCGCTGCGCTGCTGCTGCTACTGCTTCTGCTCTACAGTCGATCGACATCGTTTTCCTGTTTGATTGTGACACAGTGAAAAACAAACTTGTAAAACATATGTAGAAATATACTTTCTTGTTCAATGTGAATGAAAATGCTAAGTAGGATGAATGAAAAAAAAAACAGAAAACTAAACAAAAAGCAGATTTTCTTGTGATAACCATCTTAATCATTTTTATATGCTATACAGACTTATAATATTGAGTTTTCCCACCCCTAATCTTATATGAGTGATAATGATAATCACAAATATGTATGTATATAGAAAAATTATCATACCGTCGTAATCAAAGCTGTTTAGCATTTTACTTTATACCATTATGGGGTTTAAGTTTCGCATTTACTCGTAGAGCATGCAGATGTTGAAATTGTGATATGAAAAATTATTTATGGAAATTTTAGGTTACTTAGTTTTAAAATTGAAGAACGGGTTGTATATATAGGTCAAGTTTGTTTATACCATATGGAAAGTATATATTTCTTTTGTCGTATGTATATTTTTATAATATACGAGTTTATAGAATAACAAACAAATTATGATAAAAATATTTAGATTCTATGATGATATATAAAATTAAAATTTCGTATAACAACTCATACAGTAAAAAAAAAAAAAAAATTATGGCACGATATGCGGGATGGGATGGGCCCCTAGTACGGTATATTTTTGTGATACAGAAATATATTTCAAGTAATTTGTTTGTATTGCGCCGTGGAAAATGTGTCATATTGCGGTGTTTAGATAGGCTTTTGTCTGCGAGTTTCATCGTTTGTTGGAGAGACAAAATAAATTTTATATTACGAAATATTTGTTTATTTTGCTACTTAAATGTCCCTTTCTTTGTCATTTTCTATAAAAATTCATGAATCCTTCATTAACACTTGTTTGACATTTGGAAATTGAAATGGGTGGTTGTTTGTATTAAAGATTTAGATTTCGTCAGAACTTTGTTCAAAATTTACAGTTTAAACAACAAATTATCTTAAATTTTATTAAAAAATTGAGTCCAATATATATAGTTATAATCTGAAACCTATAACGTTGTCTTCTACACTACCTGACAGATTACTAAAAGTTAAAATCCCTCCTCTTTTCTTCTTCCGTAATCAGACCCGGGAAATATGAAAGTGATGTTATAGGTATCTTACCTTCCTTCGCAACCTAAAACCACATATTTGAAGCGAATTATTACATTGCAACTTTTATACCAGATGATAACAAATAAAGATTTTTTTATGTTTTGTTTTTTCATTGGGGTAAGTTGACATCAGCAATCTTATCATATTCACCAATCGCGTTCGAGAAATGACAATAGAGATATATGGCAGTGAATCGCGTTCATCATGTTCAACACTACTGATGTTTACCAAAGACACTTTATTTATGCAACATCCTAAATTCATACGTCAAACTACACATACCTAGTACATGACACGAAGGTTCGTTACCGACTTACGAGAGACACCACATACCTATATGTCATCACAATTCACTGTAAGAAAAACTTCAAGATCTTTCTCGATTGTAAATTAAATTTCAAACAACAAAGTTTGTTTCAATGATTAATCAAAAACTGGTTCCAATCATTTTTACAATATTATTGGAAACGTCGATTTTTGATAAAAAAAAAATATTTCGCTAAAAATCTGCCTATCCACTATTCAGATGGATTGACTATTTTTTTTCTACATTAATTGTGATCCTCGCAAAATTTGGTGGAAATATGCGTACCGGCTGGCAGCTTCAATGCGGGATTTAAAAATGTTTGCAATGATGTTGAAAAGTTTAGCATTTACAAGAAACGAAAAAAATTTAGATGATTTATAAAAATTTGAAAACAAAGTTTTTAAACCAAAAAGGGTTGACCTTGTTGATTTTCTGAAATTTGAGCAATCAAAATCATTTTTGATTATACAAGATGATTTTACCAAAATATCGGAAATGAAAAATTTTAATTCAAAAATTAGGTGCTATATTCCCAAATGTCCTGATTTTCAAAAAAATCGAGCCTTGCAGGCGATGAAGGGAAGCCATTTTCCAAAAATTTCCTCATTAGTCAAATTTTGGTCCTTGTCTTGACGCTAGTCGGGGACAGATAAATAGCAAATAAAATACACTTTTGCCTCCTTTTTATACTCTCAACTAGGACGGTAATCACGTGAGGCTTGAGACAATGCCCTGCAATAGGACCCACAACCAAGCATGTAAGACGCCTACGCAGAGAGTATGCCTTCGACGTCATCTGACTTTGAGGTCCCTGTTATATTGAAATGTCCTGTCATCTACATCAAACTGCTTTTTTTGTTAATAGTGGGGGACAATTTTATGCTATTGTTGATGTAAGGAAAATTGATTTGAGCGCTTTAATCACAGTCTAGCTCTCTCTTAAAATGCCAAGAATCCTTTTAGATGTTACATTGTACCTTAAGCAATCTACGGAAGGGCCATTTCGTGCATGAAAAAATTGTCCTTTAAATTATCTATCACCCTGAGAATTTCGGTTAAATTCGAGTAAATAATAAAGAAGTTATGCAGTAAATTTAAAATCGCTTAAGTGATTTTGAGATTTATTGCATTTGAAAAAATGGCTTATGCGCGAAAAATGATATCCCAAATGTGCGAACAAAAATCTGAAGTTTATAAAACGCATTTAAGCGGTTTGTTAGTGTAGTATACTTTTTTATTAAAATCGGTCTGTTGTTATTTTAAATTCGCCTAAAGGCACATAAGCGACTTTTTAAAATTGACTTTATTAATCATTTGAATGCAATAGTGTTTTAAGTGATATTTTTGTTTTTAAAATTGGATTTGATTGTGTTAGTGTTTTTCTTAAAATCAATTAGGTGTTTCTTTTGTTTATTGGAGTTTAAATACTTGATATTTAAGTGATCTTAGGCGATTTTATCGTGTGTGAAATATTTCATATCTGTAATTTGAGATATTTTAAATTTATTGAAAAGTGAAAAATGAAGTCGTCCAGAGGTCTTAAAATGCTTCAAATGGCTTTAAAAAGCTCTGAGCAGAATACTTCAAAGAAAAGAAAAGTAGACGTTGATGAAGGTAAGTGTGTTTGGTATAAATACTAAGGTTCAAACAGTATTTTATTATTACTAATGCCGATTTCTAACATTTTCAGTCATATCGCCCGATCAGAACAACGAACAACTTGCAGAAATAATACAATTGCAAGCAGAGGCCACTCTGTTTACTTCTAACCTGTCAAGCGAAACTGTTACGCCACAATTTTTACATCACGAGAACGTAGAATTATTGGACGACCCGCAGAAATTATTAAATGAAATGGAAACCGATCAATCTTTACTGCACAAGAATGACTGAAATGATTGACAATGCGCACTCTGATGATAGTCTTGATACGGTGTTTAACGATATTGACCCGGAGTTAGCGATATTGACCCGGATTTCCAGCCGTCTAATTGTGATGAATCTTGAAGCGGATTAGAAGATGACCCTGATCTACAACAAATGGCGGAAGAAATAGAGCACAATATTGCTTCCCCAACTAAAGTATTGCCTAGCCACAAATCATTATTGTCAACTTCTCATGAAACAACATACGCCGGTATCTCCAATTCCGCAAAGAAGATCATTCCTCCAAAGTATAAGAAGGGAAAAGCTAAACTAAGAGAGTGCATCAAGCTTGAATCGTGGAAATTGCATTGCCAGTCTAAAGTTACATATGACCAACAACTTAATATATTCAACAAGTACTGGCAATTGTCATTATATCAAACAAAAGCGTTGTATGTGGCCGGTTTGATGCAAGTGCAAGCGAAGAAGCGTTGGTCGACCCACAAATCTTCAGCACCCCGGAATAGAACCCACTCTTATATCTACAATTTGGAAGTTGACGGAAGTAAACTAAGAGTTTGTCAGAAATGTTTCCGCCGAACTTTAGGTGAGACTGAAAGTTTTCTGAAGACTGTTGCCAAAAAGAAATTATTGTACATCCCTATTGCGGATAATCGAGGAAAAAGGACACCTGTTACTAAATTGACTGAAATCATGGATCACCTCAACTCATACCCGGCCTATGAGAGCCATTACACGCGGCAACGAACACCAAAGAAATATTTGCAGTCGAATTTAAATCTCGCATTACTATACAAAATGTATAGCTCATCTCACACTAAACCCATCTCTATTACAAAATATGCGGAAATTTTTAAAGATATTTCTTTTAATTAATATTTAAATTATCTTACATAAATTATAATTACTTTTGAGGAATGGGTTTGAAGTTTAAGCAGCCAAAAACAGACACATGCTCCAAATGTGACAAATTTAAAATAAAAATCGATATGGTGGGCACAGATCAGGAAAAGGCAGTAACCAGAGACCTGCAAATTGAGCACCATAAAGCGGCCGATTTGGCATACCAGCAGAAAGCCGGCAGATAAAGAGTACGCGAAAGCCAACGGGAATGTCAATATGTTTATATTTGACCTTTAGCAATGCCTCGCAACTTCACTACTTATTTCGAATATCTCTTTCTATAAACGCCAGTTATGGACGTTTAACCTAACGGTCCATGACTGTGTGACGAATGGTGCTGATTGTCACATGTGGTACAAAAGTATAGGTAAACGAAGAGGCAACGAAATAGCATCTTGCCTGTATAAACACTGCTTAGAACAACCCTCTGCAGTTGATCATTTGATTTTCTATAGTGACAGCTGCTCAGGCCAAAATAAAAATTTATACGATGCTATGATGTTTATAATTTTTATGCAATCATCTGAACACAACATTAGAATAGTCGACCACAAATTCCTTGAGCCAGGTCATACACACATGGAGTGTGATGTAGACCACTCTATAATTGAGCGGAAAAAGAAACGCACTAACTTGCAAATACATCACCCACGTGAACGGTTTCAACTTATACGCTCAATAAATCGGTTCAAAGTAACAGAGGTCGAGCAAGGGGATATCTTTGACTTTTCGTTAACCGTCAAACAAAAATGTATGTGGCGTAATAAAGACACAAATGGGGCTAGATTTGAATGGGCTAAGGTTAAATGGTTACGATTTACTCGAGAATTTGGAAAAATTCAGTTCAAAAACACTCTTCAAGAAGACGAGCCATTTAAAGTACTAAATATTGCACGCCGCAGAATTAATAAATTATCGATTGCAGAAGTGCCAAAATGCTACGAAGGTTATTTACCCATAAACCACTTAAAAAAGAGAGAGATCTCATAGATCAGCTTCCACTAATAAACCCGGTTTATCACAATTTTTATTTGCAATTAAATGATGGACAAAATGTACCGGATATAGATCCTGATTTGGAAGGTATAGAAAATGAAGCTGAGAGTGATATTGATTCTGAATAATTTTGAAGAATTACCGTTAAATTTTAATAATTTAAATGAAGTATTTTGATTAAATTTTTACTATTTTTTATTTATATTGTTTATTTCTAATTTCACTTAAAATATTGAAAAATGTTGAAATGAATTCTTAAAAATAACTTGAAATACTATAAGAATTGGTTTTTACAATAAATAAAATTGTAAAAATGACTTAAGTTACATAATAGCCTTTTATTAGAAAAGTTTAAAATTGTAAAACCGCTAAAATGGAAAAAATGTAATTTACTAAAATAATTTGATGTTTACATTGGTATTATCACGATGTATGCTAATATAATGATATTAAATACTTAAAATAAAATTGTAACAAGTTCCAAACGTCATTACACTTTTTTCAAAATAAGGATTACATTTTGAAACATTCATTTCTCGAATTGAACAAAATGCACATAAGCGGTTTTCAATTTTTGGTAGAGTTTAGCTTGAGACTCCCTGCAGTGGTTGGATAATCAAATGGAGAGGTTTAGGTTATATCTGCCACAACACACGCTACCCCAATCTTATCGACCATCTTTAAAACATTCGTGAAGATGTTTACACATTCAGGGTTTAGTAAAGCTTCTCTCTCAAAGTGTTCTCTGCGGAGGTATATCAGCTCTAAACTTCTCATCAAAGAATGATAACGGAAAGGGTTAAGAAGGTTATATGGTGGTATTTTTTGTGTCTTATGATAGATGAGTATCTTGTGGTTATCATCTATATGCCTATAGGATATTCAAGGGTGAGGGACGAAAGAAAATCTTCATTGCTTTAGTAAGTATCTTCCTGAGTGCTTCACTAAAATATAGTAAAAAAGTAGCTGTTTTCAACCATTTTGTACATCCACTGGCTACCAGACAGCAACATCTCATGTAATAAAATATTATTAATGGCGCATTATTTTATAAAAGTAATGCGCTATAGTGGCTTTCAAATAAATTAGGTTACCGCAGCATAGCTTGCTGTCTAAAAAAGACGTAATTTCTCTGCATTCTCTGTGATGGTCAAACTAATAACATTTAAAGAGAAAGGTCAATCTAAAATAGATTATTAATTAACAAATTTTCCAAAAAACTTACCTTGCAATGCCCCATCCAGATTGGCTATTAGCATACTTTTGGTATCTAGTCTATCTATAGCTTATAAGCTCAATGGGTTTTCAATAGAACAACTAAAGGAATGGAAAGCAGTTTCACAAATTTACTCTTACAATAGGAGTGTTTTAATTTCGAACAACGGCGCTATGTGCTTCTATTTGTCTTTCTAAAATCAAGCCGAAGCTGTAAAGAATTATTTTTATCAAATATTAAATATTATATCAATATAGGACACATGCCTCAAAAAATAGTGGTTCAATTTTTTTTTATAGGACAAGAACGAAGTTAGTTGTTTTAGTTAAAGTTTGAAAAAATTCGAAAATCAACACAGCTAGTGAAAAAGTAAAACTAAATTTAACTGTGTAGCTTAGTTGTCAAAATAAAAAAGTAAATAAATATGTTAAGCCACTAAAATGTCTGTCATATAAATTTAAAACATTTTATTTTTATTTAATTTTATTACTAATTAATATTTGTTAAAATTTAATATAAACGGCGAATTTATCTTAATCGTTTCGTACTGGAAATCGGGGCAGTGTATGATGTGATATTTTGATATTAAGGAACCACACTCGATATAGCACGAACATGTGATCAATGCTTATGTAAAATTATGTCATCCTTCTGATATTAAAAATTTAACGTAAAGTTTAACGTATCGTGTCCGTGCTGTATTGTTCATAATACATTTGCTCTTTATGAACTGTATGTTAGGAGGGGCACGTTATGTTCAGGAACCATTATGTAATTTAATTGATTCGTTATGATTTAACCAATTCTGAATAAATTTTGGTTTGTTATATTATATTTTAGTATTGCTTGCCGCACAAGAAAAATGTCAGAAACGTAACTGACATAATAGTTCGAAAATGATCAATTTGCATGTAAAATTATCAGCCATTCTTCTGATAATATTGAAAATTGAACGTATGCTGATCTGCAGACAAAGATGTTGAGAAAGAAATGACGTATTTCCTAATTTTTATATTGATTGGACAATTTGAGACGGCTTTTTTATTCTCTCACGATGATCTAAATCATTTCCTACAATGCTGTACGCAATTTCGCAAAATAAAATTTGGTTGCGGCGCAACGCCAAGATCAGCCAGCGTGATTATAAAATCACAATCGCCATTGGTGATTCGAAATCGATACGGATCACAACCAGTCCAAATATTTCACACTAGAAACAATATCGTTCCGCTAACAATAGCGGAAAACAGAAATTATTCTTAACTATCATGAACAATTTAATTGATTGTAATTAGTGAATACGTTGAATTTTGCGCAGAGACAGAGTCGAATAGAGCAATTATTAAATTTTGTACGTGAACGACAGCGGTTCGTGTAAAAACGGATTATTCTAGAATCTGTCACAGGTGATGTTCTTCTAAACTAGCGCGGCTTCAGTATATTTTTATTATGTACGTTATTATCGACAATCTAGGGAATAAACTTTGATACTTGAGATTCAAGTACCGAAATTTGGTACGGATAAGAAAACAAAAACCATGAGTTCGAATTTGTATTTTTCCCAATCCCTTACTATGTTATTGTAAGGGATTTGAATTAACTTTCCATGGTGCTAAGCATGCACCAATGGTTTGAATTGATTAACAGTGAACAGTAAGATCTTTCTGTATTGAAGTTAAATAAAGATATTTTTGTTCATTTTATTTCATTTATATTCGTTTTTTAATTAAAAAAAAAAGTCATTTCCAGAACTTTTGAAATTTTTTTTTAGACTGTTTAATGCCTGAAATACTAAATTTATATTTTATCCTTTTTCCGATCCGCCATCACAATTGTGTACGTAAAAACCGTGTAGAAAAGAGAATCATGCAAAAAATAAAACTCCACTACAAACTATGGTTATTTACATACACATTTGTGTATCGTGGACTTAAGTTGAAGAAAACTAAAAAAAAATTCTGGCCGGAAGAGGGATATAACAAAACTATAACTTGAATTTTTTGGTCAAGTTTTAAATACAATAACTAACAATGTATCAAGATTCCCTGAGAGCGAACCTCTGGGAAGTTAGCCCAAAAAATTATCCCGAAAAACCATTATAGTTAAATATGGCAAGACTTTTATATATTTACAGAATATTTTAATACTATCCTGATAGTCAAGTATATATAATTAATATTGCTGCATATAAATCAAATATATCACGAGATTAGCTATAATGAATAGTAAATTATTAAATAGTTTTGTAATATTAAATTAGTATCACGAAATTTTCAATTACAATTATATGTACAATTATTAAATATATTAAAAATTTATCACGAAATGTTAAATTATAATTTATAATTAAACATTTCGTGATAAATTTTTATATCACCTCGAAAAAATTACACTAAAATAATTTACATCAATATAATCAAAATTAATAAAATATAAAAAAAATTAATTCAAATATTTAAGATTAGAAAAACAACAATTCTCTGAACTAAAATAGAATTATTTTATTTTTGTAAAATGGCAAGAAGATATTACAAGTTAAAATTTAGATATAGTCGTGTGAAGTCGTAGTAGATATCAATTAACAGTGCAAGGTTGGTATGGAATTTGTAGAGGAAGGATTCACCTTTCAAATGCCCAAAATTTTAAATCAAGTTTATGAGTCAAATTTTAGATATAATCCCTGTGAAGTCGTAGTAGATATTAATTAACAAAGCAAGGTTGGTATGGAATTTGTCGAACTGGAATAGGTTTTCTGTGATTATAATAAGACAAACTAAGTGAATAGCTAAGCAAAACGATACTTGTGACAAACGAAACTAAAACGGATGTCTAGTTTGCGAAAAATTGTCATTTTCTGAAACGGATTTTGCATATATATGCCTTTACCATTAGCATGTCTATACTAACAAATGTTGAGGCTTATGACAATTGTAGTTGTTGAGCTTTCATATAAAATAATAACAAAGACAATATACACAGAAAAACTTTATTTATAAAGTTTATGTGAAAATTCGAGTGCCGCCATCGAAATTGATAGAATATTTAAAAAAAATATAACTCGCGATATAATGGCGATATAAAATATAACTACGAAAAGTCTACATTTTGTGAATTTAATTTTTTAGAACCCTGCACCTTTTTTCTCTGTAAGCAATTTCTATAAATTTGCAACTATAGAATTTTTACAATTTCAGAATCGGGCCATAAAACTTTAAAAATTAATTGAAAATTACCTTTACGATGTTTATTTGATTTTACGCCGCAATGAAGATTATTTTTTGTAAATATACTGTCCCTAGATAGCAAATCATAAAATAAAATGTGTGTCCAAGATAAGTGGTTATTAATTTATTATAATATGCAATGTTTACATCAGAAGCACGATTATCAGTAGAAGCATGTGGCCAACCTCCAATTATTGAAGATTCCGTAAACTACGAAAAATTTTGGCGTTTGAAAGGTGGATCCTTAAACTAAAAATTCCATATCAACCTTGCTCTGTTAATTGAAATCTACTACGACTTCACACGACTACGACTATATCTAAAATTTGACTCGTACACTCGATTAACAGTTTCGGCGTTTGAAAGGTGCATCCTTCCTCTACAAATTCCATACCAACCTTGCTCTGTTAATTGATATCTACAACGACTTCACACGAATATATCTAAAATTTGACTCATAGACTAGATTTAAAATTTTGGGCATTTGAAAGGTGGATCCTTCCTCTACAAATTCCATATCAACCTTGCTCTGTTAATTGAAATCTACTACGACTTCACACAACTATCCCTAAAATTTCACTTATAGACTCGATTAACAATTTTGGCGTTTGAAAGGTGCATCCTTCCTCTACAAACTCCATACCAACCTAGCTCTGTTAATTGAAATCTACTACGACTTCACACGACTATATCTAAAATTTGACTTATAAACTCGAATAACAATTTTGGCTTTTGAAAGGTGGACCCTTTCTCTACAAATTCCATACCAACCTTGCTCTGTTAATTGATATCTTCAACGACTTTACACGACTATATCTAAAATTTGACTCAAAAACTTGATTTAAAATTGGTCATTTGAAAGGTGAATCCTTCCTCTACAAATTCCATACCAATGGAAATCTACTACGACTTCACACGACTATATCTAAAATTTTACTCATAGACTCGATCCATAATAATTGTTTTCTTACTAACACGGCTTCTCGACCTGCTATCTGAATGCTATTACAATCTACTTTCTCTTTCTATCAAAATTTGCCAAGATGGAGTCTGGTGTGGTAAACTTGCTATAATTTGACGTTTAGAAATCATTCTTTTGTCGATAGTCGAGACTACTAATCATTTCAATAAATACTTGAAATGTCAGTAGACACCATATTGAAATAGAAGTACCGTCAAAATATTCCTGCTATATACATGCTATCAAGTTATGCTGACATAGCATGTATTCATAGCATACTGATAGCATATAAATATTATTGCGAGTCTCCACTTGCTATTTGATCGAAATTTTCTGGCATAACTAGATAGCAATAGCAGGTGGAGAGTCCATGTAATAACCAGAGTGCTTGATTTTGCGTTTTTGGATTAACCACGCCAGTAAATTGTTCGTTATTAAATTAATTTCTCGTGATATAAATTTCTGCGCTTCAATATTTTTTTTTGGTTTCGGGATGGTTCGAACACCTGTCGCTATTTGTTCACTGAAATTTTCTGTATTGGAATTCTTTTTCGGGATAACAAAAAAAAAATATCATGACAGTAAAAATGTCATGATAGTACAAAATTCGGGATGACATTCAAAACTAGCGTGATATAGAAAATTTTTCGGGATGATACAATTAATTCCAGCTTGGAGTGAATATACAACCGTATATTGTAGTTGCTGAATTGATACATTTGTTGAACTTGAGGTTTTACTGTAATTTGTTGTGCGTGTGCTTTAGGTGTTAGAACATTTGCTATGAACACATCATTTGATCCTCACCAATTTCGTCGATTGTGTTTATTAACCATTTCAAATATATAGCATTAATCCAGCTATGTATCTTTTGCATTCGTATAATTGTGAAATCCTTAATAATTGTCACAACGCCTAAAATACTGTTTGCAATTACTTGCGGGCGAACCGGAAGACTTAACAATTCTCGCACGTTATATCTATATATGTACTGGAGGATTCGGAAATTCATTGAAACGCCAATCAGTTGATGGGAATATATTTTTCCCTCTGGGATACTAAGTCAATTCAGGAATCCATTCAACGGTTTCTGCATCTTTTTCTGTATATAAATGATATATGATCCGGATAAAGCCCAACCAAACCAAAAACCGTAAAATTTTTAACAGAATTTGATCTACTTCGAATATTCCTCGAATTTCGAAAAAAACAATAAAAGTGACACCGTGGCAAAAAATCTAATTACGGAAAATGCAATAGGATAAGAGAAAAGAAAGAACACTACCATCCTATATATAAGCTATTTAATATATGCTTTTATTGACATAAAAGTTTTTATTAAAAAACATTTCCATTTAACTTTTGGACCAATATACATTCTGTTTAATCCAAATCAGTCAAACCGTCTGGGCAGTAAAGATGCAAAATTTTGGTTAAAACTCTTTTTTTATGAAAACTTGTAATATAAAAACTGCTTTTAACAATTTTGTTGCTATTTAATGTAGGAACTAACATTTCTCGTTTGCCGATTTCCGCTCAACTTTACTGGGACTTTCATTGCTATTAAAAAGCTTCACAATAAAATCATCCCATACAGTAAATCAGCTTGGCATCTAACGAGGTTGATTTTGTGTGAAGACAGATTTTTTTTTTTATCAAAAGTTTTCCAAACTATTAATATATTTGCTACATTTCATGGCATTCATTGTACAAAATCAGTTTACATACATAAATTTTGATTTGATATAAGGAATGTCGTGTAGCTCTCGAGACGTGAACTGGACTGGCTCAGATAAGAAATATGGCTATTAATTTCAAAATTTAGAAATTTCATATACACCTACCCATATAAGTCGCTGGTGTGTCAGATTATTGTTGTATATAGATTCCATAATTCCTTAAATGTAATATTCGTCTTTATATGAATAATATTTGGTTGGCTGTTTTTCTAGATGTAGGTCGCTGTCGTTTCATGTTGTTTTGGATATTTGAAAAAATTTAAAATTTAATAGTGGTCTTGATATCTACATATCAGATTGTTGTGCATGTTTGAAAATATGTCAAGTTTTACAGTTATGCAGGAACTACTATTTGGTTCAGAGTCAAACCCAAAGCTTTTTTCCGGCTTGGTTGCACTATTTTTACCTATCAGGACCGACCGAAATTTATTTTTAAAAGGCCAATTTGTTTGCGAAATATGTTTGTTGTGCCAATTTCTACAATTTTAATAACGAGCCGGGCAACTTTCTGTTGCACCTAATAAATGCTATATCAGACTTGTAACAAACCTTATAAATGCAAATAAAACGTGACAAATGTAAATTGGCACATTATTCAGTTTAATATTTAAATTTAATTTAACATGCGTTTGTAGATCACATTCTTCGTTGCATAAAAATAAGAAAATTAATTAAAACTGCTAAAAAATATTTTAATATCATGCAAGGTTAACACATTATGCCATTTAGGCAAACAAATATTATTTTAGCTTTTTTTCGAAATATATTAGAGTTGACTTGTTGATTCATCTTTTTTGGTATGATTTACTATTGCGATGATGACCCCAATGGTTTTAAATATCACTGCGAGGCACTCATCACTGCAAGTAATCGTGTCCATGGAAATGTTTTTGCTTTTTATATTATTATGACTGCAATTACTAAAATATTTCATAATAATTATTTTATTTTGAAGTTAGGTTAATAATTTTTTTTATAAAAATACATTTTTTTAGGGCAGCAGCATACTCGCGATATATCATTAGGCGCGCGCAATATATCTACAGTCTAGTTTGTCGATAAAGTAGATATTTACACGTCTCCATATTTTCGTAATAAATAGCGGACCCCACATTTAATACAGAGTCTTTTTCACAAAGTTAGAGGTATGTCACAAATGTATGATCTTTCAGACAGGTGACTTACTTTATACAAACATCAAAAACATAGGACGAAAGATGGAAATCACAAAAATGTTAGGCGACTTTAATGATGTACTACCAGTAGTTAACACTGAACGATACTAGAATGGAATTAGAAGTACCAAAAGCAATTGAGAATTAATTTGCAATCAAATTTGGCCACAATCAACAGATTTATTAATTTCATTAGCCCTTGCTGTTTTTGCCTAAGAAATACCAAAAAATTGATATGTCTCAAACTAATGTTTATTCTTTCTTGTAAACAACTATTTAAGTTTTGATATTCGTTCATGATGATTATATTTAAAATCGGAATACCGAGCTCTTCATATAATAATCTACACAATATTTCTTATTGAGGTTGACAGTGTGAACTCTATGGAAGTCATTTGCCATCAAATTGCGCTATACATTTTTTTTTTAATTTTTTTCGCTACGAGGTACAATTTGCCGGAAATAAACCAAAAAATGTAATCAGACCAATTGCAGGAATTCCTCATCAGTTGTGGAAATGTTAGTCAATTTTGTCTAAAGCGGAGTTTAATTAAGATTAATCAGTTTTTCTGTAATCAACTATTAAAGTTTATTAACTATCAAATTTGAAATCGGAATACCGCACTCTCTATAAATAATTTGCACATTATTTCTTATTCAGGTTTAAAACCCTGGAATTCATTTGCAATCTAATTCCGCTATATAAAAAATTTCAAATTTCTTATCGGAAAACCCAATTCTTGGAAACCATCATCAATTGTGGAAGATTGGTCAAGTTTTGCTAAAACTGCAATTAATTAAGATCAAAATATTGCTCAGTTTTCCTATATAGTCAACATATACCTTTATGAAGTTGGCTCAAAATTCCAGCTCAAACAAATAGCGGTTTTAAAAGTTGGCAGCAGTACTGCAAGTGTAGTGAATAAATGAAACTATATCATGATGGAAAATAGTAAAGTGCAAACTTGTAAATGTTACAATTAAAAAAAAATTAATAAATATTTCTGTGGTTCCTTGTGTATTTGAAGTTTGGCCAAAAATTTTAATTAAAAAAATATTAATTTTCTAAAACTCAAAACTTCAAAACTTATTCTGTTACCATAACAAAACTGCATTATTTTAACACGTATTGGAAGTTTTTATGAATCGTTTGCGACTTGTTTCAATTTCATATGTCGAGTTTCATATGTTGAGTCATACTCACCAAATTTAATAAAATTGGTACAAAGTATAGAATTAAACAAATAAAAACATAATCACCGTAGTAATCATATATTTCAAATCTCAATTGATTTAATTAGTCATATTATGTATTTAATATTATAATTAATGTGAGCAAAAATACTCTAAGTAAGATGGTAACAAATAAATAAAAAAAAATGTATGAAATAATAGAAATCTCGCCCAAAATTCATATACAAAGTGCAATAGATAATAGCTTTCCAATTTCGAATATTACACAACAAGTCTTTGTGGATCGTCAGGGTTCCCAACCTTGGCTCGTTCAATTTTCATAATTAGAACGAAAAAGTCCGAAAATGAAAATTCTGTCAAGCGAATCCGGGAGATTTTGCCACAAGGCCACATACATAGTGCAATAAACTAAAGTTGTTAAAGCTGCCAAAAATACGCCACATATGTGGCCATACGGCAAAATCTCCAGGATTCATTTCACAACATTTCCATTTTCGAACTTTCTCGTTCTAATTATGATAAAATGCAAGGGCCAGAATGGGACACTCTGACGATTCGCATAGACATGTAGCGTATTTTTGTGAACTTTAACAACTTTAATCTATTGCACTATGTATGTGGTCATGTGGCTTAATCTCCAAGACTCGCTCCACAGAATTTCCATTTCTGGACTTTTTCGTTCTAATTATGATAAAATGAAAGTGCCAGAATGGGACATCCTGATGATCTGAAATTTAATGAAATATAACAATTTTAATCAATTGCACTATGTATGTGGCCATGTAGCCAAATCTTCAGGAATATTCCAGAATTTCGTCCAAAATCATTTTGAATCCCATTTCCATCCAACATACCCCACCCCATTAAAATCGGTTAAGAATTTATCGATTTCAGTCTGGTGGCCATATTCCAGAACTTCTTACAAAAATAATTTAGGAATCCCATTTCCATCCAGCATTTAAAACCGAAACATGGAACTATCCTGTGGTTAAATCCGGGTTTTTTTTGTATGCATTTGGAAATTTCGTAATAATTAAAATTAATCGAGCGGACAATGATGAAGCATTCTTTATTTATTTATTTATTTATTAAAACAACAAAAAACTTTAAAACAGAAAAAAATATAAACCAAATTTTGGTTTAAATAATTAAAAATTTAAAAAATACACTTTAAGGATATTTTTAAAGTTGTCCTTAGATAAATTGAAGTCAAATATGTCGTCGATTAAGTTGAAAGATTTAGACATGCTATTAATGGGGTTATTTTCTTCATAGTTAGTAGAATGGTGTTCAAGTGCTAAAAATTCATGGTTTCGAAATGTTCTGCATGGCATGTGAATTAATATGTTTTCCAAAATGTAAGCTGAATCAACGTGCCCAAGCAAAAAATTACCAATAAAAGCCGCGCCCAAGAGAAGTCGTCTATTTTCAAGCGTGCATATTTTGTAATCCGTGCATCTTGTTGTGTATGGAGGTAAGCGAGCGCGACATTTTCATGGAATGGTAAGTTGTGATCGTAATCCCAGTCACTTTTCTTCAATAAAAAATCAGGAACTTCTTTTGAATGCTTTCAATTCTTTTTATGTGCACAGCATAGTATGGATTCCAGACCGTTACAGCGTGTTCCAGTTCAGATCGGACATAAGCGAAATAGAGTGATCATAAGGTTTGAATATCCTTAAAATCACCTGTCCATCTCTTAACAAATCCGAACATGGCATTCGCTTTCGCAATACAATTTTCAATATGCCTATTGAAACTGGCGTTTTCAACAAATGTAAACCTAAGTCTATAATCTCATTGACTCTTTGCAGTACTTCGTTGTTGACTTTGTATGAAGTAATTACTGGATTTATTTTATGATGGAAGGACATGATTTTGCATTTCTTAATATTTAAGTATAGTGAGTTTCGATCACACCACTCACTTAATCTATCTACTTCTTGAAGTTTTTCCGTATCTAACAATCCATTAATAGTACGAAAAATTTTCACATCATCTGCAAATATGAGCACGTCTGAGTTTTTGATTATCTCGGTTATTCGGTCTATGAAAACAATAAAAATCCAAGGCCCGAGGTGTGATCCTTGGGGAACACCAGATGTAACTTTAATAACGTTTGATTTCTCATTTCCCATTATTACAAATTGGCACCGGTTTGATAGATATGATTTAAACCAATTTATGTAATCGAGAGAAAAACCAGTATTGAATAAACTCTGGAGTGCTTTATGATGACAGATAGAATCAAATGCTTTACTAAAATCCGTGTACGCTACATCAACTTGACGGTGTTTTTCTATCTCGTTAATTAGTTTACTGGTGAATTCAACCAGATTAGTCGATGTGGATCGGCCAGGCATAAACCCATGCTGGTTTATTGATATATGACGTGTAATTGTGGATTTAAAGCTGTTGCATAGTACTAACTCAAATAATTTCGGAATTGATGATGTAGTTGATATTCCTCTGTAGCATGAGATATCCTCGCGTTTACCCGATTTAAAAATTTCAGTAATTTTTGAAATTTTCCATTTTTCGGGAAACACGCCGATGCTTAAGGAATGATTTAAAAGATAAAATAATGGAATTGTTAAAATTTCAGCGTACTCCTTCAGAATAGAAGAGGGTATATCGTCAAGACCGCAACCATCTCCAAACCCCCTTAAAGCCGATAAAATGTTGTCCTCAAAAATAATAGGAGGAGTTATTGATGTGTTGTTTTTGCTGGGTTGTTCGTACAATCCACTAGTAACGCTTGGTCTATAGACTGATTGAAAAAATGACGTTTGAAGAGCAGGTATTGTTGTACGTCTATTTAGCAGGGTATCCTTCAATTTCGCGTTTATTCCTAAAGTATTTCCAAAATTGTTTTGGATTTACTTTGATTTTGTCTTGAATTTGATTAAGATACGACCTGTATTTTGATTTGAAATAAATTTTAGATTCATTACTATGTTGTAGAAACGTAGTTTTGATCCTGTTGATCCTTATAGGTATTGAGGTCTCTTGTAGAAATAAGAAAGCTTACGTTTATTGCACTATGCAGATTAATTCGTAAGTCAAAATAAGGCTCTAAGTTGTGGGTTTGTTTTATTCAATAGTGTAAATATTTCCACTGCTGGGTGGTCTGTTGGCATATATTTTAAGAGTAGGGACATGGTATATTTGATGGGCTTTAGTACTGTGGGACTGAAAATTTAATGTGTTTAATAACGACGACACTTAAAATCTTTAAAAGTGGAATAACTCACTTTTCTAAAAATCATGTTAATGATAAAATTAATTATAATTTAACGGTATTCCTTCATTTAAAAATATTTTCAATCAATATGACTTTCATATTGATTGGATTTTTTTTTTTAAATGAAGAGATACCGTTAAATTGTAACTAATTTCATCATTAACATGATTTTAGTGGCATAACCACTTTCAAAATAAACGGGTCATATGTTTATTGAATTTTTTAAAATCATATTTAACGGTCTTTTGAAATTAAATAAAAATTATAATGTAAACCTTGTAATTTCGTCTTATAGAGGGTTAACTAACTACATAATACATATAAACAAAAATGTGGTTTATTGAATACTTCTCGAGATCCACCCGGTTCGAGAAATTTTTAGTAAAAATTTTGCTAAACAATTCCTAAAGAAATTAGTAAAATTTTCTCGGACATCCCCACTACCCTCCATTGTATATCATCCCAATTCTTGGCATTATTCATTATTCTTCGAAGGCTGGTAAATTGTGACTAAAGCTGTGTTTAATTTGGATTAGAACATTCCTCAGTTTTCTTGTAATCAACTGTTGAAGTTTTGATATTCGTTTATGATGTTTTAATTTCAAATCGGTATGCCCCACACCCATACATAATTTGCACATTACTTCATATACAACTTAATAGGCTGAACTCTGGAAGTCATATGCCATCTAATTCAGCCATAAAAATTTTTAAATTTTTTCGCAAATTTACCAAGGAAATTTAATCATTCTAAAAATCTATTTAATGTGCAAAGAGTCTGCAGCCAAATCGACAAACCTAAATTAAATGGAAACAAACATTTTTGCTTCGGTGCTACTAAATTAATCATGTATAAATAAAGTCTAAGACAGTTTTATAAATTTCAATTAAACAAATAATTTATTTAAATTATTAATTTTTTCTGCCAATTAAAATGTAGCTTATATAAACAATAAATAAAATTAAATTTTATAATTCTAGCATATTGACATATTTATGATATTCTACTTATTTATAATAATTTAACAGTAAAATATTTTCTTTATTTTCTCCTTTTGTTGTCTGATATTGAATTTCACAGTAAATTCTCATATCTTGTAAATTATAATTCCATTTTTTGTTGTGTGTGATATTTTTGCTGCTATAAACATTAAACCGTCGAGAAACACACAGAACGAACGAATTTTCCATAAATCATTTTTAAATAAAATCGAGAAAAAAAACGCAGCATCACAAATTCATGAAGATTAATAATTGTTTTATTGTATATATGAGGTATGTAACGAGTATGTTTGTACATTAATATGGTTTACAATATACAGCAAGTTTTTGTTTTATTAAAAGATTAAAGAGAGATATGCGAACGATATATAAAACCAAACGATTTTATAAAATTCTGTGTTTATGCTTCTGATGCTGCTCCGACTAAAAATAAAAGTCACTAAGATATTTTATCATGTGATTTACAATTTTTTGGGGTTTAATTTTTTGTTTATGGTTTTTCACAGAACATGTTTTACATGAAATATTTTTTTGATAATATTTGGGTTATTGGAACGGCGATTATACGTGTAAATGCAGGTATATACGGTCGTAAGGTTAAACTGTTGGCTACTTTAATGCGACTTAACAGTTAAGTACTCGAGATTGTGTTAATTTGACAAATTACTTAATGCACATGACAATGACCTCAATGCAACTGTTATTTAATGTTTCAAGATCCATAAATTAGAGAATTACCGAAGCAATCGAATTTTGTTAGTAGAACGGAATAGCATTAAACATTACTCTTTCCCATATACCACACCTGAAGAAAATATTTTATCTTTTGATAGAACGAAACATGTTTAATTTATTGTTTCCAGATACAAGAGAACAAAGAGACACAAGCCCCCAAACAACAATTTGAATTGCAATAATGTACTTGATCAGTGTTTCCCTACGGGGGCCATACGGCTCCCCAAGGAGCCATACCATTTATCTGAGGAGCCATATGCTATACATTCATAAATTTAGGGTGCCTCAGACATAATTAAACAGGCCATGAAAATTTTATTTATTACTAATACAAATATGAAATTAAGATGTAAAACGATTCCCAATAATTACATTCAATGAAAATCTGTAAGGAGCTTTGACACAATTCTAATTAAGTTCTCTATATATGCTCCGTATCGAGACGATTTAATGAAATGTCAGATGATGTGGAAAATCAATTAATCGCAGGTCTTCAGATCAAAAAATTTGCTTTACAACTAAGTGAAACAACACTACGTGACAATGAAGAGACTTATGGCATATGTCAGATTTTTAATTGAAGATCATCTCTCACAAAAAATGCTCTTTGCTCGAATGTTCAAAACAAACACCACAGGTGAGTCAATCTTTCATGGAGTTAAGACTTACTTTAATGAAAAAAGTATTCTATTGCAAAATATAATCGTGTGTACCACCGATGATGCTACTGCGATGATAGGTAGGTACCGAGGTTTTATTGTTTATTTAAAACGAGAAGCACCTGATGTTTTATGTTTACATTATGTTGTGCACCGCCAACATTTGGTTCGCAATAAAATTAGGAGGAAATTCAATGCATTGCATACTCGTATGTTTCACAATTCTGTCAAAACAGTTTGAACGCCTGTTGCTGCATACCGAAGCTCAATGGTTCTCAAGAGATAATTGCCTTAACCGTGTTGTTTCTCTCTGGGATAGCATTGTTTGCATTCAGTTCCTCCAACAGTTGACAACATGTAGATTTCACTAATCATGATGCCAACAATTGGCAGACCTGAAAGTGCCGAGTGTATCCTTTCTCAATTGGTAGTTCGCTTGGAGAACAAATAATAAATTTGTTAAACAGACTCATATCTTGCAAAGAACCCATTATTACTTTTATGGCAAAGCTCAAACTATTTTGACGAAGAACTACGTCCATCAAGTGTGCAATCTAAGAAAACGCGAGCGCGATTAGTAGAAACATGGTAACAAAATAAACAAAATTTATACATATGGAAAAAAGATAGTTTTTGAAACATTTTATTATTTTACATCACAATTTTATGAAGAATTGGTCTATGATACGAAAAATAACAAACCGATGAAAGAAGTTCTGGAGTTATGTTTCTAGTGAATGACAAATCATGTAAGTATTTCCTAAGGTACTTGGATAATTGGTCGGAACCATATCTATATTAAAATAATCCTTCAAACGCTCCTTCATTCCGTTTAACATCTTCATTAAAATCACCCATTTAAATTATTGGAACTTCTTTATCCACTGTAAACCGTTTATCAATTAATTTTCAACTTTCTGTGTATTCCATTAATGCCGCAAAGAAGAACATATTTAAATCAGCCTCTTTAGCATGCGGATGAGTATAAATGGAACCAAGTATAAATTTTAACGAACCATTCAAAGTAACTTCCACTAGACAAATATAATCAATTGAATCGATCAACTGTTTTCTAACATTAATATATCAACCTCAATATTCTAACAATCTGCTACACTATTGATGTTTCTACAAATTGCTACTCCACTTGCTTTACGCTGCTTATTTATCAATTTCGAACGAAGAGTGTTGTTTATGTATGATTTCAATTCAAATCCTCTAATTTTAATCAGTTGATCTTCGTACATTACGTCATACAAGCCTCACTCAGAGCAAGAAAATCAGACTTTGATAATATCTCGTCAGTTTCAATATCTTAGTGATAAGCAACTAAACTTTGAAAGTTTGAGTTAACTATAATCAATAGTTTTTTAAATAATTAATTAATTAATTTTTTTTTGCCGTTCTTTATTTCCATTTATACGCGCTACTCCTATATTAGAAATGTGCCAACAAAAATCGTAATTTTAACTTCTCATAACTTTTGACTTAACTTTCAGAAAAACATGGTGTGTGCAAATTTAAGCCACAAAAAGATATCGTTGGGCCTTGCGACTTATTAGATTGTCATTGCGAATACCAATCTAATAGGAGATTGAATTCAATTGGCATGTCAGTGAGAGTCATTAGAATTCGTAGCAGCAAAAAATTTTCGGCTCGGAATTTGCCATTCCAAATGGTGGCTTCGATAATGTTTTTCATCGATTTTTTAATGACCAATCGCGTACCATTGCATATACGTGGTGGGTTCAAATTACGAAGTGAAATAACCGTACACTGAGAAAAATTTTGGTTTGTAAAATTAAAAAACGAAGTTTTTAATTTCTCAAAGTTATAAATTTTTTTGAATTTCAAAAGTATTTTTTTGAAATTAAATGAAATTTTTGCAAACTAATAAAAAGCTTTTTTATTTTAAAAACATATTTTGTAAAATGATTTATAAAATACTTTTTAAATTTAAAAAGTTTCTTTATTTAAACATAATAATTTTTTTCAAAAGAAGAGTTTTAGCATTTAAAAACAATTTTTTTGATAATAATAACAACTTATCAAAATGTTTATATTTATTATTTTGCCAGAAATCCCGTTGTATTATTTTTCAATTCGTCTATATTTTATTTTTTATTTTAAGGTTTTTTCGGCTATTTATATAATTCGCCAAATCGATATGTTCTTGTGTTATACTAAAGGTATGAAGGTTTGAAATAAGTAGAACAACTTTTTATCAGTACGAAACGAAACCAAACTGCCAAAAAAGAATTTGAGGTGGTTCTCATTATATTTTTTTAAGGGTTGTGTGTATTTTTACACAATGGCCCTGTGGTTTAAAAATTGGGGAGGGGCAGTTAATTTTCTCTTTTTCGTGGTAGATATGTTATGAGTTGATGACCCTTTGGTTTTGCTGACTTGAACAGTCGCAAACATTGATTACTTTGATTTAAAAATATTGTAACATTTGTTAAAAAATACCAATTAAAAATTAAAATAAATCTTTTAAAACTAACCAATAGTTTTTTATTCTTAAAAAACAATCTCTTAAAATTTAAGAAAACTATTTGATATAAGTAAGGAAAGTATTTTTGAAAATAAAAACAATTTTTTTATTTTTATAAACAAATTTGGCGAAAAAATTTATTTTAAAAATAAAAAGATTATCCTTTTGATTTTAAAAACGAGACTTTTCGCCTAAAAAATATATGTATATTTTTTTGATTTTATATGTATATTTTTTTATTTTTACTGGTTTTTTTTTCTCAGTGTAGATATAACTTTCAGTCGTAGAAGGTGTGGTAGCATGCCTGTCAAATCCAGTGAGTTCAAAAACTTTGTTGGATAATTTACAGTTTCATTTGCATCGTAAACTGTATCGATCGATTTGTATGATACCAAGTCACCTGGCAACGACTGCTGTATCTTGAAGTTTAAATTGTCGACGTTTACATTTTTTGCTGCCAAAATGGCTGTTGCTGCCAGCCACGAATTATTTATGTATTGTGTGCATATACATCGGGAAATATACGGGTAATGAGAGCATTTTGCGAATCAACGATTGTGGAGAAATTAGTGGGCAATTTTATGCATCTAGTATTTTCATAGATTGCAACTTTGCCAT
This sequence comes from Nephrotoma appendiculata, assembly GCA_947310385.1. Classification (NCBI taxonomy): domain Eukaryota; kingdom Metazoa; phylum Arthropoda; class Insecta; order Diptera; family Tipulidae; genus Nephrotoma; species Nephrotoma appendiculata. Next base: position 327,868,083 of record OX371223.1, read on the forward strand.
CGCTGATATCTAACAATTGTTTCGAGAATGTGTCAACGGATGGATCTTGTAGCAATTGGACGCGAAAATTTGTTTTTAGTTGAACTTTTTCAACATTACATCACAATGGCGATGATTTCAAGCAAGCTGAAAGTTGCTGCAATGCCAGATGATGCAACGGCCAATGTGATGCCATTATTTGATAGTATTTCAGTGAGAATTAGCGAAATGAGAATTGTTTAGCCAGTTCCATCCAAAAAAAACAATCCACCTTGACCCGAAGAAACTGCCTGCATAAGGCGGTCGTAAATGATTTTTTGTTCATGAGTGAGCAGTAGGACATTGCGAGTAACAATCGCTGCCACTTCTGCAGTACCGTACTGCAGTTCACGATTCATTTTACCGTTCATTAAATCAGATGCACAATTTGGCGAACTCATACCGAAATGACCTAGTGGTAAATTGGCAATGACAACGCAAATATCCTTGATAGCAATCAATGCTTCAGTGTACATAGCGTCGCTGAATGTAATCGTAGGATCGTTGCACCGTGTACGAATTCGATGCTATATATCGTCAATCATTGAATCTTTGTGCTTATCCCACAACATGTCTGCTCGTATATCGGGAAACATATAGTCAACACTAAAGCGAATAGTAGACGAATTTGTCTTGCTGTACAGTCCATTATAGCTTTAGCTAGCATATCGTGCCAGTGATTGTCGTCTTCAAGACGAGAATAGAGCAAAGCACACATCTTTGTATGTTTTATAAGTTTGGATATTGTTGTCCATATTCACTTTGCGTTTACCTTGAAACGACAATGGGCCGATGACATTAACCAACAACAGTCGTAGATAGAAGCACTCAATCTGCCTTGGGAAGAATGTATATATTCGGCTCAAAGCGATTGAATTGAATAAACTGGGGCACGCATCAATTGGTGTGCTTTGCTTGCGCGGCATCCATTTATTTGTTTGATTCCGCATGTGAAAAAGCGTGGTACTTCGGAATAGAGTAGTGTTCGTACAAAGGCACCAAAAGTATCCACACGATTACACAATTCGAAAAATTCGTTCGAAATTTTTCTGCATAGGGACATCCTATAACCTAGCGGTATGAAATGTATACTTTATGACCTATTCTCATACCTACCAAGTGCGACCACAAACACCATGACACGAGATTTTTTTTTTATATAAATATTAGATTACCAAACCCCTTTTGTTAAATTGATGAATATGAAACTTGTTTTACTTAGTTTAAAATTTGACACTTGAAGAATTGTATAATTTTCTGGAAAAGAGGGGGTTTGGGGCAACCATTATCCTTTAAGGTACACAACGAACTAAAATTACATAAAAAAATTATATTTACAAAAGTCGATTTTTCTAACATTTGTGGCACTAACAGAAGAAGCTATAAGAGCGATAAAAACTCTTTGATCTGTGTCTGAAAGGTTGACGAACTAATTATTATTAATAAAAATAAATAAATTATAAAGTAGTTTGTTAATCCAAAATTTCAATTTTTATATGTTCAAAATGGAATTTACCGTCAATTTGTTGTTTATCTTCATTTTCATTTGTATTAAGGGAGATCCTTGTCAGGAGTGTCATGAAGGTTGCCTATGGATATTATAGAATGCCCGCATGTTTGATGTTTCATGGAAATTGAGTAAACATGACTTTTATAAAAAAAAAAAAAAATTGGAAAAGTAAAAATATCGTGGAAATTGAGGTTCATTTCATGGGAAAATGTGGCTGGTACTTTCTAAAAATTAAAGATACACAATCGTAACGTTAAAAAATATCATAAAATTAACATCTTACCTTATTTTGAAAAAATAAAATAAATTAAATTTCCGCAAAATTTAGCTTCCCCCTCCTAAAAACAGTAGATAAACAATCCTACATTTAAAAATTTCTGAATTTTCACTTTTTACTTAACTTTCTCGACGTAAAGTAAAATTACGCCATTGTTATTATTACAGTTTTAAACTTTCATGTTTATCACTTTACCCAAAGGGGTTTGGTAACTATATATAATCACCGGTAAAAGTGAATAATTCTAAAAAACTTATCATATTAACCGACGCTGTTGATAATTATGTATAGCCTTAATTATATATAATAACCAATTATACACTTTAACCGTAACAAATTTACAAATTAAAAAAACTAAAATCTCTCAAAAAGGGAGTATTAAAAGTATTTTTAACTTTTTGCAAAAATTGTGTTTTTTTGCATATTTGAGATTCCGCAGACTACACAGTTGTCAAAGATCTTTTGAGTAAATATGGGATAACGCGATTCGAAAATTGCGGCTATTTCATCAAATTTTTATTGATCCGAAAGGGTAAGCCGATCCGTCAATTTCTCCTCTTTTCTTGCTTTTCGGATATCATCGAGTAAGTCACGATATAGACTACAGGGATCTCGAGAAATTAGGCAAAATTTACGAATGTGAGAACCAACTTCCATTACCGTTGAGACTAGCATTAATTCATGAATCAGTGTAAGATATTGCTAAAGCAAATTAAAAGTGAACCAGACTGTTTTTGCAAGAACGCATCTTCAGAACAATCAAAAATGAAAATTTTGTTCTAAATTTGCGGCTAAATTTTTTAAGGCTGTAATTTCTCGGAGAATCGGTACAGTTTATTACGAAATAAAACGTCACGTAAATAAAATTAACTGTTCACGCAAAAGATATTCGTGAATATAGTATTATTTAATTCGGAGAAAGTAAAAGGAAAATCCGAGATCAAATTCCAGATCCAGTTTTCAGTTTCATTAATCCCCTTGGCAGTAGTGCCAAAAAAGATGCTTTGCAGATATGAACGTTTACGCATCTACTAATTTTTTGGTGATAACATCGACTACTCGTAAATAACGAGAAATATTCTTACACAATGTCAACAACTATTTGTAATTCACGCCATTATTGATTGAATGGTCTATTGTACATATTTTGTGGAGATATACATAGTTCAAAGTTTGATCGTTGATTACAGCGAAATTGGGCAACGTTTTAAACAAATTTCAAACGCTGATTAATTCAAAACTTTATAACCTTTCATAAATAATTAAAATATTTTAACATTTGAGCACCGAAATTTGTTTGAGTTTTTCGCCTGGAAAAACGGCAAGGGTTAGTCTTGCTAAATTTGATGAAAAACAAAATTTTTTTATTCGCCTGAAAATTATTGGATTTGATCAACATGGTTTAAAATATCATGTTGAAGAAGAAATTATAAGCAAAGTTGTTATAGACAGAACGGATTTCGATTTAAAGCTGGAAAAAGCTCAAAAAATTGCGTACTAAAATGTCAGTAATCCATCATCGATAATAAATTCGGCAATTAAAACAGTTCAAATTAAATTTGCGAATTAGAAAAAAATGGGGCCTAATTTTACTTTACGTAGGTAAACATCGATAAAATCAGGTAAGGAGTATAAATTTTGAAAATTTTTAAATGCTGGATTGTTTACTATCAGTTTTTAGGAGGGGCAAGCTAAATATTTCCGGACATCTTTTTGATTTTTCGAAAAAAATTTCACTTTTTTTATCTTTTCAATATTTTTTATTATTTTTAAAAATAATAATTGCTTCGTCAACTATGCAGACACAGATCAATGAGTTTCTATCGCTCTTATTGCTTCTTCTGATAATGCCACAAATGTTAAAAGAATCAAATTTTATAAATATAATGTTTATTGAAACATTGAAAAAATTTCCAAAATTTTCCTGAAAAAATTGAAAAATTTTGTTGGAAAAATTACTTGTACAGCCGAAAAACTGATAAGATATAATTCAAATATAAAACTTTTCTTAAAAATTACACATTTGTACGTATTTTGAATAAATACGCAATTTTTTTTTATAAGTGAAAATTTTCCCAGAAAATTGAGTATTTTACCGTAAAAATTCGGCTTCTTCTCTTAAAAACTGTTGATACACAATCCTGCATTTAAAAATTTTAAACATTTATACTCTTACCTGATTTTCTCGATGTATACGTAACGTAAACTTTAGCCAAAAGTATAGTGTGTTGTGTTTTGTGCCATCTTTATTAATTACTGGTACCAACCTACATTAAATAAGTTTAGAGTGTACTTTGGGCAAAAAATTGGTATCAGGCAAGCATTATTACAGTTTTTAAAAGATAATTTCAGACTAAATAAACAATTTCTGTAAATGTTCATTTAAAAATCATAATTAAGAATTCACAGGGCCATCTCCATAAAAATGGTAAAACAAAATTGAAATATAATATATATTTTGCTGACATATACTGACCAAATTAAAAAAATATTGGATTGGATTTGGCTGTAAATATTTTGGAAACCGTGAATTATTAAAATATTCATAGAAAACCATTAATTTTGTCAAGTAGATTACGTATTTTGTCCGAATATCGCGACTTGAGAGTTCGGAGTTTTACTAACGAAAGTTGTTTCATTAACGAAATAGATGTAAATATTAAATTTTATCATTATTTATACCAAACAATAATAAAATTAACTTTGTGTATGAATTCATTTTCATAGCCGTTCAAAGCTGTCATTAAGTTATATTTGTAGTGAAATTTTAGCTGAGTTCATCAGACTTAACGTGATCAATGGGGGTGTTATCCAGGTGAACATTTACCCAACATAATGACACGTTTATCGGCGATTCGTGTAAAATAGCGTTCTTAAGTTTGAGTTCAGACCAGTTAGAGTTCGGAGCCAATTTGGACGATTGTTTCAATTAAAAGCGGTAAAAACAATACATATAACCCAACTCTCGATAGTATTTTAATGTCAATACATTCTTTTACAGATTAACCTTATAAATTAGTATTTTTACCAAATTAAATTTGTTGTTAAACCTAACCTAAAAACAGAATTTTGATGTGTGTATTTATATGTATATTGTTTCTTTATCATTCCAACTAACACAAAATCTTCCCATTTGCTTACCAAACAATCCTCGACCCTCTATCGACAATTTTCAGAGTTAGTTTTCATAAAATTTTTTTGGAAATTATTATAAAATTAACATATCTAAAAAGTAAAAACAAAGAAACCTAGGCACGAATTTATGGATTTAATTTCCTAATCGAGCTTGCACTGAAAGACAAATGCTTATCAAAACTGCACAAGTTGCCCTTACTTCAGTAAAGAACCCTCTTAAGCCAGATTTTTATTTAAAGTTATTTACTCTATACTTTCGTCTTCGAGTCCTGGGCTTTAAGTTGATGATGTCTGCTCGTTTGAGCAAATTGATGCGCAATATATGATGGCAGGTCGCTAATAGCAATGAGAAAGACCAAATTACGTCATATCCGGTATGCCAAATGAATTAATATGCACACTCAGGGTATTAATGGTACAACTGAACTATCATTGGTTCATTTCACACTGATAAATCCATAATAGAATATGCAAATTAAGACGAGATAATTTTTGAAAGGATTACGAAAGCATTCGCAGCGTTTAGGTCACTAATTGAGGTCTCCACTCTAACATCGATATGATATTGTTTCGAATCCAATGGTTACCTTTTGAGAATAATTGACATCTTAAGCATAAGTAAAAATAACTGATGTGCGGAAGTATCACAATAAATTTTACAATAAATAATGTGGGTGGTAGTGATCAATTACAATCCAATGAGACCTTTAATATAATTTTTTACATATTAATTACAAATTTGGGTAAAGCTAAAACACGAGCATGATTCACCTTTACATCGTCTTCAAAGTCGTTGCTACTAAATTAAGAAAGCATCGTTTTTTCACGGATATCCAATCTGAATCGAGATGATCCATTTTGTATTCTCAAAAAAAATCTATTCCAGTTTTGGTTGAGAATAGGTGTAACGCTTTAGCAGACACAACTTCAAGAAACCACCGTTTTTTGGTAGTTGTTCCAAACGATGAATAAAATCATGTACACTCATAGATTTAGTTCGAATAAAAGAGAGATTCAATAATAATTTGGGATTCTTCTGTTAGGATTTGACGAAATTCGATATTTTAAGAACCAGGTTCGTTGGAATCTAAGCTGGCGGAATCTCTAATGGTCCTCCTGGCACAATGGTGATTCTCGCGATATTTATGCTCCTGTTTCTGCATCCTTCTCCATGGCGGTCTGCACTCTCGAAAGCAGCTCGCTCTTATTGCCTTCGGTTAAAAACGCGAGCTAATCTAGCTTTTTGCTCAACTGCTGTATTGTATAGCTGCTTAGGTTTTTAACCATTGCTGGTATTTGCAAAATACCACTTATAACAACAAATGTTCCGAATTTCGTTCGTTCGATATGCAATTTTGCAAATAAAACACTCAGCGATTTAAGTTACAATTTTTATTTTTTCACAAATTTCACTTTTTAAGATACCCTGTTCACTGGTTAAATTACAACTGTATCTCAGTCCCAAATAGCTCGGGCTTATATATACTAGTCTCTTGCTGTTCTGGATTATTCTTTCTATTTTTTGCATCTATCAAGCATCTGATGTATGTGTATTGCAATTATAAATCATAATCCAAATCTCATTCAGTAGTGGATCAATACTTGATCTGACAAAATCGATAAGGTTAATGATTAATAATCACCTCAATAAAATTATGGATTTTGACAAGATTTTGCGCTCTTTGGGTTGATAACAATTGGTTGTGTACATCACAAATAATTCGGATACACATTGAACATTTGTTTCAAACCGCCCTTTGAAACCTAAAAATATACTTATTTAACTTTCGTATTATCACCCATACATCCGTAACATTAGGTAGGAAAAGGCTGCGCAAATACTTTACGAATGGTGACCCATAAAAACAGGCCGAAAATGTTTTAGTCTCTTTAAATTTGAAAAAATTCCCAAAAATTCTCAAACAAATTCCCTGTTCTATAAAAACCAGGATAATAAAAATTAATTTGTGGGAGCGCCGAACTAAAATTATTTTTCCAAATATGCGGCGATAATCGTACACATTTCAAACTTCCTTATATTATTCTTTTCTTTATATTTTAATAACTCAATAAAACAGAATGAACGGTTTTTTATTACTTTATTTCAATTATCAGATAAGCAATTCTCTCATCATTTCATCTCATGCTCCCTCTCGGTTTTCGTAAAAAGTATTCCCATTATATATAAAATTTTATAGGGATCTTTAATGTCGAATAAAATTTTATGCTTTCTGCATTTGATAGATAATTGTAAGGAAACTCATTCGTTTTGTAATATTGATCCACTTTCTAAAAAAAAAAAAAAATTAATTTCCTAGAACTTTTTATTATTGCGTCTTAAAATTAAAACAGGTGTCGTTCGCGATTTAGTTGTTGTTGTATAGATTGTTTTGAAGCCATATTGTTCATCTTTGCTATTGTACTTTTAACAGTTTTACAATAATTATGTTTATTTACATTACAACGAGAATGCGGGTGCGCTAAAATCAAACAAAATTATTATAATAAAATTTTATTGTTTGTTGATAATAAAGTAAACGAAAATTTTTATGCTTTCTTAATGTAACTGTTAAATACACAAGGTTTCTTTCAAATTAATAAGTAGCTCGAGAAAAAAAAACCAATTGGCTTTGTTCCTAAACAAAAATCAATTGAAGGTCCAATATATTATGCCAATTTAATTCTAATTCAACACATGTAAATTGATTATAACATGAATGTATAACATGAATGAATTGAATATGAATTGAATATGAATTGAATATGAATTGAATATGAATTGAATATGAATTGAATATGAATTGAATATGAATTGAATATGAATTGAATATGAATTGAATATGAATTGAATATGAATTGAATATGAATTGAATATGAATTGAATATGAATTGAATATGAATTGAATATGAATTGAATATGAATTGAATATGAATTGAATATGAATTGAATATGAATTGAATATGAATTGAATATGAATTGAATATGAATTGAATATGAATTGAATATGAATTGAATATGAATTGAATATGAATTGAATATGAATTGAATATGAATTGAATATGAATTGAATATGAATTGAATATGAATTGAATATGAATTGAATATGAATTGAATATGAATTGAATATGAATTGAATATGAATTGAATATGAATTGAATATGAATTGAATATGAATTGAATATGAATTGAATATGAATTGAATATGAATTGAATATGAATTGAATATGAATTGAATATGAATTGAATATGAATTGAATATGAATTGAGTATGAATTGAATATGAATTGAATATGAATTGGATATGAATTGAATATGAATTGAATATGAATTGAATATGAATTGAATATGAATTGGATATGAATTGAATATGAATTGCATATGAATTGAATATGAATTGAATATGAATTGAATATGAATTGAATATGAATTGAATATGAATTGAATATGAATTGAATATGAATTGAATATGAATTGAGTATGAATTGAATATGAATTGAATATGAATTGAGTATGAATTGAATATGAATTGAATATGAATTGGATATGAATTGAATATGAATTGAATATGAATTGAATATGAATTGAATATGAATTGGATATGAATTGAATATGAATTGCATATGAATTGAATATGAATTGAATATGAATTGAATATGAATTGAATATGAATTGAATATGAATTGAATATGAATTGAATATGAATTGAATATGAATTGAGTATGAATTGAATATGAATTGAATATGAATTGAATAAGAATTGAATATGAATTGAATATGAATTGGATATGAATTGGATATGAATTGAATATGAATTGAATATGAATTGAATATGAATTGAATATGAATTGAATATGAATTGAATAAGAATTGAATATGAATTGAATATGAATTGAATATGAATTGAAAATGAATTGAATATGAATTGAATATGAATTGAATATGAATTGAATATGAATTGAATATGAATTGAATATGAATTGAATATGAATTGAATATGAACTGAAACTTGGTGAAAGTTGTACTCATTTTATGGAAAACTCCGTTTAGCTTATTCCCGTCGCCTTTTCCGATGATGACTGGAAGTCCGTTTCGTTAACCGTTGTTATAGGAATTAATACACAAGGCTATGTGAACTAGTATGAAGATTAATTTAACTAATACATGCCCTGGCAAGACCGCATATTTCCAAAAATATCATTAATGAGTAAAATGATTTCTGAATGGATCAAATGACGTTGCTGACCTTGATCTTAACTTTAATTACATTGGGCTCATAAAGATTATGTATGAAAATTGTAGAAACCTTTTAAAACTCTTCAATAAGTTCTGTAAAAGTAATGGAAAATGGTACTTTTACGAATATATCAGAAGTATGCTATAGTATTGTGTACAGTGCGCCAATAAAACGATTTATTGGTAATTTTGCAATTTTATTCTTTTTATTTGCTCTGTTTACTTTTCATTAAAATCTAATTGATTATAGATTTTCGGTTTATAATGTATTAATGGGACATAATCTAATATTTACAAGTTTTCTTGCCTGCATTTAAGCGAATATTAATAATTACAGTTCATACTGAACAATCGTAAAATACACACGTGGTAATATTAATCATGGTCAAATATTCAACTTAACAACGTGTTTTAATAGTAAAGAGTCAACAAATAATTCATAAATCACCATTGCATCCCTTGGAAGTGACTATATGATGTGCAATTTGGGCTGGACTGATTCAGCTGTAACAGTAACTGGGGAACCTTATCATGATATGATAAAGAACTTTTTTATACTAGAATTGAATGCCAATGGTCTGGCGAGCATGTGGATCAACAGAACGGTGGCACATGCTATACTGCTAGAGAAACCATGGAATTGTTACGAGAAATGTTTCCACAACAGTTAATTTCGGAATCTGGTGAAGTGGATTGGCCTTCATGGTCACCCGGTATAACTGCTCCCGTCTTCTTTTAATAGTGTTATCTTAAAAGTAAGGTTTAATCAAACTAGATAATATTGTACAAAATAAAAGTAACATTAGAGAAGAAAATTGTATAAACTTCATGAACAATTTAATCAAAAGAGCCCGCATGTGTTATTCCAATAACCGCAAACATTTAGCAGACATTCTTTTCAGACATAATTCCAAAAATTAATTATACGATCTGTAAACATCAAATTTTTTTGAAAAAATTTATAGGCAACCAAAAAGTAAATTTTTCGGGTGGGCACCCGGTGTATGTGGTTGATGAATTGCTGCAGAACTATGGTAGTTGATGATGGCTAGAGTTGAATTTTAATGATGGAGAAAATAAGTTGCACTATTGAGTTAAATTGCACACCCTGAATGAAAAAACTTAGAACCAAACTATTTTAAAAAGTACTTTATTTAATTATTAACACACCACTGTATTTTATTTCGTATAAATTTATTTTTTCTGTTCACCAGATTACAAAGGAATGAATATGTTTAATTTGTTAAAAACTAAATCGTCATTTTAATATGTAAACTAAAAAATGTAGGGAAAAAGTATATTTATAGTGAAAAAGCTTTCTTTAAACTTTAAGTAGAAAACTTCAATTTCCCAGTATTATATCAATTTTAAAATTGTATTGCGTTTGCGGACAATGAACCGATTTGTACCGCAAACTTTTATTACTTTTTGATTTACATAGAAATTACATTTAATGACAGTTTTGTTTATAATATTTTGTTGACATTTGTGTAAATAGTGTTTAAGAAGGTAAGTATACAAATTAATAGTTATAAATTCAATATTAACTGTAACAAAGTCTAATAATATTATTGATTTTCAGGTAATTAAAACTATGTGCCTAAGGGGCTTAATAAATCTCAGTGGATTATGGTAAGTAACATTTTATTTCATTAACGCATGATTTATTTTATTTTAGGTGGACGCCAATGTTGGTGAGACATTTCAATGGAAATACGAAATGTCAATTAAATGACTAAGTGTTTTAATTTTTAATATAATATATTTTGTGAACGAAATTTGTGTAGTGTTTATTTTAAAATTCTCACCAACACCCGGTATTTTTTTTTACGATTGATATTTATTTTATATAGCTAATTCTAGTAATATTTATAAATAAATACCTATTAGAATTATTGAGGTACTTCCCGGCCACGCATTGGAAGTTTTTACTAAAATTATACTAAATTAATAATTGATCAATATTGGATCAATTTGTGGCATAGTTAGTCAATTTTACAAATGAAAATTTTAGAACAAATTTCTACATAAAAATTATATCAAAATTAAACCAAAATTTTTTTTAAACCATTAATTGCCGACTGTAAAAATTATTACCGGCCGGTTAGTTCGGGATGGATTTCGTGCCAGTGGGGTGGTTTTGAGTCGTATTGGATTTCATTGGACTTGAGCCAATTGAACGTTGAATAAATCACTATAAACTGTTTGCTCAATCGCCAACTAATAAATTTTGATAAGGACAATGATCAACTCAGACAATTAGCCTACTTGAGAATTTTGTAAAGTTTAGTTTTCGTGCCAGTGGGGTGGTTTTGACTCGTAATGGGTTTCTTTGGACTTGAGCCAATTGAACGTTGAATAAATCACTATAAACTGTTTGCTCAATCACCAACTAATAAATTTTGATAAGGACAATGATTTCTTTGGACTTGAGCCAATTGAACGTTGAATAAATCACTATAAACTGTTTGCCCAATCACCATCTAATAAATTTTGATAAGGACAATGATCAACTCAGACAATTGGCCCTACTTGAGAATTTTGTAAAGTTTAGTTTTCGTGCCAGTGGGGTGGTTTTGACTCGTAATGGATTTCTTTGGACTTGAGCCAATTGAACGTTGAATAAATCACTATAAACTGTTTGCTCAATCACCAACTAATAAATTTTGATAAGGACAATGATTTCTTTGGACTTGAGCCAATTGAACGTTGAATAAATCACTATAAACTGTTTGCCCAATCACCATCTAATAAATTTTGATAAGGACAATGATCAACTCAGACAATTGGCCCTACTTGAGAATTTTGTAAAGTTTAGTTTTCGTGCCAGTGGGGTGGTTTTGACTCGTAATGGATTTCTTTGGACTTGAGCCAATTGAACGTTGAATAAATCACTATAAACTGTTTGCCCAATCACGATCATTGTCCTTATCAAATATTATTAGTTTGGTGATTGAGCAAACAGTTTATAGTGATTTATTCAACGTTCAATTGGGTCAAGTCCAAAGAAATCCATTACGAGTCAAAACCACCCCACTGGCACGAAAACTAAACTTTACAAAATTCTCAAGTAGGGCTAATTGTCTGAGTTGATCATTGTCCTTATCAAAATTTATTAATTGGTGATTAAGCAAACAGTTTATAGTGATTTATTCAACGTTCAATTGGTTCAAGTCCAAAGAAATCCATTACGAGTCAAAACCACCCCACTGGCACGAAAACTAAACTTTAAAAAATTCTCAAGTAGTGCTTATTGTTTGAGTTGATCATTGTCCTTATCAAAATTTTTTAGTTGGTGATTGGGCAAACAGTTTATAGTGATTTATTCAACGTTCAATTGGGTCAAGTCCAAAGAAATCCATTACGAGTCAAAACCACCCCACTGGCACGAAAACTAAACTTTACAAAATTCTCAAGTAGGGCTAATTGTCTGAGTTGATCATTGTCCTTATCAAAATTTATTAATTGGTGATTGAGCAAACAGTTTATAGTGATTTATTCAACGTTCAATTGGCTCAAGTCCAAAGAAATCCATTACGAGTCAAAACCACCCCACTGGCACGAAAACTAAACTTTACAAAATTCTCAAGTAGGGCTAATTGTCTGAGTTGATCATTGTCCTTATCAAAATTTATTAGTTCGTGATTGGGCAAACAGTTTATAGTGATTTATTCAACGTTCAATTGGCTCAAGTCCAATGAAATCCAATACGACTCAAAACCACCCCACTGGCACGAAATCCATCCCGAACTAACCGAACGGGAGTAATTTTTCTGTGCAGTCGGCAATTAATGGTTTAAAAAATATTTTGGTTTAATTTTGATATAATTTTTATGTAGAAATTTGTTCTAAAATTTTCATTTGTAAAAATTGACTAACAATGCCAGAAATTGATCCAATATTGATCAATTATTAGTTTAGTATAATTTAGTAAAAACTTCCAACACCTATATAGGTGCGTGAATATTTTACTAAATGTTTACTAAAAATAATTTTTTCATTTAGTATTGATTTAGTATAAACTTCATTAGCATTCCCGGCCAGGGTGTTACAGCCACCGTAATGAATATCAACGGAATGCGCCTAATTCTCTATTATTTGTTACTTGTAAATTATTTAATTATTAATTTACAATAAGCAAGCGAGTGATAATTAGAAAAAAAATGATAAATGGAGTTTTTTGTTTTAATATAGAAAAAAATCGTGTAATGAACGGACGGAAACATGTAAAATATTACCTCTGAGGAAAAAGACGCTTTATTTCGGTGTAGCATACACTATCTTCAGCTAGACGATGAAGAATTCTAAGAATAATAACAAAAATTAAAAAGATTATTCTCGATATATTTTAAAATCGGTGTAAATTACAAGACTTATATAAACCGTCAATTGTATACCGACATTCACAATTCAGTGGTACGAGCACACCCCCGTGATATATTCGATAACATTTAACTCGATCGTGCAGTAATATGTAGATGTATAAGCGGATATACATTAGCATGGTACAAAGAAATAGAATAAACTGTCGTTTTTGATGGGAATCATTATAAACCATTAAAAGTAATACAAACGAGTACAGCATTATGTACTTTAGTAACATACAACATTTTAATTAAACAAAACAATTTATTTGAGTTAATAATAAAGATAAATAATTATTAATTAAACCATTTAAGCGTGAAAAATTTTGCTGCATGAATTTTATAATTGATGTGTACAGAAAGTTTACACCCTCGTTCCACCATAAACCATACCATAATATTATTATGGTATTTCAATTCTTTTAAATTATTTTTCTGATGAAATTTACAGATAGACACACAAAGTATAATTAGACAATTATTATTAATTATGTAGGATTTATTTCGGTATAGCTCTATACGGTAGGTGCTGTACATTCCATTTTAATGTATTAGGCGAGAAATGTTTTGGTGTAAATTTAGTTTAATAATTAACGAAATAAAAATCTAATTATATTTTAGGGTACTTTAGGGCTTTAATCAACGTTAATATAAAATATTTCTCTCAGTTAATTAAATCATTTGAACTACGTATTTCCTTTGCTAGGACGGCCATTAAGAATTCAGGTAAATAAGGTAGGTGAGAGCATTACCCGTCATAGATTTTAGTAAAGTGTCCTACCTACATAGTAAAGTGTCAACTTAAAACTGACGATTGAGGAATCATAAACAAGGCGTTGTAGGCTAAAAATAATTCGTTATCTTGGTTAATTTTTAATTAGTTAAATGTATAGATGGAAATCCGTTGTACTGCCTTTCACGAGAACTGAACTCTCCAAAATTTTTGTAAGCACACCTTTAAACTATTCAGTTTTCAACTTCAGTATGGTAAAAATAGACGACTTCTTTACCTATATCATAATACTTATGATGTATGTCAAGGTGGTCTGAAAAGTAGCCCGAAAACAAAAAAAAGTTAGGTATTTGCCTGTAAATTTTTCGGAAAAGAAAAACTTAATTATCGTTAATACTAATCCCGTTTTTTTTATTTACATTAGCATACTATAACAAGATTTGATTTTACAAGCTAAGACTAAAAATAAAATTTAAATAATATAATGCAAGGGCAAATAAATGACAATTTCAAAAAATTAGTATGTATTCCAAAATATGGATATAATGATATTATGTAAGATTCTGAAAAAAATACCAAAACACTTTTCAATGTGGCGGTTCTCATAAAAATTATCTTGGGCTTCGCCCACTGTCACGAAGTATTGTAGGGAACCAGCTACTAGATGGTTCGATTGGTCTTTCGCCCCTATACCCAATTCTGACAATCGATTTGCACGTCAGAACTGCTACGATCCTCCATCAGGGTTTCCCTTGACTTCTAGGACATGCAGAAATTAAAAAATTGTAACCACATTTCTATACAAGATGGAAAGAACAACAAATTTTTTCAATAAAATTTTACTGAAGGTTCAATCTCAATAGCATCGCACCGAGCCGATCCGTTAGTTCAGAGTATCGGAAACGATAGCTGTACTTTCTACTTTTTCGAATAACATAACCTCAGAAATCATTTGACAACTAGAAAGTTGTTACGACACCTTGCGGGGTCATAATATTATTTCATATTTAACTTTGTTTTGAATTTTTTAATTTCGTTACCACCGAATAAATGTTGCCTTTTACTGATGGCATTGCCATCTGTTCTCGAGCATTGACACTAAGGTGTTTTTTGTGATTGCACCTTGTGCGTGTGTGCAACCAGTAAAATATAGAAGAATATTTTCGTGGTATGTTTTCCGCTTTGGCGTGAATTGATGTGTGGAGTGAAGGGGTAGGCGAGTGACGCGTATGGATAAAACGAAAACATTATTCTAGATTGTTTGGTGCGAGCATTTTTTGAGTTAGTCTAGTTTTGATTCTGCTAGCGTCTAGCTTGATTTCCAAATTTGAAAACCGGATTTCGATTTTAAATACAAAGTTTGGAAAATAATAAAGAAATATAAAATTCATCTTTGTTGGATGATAAAATTATAAGTTAAAAGATTTTTGTTCTTTTTAATAAAAAAAACCTGTAATCAAATTTACATTTAATCAAAAGGTGTAAAATAAATTTATATTGGACTTCAACGAAATTAAAACTAAAATTGTGGATTTTTTATGTGTTTACTTTAAATAAAGTTTTTATTACGAATAATTAATTAAATTGTTTAAGGAAATGTGTATGAGAATAATAATTAATGAAGACACACATATAAACATATAAAATTGTGCAGTGCCCATTTCGGGTGGTGAAATTTGAAAGATGGAAAGAAAAATCTGGTTGGTGTGCGGTACGAAACTGTGTAATAATTCCATTGTTGTGGTGAAGTACCATAGAAGTTAGTGGTTTGGAGGCATCGTAGGGGTAATCATTAACGGCAGGATGGTGCCGCAACATTTTTAGGGGTACCGTAATTATTAACGTGTACCGCATTATCGACGGTACCACATATCAACGGGATCTTTTGTATCAGCAATTTCATCGTGTGCCGAATTATTTACGGGTACCGAATTACTGGTGCTGCAGCCGCGATTATTCAATGTACGGCGCGAGTTATATTACTGGCAATAGTACCACATTTCAAGACGGACCTCGCTAATTTTCAACGGTTGCCTTGGATGGAAAATATTTTGCCTTGGTGGGCAACCGAGGCCAATCGAGGTCAAATTTATTAAAGACAGGAAGACGCCCAACGTTTATTATTTTCGGCCAAAGACGGGAAGACGCAAACTTTTACAGAGAGCCCAACCGAAGGACGATAATTACAACTTTTGATTTTTTTTAATCAAATTTGTTTTGCCTTTTATTTAAATTTAAAAATATATATGTATAATCTAGTGCCAAATTACAGGTGGTTGGCGCGCACTTGGTGTACCTTGGTTAACTTACGCGATTTATTGAAAGTCATCGACCATTTTATTATTTTGTACGATTTATTGGTTTCGCTTTCAAAATTATTCACATTTAGCGACCATATATTAGTTTGATTTTTTTACTCTCGACCATTTTTAGCTTAATTTAACATTTTTTCATTTTTATCCCTCCTTCCGCCTCTGATTTTAAATCCATTGAACAAAAATTTTTTGTATTTGAATAAAAACAGCACTGCGTATGATTTCCGGCATTTGTTTATTTCTTTCCTCTTGGGTTGGTCTAATTCTTTGAATAATTCTTTCGTCATTTCACCAAAAAATTTTTGTATTTTTTCTTTTTTGAATAATAAGATGAATTACTAATTTTTCGGATTGGTATGATGGAAGGAGAGATCTCGTTTCGTATCGGTTCCATAATTGCAGCCTGGGCTTGTTACCCCACCGTCTACCACTTGGCATGATATACACAGGTAGAAGTGTAGAGTCCAGCATATGTGTCTTCTATTCGGGGACGACCTTAAAATCTACACGGTCTCTCCGTGGCATTTCAGTATTCTCAAGCTTTAGGAGTGTGAATTGTGGGAGATTACCTAGAGGTCTCTCCGAGTGAAGAGAGGCTTTGTCTGTTTGAGAAACGTCCCCACCCTATTATGCTGCTTCGTTTTGCTGCGCATCAGCTTCTAGGTGTCGATGGTTCATTTTCTTTCTTCAGCAGACATTGTACTTGTCATTCGAGGAGATCCGGTCATTCCGGTCACTTGGTTATTATTATATTTATCCTCAAATTTCGGCCGACGAATTGGTATGATTTAAATTTATTCTCAGTTGTTAATTTTACTTTTATTTTTCTTCTGTTACACGGTGTAGACTAGGAGCATGCAAGCCTCAACTTCCCCATGACCAAAACGTTGAGATCTAGTCGGCAAAGTCACCGTGAGAGAAGCCTCTGCATGTTTAGAAGAATCTTCGGAATGGTTCTTGAACCATCCCGTAACAAAGTGTATTATATATAGCTCGTATACATCGCTTTCAAAATATTAAAAGTAAAGAAACTTAACAAATGGACTTCAACTATGAAGAGTTTATTGAAAAAATAAAATTTTATCCCGAGTTGTACAACAAGACAAACAAAAAATTATTTGGATTTAAAAAGAAAGGAAAGATTATGGTCCGATAGCTCAAATGAATTTAACGTAGACGGTAATTACATTATACATATCTAAACACAAAAAGTTGATATTAATTAATTACTAGCTATGTTAATTATATTATATATATTAAATATGTTATGCATTCGATATAGTACATTTATAATATGTTTATATACTGAGTGTTTTTATTTTAGCAAAAAAAAGTGGAATGGAATCCGGGATCGATATGTAAGAGAGATGAAGAAACTTTTACAGTCATCTGGTCTGAATCACAGAGTCTTCCGATATGGGTTTCCTTTGCTACAATTTCTCGATGATTGTAAAGGGTGTTTTTTTAAGCCTGACAGAACTTGAAGCTGTAAAAAATAAAGCAAAAAATTAAATTTTTATGAAAAATATACTGTGGCAGATCATCACGAATAGACTCATGCTCGAACAACGCTACGAAATTATTAAAATTAACTTTGAATATCAGTCGTTAATTCGCGCAACTTATAAACGACTTCGAAATTTTTATGACACACATCATCCTCCATCTGAGCAAGCCATCCGTCGAACTGTGGATAGATCCAGACGAGATGTGGTTTCAACAGGATGGTGCTACGTCTCATACGGCGACCGCAATCATCGACTTATTAAAATCAAAATTAACGATAAGTTGATTTCGAGAAATGGACCTCTCAATTGGCCCCCAAGGTCGTGTGATTTCATACCTCTCGAATATTTCCTGAAGTTGTCAATTGACGCCTTGGAGGCCAGCATTGTTCATGTTATTCGTGACATACAGCCAGCAGTGCTCAAAAAAGTGACCCAAAATTGGACGTCCAGAAAGCGATTAGTCAAGAACAGCCGCGGTGCCCATACGCCCGAAATCATTTTCACAATTTATTTTAGAATGATAGAAAATACATATACCACAACATTGAGGATGAGGTGGAGCAATGCTCAGCAGCATACGTGTTTGGAAAAGAGGAGACAGAGGCCGCTGTTTTCTTAAATCAATAAAGCTTTCGAAAAAAATGAAATGAAAAAAATATCAGACGAGGAAAAAACAAATTACAAAATATTAATGCTCCAAAAACCTAGTGAAGCAATAAAAGCATCGTTTTTGAATATTTTTTTTTTATTCTATAATTATGTATTTTAATTCAAAATTTTGCTCTGAAATGGACCCAGACCGAAACCTCTCCACAGAAATATTCGGCCTATGATTTTTCATAATGATGTGATCACTGTCTTCCCAATCTACGTATTTTGAAAGTAAATATTTCATTACGGAATCTTTAAATTTCACAAAATGTGAAGGGAAATAGTTGCAGGGATCATATTCTCGTAATTTTCCGGAAACATATTTATGGTTGTCTTTAAAATTTGCCATCGACCCACTAAAATGAAAAAAACATTTGCTATTACTCGTCGAGCTGTTGACAGCCAATAGTTCAAAACTTGTTCCTGTAACGATAAACTTTTTCCAGGAAACGGCTTCATTATATTAGTTCTGAGGGTAAATGCGGCATCAGCTATAAAAACTCGTCGTTCCTTTGGGATTTTTAAACTTTTATTACGCAACTTTTTCCAAAGCTGTGATTCACTAAAGATACCTAAAATACATTTGGATTTTTAAATTCTGATTAATATTGTATTTTATTTATATTATGTATATACCTCCATAGTTTTGGCTCCGATAAGCTCCAAAGCAAACGTTAATAAAATTGTAATTTGCATCGCGTGTTGCCATAAGGACAATGCTGAAATTTTTTGTTATATTAAAATTGTATGGCCATTTAGTGGGCATTGAATTGCCATATGTTTGTCATCTACTGCAGCAACGCAACTAGGCATATTCTACATTCGTTCAAGTTCGTTAGCAATTTGAGAGTAGTCGAAAAAACCCGGAGTTCCGCCATAAGGAGATAGAACTTTCCATATTATCTCGCATGTAAAATAATTGTCCTCATGGGTTGGTATCGAAAGGCCAACAATTTTATTAGCGAAAAAAAAATATCCCAAAATGCCATCCCGAAAGTTATAATCCAAACAGCAAAAATCTAAAAACCGATAATTCTAAAAATATATTTACCAAAACAAAAAATTGCTCGAACACAAAATCTCAAAAAAATAAAAATATCGAATTAAAAATCCCAAAGTTTACGGAAAATAAAACCAAATGAGTCGAAATCTGCGCGCGCAGATTCCGACTCATTTGGTTCTATTTTCGGAGGAATTCAAAAAATTAAATCTTTAAATAATTTTTCTCATGATACAACACGCGATACGGTACAAAACGCGATATGGTACAAAACGCGATATTTTAAAATGTTCACTTTTCTGGAACGGCGCGGAAACACTGTATTTGACAATCCGTAATGACGGATAGATGCGGTACGATTCATTCGGCTATTACGTATACAATCTTAAAAAATTTTGACCACTATATTTTTGTAGATTTACCATTCGCAATATCGCCGAAGTGAAAAAAAAACATTTTTAAAAATAAATCAGTGCGTGCATGCATATGGTATGTGCGTGTGTCTGTGCATAGTGTTTTGCAGAATAAATGCCCGTGTTTTCACTACAGCCCAGAAGCTTTTTTTAAAAATTAGACTTTTTAGCCAGAATCGGTCTACCGGAAGTGGCAGCTTCCATATCAGCTTCTTTATGTTTTCCAAATACATACTTAAAAGTATAGCATTTACTATAGAAAATCAAATTTAGATTAAAAGATTGTAGGTTTGAAACAATAATGACCCAGGCCAATCTACAAAATGTTTACCTAAAATGACGATTTTCGACAAAACACTGTTTATCAAAACAATTGCGGCCCTGTTAAGCCAAGACAGATTGATTGCTTGTGATGAAGAAAAAATTGTGAATCTTTTTCCACAAATTAGAAGGTCTGAAGAATTTTGTCAAAATCGGTCTACCTGGAAGCTTTTATAGAAGCAAAAGCTTACTTGCTTTTTGCAAAATATTAAGAAAAGTAACTTAATTATGAAAAAATCGATTAGGCACTAAAAGGTTCTTAATGAAATTTATCAAAATATCGGTTTAGAATAATTTTCCTTCCTTCAAGTTTAAGTGAAAAGGTCCATTTTTGACAAAATACATGTTTTTACGTTTTCTACGTAGTAAAAGTAAAATGTTAATCTCGAGATTTTACTATTCGCTATATTGCGAAGTGAATAAAAACGGATGCTCTCCGGACAATGTTCTCTCTATAGCCAACACGCATACGCATTTTACATATTTTTTTTCATTAATTGGAGAATCCCAGTAATTTTTGACCAAATTCGATCTACCGAAAATGGCAGCTTTCATAAGAGCCTTCCAATTTTTGCAATAATTTTGAAAAGTAAAGCATTTACGAGACAAACGACTATAAGAACTAGAAGAATCTAAATAAAACTTGCAACAATCCCATACCATAACAGTTTTTCAAAATTTAACGGAAAAATTACGATTTATGGCAAAAACCGTTTTTCAACGAAAATAAAGCTTCTCTTCAGTCTTGGTGGACTAATTGATTGGAATGAAACTTCATACCATAGCTTATTTTACAAATTGGAAGATTCCAGTGATTTTTGACCGAAAGCAGGCTACCGAAAAGCAATAATGACGAAGGCGCTACTTTGCAAAACAAACCCATAACGTTTACAAATAAGGCTTTCCAAAATAATGGAAAGATGCAAGTTGGGAAAGATGTTATAATTGGTACAGCTACAGAGGGCATTGGTTCTATTGGAGCCATTACACCGCGAAAAAGGATCTTCGTGTCCCGATTACAGCCAACCGTTACTGACATTGAAATTAAAAATTTCGTAAAAAATAATCTTCGTATTGTGGATGCAAATTGCACACGTTTTGAAAAGAGCGCTGGATATGTTTCATATAAGGTTAGTGTTCCTGTTGAGTGCTTTGAAGCCATAATGAAGGCCGAGGCATGGCCCGAACATCTCCTCATTAAGGAATATAACTTCAATCAGAAGACAAATTTTCGCGGAGTTCGCCAGCAGCCTCGAATGCGTATATAACCTTATCTGATAGTAATGTCGGTGTTGATATTAACTCAAATTTCATCTATTTCCAAAACGTTCGTGGCATTGCTTCAAAATCTTCTGAGGTTTATCGTTTTGTTTGTGCATCTAGGTATCCGGTATATGTACTGGTCGAAACTAATTTGAATGCTGATATTTACAATGCGGAGTACTTTTCTGCGGAATACATTGTCTATAGACGGGATCGATCTGAATTAAATAGTTCTAAATCAAAAGGTGGTGGGATACTCATAGCTGTCCACTCTACTATCGTAAGTGATACAGTTGATTGCGACCCAACTATAGAACTATTATGTGTAAAGCTGAACATCTGTAAGAA